>OY728156.1:481989087-483239087 GCA_963277665.1 Viscum album | reverse complement strand
AGGATCAACTGAAACTTGTTTTAATGTTATTTCTTTCACCTTACTCGTGAATATTCATATTTATGTATATATCTATAGTTATTGGATTATACATGTATACACATGCAGATATGGGCATCCATTGTGGAACATTCTGGTTTATTGGGATTACTAACCTGGGGTTTGACTATAGTTTCACGTTATTGGATTTATATATATTTTTTGTTTTGTCCTGTCTAGGCTGATCACTTTATATTTTCAATCACTTATATTAGTGTATTTATAGGTTCATCATTGGTGTGTTACACTGAGATTATTTCTTGACCTTAAACATGCAACTCGGAGTGCATGTAGACCTTATCTCTTGTTTTTAGGTTAATCAATTTTTAATAGTGTATTGGGTTGAGGTCCATAGTGTATTGGGTTGAGGTCCATAGTTTCATGATTGAGTAGAGATGTTTGTGTGGGTTTTCTAATCGAGCTAGTGCTATTTTCTAGTCTCTATAGATCGGGCATGTGGTATGACTAATTGTAAGTAGTAGATCCTTATACATTAATTTCAGTTTCTTTTGTACTCATATATTTGTATGGCTAGCATGGTGGGTTTCCAGAGTTCTATGTATGAAATAGCTATTTTGACTTTTTCATATTTTCATTTATTGTAAAAAAATTATCTATTTCAATTTATTTATCTCTTCATCGCTATATTAATTTCATGTTGGGCATGATACATAGTCATTTCAATTATTTTACTCTAATATAATGGAATAATCTCCCCACTATCACAACCTAGGCTCTCTTTACTAGTCAGAAGCCTCGGGAATATTTGGAGGCATGCTTGAGACCTCGTAACCAACTAGATTGGGGAATCATTTTACTGTAATATATGTCAGGACATTACAAAGTGGTATTATATATATTATTTTCTTGGTCGTTACTATTTTGGATATGGTAGATTGAAATATTGTGAATGTTTCATAACCTCTGATGGATATTTTACTTCTATGTTGAGAACACTTGTTATAATAATAATTCATCATTTCTAGGGTTATAGTATTCTTGTTATGATCTGTGATGTTATTTTTATATTTTATTTTCACCTTCAGTGATGACATGTTGAGTTGATGTTATTATTTAATATGAATCTCAAGCTCTTGGACTTTGGAAAGAGGTTAGTGATGAATTTTGACACATGGTCAACAAAGGTATGAGGTTCCTCATGCTTCATATTTGGAACACAGAATTCACATCATATAATCCTTCTAGTGTGTGATTTTACTGATAGATGTTGCCAATTGATTTGGAATTACTTATAAGTATATTTTCCTTCTGATTTCATGTTATGTAGATCTATGTTGAGGAGTTTTTTAGTTAGGATAATGACTCAGTCCTCATGCATGGGAGGTGCAGTGACCCGAGTAGGTCGATATGGCATGTGATTCCCTTATTTTGTACCCTTTACAGGGTGTTGTTTCTCTTGTAATGTTTATCTAGTTGAATCACTGAGTATGATTCTGATAAGTACCAAGAAGATTATAGTGAGCAAGACATTGATTGGGTATTACCATATATAGATTCTCTGGGAGTTTCGGTTTTATCTCTCTTATTCATTAGCACCATGTGCTCCAGAAAGAAATTCCTTATAAATATCCATGTATAGGATTAGGAACTTGTTGGTCATGCAATTATTTTTGACCCTATTATGTCATTTTGGTCTTTACATTCTTTAAGGAGGTCTCTTCTTTAAGGCTAGGTGGTTATACCTTCTAACCCAGCTATGAGATGTGATCAGTAGGGCTAGGTGGGAGACCTAGAATCCCTTAGTTGGACTCAAACCCCTATTGGTCGATGTTCACTTTTTTTCGATGTCAAACTATGCGAGAAAGGTTTTCTTGTTTTTTCAAATGATTTTTATGTAGTGATCTAGTTTATATGCTCATTTTATGATCGATACATGATAGGTTCTTGAGTTTTTAGTTATAGGCATGTTGACTCCTTTATCTTTTTATAGTAACACATGTTGTATTGGTATTAAGAAGGGATTTGACAAGAAATACTATTTTGATGCATGACCTGGTCAACCATTGTTTCCACTGTTGTAAATGTAGTTATAGCATGGATAGACACTCATTACTGGAACAACGTTGTGAGGTAGGAGGTCCTAGAATAAAAATATTTGCATTGGTGGGGATCCTAATTTTGAATAGGAGTTCCATGGGAGCTTCTAGATAGTTAAAATTTTCATTCCTTATAGAATGATAATATTATCCATACAATGGATGATTCGCAAGAGTATGTAATGGGTGATAAAGTTACACGCTTGTTTCAATTGGTATCATTTGAGTCTTAACTGGTGAGTGTATGAGTGTAAGCTAAGTACAAATAGTATTTAGACATTAGGTGGGCTTAGTTTCCTAGGATTTTTGGTTAAATGACAAATTTCATTCCATTGTAGAGGATACATCAAGTTTTAATGGGGTACCATATGATGGTTAACCCATTTCTGAATCCTATTTAGGTATTGACATGATGGTAAGTGTAGCTCAGAGAGATATGTACACACCTTTGAATGGAATCTTAGTGTAATCCAAGATTGAGATGATATTTCTCTATCTTGCCTTCATCTTGAGTGTGATAAAAGAGCATTAGCCCAACACTAAGATTATTTTATTTTTAAATGCCTTTCCTAGTTTATAAAAGGAACCTATGGAGGTTCTACTCAAGGAGCATTATAAGGTAATCCATATGGTGGGGTGTGCACCATTCGCTATTTGAGGGTGGTGACTCTTTTTTTTCTATATAAATTCATAAATCTCGTAGGTTTCTATCCTTCGAGTCAGTTTTGAGTTGATGATAAGGTAATTTTTATGGTGGGAAGTACCAGATCGGTCATAGTTAAGTGTCTCCTATGTAGGATATACTTGTTGGAAAAATGAGGTTGGTCATTGAACAAACTAGATAGCTTGGTTTTACAGATGCTCAGGTTGCGAGAATGGTTCTTAGTCTAACCACCATGTATCTTAGGGATGATAAGTTTTATGTTGGGGATATAGTAAGGTCCAATGTTTTTCTAGCCTGTAATTTTGAGCATAAATATCAATTTTTACTTTTAGATTCTTGTATTAGGAAAAATGGTCTTTTCCCCTTGCATATGATGTCAGATTATTTTTATGACCACTTTATTGGTTCTAGAATATGGTTTTCACCCTATTATAGAAGTTTTTTTAGAATTATAATCTATTAAAATTTTAGATGTATAACTAATATTTAATATTTATTAAATTAAATATTAATTTATTCTTGCAGGTTTTTTTGGACATATCTTCTGAAAGGACTGTGTGATTGAAATTTTTTCTTCTTTCTCTAGTTTAGAATAGGTATTTTTACTTCGAGAGGCCTAAACTCATGTTGTGTTTCGGGGCCAGGTCAGGCCCCTTTTTTCTGTTATTTTTCTTCCTTTTCTTTATTTTCTTTTTTCTTTTCTTCCTTTCTTCCCTGGTATCTCACACACTCCCTTTGATGATCTCCTTCATTACATGACTGATATATAATTGGTTGAGAGAAAAATAGATATATATATATATATATGGGAAGAGAGGTTCTATTTTTGAGCACTGGATGCACCAAATAATAGTATGACAACCATAGACTGCCGAAATGGGTGAAGCTTTAGTGGATTCCACCCAATGGTAATCTATTTTTATGTTTTTTCTATAGAACCCTATGGATTTTATTTTTCCATGTTTTAATTCCGTGTTGTGCTTTATTATTACCCCTCATGGTTTGACATATTGTTTGAGAGGAAATAATGGGGATTTTGGGTGTTTCTAAGGTTTATTATTTGGGAAAACTCATCTACATGGTGTGTGGTTTAGAGATACATGCCATGGGTTCTTATTGATTGGGGAAGATGATGTTTGTTAAGTAAAAACTCTGTACAATGGAGTACATGGTAGGTACTAGTACTCGACCCTGTATCTGAGTACCTGGTCAAGCAACCCATGTTGGGTACATGGCTGAGTAGAGTACACAGCTAGACACTATGTGGGTCGCAAACAATTTTTATGTACACAACCATGACCAATACAAGTCCAGACCATTTGAGGGGCATGGGAAGGTATCCTGTATACGATACACCCTAAGTACCCATCTTAGATGATGTGTAATTGGTCATTACACTCCATATACATGTATAATCACAAAACAATGTTGGTCTTTGGGAGTACATTTTGTGTGCACCAAGAGACACACTATGTACTTCCACTACTAGAAAAACAGGTATTTGCGACGAGTCATTTACGACGGGGCCCGTCGCAATTAATATTTTTAAAAAAAATAAAAACTATTAATAAATTATTTTAATGAATATAATAATAATACTATTTGCGATGGGCATAGTATCCCGTCGCAAATACTATAAAAAAAATAAAAAAATAAATTATTAATAAATTATTTTAATTAATATAATAATAATCCAATTATAATTCAAAAATAAAATATAATAAAATATTAATAAATGATTTTAATTAATATAATAATAGAATTATAATTCAAAAATAAAAATAATAAATTATTAATAAATTATTTTAATTAATATAATAATAATAGAATTATAATTCAAAAATAAAAAATAATTGAATATTAATAAATGATTTAATTAATATAATAATATTATATTTATAATTCATAAATAAAAAAATATTAATAAGTTATTTTAATTAATATAAAAATAATAGAATTATTTTATATTCAAATATTAAAATAATTCAAATATTACAAAAAAATATAATTAAATTATAATATTACAAAAGTTTAATATATATATAAAAGTTAATATTATAAAATATAAATAATATTATTATTCATATTAATATTGTTATTTCAAAATATAATATTATTAATATTTTATAATGAGACAGAAACTACGAATAGAAAAAATTCATATTTTGATTTAACAAACTTTATAACATAAAAACAAACTCTAATCTGAAGGAGGGGGGAGGGGGGATCTGCAGATGCTGGTGGAGGAAACTTCATCCCTAAAGCATGAGTGAGTCGGCGCATGTACTCCATTTGCTCCTGCTTCTGCTGCTGCCATCGACTCATCTGCTCCTCGTACAGCTGTTGCTGGCGTCGACGCTCCTCCTCATGCTGCTGTTGTTGATGACGCATCTGCTCCTGCTCCTGTCGGAGACTCTCTATCAGTGCAGTCTGAGATCACAACTGATCCTCATACTGTTTAGCAGAAGAAGATGCACGAGCTCCTCTCGAGCTGGACGCCGACATCGCAGCACTTCCATAATAATCTCTGGGAGTCATTTGAGAGCTGATACCAACTACCCGGCCCTTCTCGAAGGCATACTGGGTGGCCTGCATCCATGCCACCTCATCAAACTAACGGCCAGTGGTCTGATCTGATGATTCGGCCTGACTCTCAGGTCGGGTCTGTGACGTTGTGGCCTCATATGACTCCTATAGTTGCAATTTAAAATTAAAATTGTGAATATATTATATGCAGTTAATTTTTAAACTTGAAAACAAATAATACTGACCACGATGTGATGCTGACGATCACCTCTGAGCTCCCCAGTAGCAGGATCACTATACATCCTACGATATACGTCGTACTCCGTAATATCAGGGTGCTCGACATCCTATAAGAATAAAAAATAAACTATTAATATTTATAGTTATATAAAATATTTATAAATAATGTACGTACCAGATGCTTTCTATGAGTACTGAAAGAACGACTCCCAGCTCAATTAGTCACCTCCTGTCTCCCCTAATTCTGCCTCCCCACCGATGATCTCCTCTGAAAGGAACCACTCAACCAGTGCTCACATAATCCATCCCATACATGGGATGAAATGTACTCTGGTCGGTGTGCTCTACATGACTAGTCAAAATCTGACACTCCTGCTTTCTTCGTGGCATCTTTTCTTAAATTGTGAAAAAACTGACGAAAGCGATCACGCATGGCCACCTCCCATGCCTCGTGGATGGCGCCACGCATGGTATCCTCGATCGGATACCATAAACCCTACAAATAAATCAAAATATCAAGTTAGAAATGAAATAATTTTCAAAATAAAAATTATTTATTTACGTACGTACCAACCAATGGCCGAACATGGCCTGCTGCACATCAATGGTAATCTACTCCCATGTGGTCCATGGCTGAGAGAAATAGTTGCGCAAAATAGCGATGCCCTGTCCAACTGCTATATGCGGAAAACTGTAAAAATAATAAACATTTTTTATGTGAATAGATTAAGGAAATCTTAGTCAAATCCACAGGTTATCACACAGGTTATCACACCTCGATGTGCATGGATCAAACCCAAGACGTGGACGTCGCTCGGGGACGGGGTCAAGAATCATCAATCGTGCAAGACCGCACCCCCTCCGCGTACTCCCTGGAGCGCCTGCAGGCTGAGGGTCATCTGCCAGCAACTCATCCGCATCGAAAGCCAGGTCAGCATCCGCCAACTCACGAAATGTGTCATCATCCATCTGAAATAGAAAATGTTAATGTTGTTAGAAAATAATTGATAATTACTATTATATATACATATATATATATTATGATTGTATATAAATACCATGGAATTCTATCACTGTTCATCTTCATCATCATCTTCATATATGTCAATGTCATATTCATATTCCTCCTTAACATCATCGATATCCATTCGAGTTCTAGTTGCTTTATCTCTTACCATTTCAAATTCATATGTGACGTCATTAAAATCATCATCATCACCGACTCTTAAATGTGGGGTGTCATAATTGATACTCATGTCTCTTTGTAAAAAAGATTGATTTTGAGTACTCTCTTGAAAAACTTCAATTCTTTGCACATCAGTGAAAGCAAATTCACTTTGACTAAACTGATTGTCTCGAATTTTGATTTTTATTACACTCCACCAATCAGTCAAGTCTCTTAATATAGCACAGTACTTTGCATAATAAACGTGATGTGCCTGTTGATCCAATAAAAATGGTTCATTTACTGCGAGAACACTTTTACATTTAATATCGATGATTCCATGAGTCGGATGAACACGCACACCTCTCTCTGTATCCAACCACCGACATTTGAACATGGTTATGTAATGTTGTCCAAGATAACAGAGTTCAATGATTTCATCAAGTATGCCATAAAATTCAACTTCATTTTCTGAATGATGAGATCCTCTCAAGCTAACTCCATGGTTCATTGTTTTTTTTTGATTCCCCATATGCATGTGTGTGAAATCAAAATCCATTCACCACATATGCATTATAAGTTTTAAAAAGTTTTGAAGGTGGGTTACTCAATATACACAGCCGTTTGTCAATTTTATCAGCATGTCGAGACACCTGAAAATTTGTGAAATAATTATCAATATAGTAAACTATACATTGAATGATTTTCTAAAAGATAAAGAATTTATGTTACCAGTTTTTGAAACCACTAAGAGAAATTTTTCTGCCGGCGTTCTTCGAGAGCAGCTGCTGTAATTTTTGGAATTTGTTTCTTGATATGATTATCATACAACCTATAAAAAACAAAGTTATTTACTATAACATAAATGATACAATAATTTATACAAACACTTATAGTACAACTGATGTCATCTCTTCACAGTTGAGAAGAACATACGTATGAGCTCTGTGATGTTCATCATCCGAAAGCCACCGTTCATAAACTCCACCAAAACAAAGCTCTAGCTGGTTGAAAATAGATAATTGGTTGTCGATTTCATCAATATTCCTCTCGTTCCGTCCCATTCGGTTGTGTTTTGAAGGATACTCAGATTCAAAATAATGGGAGCAGAAAAAAGATATTTCCTCTTGCAAATAAGCTTCTGCAATAGATCCTTCAACAGATGCTTTGTTACGTACTTTTCTTTTCAACTTTTTCATGCATCTTTCAAATGGGTACATCCATCGAAACTGTACTGGACCTCCACATTTGGCATCATATGGAAAATGTAACATCAAATGTTCCATTGAGTCGGCGAAAGACGGAGGAAATATTTTTTCCAGTTTACAAATAATTACAACAACATCTTCTTCAAGTTTGCATAGAGCATCATAATCTGCTGTAGCCGCACAAATTTCCCGAAAAAAATGAGACATGTCTATTATGGAATCCCAAATCACAGAATTCAACCGACCTCTTAATCCAATGGGTAGAAGTCTTTCCATTATAACATGACAATCATGACTTTTTAATCCAGTTATATGACCATTCTTTACACAACTACCCAAATTTGAAGCACAGTCATCTGGAAGTCTCAAATCTGCAATCCACGGACAAAATAATAAACGGTTTTCATTAGATAGTGTATAAGCTGATTTTGGTTTCAGTAACCTTTATGTTCTGACATTCTCAAACATTTCCAGTTCTGGACGCCTACAAATTTGGGCAAGATCTAAACGTGCATTTACATTGTCTTTGCTCTTTCTTGGCGTATCCAAAACTATATGAAACAAATTATCAAAACAGTTCTTCTCAATATGCATGACATCCAACATGTGGCGGGCCAACAAATTAGACCAATATGGAAAATCCCAAAATATTCTACGTTTAATCCAATTGTTTTCTTTCCCAAAACCAGAAATTTTCTGTTGGTTTATTGTGGGACCAAAATTGATGGGAGGTAATGAAAATACAACTGATTTTAACTCCAAACCTAATATCATTTTTGGAGGTCCATCCCTTTCAATTGTTCCTTTTCTGAAATGAGATCTGTTTTTGCGAAAAGGATGATCAGCTGGAAGAAATCTGCGATGACATTCAAAATAACAAGGTTTCTTTCCATGAATGATCATAAATGATTTGTTCTCTCCCATACAGTAAGGATATGATTTCTGACCATGTGTACTCCAACCAGATAACATCCCATAATTCGGGAAGTCACTAATTGTCCACATCAATGCTGCTCTCAGTATGAAATTTTGTTTCGTAGAAACATCATATGTTCTGACACCAGTACTCCACAATAAACTTAATTCATCAATCAATGGTTTCAAATAAATACCAATATTTTTCTTCGGATGTCCTGGAATTAGTAAAGTCAAAAAGATATATGGCTCATTCATCAACATCTATGGAGGTAAATTGTACGGAGTTAAAAAAACAGGCCAACATGAATATTGACTACCATAAGATCCGAACGGATAGAAACCATCAGTGGAAATGCCCAATCGAACATTTCTAGCTTTTAAAGAAAAGGATGGATACACTCTATCAAAATGTTTCCATGAATCACCATCGGCTGGATGATTCAAGCTTTTATCGGTTGAAATATTCGCTTTATGCCATGACATCATTGTCGCTGTATTCTTAGACATGAATAAACGCTGAATTCTGGATGTAAGCGGAAAATATCTCAACTGTTTTACAGGAATCAAACCAGACTTCCCATGTTAGCCTTCTTTATATCTCAATTTCCCACATGTGGGACAACTATCCAATGACTCATTTTCCATAGAATATAAAATGTAGTCATTTGAACATGCATGAATCTTCTGAAAAGTAAGTCCCAAATTTCGAACTAGCCTCTTACTCTCATAGTAATTTTCAGGAAAAACATTTCCTTTGGGTAACCGTGTTTTAAGCAAAGAAAATATCTGGTCAAAACAGGTGTTTGACATTCCGTTATCTGATTTGATAGCCATAAATTTTGCAACTGCTTCTAATTTTCTCATCTTGCAGCCAGAATATAATGCATCCTCAGCAGACCACAACAACTCATAAAATTCAGATGGTGCCAACTTAGGATTTGAATCTATATCATCCATAGTTTCTGTATGTTGAACAGATGAACCTACAACATCATGTACTAAATCATGAAACTGGGATGGATCTGGAATCAAGTTGGTACCACCTACTCTGGAACTGCATTCATCGTGTTGATACCAAAAAACATAATCTGGTTGAAAACCAAAACGCAAGAGATGTCCCCCCACTTTATCAAACGTGTCAAATGTTCTCAATGCACATTTTCTACAAGATCATTTTATTTTGCCTTCTGAAACAAATTCTGGATTTGATGCCGCAAATGATAAAAAAGTCTCCACACCCTCTATATATACTGGATTTAAACCAGAACCGTTTGAATTTCTACGTTGATTTATCCATATGCGGTCATCTAATAATGACTGTTGATGACCTCGTTGTTCCATATTTTTCTATAAAATATAAAATCATTACTGGTTTTGAATAAGTTGTTAGAAAAAACACTCAAGCAAGGATTGAATATGTTGAGAATAAAGCAAAACCTGTTACAAATATTGATAATTTTAATATTATATTGATTTTTTATGTTTTTTAATAATACTAATATAATTTTTTTCATAAATATTAATTATATAATAATAACATTATTACATTATTAGTATATTTTATTATTAATATTAAAATAATATAATTTTCTATATTATATACAATTCTCCTTTCAACTGTGTGTTTAACATTCTGTCTCCACATGTAATATTTTCATTCACTTTCACCTCTCCATTGGCGAGTAGGTTGATAATTTTGAAAAAAATGCAAATATTACATGTGGAGACAGAAAACACACAGATGAAAAGAGAATTTTATATAATATAGAAATTTATATTATTTGAATATTAATAATAAAATATACAAATAATGTAATAATGTTATTACTCATAATTATTGGTAATTATTTCTAATTATTGATAATTATTCCAAATTATTGGTAATTATTCCAAATTATTGGTAATTATTCCAAATTATTGGTAATTATTCCAAATTATTGGTAATTATTCTTAATTATTGGTAAATATTGGTAATTATTGGTAAATATTGGTAATTATTGGTAAATATTGGTAAATATTGGTAAATATTGGTAAATATTGGTAAATATTGGTAAATATTGGTAAATATTGGTAAATATTGGTAAATATTGGTAAATATTAGAAAATATTGGAAAATATTGGAAAATATTGGTAAATATTGGAAAATATTCGTAAATATTGGTAATTATTGGAAAATATTGGTAATTATTGGAAAATATTGGTAATTATTGGTAATTATTACTAATTGTTACTAATTATTACTAATTATTGGTAATTATTACTAATTATTGGTAATTATTACTAATTATTGGTAATTATTGGTAATTATTAGTAATTATTACTAATTATTGGTAATTACTGGTAATTATTGGTAATTATTTGTAATTATTGGTAATTATTGGTAATTATTGGTAATTACTGGTAATTATTGCTAATTATTACTAATTATTGGTAATTATTACTAATTATTTCTAATTATTACTAATTACTGCTAATTATTACTCATTATTGCTAATTATTGCTAATTATTACTAATTATTTCTAATTATTACTAATTATTACTAATAATTACTAATTATTACTAATTATTGGTAATTATTACTAATTATTGGTAATTATTACTAATTATTGGTAATTATTACTAATTATTGGTAATTATTACTAATTATTGGTAATTATTACTAATTATTACTAATTATTGGTAATTATTACTAATTACTACTAGTTATTGGTAATTATTATTAATTATTGGTAATTATTACTAATTATTTGTAATTATTACTAATTATTTGTAATTATTACTAATTATTGGTAATTATTACTAATTATTACTAATTATTACTAATTATTACTAATTATTACTAATTATTACTAATTATTACTAATTATTGGTAATTATTGGTCATTATTACTAATTATTGGTAATTATTACTAATTATTACTAATTATTACTAATTATTGGTAATTATACTAATTATTACTAATTATTACTAATTATTACTATTTATTATAAATTATTTGTAATTATTACTAATTATTACTAATTATTATTAATTATTGGTAATTATTAGTAATTATTGGTAGTTATTACTAATTATTGCTAATTATTACTAATTATTGGTAATTATTTATAATTATTGGTAATTATTACTAATTATTGGTAATTATTACTAATTATTGATAATTATTACAAATTATTCATAATTATTACTAATTGTTGGTAATTATTACTAATTATTACTAATTATTACTAATTATTACTAATTATTTCTAATTATTGGTAATTGTTACTAATTATTGGTAATCATTACTAATTATTGTTAATTAGTGGTAATTATTACTAATTATTGGTAATTATTACTAATTATTGGTAATTATTTCTGATTATTGGTAATTATTACTAATTATTGGTAATTATTACTAATTATTGGTAATTATTACTAATTATTGGTAATTATTACTAATTATTGGTAATTATTACTAATTATTGGTAATTATTACTAATTATTTCTAACTATTACTAATTATTACTAATTATTACTAATTATTACTAATTATTACCAATTATTACTAATTATTACTAATTATTGGTAATTATTATTAATTATTGGTAATTATTACTAATTATTGGTAATTATTACTAATTATTACTAATTATTACTAATTATTGGTAATTATTACTAATTATTACAAATTATTGGTAATTATTATTAATTATTACTAATTAGTGGTAATTATTGGTAATTATTTCTAATTATTACTAATTATTGGTAATTATTACTAATTATTACCAATTATTACTACTTATTGGTAATTATTGGTAATTATTGGTAATTATTAATAATTATGGATAATTATTGGTAATTATTACTAATTATGGATAATTATTGGTAATTATTTCTAACTACTGGTAATTATTGGAAATTATTTCTAATTATTACTAATTATTGGTAATTATTACTAATTATTGGTAATTATTACTAATTATTGGTAATTATTACTAATTGTGGATAATTATTGGTAATTAGTAAATTATGACTAATTATTGGTAATTATCGGTAATTATTACTAATTATGGATAATTATTGGTAATTAGTAAATTATTACTAATTATTGGTAATAATTGGTAATTATTGGTAATTATTACTAATTATGGATAATTATTGGTAATTATTACTAATTGTGGATAATTATTTGTAATTATTACTAATTATTGGTAATTATTTGTAATTATTACTAATTATTGGTAATTATTACTAATTATTGCTAATTATTGGTAATTATTATTAATTATTACTAATTATTGGTAATTATTGGTAATTATTACTAATTATTCCTAATTATTGGTAATTATTACCAATTATTAATATTTAGTACTAAATATTGGCAATTATTGGTAATTATTGGTAATTATTACTAATTATTCCTAATTATTTGTAATTATTGCTAATTATTACTATTTAGTACTAAATATTGGTAATTATTACTAATTATTGGAAATTAATACTAATTATTGGTAATTATTACTAATTATTGCTAATTATTAGTAATTATTACTAATTATTACTAATTATTGGAAATTATTGGAAATTATTTCTAATTATTGGTAATTATTACTAATTGTTGGTAATTATTACTAATTATTAGTAATTATTACTAATTATTAGTAATTATTACTAATTATTACTTATTATTGGTAATTATTGGTAATTATTACAAATTATTCCTAATTATTGGTATTTATTACTAATTATTAGTATTTATTTTTAATTATTGGTAATTATTACTAATTATTCCTAATTACCATTAACTATGAACAATGAATACTAATAATTTAAATTTATTAAGTTACAAAACAATGTAAACATAATTAAATTACAAATAATTAAGAATAATTGAAACTAATAAAAAATTAAAAATAAATATTAAATTAAAATGAACATAAATACCTTTAAAATTGATCTGAGGTTGATCTCTGATCGTTGTTGAAAACATCAATATCAACTCCGGAAAAAAAATTAAACTCAAGAAACGCTGAACTCTAAAAATAGAGCTTTGAGAGAAGTAGAAGATGGATTTTGAGAATGAATGAAAAAACGGATGGGGGGTATCTATAGGTTAGATTATTTGCGACGGGTCTATTTGCGACGGGATACCCGTTGCAAATACCTTAGCCCGCATTTATTACGGTCAACGGTTAAATAGTTATTTGCGACGGGACCCGTCACAAATAATAACCTGTCGACATACTATTTGCGACGGGAATATACCCCGTCGCAAATATCTTTTACCGCCGACGGTTATTTGCGACGGGCGGTAACCGCCCGTCGCAAATAACTTTCCCGCGATTTGGCGCGCAAAGCGCGCCAGTCCTTTTGCGACGGGGGAATTTTCCCGTCGCAAATAAGTTTCTAACGGGACTATTTGCGACGAGATTTATCCCCGTCGCAAATGCCCATTTTTCCCGTAGTGTTCCATTTTCAACCCCTATTGGGTTTTTAATATTTTTTAACCCATGTGTTAGAATTGGACCTATCAGTAGTCCATTTTGATTATCATGTCACTAGGATTATGATGGTGAGACCCTTAAGGTGATTTGGGGACTCCTTGGTGGAATTTAAATTATTTCTTGAATGTAGAGGTTATTGCAATAGTAATTGAATTAAGTCTTCTCTTAAGATAGAGACTTGAAGTGAGAATGATATGATAGTTCTTCAAATCAACCAAGTATGAGACCCTGATCTGAGAGGATCCATGAACCATCTCCCATGACTGATGCCTTCATAGCTCTTTCTTTGAGGAAGTCTCATTAGTGAGATGTTCCATTATTTCCTAATAGATCGTGAAACCCGTTTCACTCAAGGATCCCCTATTGGATTCCTCGGATTATATTTCAACCTAAGGGATCATGTGTCAGATTTATTTATCTTTTTCTAAATATTGAGGATCCCCAATGGTATTCGTTTTCATACATGATGACCTAGGGAATCCATCACAAACTTATCATTCATAAAATCCAATGTTGGATTCCTCTGCCTTCATACTTTGTGGATAGGGTCCCCTGTTGGATGCCCTTTTATTATAACCATTTGAGGATCCCATGTTGGACGCCTCAATATTTCATAACATTCAATGATCCCATGTAGGATTCCTACTTTACCTTTTCATCTAAGGATCATGGGAAGGATTCCTTCTCTTATAAGTAGACCTCAATGATCCCAAGTAGGATGCCTCTTAGTAACAACTTGAGGGGCCCAGTGGGTTCCCTGATTTTTGAACAACCCTGAGTCAGTATTTCAGGTTTGGGTATAGATGGTAGCGGTTTTCATCTTAGAACCTATGTTGAAAATATATTCCCATGGGGTCATGGAATTAGTGATAAGTTTAGGCATTCAGCCACCCTCACTATCTTGTGTATTATTTCACAATTTTATTGATGATGCGGTGATGATAACCATAGGTGATTCCAGTTTGGTGGTTGTTGAACCTGAAGTGAGGCATAATTATTTCTCTTTGGGATTACCAGAAGTTATTCATTGGATTCATATTATAGTCCATGTTATTTTTAAATTTTATTTGTATACCCATAGGTTCTACCTAGTACCTGGCTATTGAGCATGTTGATTTGATTATTAAATTATCAGTATTTCTTTTGACGTTTTGTCGTATCATTCTATTGAGAATCTGACTATGATATATGGGCCTGGTGTTCTTTATAATTATACATGTGGATGAATACACTCTCCCAACTGATAAGTATGATTTCTCTCTGCTATGTTGATATTTTCTAAGGATGATTACGCTCTCCTCGATTTGATTATAATTGGGGGTGATTATGTTCCCCTAAGGGGTGGGAGTGATTACACTCTATCTGATAAGTTTCTTAGCCATAGTGTTGGTCATGAAATATCACTTCATTGGATACTCAGAATGACTATGATCTTCTAGATGATATGGATGATTCTGATGTCCCTTATTAGAGAATCCAGGGGTGGGCATGGCATCTCACTAGTGAGTTATCCTTATAGATCACCCAATGTTTGGGCCCTTATGAATTATTTAAGTTTCGAATGTCATAACCGCCTATAGATAGGGACCTAGGGTTATGACATAGGAATGGATTTATATTGACTGAGAATCATGTCATCTAGATCGGTGACCATTTAAAGGATATCAAGATGTACCCCCCCCCCCCATAATCTTTCTTTAAATTGATCAGAGGCAAGTATGATTAACCAAGGTATAAGATGAGTATCCCCTTGTGGTAGAATATCTTACTCAGAAATATTTATAGTGTTGGATGAAGTAGGTATATGTCAATTTATATTACCAACCTAGTGATCGAATTAATGATACACATCTTTATTGGAACAATTTCTAGCTCAATGCCCTTGCACATGATGTCCAGGCGATCGGGATTACGGTCCCAAGGATCGACTGTTGTATTTTTGAAGTTATGTCTTTCACATTACTCGTGAATATTCGTATTAATGTATATATGTATAGGTACGAGACCATAAATATATATAAATATATATATAGACATCCATGATGGAACATTATAGTTGACCAAGATTATGGAATTAGGGTTTAATAAAATTTTCATGTTATCATATGTACTTGTCATTTTAGTTGGGTCTCATCTAGGCGGAACACTTTTCTTTCTCTTGCACTTAAAGCAGTGGGTTTATAGGTTCATTTTTGGGGTGTCCTACTGCGATTATTTCTCACCCCTTCACATGAACCTCAGTGTGCATGTAAACCTTATGTTTTCTTTTTTAGGTTGAGAATAGTTTCTTGGTCGATAGAGTTGAGGCCCATGGTTTCAGGATTCATTAGAGCTCCTTACACGGGTTTGTCTGACTAGGTTGGTTTAGTTAGACAGTGTGTGGAGGCCATGCATGTGATCTTGGTTTGTTTTAGTATTATAGCACTTTACTTTTTTTTAGTTTCTTTTGTAATCATGTATTTTTATAGAAGGCCCAGTGGGTGACCAGTGTTAAATGTGTGGAATAGTTATTCAGGCTCTTATATCTTTTAATATATTATTATGGCATATTCCATTTCATTTTATTTACTACTTTCACACTCTATTTATTTACTATTGTGTATGATACTTAGATATTTTCACTATTTTATTAATATGCTATGTGGTAATAGTCTCCCTACTATCACAACCTATAACCTTTATACAAGTCTATAAACTCTGGAATATGGGGAGGCACACCTGAGGCCTCATAACCAACAAACATGGGGAATCATTTTAGTTTAATCTGGGTCAAGATGTTATATCATCCAATTTTCCATCCTTAATTACTTTTACTTTCTTTTGGAAATTCTCGTAATCAGATTAAGAAATTTTTATCTTCTCCAATAAAGGTGTTTTATCAATAATTTAAAAAAGTATTGTTGCCTCCCCTTTCACAATAATTCCCTTATCCATGTATACAAAATCCATAGACATTGTATCTCTATCAATCCACATCTTGGTAATAACTCTTTGTTATTTACTACTCAATGCATCATCTACCTTATTTTCTTTTCTTGGTGGGATGTTCATTGAGAAATCAAAATTTGTGAGTAACTCGACCCTTTATATTTGGCTCATGTTAAGTTATTTCTATCAAAAGTTGTATTTCAAACTCTTATCATCCATATATATCTCAAATCTTTCACCATTGATATGTTTTCTCCATATATTCAGATAAAAAATCAGGGTTATAAACTCAAGATTGTGATTTGGATAATTTTTTTCTTAAATCTTTAACTTCTTTGATGCATAGGAAATAAATTTATCATTTTGAATAAGGAAACAACCCATTCCTTTCTTGGATGCATCATTGTATACCAAAAACAAATTATTTCCTTATGGTAGATTCGAAATCAAATCATTAAAACATATTCTCTTCATTTCCTAAAAACATTATGCACATTGGTTTTTCCATTCTAACTTAACCACATTACAAAGAGAAATTAGTTAAAGAGTTATCAAATCGCACGAAATTCGGAACAAAACTCAAATAGTAACATTATAAACCAATAAAACTATGTAACTCAATTGTTCTGTTAGTGTAGGCCATTAATGTACTAAATTTACCTTTACAGGATCTACTACGATTCCATCCTTATATATAATATGGACAAGAAAAGAAATTTCTAAAATACAGAATTAAATCTTTCTAAATTTACCATATAACTCATTCATCTTGAGAGTATCCGGAATGAACCAAAGTTATTCTCATGGTTTTTATAGGTTTTAGAATATATCAAAATACCATTAATTATTTCCATAAAAAAATTAAAGATATTCCTTGAATATTCCATTCATCTTATCGATAAAAACCATGGGTACATTAATTAATCGAAATGATGTTACAACAAACTCATAACGTATATATTTCATCCAAAATGTTTTCTTCAGATTATATTCCTTCATTAATCATAATTGAAGATATCTATAATGAAGTTAAACCCTCAAAAAATATTGAGATCCATGAATTTGATCCAATAAATATTCTACACGAGGAGGAATATACTTGTTCATTATTTTAGTAGTATTGATTTCTCTATAGTCAATGCACATATTCATGGATACATACTTTTTTCTTAAAAAAGATAACAGAGGCTCCCCATGGATAAACACTAGGTGTAATAAATACCTTATTACTCAACTCCAATAGTTATTTCTTCAACTCCACTAATTCTAAATTGTTCATTCTATAGAGATTATTTGATATAGCTTTTACATCATGGATTAAATTAATGGTAAACTCAATGTCACACTATAGGTGGTGTCTAGGTAATTCCTTTGGAAATATGATAATTTACTCTTTTATAGTAGTTACATCCATAATTTTATGACTATATTACTCACCAATAGATTTTTTTTCTCTTCCTCCCCAAGAATTCCATTTAGTAGAGATACTTGTGGGGGATCTAGATAAGATTGTGATGATGAAGTTTCTACTCTAAAGATATGGAATTCATAATCTTCCTCAAAAAATTTAATTTCCTTCTTCTTATAATAAATTTTCACATCATATTTTTAAATACATTCAATAATGTAGATTATATCAAAGTTAACCATAGATATAATGACAATGTTATCAAATAAATCATGTTTATATTCCATAATAGGGACTACCAAACACATCTTTGTTGTAATGAGACTTCCCTTAAGAGTCTTGACTGAAAACTCTCTTTTTAAGTCAATAGGGTAATATCTAATTTTTGTTTAAAACTAGGTAGATTTAAGGAGTTCAATGATTTTGAATCAAATAATGAATTGGCATAATTTTAATATATGATTAATTTACTTTCTACCACATCATTAGGTACTTCTACCTCAAGTGTAGAGATAGTATAAGCTTAGCCATCTCCCCTTGTCCTCTTCTATAGTATATTCATATATAATATGTTACATTGGATTTAATATTTTCCCATTTCATTATAGCTTAAGCATTGAACATCATTGATTTGGGACATCCCCTTACATTTATTAGTTTGCTGACCCTTTTATCTACACTTATAATAAACATCAATGCCTTTCAATCATTTCCTTGGATGATTCTTTCCCAAATTTTCACGTAATATGAATTTATTTGTTCCTCTACTCTTCTTTGATTCTTTACATTATCCATTGTTATCAGAAGACATCTGCTTCTCTCGATTGAACTTGAGCATATAAGATCTAGAAAATTTCTTCTCAGTTTTTATGGAACTTAATACTATTTCATCATGTGATGAAAATGTTTGAGAATCCATTTCACTTTATAGAATTGGATTAATACCATCACATAAATGTTTAGAATTATTTTAAAAATCACATATATAATCTGTAGTATACTCGACTGGTCTTATGAAGTTATCCTCATACTCTACAACACTCTCTTCTTCCTTTTTCTTTTATCTAAGTAATTTTATCTTCATTTCAGTTTGTGTATCGTGAAGGAAATACTTTTCATGTAATGTTTCACTAAAATTATTCTATTACTTTTCTTCTATTTCATCTTCCTTATTAGAATTTTGGATCAACGAACACCATTGATCAGCATCACTGTTGAGGATATGTACTGCTAGCCCTACCTTATCCCTTTCATCACATCCCAATTCTAGAAATATCATTTCAAGGTACTTCACCCATTTCTTTTCTACCACTGGACTGATAGTCCCACTAAAATATGGGGGATTCTACCACATGGAATTATCCAACATTAGTGTATGATGGTTATTATTTAGAACCTGAGTAATTTTTCCTAATATGTTTTTGATTTGGTTTGTCCCAACACTAACTTTGTTGAGATCATCTATGGAGAAATCCCTAAATTGTTAGCAGGTATTGATTCTTTTCCTCCCATTAATTATCATTTCTAAATAGTGGCTCACATAGAGTTATCTCAAAATCATCATGCATAATGTTCAATAAATCACTATGTGGAATTATTATAATTATTATGTTTATTTAACATCTATTTCCCAAGATTTCTAGAAATCCTAATCTGATACCAATTGTAACAACCTCAAACCGAGTATACCAGAGTCGAAGGTTATTTTATTACAGTATCATAGATACAATATGTCACATCAATAATAATCGATCACTTTAGTAGAATTAAAAAATGATATATACATGGTTCCCTTATTACATTTATAATTAAACATCAAACATAGAAAATAAAAAATAAATGTTTAATTAACACTTATTCAATAAATTCATCTTCATAACCTGGGTACGGAAAAAAATAGAATAGTGAGCTCAAATTCTCTGTTAGGGATAAATCAAGTAAAAACATGAATCAATAATAAGTAATAAATAAACAAATGGTAAAGTAAATAACTGAAAAACACATTTCATTTGATTGATAAACTAAGAATGAAAATGCATCCATATTTTTTTCAGAGCGAAAATATCATGGATAGTAAAGACAGAAATATTAAAGAAGGAATGATTAATTATTGAATTTAATGTATCCAGAAAATGAACCACTGCATTCAAGACCATTAACATGATGGTTTATGTCTATGGGTAGAAACTTGTCTAATTATTCAGTGAAACAAATGAGAAGGGTTTATCGCTAACTATTTTGTCTCACGAGACTTGTCGACGCATCAAGGGTATATCTATAACTGGGCCCCACCTATTTCTACATGTGCAAAAAAGCACTATAATTTAGAACGGATAAAATTAATTCAATAATAAATGGGTCTTATAAAAATCTATGTATTGATTAGAGGATATGAATTTGTAAATGTTACCCTAGTTAATCAAATAACATTGAAAGTAAGCATCGTATGAAAAAAGGGTATAAGGCATAGACAATATTCATTTCCACGATACAATAAATTTGTATGTTTAATAATATATTCAATTAATGATGAAAAAAAGAAATTTGGAGCTATACAAACACCATAGAAAATAAATAAGTGGTGAATATGGAAAATATCAAGTAAATAAAAGTGAGATGAGAAACCCCTTACCAGTTTGTAATCAATCAAATTATATGACCCATAAAATTAATAATCATGAAATGAAACATTTAATACCATGAGAATAAATAGATTCATGATATGATATATCAAAGGGTATTATAAATACACAACACATAAGAAATAATCCTTGAATAATTCATATCTTATATAAATAAATGTGATATTATAAAACCCTTACCTTATGTATGAAATCGTTATGCATTTGTAAATAATTTCCTAGATAATAAAATAAGATTAAATAATTACTTAATGAAGAACATATTAAAAAAATACTATATTTTCTTTATTTTTATTAATTTCATTTAGGTCTACACTTAGGAGTAATAATGATTGAATTCGTTGTTCGGGGAGCGTTCTTTTGATGGTTTTAGAGTCAGTTCCATTGTGTATAATTGTTAGAGTTATTATCAACTGGAATAAAAATTCCAAAAGTTTAATGGAATTATATTAATATAATTCTTGGATTTTAAATTTTTCTCATATATAATTTGTTTATATTTTATTTTTATTATTAATTAGAAATAATGTTAATAAAAAATGATTAGTTTATCGTGGTGGTATTTACGACCATTACTAAATAATACTATTTTATTTTATATTATGTTTATATAGAAGTTATTGAATATTAAATAAGTTTTAATACACAAATTATAGACTTTTTTAATCTTAATAATGTTTTTATGACCCTCCTTGAAGGTTGTAATGAAAAATGATAACTCATCGTCCATGAAGGTGGTTAATTGACATTTCATGGATGATGTTTTCATTTTTAGAACAAAAGGACAAGAGAGGAGACTTGATGATGTATATTGCATTAACATAATAATATTACATTATATATTTAATATTTAAGTTACCATTCAACTTTTTATATGGGAGGTGTTGATAGGATAATAAAATAAGAAATTAAATGTCTATAGAATGAGGATTTGACCTCGCAGATATTGTCTCATTGGGAACCTCCTTATGACACTGGGCATTGGTATTTTAGTAAGACCAACAGGTCAGGGACATGGAGAATAGGATTTGGAATGTATTTTTGTTGAATTTATACAATATTCAAGTCTTATAAGGGTTTTAGGAGAAATGTTTGTGAGGGGTTGTTTTTATAGTGGGAGGAGAGGGGTATTTTTTATTATTATATTCATTAGTATATTATTTCGGTTCAAGACTATAAATATTCTTTATTCTAGTGAATAAATTCAGTAACTAGTGCATGTGAGTTAGAAAAAAGGGATGATTAGCACATACATAAATCATCCATGACTCAACAATTCATTTATTTACTTGTAATTTTAAATATTGTAAATTACCATATTTCACTAATCAATAAAAAATCAACTATTTTATAAAAATACAAAAAACAATATCACCCATAAATATTTAAATGTTTATATTTCAAACATAGAATCCATTTTATGAATCTACTTTTCTAAATATTATAAATTTAATTTCTATTTAAATTCATCATTTATTCCAAAAAAAATCAATATTAATATTATAACCGATTTTATAACACGTTGAAAGATTAATTACGGCCTCATAAATTTATATTAAAATTATTATACAATAAAATTTAAATTTAAAAATCTATTTAATGAAAATAAATTTTATTTTAAATAATTTAATTAATTATCAAATTATAAATAAACATTTATTGTTCACAAAAATTTCAACACTTAATTGATAAAGAATACAACATTAATTTACTTATTCTATGATATAAATATATCATATTTTTATTTATGAGATACCTAAATTTTATTTATAATTTAATAGGTTATTTTATTATTCTAATGGCCACATTACAATTCCTAACGGTCTCTTTACTATTCAAACATCCATAGTAATATTTAATGGTTTATCATAAGTCGTTTAAACATGGTGTTGTGTGCAACGTAGTCTATCCAATGGATTTAATTTATTTAAGAATATGTAAATCATAAAATATTGGAGTTTTATATTCGGAGAGGGAGAATAACTTCATAATCAATAGGTTTTGAGTGAAGTGGATTTGGATGTTGGGTGGTTATTTTTAGAAAAATAGAGGGGAATTAATTATTAATTTCGAATCTTATGTTACATACTCAATATAATAAAATATTTAATACACCAAACCATAAAATTGAATTTTAAAATGTTATAAACCAAATTATAATGAATTTTTAATATTGTATTAGTATAAGATCTAAACCCCATAAAATAATACAATTGATGATGCAAAAGTTAGTGGTGTTAAAAAAGAATTATTTTTTAAAACATAATGTATATAATATATGTTTTTGAGGATTCATTATAGGCTTGTAAAATTAATCAAATAAACTCAAAAACACATTATTTTAAAGTTGAAATCTGTTTTTGGTCATTTATTCCATTTATAATATTTATCAAATTACATTTGGGGATATTATGATTTCATAATAAATATCATATATTTATACCATATTTAATTTTTACCCAAAAATCGGCCATCTTAGAAAATTGAGACAAATTAAAAATTTCCTAATTTTATCATGATGATTAAAGAAATATTTCTTTTTAAAAAATAATTTTTTATATATTAGAATTTACAATTTTAAATAAAACACTTTTTTAATGAAAAATACTAGTTTTTAAGACTCTAACCACTTTCTGACCATTAAAAAATATCATTTGACTCCACTAAATTATATTATCATTTTTATATTAATTTAATATTATATAATATGAATATATCCTTAAAAAATTTATCTCACTATTTAATGAATTCATCAAAATGATTTTTTAATTGAAACTACATATTTCCAAATATATATATATATATATATATATATTACTTCCCTAGTATCAAAATCAAATTTGTTATCAAACTCATTATATAATCATATAAATATGAAGTAATAATGAAAAAGTGATAAAAATAATAATTATTTATTAATTAGAAAACATAAAAATTCATACTACTAGGGTCTAGATACATAACCACTTATTACAATAGTTTATTCCATAAGGGTAAAGTTTCTGATGGTGGTACATTCTTGTAGTAGTTTAGAAACATAGTTTGGGTCAGGAACATGATAAGCTTCAACTTCTCTCATAAACGGTTTTTATCAAGTTTCAGTTGTTGAATCTCATCTAGGGCTTGGTCAATGATAAATCCCAATGATGTCATCTCCCTTAAAAGTTATGATAAATAGCGTATATATGGTATAATCTAACAAGTCGAGGCTATAACTTCTTACTTTTTGATTAATTATATTTTATCATAACCCTTAATATATAATAATCTTTAAAAGAACTATAGAATAGCTATATTATCAATGTTTATGATCATTAATGATCATTTAATTCTAATAGACAATTAATTATTATTTTGTATAGTTTTCCCAAATTACAAAATGAAATATATTGCATGTGTTTTATATTACTACATTACATAATATGAAATTTCATCATTCAAGGGGGAAATACATTTATAAAAATTTGGGTCACTAAATTCTAACCCCTTCTGAAATTTCACTCTAAATTTTTGTTCATGTATTAAAATAGATGAGGGTACTTATTTTTCATCACCTCTTCCCATTCCAATGTTCCTACAAAAATATTTGGTTGTGCCACGGCATATTAACCTGGTGAGTTGTCTTATTTTGTTGAATATTGTATCTATAATCAAATATCTTCACCAGATTCTCCTTGTAAGAAATATCAATATCTAAAGATAAGAACCCTTGATTCAGTAAATATGAGGAGTTTGGTATATACTTACTTAAGAGGGATACATAGAACACATCTTGTACTTGAGATAGGCTACGTGGGAGTGAAAATATATAGGAAATAAATATAATGTGATCAAGTATCTCAAGGTGGTCAATGTTTCTAGGACTCATATTTCCATTCTTCTCATACCACATGAAATTATTTCACCATGATATATAAAGAAATAAATTTGATCTTACCTCAAACTCTAGGTATCATTAATGATTGTTTTCATTGTATTTATTTTGACGTTGCATCGATTTAATATTATTTTAATGGTTTAAGCCTTCACTGTCATATCTTGGATGACATTAGGCCCTATATGCATCTATTCTCCATCTTCATCCTGGCATATTAGAGTGTAAAACCTCTTCCCATAAATATCTTCCTAAGGTATCATTTGAATATTAGAATGGAAATAATTTTTATATGATAACTCCCCAGGGGGGTATATTTATCCCAATATCCATCAAAATTTATTAAAGAAGATATCAATATATCATCTAGTGGTTGGATGGTTTTCTCAGACTGATCTTCCTTTGGATTGTGATAACATGTAGTCAATCTCAACTTTTGAACTGATTCTTATTGAAGACTTCTCCAAAACCTTGTAGTGATCCATGAATCTAAATAAGATAGAATAGATATTTATACAAAATTTAGTACTATAAATTATATTATCTATATCATGGTGAGTTGTTTAATGGAGGAATTTTTCTATGATTGAAATTAAATCCACTAACATTTTAAGTCGATCGACTACCATAAAAATGTAGTTATTAAATGTAGAATTCATGGGGAATCCAATGAATAAATCCATGGTTTTTATTTCCCATTACCATATTGGTATGTGATGTGGTTGAATAATACCATTAGTGTTTTTCCATTTATCCTTGAATTATTGGTAAACAAATCATTGAGATACAAATTATAAAATATCACACTTCATGTTATCCCATCATAAGTTTTTATTCAGATCTATAAACATCCTAGTTCTTCTGGGATGGATAGATAATTAAAAGGTATGTGAATCATCCAGAAGATCCCTCTTCAATTCTAGTTTTGATGGGACACATATCTAGGTTCTAAATCTTATAACTCTATCTTTAAAAACGTTAAACTCCAAGATAATTTCTACGTTTCTCTGTAGATCACCACCATTTTTTCCATCCTTTATCCTCTCATGAATGGATGGTTGAGAGTTTATTTCATAATGTTGTGATGGTTTTCCTTTTAGGATTACCATGCCCATACATTTCAAGTCTAATAATATTGGATCCCTTCCAATCCTCATCATGGATACGGTTTCAGGATCCTTTATACTCATAATATCTACCATTTTTTCTTACTAAGATGGTAATGGATTGAACATTCATAATCCGTGACAATATTTTACCAACTTAATTAGTGCATATTTATCACCTTTTCTATGAATATATACTAGAGCATTTCTGATCTGTATATATTACACACTTCTCCTGATAAATAAAACATATAGAAACATTCAACATGAATATCAGTCCATCTAATTCCATATCATGATCTGGTTGGTTCTTCTCATTCATCTTTCAGTGGTGGGAGGCATATCTTATCACTTTCTCAGCATAACATCATCCTGTTTTGGATGAATTTCTATAGATCACATATCCTCCCCAATAGTGGGTAATGTGTGCACAGGTTTAGGGATTAACCTCTTTTTAACTCACTAAATCTATCATTGAATTCATCATTCCAGACAAAATTTAATAACTTTTGACGTACTATAGTTTGTGGGCATGAATATTGTGATAAGTTTCCATAAATCGATGATAGTACCCAGTCAATCCATAGAAACTATAGCTCATCCTCATAGATATTGGTATGGTCCATCCTACAATTTTCACTATCTTTAAAGGATCCGTAGATATCCATTTTCATTTGATAAAATTATAATTAATTATACTTGATCCGTTTAAAAAATTCATTTATTATAATTGGTATATAAATTTTACTTCAATAAGGACTTTATTACAACGTTAAAATACTTCATATGTACCACTATTATTTTTAAGTATATAAGAATAACATCTATAAATAGTGCCAAAAAATTTTCAATATGATCCCTAAAAAATCTATTCACTATTTTCATAAAGAATTTCTAAGAATTATTTGGTCTAAATGACATGACTACGGACTCAAATTTCCCATACCTTATATGAAAAGAAACCTTGTGGACATCCTCCTTCACCATTACATGATAATATTCAGACAAAAATCCATCTTAGTGATAAATTATTCGTCATATAGCTGGTTAAACAAGTCATCGATTTTTTGAAAATGGAACCTTTTATTTATCATGATCTTTTGAGAACCTGATATACAATATACAGGTGCATTGACCCATTTTTAGTATTAATGAAGTGGAGTGATACACCACATGGAGATTCACTTGTTAGTATAGATCCTTGATCTATGTTCTCCTGTAGTTTCTTCCTCCACTCTTCATGTTCAATAGTGTCCATTCTATACTAAATCCTCGATATTGGAAATACTCCAATTATAAGTTCATTTGATAAATTAACTTATTGGTTGGGAAGAATACCATTCAATTCTTTCTGAAAAACATCAACATACTCCTTATAAATGGGAGTGTTAGTGGGGATGATATTTTATTTAGCCTTAATCATTTTACCTAGATAAGCTTCTTCATTATAAAATAATATCCATGATTAAGATGATGATTCCAAAGGGGATCAAACCTCATCCTTAAAATGATATAGAATTGATGGTTAATTCATGATACAGAGGGTAATTTCTTTCTATTAGAAATTTATATTGTATTTAAATAAGAAAATTCAAATCATACCCAAAATAGCATTTAATTCTGCTAAAGGGAGTATCACAATGTTCACTGGGAAATTCATCCAACAAACATTGACAAGGGAAGAGTTATAAACATGGGATTCAACAAATTCCTCAATTTTCATCATTTCTGATAACTCAAATTCCATAATTTAATGTAATTTTTGAATTTTTTATTAATATTTCATTATATGAATAATTTTTTAAAACCAAAATCAAATAGTTCATTTGGAATCATTGATAGAATTAATTTCATTCATATTACCACATTTTTTAGGATCCACCAATGTAGTGTGATGGAATATGCTCTCCCTTGCTCCCAATGACTTGGATGTTGTGTTCACCAGTTATCTTTCACAACCCTTGGATTTGTGCATCGGTTCTCATAGTGTCACCATTCTTTATAGTTTAAAAATTTTACTCCAGGCTAAGGGTTGGCAGGATAACTCCTTTCTTTAATAACATTAGTGGGTTTCTCCCATAAATATTTTCTATATAGGTTCACTTCCTTCTCAAACCTCATTAATTTCCTTTTTACCTTATAATTCTTACAGGATACTTCTTCCCACGATTTTTACAAGTTGGACGTTATAATTTATTTCCACCATGATATTTCTCTTCAGCTCCTCTAGAATTAAACATATTTTTCATCATCATATCTACAAACACATGAGTACCATGAGATTCAATGATCCTTATTTCAACTTTGAGGGAACATTAGATAATTCATTATAGTTTCCAATGACTCAAACCACCAAATATTTTCACATGTTCAGCATTTTACCATTGAAATATTTCTCCAATTTATATTTATGGTCAATCAAAATGTAAGAGGTGTACCACAAAATTCTTATAAACTTTTTCTCATACATACCGATGGATTCATTGTCCTTTTTTGAGGTCGGGGAGCTCTCTCTCCATTTAAAGATGGAAAGTATTAGGGAAATATTTATCAAGGAAACAATTTCATTCATTCCATCCACACCATAACATTGATTTATTCCTCAATCTTTATATTCATTATTCATCATCCTTCATTGATCTGTTTCTCCCTCCATGTGATAAACAGCCATCAAAACCTCCTATTTCTCATATAATTGATGTATAGAGAAGATATTTTCAATATATTTGAACCATTATTCCCTGATTAAGGGATAATAAGATATATAGAAGGTCATGAACCATTTTCACCTAAAGGTCTCAATTATAACATTCAATTTCATAGATGTTTTTGATTTTTCACCAAGATTCTATTTTTTTATCGTGAATTAATTGACTAAGTATTCTCAGTAATCTCTCAACTCTTTCTCCCATCAGGTTGGGAATCTTAATGTGGTTTCCATCACGTTTTCCATCACATTTTTGATTGACATCATTCTTTTTATTTCCAATCATTGACTAAAATAAATAAAAAATTAGGGGTTATAAGATTCAATTTTTACATACATGATAGTGAATATATGAACATCTATGGGATAACTCATAGATGGAATATATTCCTTAACCTATGAATATTTAGGTTTATATCTATGTTATCAATGTTCTATTTCCAAATATAAAATTTCATAGGATTTTTATTCTAATTATAATCATTTTTGAAGTGATTTTGAATATAGAAACCCATATCCCAAGGTGTATGAAACCAAGTGTGTAGTTAGTCCAATTTATTAGGAACTAGGTGGAGATAGATTTGATAGAAAATAAAAACATTTCAGGTTTATTACCCTTAGGTTATATTATGTTGGACCCACATCCTTTTGTACTATCCATATAAAGATTTTGTTTATTGGAAATGAATAATTTCATAATTTTCCAAAATTTAGGGATGTTTTCTTATGGATAGTATTATTCTTAAGTCTTTCACTATGGTTTTTTAATCATATTCCAAAAAATAACCCCTTTCTCTAATACCAAATATGAAAACCCAAATCTTTTATACATTTTATTACTTGATTAGTTACGTAAATCAACAAATAATAAAATAGAAAAAGATTAAGATCCCTAGTGTATTTGTGTAATTAGATGTATATCATAACAAATTGAAATAGGGATATATCAACATAATTTATAACTCCATAAAATTCCCTTAAGTTTCCACTACTATTTTAGAATTATAGTGGATAGCCCAGGGATGTACATTAGAAAGGGGTGAGTTATAAATCGCAGAAAGGTAATAAAAAAAGCATGATAAATAAATACATGTTATTCAAGAGGCATATTAAGGTGACATAAAAAGTTGAAAATCAAAAACATTAACATTGAAGCATGATATTATATGATTACATCATGGACACAAAATCATGTGGAAATAATATAAAACATGAAATCATAAGCATTAGTCAAGGATAACTAGTGAGACATCATAACATAGTTTCATATTCTACCCACCATGAACCATACATGGTGTCTCATGAGATAATAACATTTCCCAATGCATTGTGGGGATATATAATTATATTCCCACACATCATATTATTATATTGTACATTTATTTCTGTACCACATATCATACAATAAAAGGATTTATCTCATCACATTTAAATCCATGGTTAATGAATGTGTGTAGTATATATGGTATTCTTCAATAAACGAAGGATAAAAACATATAATTGAATACCATTGAGTTTAATTTGGTATGGGTATTCATGACACAAATGTTTGGCATAGGAAATCACAGGATAGTTTCGACAAGATAGCAGGTGTACATGAAGGTTCATGGAAGTGTTTAATGAGAGTTAAAGATGGTCCCTCATTACCTAAACATTATAAAGACAATAAAGGAATTTATAAAAATACATTAATATAATAATAAATAAAAATAATATGGATTAGTACAATGAAATTAATTCAATAAAGTGGAGGATTGAATCCATTACCCAGAGAGGTAACTTCTAAAATCTTTGGAGGATCCTCTTAAGAGCTTGAAAACACGTAGTGAGAGCTTTTGAGAGGGGGAGGGAGAAGAAATTCATTATAAATTGATGTTTGGAAGGTTAGGTTATTATTTTTAGTTAAAGTGTGTAATTCTTAATTAATTTCTAAACATAGGTTTTAGACTCTATATAATAAAATACTCAAAACCAAAAACATTCTTATGGTTTTTTTTTAAAATTGTATTAGCCAAAGAGGAGAGATTTTACAATTTGTTAATAGGATAAGAACTGGATTTGTTAAAATAATATCATTAATGATGTTTAATTGTTTTAAAACCCTAAAATATGTCATAGGTTTTGGGGGATTCATTATAGGTTCATCAAATTAATCAAATAACATAAGAAAAACATTATATTTAAGGGAAAATAAAATTTTTTAAAGAGATTCCATTTGTATTATTTATTACTTAACTTTTGTTCTATTATGATGTTATAATATGAACCCTATACTTCTAGCATATTTAAAAATTATATTGTCTTATAAAATTAGTAAAAAATCACAATTGGAAAATTTAAATGTGATAATTTCAGAATTATCTTTCATTTTACCAAAAAAAAATTCTGAATAAAATATTTAAGATGCCTATATAAAAAACTACTTTAAAATTAATGTTTTAACAATATTAAACACTTTTGAACCCTTAGAAATTTATATTGTACACCATTAAATTATATTATCATTCATATTTAAATAAATTCTATTTAAGTATAATGTTTTACTAAAATAAAATTTATTTCAAGAAATCATAACTTTATCAAATTGAATGTATTAATCGAAATCGCGTATTTTCTAAAAAAAAATGATAGTTTTTTATATAAAAATATAATTTTTCATCAGATTAATTATTTATTCATTTATAAATATATGAATTAATAATGAAAAAATATTAAAATAACTGTTATTTTTAAAAAAATCTACAAATTCAAACTATAGGGGAATTGATACATGACCCCTTATTAAAACACCATTTACCATTAAGGTAAGGTGTGTGATCTTGGTACATTCTTAGAGAGGTTCAAAAAACATAGTTTGGGTCGTGAACCTACAAGTCAAGACCAACTCTTATTCCTCTTATGGAATTTTGGATTTATCATAACCCTTAATATATACTAATATTAATATTCACTGTATAATGACTATATTCTCAATTATTAATACTTTTAATGATCTTTTATGTATTATGAAAAAATTAGAAACAAATTATTTCAGTCTAGAATAAAAAATTGAAATATATCCCACTTTTTTCTATAATGACATTATACAATTTTTAATTTCTTCATTAAGAAGGGAATTTCATTTATAAAAGTATTTTTCATTATAATTAATAACAAAAGAGTTAAAATAAGTGATTAATAAATTTCATTATAATGAGATAATGAAAAACCCATCCTCTATATGTCATACTCTATGATTCCAAAATGTTATCTTATATTTCTTTTAGTTTAATCTATATCACACTTGGTTCAACTTATGTTACTTTAGGTTTAGTTTTTTATTTCACATAATACATACAAATAATAGTCTAAAATTACAAAGAATGTTCTTATAAAATTACAAACTTATAAATATTTGGAATCTATACTCAAAATAGTAAAATTTTCCACTATCTAGAAAATAATATAACAATTAATTTATACATTAAGATATGAAGATTTGGGATTTAATATTTATTATCCCTGACATGTATCCCATTAGGTTCTCTTAACAAAATATTTAAATCCTTTATAATAGTTCAGAATATGTACATGGATCGTCCAAAGTATATCACATGGAAGTGTCTATCGAAGTGTGCAGTATAAGGCTCACTCATCAAGCATGAACTAAAAATGGATTTGATATTCAATTAGTCTTTTTTGGGGTGATTACACCTGGATGAATCTATTCCATAGTTTTATTAACATTATTTATTTCAAATAAATATGTAATTACTTGTATACCAAAAACTCTATACATTGCAAAAATTAAGGATGTTTTCCAATATATAGACGCATACCTTATAGTTGTTCTAATGTTCTCTCATTATAATACCCAAAAAATATAACATATTCAATAGTCAATCATATTATTATAATGTATTTTCTACAACATTAAAATTATGATCAATCTTTATTTACCTACCATTGATGAAATTTATAATTCTTAAATTAACCTCAATTAATAGCATCTAGATCTCTAATGTTATCAAAACCCAACATTCATACAAACTATGAAATCATGATTATAACTATCCCATAATTACATGACATAAAAAACTACTACATTATATATTTTTTCAGAACCTTTTAAATATTTATAGAATTATTAGAATTCATTAACTAATAAAGCCTATTTTTTCTCAACAAATTTACATTTTTTACACTTCATTAGGAACTACTTAATCTATAATACATCTTGAAATTTTTTTAAAAAATATCCACAAATGTTATTTTCCTCTAGTTATATCATGTTCAATACTTATCTTCTTTTCCTGGGGTAATTTAAATACAACAAGGGTGATCTCATGTTCGTAGTAAGGGAAAGTATATACCAAAATCCATATTAGAAAAAAATGGAAATGATAATATGGTATGAAGTAAATTATAATCAAATAATGAAATATAACTCATCACATAATCTTAAAAAATACATGGAATAAATAAAAATATAAATAATCACATGGATAATAATAATAGATTTCATGATGATGGAATGCGTAATTTCAGAATTCTTGATCTTTACCATCTTGGTCTTAGAAAATAAATTATTCTTTTCATCAATATCGAAAACAACACATCATTACAGTCATTGTGGTTGCATCCAACACATCATGATTGAATTAGGAATACATACTCCAAATGAACAAATCTTTTGTCTCATGAAACCAATAAATGCATCTAGGAGATATATAATACAAGGACCCACACATCACTTCCTTATGTAAAATACCTTCACCCTATAAAATATATAAATTTAAATACAATGAATAATAAAATTTCTATAGGAATCAATTAACATATATATTTGGATAGAAACATGTGGAATATGAATATTTTCTCAGTCGACAAATGGGATACCATTGTTAAAATCCATACAGAAAAAGAAGGTGGATGGTTAAACAACACACACCCCAAGTGTAACACATTGAAATTCAAATGATGTTAATGAAGATGAAGAAATACATCAACAAAGTGAAACAAAAATTAATTCTCAACACCATGAAAAAATAAACAATCATAAAAAAATATGCCAAATATGATTATATAAACTATATGAATAAATATAGTAACCTAACTAAAAACATTTACTAAAGATGTAAATTTTGATATGAAACCTTTAGGATATTTATAACCGTGGAATCATAAACACATAAAAGAGGAAATAAGAATTTAAACATTTAATATCATGAAAAGTAAATTATCATGATATACTGTATCAAATAGTAAATCATTACACCATAAAAGGAAAAATCATTCTCATTATGAAAAATGCCTCATGGAAATAAAAAATGTGGTTAATAAAACCATATAGTTAACTTAATGTGAGAATAAAAAGAATATAATAGGGATAAAATGAAATTTACATTAATATATCATGAAATTAAATATATTTATTATAAATTAATTAAATTAGGTTAGTTAATACACCATAAAAAGGAAAGATGGTTCAAAATACCATTAATGTCCCGTTACATTTAAAATAGGTGAAAATAACCCCTATAACTTTGGTATCTTTTGAATCGAAATCTATTTAATAGAATAACATTACATAAATCTCAAAAAACTCTAATTTACATGAATGTGGTAACATATATTAATTTTAGAGTAGTAACACTATATTAAATATATCATGGTGCATGATATGAAATATGTCTCAGGAAATTAAATTTGATATAAAGAATCCCTTACATTGATTAGTGACTCCCACTAAAGATATTAAATCTATTGATATAAAAAATTAATATAGTATTCCCCTATTTATTACATTATTAATATCTATAAAAAAATTTAAACATCACTTATAATGTTTCTCTATATTTATATTATTTATTTATATCTATTCTCAATATCGGGTGCGAGTAATCTTGATTGTTTTGAACTAGTTTTTTAATAGTGGTGTTGTTCTTAGGTATTCTCCTAAATATCATCATTAACATTACATAAAAGGTACTATAATATATTATTTATAATTATTTATAATATTAATATTTTATTCAATTGTATTCTTGGTTATGATCCTTGAATAGGAAATAAATTATGTGCATGTTTCAATGAATTTTAAAGATATGATTTGGCATCTCAATTAATGAGTTTAATATTAATGTTAAACTCAAGAATTAAAATAAAATAAAAATTTAATTAATTAATAAATATATTATAAATAATTAATTTCTCACATTTTTTTATGACATTATTTTATATCATTATTCTTGTATATACTTAGACCACCTCAAAAATTTACATAACATAATTAATGGATGAGTATGGAAATGAAATTGGTTTCTTTTCAAATTATATAAATATTATAGAAGTATAATGATATGTTTTAGATGTTATTTTAATTTTTTGAAGCATATTTTATTATATTATAATAAATATGAAAGAAACTATATAGAAAATGAGATATGTAACATCATGGAGGCAGTAGTTCGTAGAAACACAGAAATGACATTTTCATTTTTCATAATGGAAAACGGAAATGGTGGTCAATGATTGTTAAATAGGACTCAAAAAATTAAGTATACAAACAAAAATTATGTAAATATATTTGGGGAAAATAAAACATTTTAATGATTAATATTGAATAAAAACATATTTGCTAGAAATACTCACGATAGGAACTAGGGATTTCTCTAGAAATCCCCTCAAAACTAGAGGTCATAGGAAAAATAATAGAGACCATAGGCATTTGAGAGTAGGGTTTGATTCTAGGAGGAAACAATGGTGGGTGTTTATGAGGAAATTAGAAGGAATATTCATATCAACAAATGTTATAATTTTCCCCTTTTATAAGTGAAGAGAACCGCAATTTTTGAAGGACCCATTAAATTTTAAAAGTGGTTTGTCACTATTCAAGTGTCAAAGGATACGAAAGTATGAAATAATGAAATTTAGGGTAATATAAGGTTTATAAAACCTATCAAATTCATTTTAAAAAAAAATTAAATATATTCCATGTCATTTACAACTACAGGGTTAAACATTACCATCTTTATTTTCACCTTGGTGATTATTTTTCACACAGGTAATTTTTAATTTATAGAAAATATAATGTAACCCATATTAACATTTTTTGATTCAATAAATCTAAATTTAATTTATATTTTCTCTAATTCATTTTATAAATAAGTAAAAAATTATCTTTCATATTAAAACATTTAATATATTGAAAAACAAATTTTGGAATATTATTTTTTTCCCTATTTGTGTTCTAAATATTTTTTAGTATTGATTCACTAGTTGAATAATTCTTAATATATTGATATATAGTATTAACTATTTTATTGTGTTAATTTTTTAATAGATATTACTTTTTCTTATTTCGTAAATATTACACAATTCTAATAAAACAAATCATTGAAATAATATTTCAACCATTATCATAATAATTAACATTAATACTTTTATTATAATTTTTATAATTGAAAATAAAATGGTAATTTCTATAAAGAAATTAACATACTTATTAAAAATATAATATCGGGTTGTAAAATAATATTTCATGGTGCATGAAAAAATTATTTTAACATAAGCACATGTAAGGAATAATACCCCATTATAGAAAAAATTTATTTTCATGAAAAAATGTTATGATTCGGAAAACAATATTAATATAGTTTATTATAATTAAAATAATATACTTTTTATTAATTGAATGATAGTTTTTTGTATTAAAAAATCAATACATGTTTTTACCATGTGAAAATTTAATTAAATTAAAAAAAGACTTTTTCATTGGAAATAATATTGTATAATTTTTAAAATTATAAATATGGTTTTAAAAAATCAAAATAGTATTTTTTTCAAATAAATAATTTTAATACATAAGTCAATTTTTTAACATTAAATGGTCATATTAGACATTTAACTTCATTAGTTGAATTTATTAATGTATTCGTATTAAAATTAAACATATATTTTCTTTAAAATTCAAAATGTGAAATTTAAAAATACATGTGATTTATGAAAAATTTATTAAATTTATAATTACATTTTTTACCATATTAATTTATAATTAAATAACCCCTAAATATAAACTAATAATACCAAAGATAAAGTTAAGATCTAATGGTAGTCACGAGTGATAATTTTATTAACAAGGATATCATGGAAACTTCCACGAGATTGAACTTCTCTCTATATGATTTCACTCGTACCACAATTGTTTTATTTAATGTTGGTATTTCTCTAAGACAAACTCTGGTGAAGCAAACTCATTTCCATGATTAGGAAAATGAGATTTTTAATGAAGGCTCCTACTAACGGATTTCATTTATTCTACTTTAATATGTAATAAGGTTCTTCTATTTATACTAGCATAGATAATGGAAATGTTATAATGATCATATTTTTATGATTTTCAATTAATAAATATATAATGTTTTTTTAATTTCACTTTTTCAAGAATTTATAACTATGAAGAAAATTTTGTTTTAGATGGGAAAATATAATTTGAAATCTCCCTATGTTATAAAATATATCATCCTTGGATGCATAGATTAAAAAATATAGTCTACTAAAATGTCACGATCATACTATTTATATTATAGTGTATTGGTCAAACTAATGAGAAATGTTTTGATTCTTAGAAGTATTAATATATCGGTTCTATTTTGTAATGAGTTCATCAGCAAGATTCATGAATAACTAGTGATAACATATCCAGTTAATCAATCTTAAATGGGTGAAAAATTACTGCAAATCAAGATACAAATGTAAAATTCCATTTGCTGATTGTGTGTATTAGTTTTAAGTCCCACTTTGGTATTAAGCCATAATATTTCATCATATTTTATTGTTTATTGTTAGTTAAATATGAAATATAAGCTGATTTAGATCTCTAGAAACCATTTACGAGATAAATATTCTCATTTTAGAGAAAACACTTTCTTAATCTCAGTGGAAAGGGGCATAGATGCAATGTTATCATATGAAAAAGATCATGAACCTGCTTTAACGATAGGGGTGAAAATTATAGTAGTGTGGGTAACTAAGTAGATGAACTATTTCATTATAAACGTTAGTGTCTTATATATTCCCATCATCACATTTGGTAGGAGGTCCTATGTATGAGAAAAATATTTTTGTATAGGGACTTGAAATGACTCACTTAGAGTAGACCCATGTTTCTATTCATGAATTTATATAGGATGAAGACAACCTAATAATATTATTGAAGTAAGGGGATGTTACATTTATTATTGTGTACCATGATCATTGTGAGTATTGACCTCTAATTATAAATAATGTGCATTCAATGTTGGATTTTAACCACATGGATATCTGTTTTGTTTTTCATTATTTAGTAACTTAAATTATTTTCTTTTAGCAGGAATTTTTTTTAAATATGTCTATGATGTGGTTATCATAATTTTTGTCTCTTAATATATAATTTAATTCTACGTTTCGGAGTCCTTGTATCTCTCTAAGGTTAAAATGGTTAATTTAACATCACACAAAATTTCCAAAAAACTAAAGATTCTTTTGGTCACATGATATAGTATTTTACCTAGGGTATAGTTTTCATGAATTTTGAATAATGTTGTATATTATTGGATTTTTAATTTTAATTAATTAAAGAAATATTTATCCTGTGAACATGGATGGTGACATCTTAGTGACCATGTATATTTATTTTTAAAACACTTTAATATTATATTTATATTTTTTTATTTTTCTAAGCTATTTCATTGTTTTTTATATTCGCGGGATTCATAAATAAACATATTGAAAATAATATAACAATTGTCCTCCAAAGAATCATTTGGGAGGAATGGATTATATCTCCAAAATGAAATTCTTGATGATAATTCTAAAATAATGATGCATTTTGAAATAATAGACTTATATTAGGGGTGGTGTCAATTATGTTCACACCTAAGGACCTAGGGATAAAGCATCAAAGTTTAATTTACTCAATAAATTTTAGTTTTTTGAAGTTTTTGGTGATGATAATCCTAGAATTCCTCTATAAGATATGTATAAGGTTTTATCTCGAGGGTTAATCACATTTATATTTGAGATATACACGATATTGAGAGAGTGGGTAGGGAATATATCTTGGTGTAACAATTGTTACAATAATATAATGGGACATGATCTATGATATTATTGATATATTTATTGTATGGTACTAATTAGAGGAACCATTTCATTCAAAATAGATTGAATTCATGATGATTTCTCATAAAATTATTGATTATTTTTTTATTTATTCGTCTTTCTTCATGTTATTCCCATGAGGTTCTTATATATATTTTGTTTCTTATAGTGAATAGTTTTTATCAACTTTACATAGGTACCCCAATGATCCCCATATTATTTATTTCCACCAAAGATGAATTATATTTTGATTCACCCCTAAGAGTTTCAATCCCTATATTATTAATTATTATTATGTTCTATATTTCCTCTATTGTTCAAGAGTTCTTGAATGATTGGGATCACAAGAGTCATAATTATAACTCTACCTTTTCCAATCTGTTTCTGTATAACGGTATATCTCACCAACATATATCATGTTTAAAGGATCATGAGGATATTTTGTAACATTATATATTTATATAATTGCACTTATAAAATGATGATTTTGAGTGATTTATATGGTGATAATCATTCTCACAAATCATTTCTATTGTCTCTCAAGTATTGACTCGACCAATGTATGATGGATCTTTTGGTATTTTTTGTGATGGTGTTTTTTTAGTTTTCATTTGGTGGAGTGACTTTGCAAAAGGGTTTAATTTTAGTATGAGGATTCATAGACGTTAGTATGATCTTGAACTATTGGGGAAGAACATGGCTACATGAAATGAAATTCAAAGGAACACAAGTCATGTACATCCATCAGTATCACACTATGTGTACAAAAGATTATTAATATCATATAGTGTATATTACATACTCATATTCATTATTATTGATGTGACATTAACATCCATGCAATGAATTTTAATTCAATCTTTTGAGTACTCACGAAGAATCATATTTTATAGTTACTGTACACATCAGGTCCAGACAACATAAAATTATTACTAGATTCAATACTATCCCATATATTTTGGATAGATATCCTCTATATAATAATGGGGTCCTTACACCATCATTTTCATTATGGTGTTGTTACCCCACACTACATATTTATTTTGCTACTCTATCACAGATATGAGGTGTTGGTTTTTTATCTATATAGTTTCTTACACCGTCATCTTCAATAGTCTAAACAATGTGCCACGTTTCCTTATTAGTGAACTATACTCCATTTAGCTTCTTGTATACTTTATAGAGGCATGTTTCCCCTAAAATATTCATATGAGGTGTTGTTGGGTTTCTTACTGGGGATGATTCGTCTATATTTGGGCTATATAGAGTGAGAATTTCTTTCATGTCTCAACCCCATTAGTTTTTAAATTGGATGCACATTGGTTGTGAATGTTAGGGTGCTATTATACCTATATTAGAACACATTAAGACACAAATATAGTCCCCTTTCATAGGTTATAGGGGTGGTGATGATATTATAAATTTTCCCTAGTTAAAATACTTTCATCATCGTAACTCAATAGGAAACAATCGCTCTCCATTTAGATGTTACATTTAGTATATCTATCGACTTCTGACATCTTGAGCCTATTTTTACACTGATCATACCATTTTTATTATGATATAGGATCCTTTATGAACTATATATGAGATGAACTAGACATCTATGTATTATTTATAATTCAATTTTTTGATCATATTAGGGTTGTTCATTATTTTCCTCCTAGTTACATTCAAACAAAAGTGATCAGGCTAAGTTTCTTCTTGTATTTACTTTTTTAAGGGAATCCTATATAGTACGCTTATATTTACCAATACATGGGTATTATTCCCATGCATGTTTTGTTTATTCAATTGACGCAGGTCTAGAAGATTCTCTTTCTAGACGTGGAGTCGGTACATCACGTTCAAATATGAATCTTGGTCATGATAAGTAGATTTTTGTGGTTAATGAAAGTGGTACAGACTATTGTAGTTATAGAATAATCCATGAGTCCTTATGGTAAGGTCGAGTTATCCATTTCAATTTATTTTTGGGTTTGATGACGTTTTCAAATGTGTAGTCCCTACAATATTTTTCATTTAATGAAATTTACTTACCATGTGATGTTTCATTAATTCATTTTATAAATGACATTTATATATATATATTCTTTCAGTGCTTATAGTTATTTATTTATGTGGATTTCTGTGTTTGTTACGTGTTTATATAGGCTTAGTCCTCTAATATATTTTTTATCTTCCTACCAAATTATAGTCATTGTCTTATAGCCTATTTAAGTTATTATTCAGATGGTACATTATTCATACATATATAAAAGGATGAAAGAGTGGTATTATAGTGGTTGAGGCAAAGATGTGGTGTTTATATTTATTAGTCATGTGAGGACATGTTTGGAAATATAAGAAAAGTATATTGATGTTGTATTGAGTTCGGTTATCATATCAGGTTGACCATCAATTATGGTGGATGATGTATCTTTTCTCCATGAAATTGATAATTTTATAGTCAACATAAATAAATAAAATTTTGATATATAATTATATAAAACTTTCTAAAAGAAAAATATAGTTGTCAGATATGATTATCAAGGTCCTTTATATGTCTTGTAATCCAAAAATGATTTTATCCATATGGTTTCATCAAATTAACATTAAGTGTTGTATCAATTGATAGATAGACTATGTCCAAATCTAGTATTATGAATAAACCATGCATATATTTTGACATCTCACCTCCTATTATTGAGTAGTGAATCTTTATTTCTATATATATGTTAGGAGATGTTCTCAACACACAATATACAGAAGCCTCTATTCCCCTACATTACTAATCCAAAATATCTTCATATAGAGGATCATTGTTCCCAGTTATTTGGAAGATGTTATATATAGGATGGATATTCAGGGTATGTTCCAATGATAGAAACATGATGGGTCTACGAGGTGAGCCTGATTTTCGGGTGATAGGGATTTTCTATTAGTGTAGCAATAATATTAATTATCATGCAAGATTATTTTTAATTAGTCAACAAATCATACATTTATTAAACTACATGACACCATGATAAATTAAAAGATATCATTTTTCCAAACTTATGATGAGTTTTTTCAATCGTTATCAGAGTTTGGTCGCTTGTTAATGAAGGAAATCAATCAGATGATGTTGAATCCATTCTAGGTTAGTGTGATTGTTTCTAGGTATATTTCATGACCTATATATATTTCAATGTGTTACCTATATATTTAACACAATGTAATTATTAAAGATTATTAGTTTGGGAGGAATCTCCGATATAAGTTATTTTAATCTCATATTTTTTTCATACAACACAACCTATACCAAAGTGTCCTGAGGAAGCATTTTTTGATGAGTATTCTTAGAAAATATTCACCTTAGTTATGGGACTAGTTTATAATTTCACTAATGTATATCTTAAATAGTGTCTAATGGACACAATGATGAAGTAAGAGTTGAGATAAAATATATACCTACTTTTTTCATTATTTCTAACCATGTATATGTCTTGTGAAGGAAAAGCAGTGGGAGGGTAATTGGTGGTAGATGTTTCATCGATCCACTTCCATAATCACCTCATATATAAGTGTGGTACCACATACATTGGATTTTATCATATTAAAAATTTTACGAACCCTCTTTATTTGTGCATAAAAAAGTGTAAAAATGGGGGAAAACATAGAAATGAACCATTTTAATACATATGTTTGGGATTATGGACTCACGTTGTCCCAGTTATTAGAGTTTTCTTTAAATGAGAAATGGATTTGGGTATAGATCCCTGGAGAGAATAACATAAATTTGAAAATTGTTTTTATTTATTTCTTTCTATGATATGATGAAGAAAAAATAATCCTGGGGATGAAAATAGAAGTTTTCTTATTTGGTTATTTTTTACTAATATCATTTAGAGAATACACCTCCAAAGGTAAATTAAGTACATACAATGTCGGTTTGTTTTCAATTTGAGGATCCTTTATGACATTCCATGTTTAACATCTCCATCTATTTTATATTAGGGGATGCATAGTATTAAATGTGTAGAGGATGTGGAGGCTTGGATTTCTCTCTATCAAGACACATCCCAATTTTGATTTTCAGAGTCCTTGGATCTCTCAAACATTAAAACATAAAATTTTCAGAAGAACACTCCCTTGGAAAAAATTTACTATAATTATTCTTATCTCAGGATATAGTATTCACCCCATGTAAGGGTACTGGTGAATTTTTTATCATGTTTAATATTATAGTATTTTTAATATTTTTTAATAAAATAAATATTTTCCAATGATCATGGATAAAAATATCTTTGACATGCTATATTTTTCTTTTTGAACATCCTTAATCTTCCTAAAATGTATCATTATTGTTTATGGGTTTCTTTTGAGTTTTCTCTATGATAGAGGCTGAAATATAAAAAATTAAAATTAATATATTATCTTTAATATATTAATGTGTTTTTGATGAATGGATTATATATCCTAATCATAGTTTTTGAAAAGAATTATTTCCCCACAATTTATACTAAAATGGTATATTTAATCATGGAGTTGTATCATGTATATTCACAACTTAGGACTTAGGGATAAACTGTCACAACCCCCTCCTCACAAGGTATACCCTCCTAGGAAACCATTGTGAGAAGGGAGACAATGACCCCCAGGTCCCACCTCAAGTAGGCCCTAGGCTGGAAACTATCACCGAGGATATAGTAAACATACAAATGGGAGCCATTACCCTTTAATAGAACACATTAAAAAGAGAGAGATAACACAAAAACCAACCAACTCCATCTCATACTGCAATATAAAAGAAAAACCAAGTGCACATATGTGATGTCATGCAATACTACTACAACTAAATGTAAAAACTCCAAGTACCAAAGGAAATTAAAAAAAGCTTCAACCACGAAGCCTGGACAGCTCATGCACCCCAAGCTAGTAGTAACTAACCCAATCTCTAACCTCCTCTAAGTGACTGCAATAAATAGTTTATATATACATAGGGTGAGTAAAATAGTATACATAGTAGGATCCTCCTTAGATCCTCCCATTAAAATGTAAATAAATCATGTCGTATCATAGTGAACAACAAGTGAAACTAAATATTCACCTAAATAGGTATTTTAAGTTCCCAAAATCACCATGGATACTCTCACAAAATATAAAATAAAAGAGTATATAATATAATAAATAATATCAAGGGTACCCCGCTACCACTTCCCTATTGGTTTTATTCATTTCCCAAACGTTGCATATCCTAAGCATCTCTCTCCAAAAAGGCTTTCCCACAGACACCTGGGTGAAACAGAACAACATGCACCTCATATAGCACAACCACCACATGCATGTAACCAAAGTAACCGATTATTTTCTAGGATCCACCAGATCTCGCAAAACGTGTATCATTAGTTGGTTATTAAACCTCAAGCCATTTTAGCCCATACACGGAGTAGGGATCCTCAATCCATTATAGCCTATACAAATTACACCTATATAATTCCATAGAAATATATATCCAAAATATATGTTTGTGAATAATGACAAGTCGTTACATACCTCTACACGCATATATGGGCAAAACTAACCATTGTGCCTAGAAGCATAAGTAACTACCAAGAGATGAGAGTGGGGGAAACGGGGGTAGTAAGTCATTCATCCTCCCACCATATTGTTAGGGAAAACCATCACAACCCGTCCTTGGGCCTGTGTCATGACTACCACAAGCCTTCCTTCCTTAGGGCAAGGGCTGGGGACTATCACCAAAGGCATAAATCCCGATAAAAGGGAAGGCATTGCCTTTATATAAGTAATCAAACACAACAGAGTATGCAAGCTGAAGTAAAACCTAAGTAAACTGAGTACAAAAGTAAGTGATGGAAAGTAAATGTGCCAGAATACAAACCCAACTGAAATTATAGTACAACAGTAAAGAAAGAACAGTTGTAGTAAAGTAAACTAGCAACCACTGAGTCATCCTCTGGATATCCCACCAGAAGGGTGGGTACAAATGGTCTCCTCATCTCCTTGGGTCTGGTCGTCCGCTCCGTGTACGTCCTGCCAAGTGGTCCACCTCTAGGTACGGTCCCGCACCATAAGACTCCACCTCAATCAGTGATGTCTGTCATCTGCATACAACACAACGTAGTACGGGCATATCCCGTGCAGGGGTGAGTATACGATACTCAGTAGGGACCCCGAGACCCCTGAAGGTCTCCCAAAATCCACAAAGGACATACCACAAAGGAAAGATATAAACACAAAGTATCAACCAACTCTACTTAGGTATATTCCCATACATATACCAAAGTCATCAATTCCAATTCGGCTCCAACTCACGAGCCCAAGTACAACCCAGTCCACACAGGAAAGAACAACTTAGTCCACACAGGAAAGTAAGTCAATTACATCGCTGATAATGACTAAAAGTCAAGACATAGCTCAAATAGGTATACTATTCACAAAGAGGGGATTATATGATATATTTAGCCTCTAAATCATCTCCCCTGCCAAACCCATGTAGGATCCAAGTACAGAAGTCATCGCTGCCGAACCCACGTAGGATCCAAGTACCGAAACCATCGCTGCTGAACCCACGGAGGATCCTAGTACAGTCGTCATCGATACCGAACCCACAGAGGATCCTAGTACAGTCGTTCCCTCTTTCGAACCCACGTAGGATCCATGTACATTCATCATCGTCATTGCAGTCGCATCCAGCACTAGGGTTCCCGCGTACAGCTCGCTCGTTTTCCGGGGGGTCCGCTCCTCGAGTCAAAGATCGATACATCAACTATCTCGAAGTCCAGAGATGATGTATCTCGTAGTTCCATCCCACTTTATAAGGTAAAAACAAATAAAAACATGCCCAAGTCACGGATAACAAGACGAACAAGCCATTTCCCTAAAGTACACGGCGTGTAGGTAAGCGATACACGCCGTGTCATCAGTCACAGGGTACTGCCCGTGTGAAACAGCCCGTGTCGCAGGGCTGGTCATGTAGATAAGTAAGTACATGCCATGTGGTATGGTTACATGCTGTGTTCAAACCTCTAGGGTCATTTTCATGTGCGATGGCCATGCCTGGCCGTGTGGTGGAGTACATGCCCATGTACTCCACCTCATGTTCGTGTATTCCTAGAATACACACCGAGTCCTCACGAAGCCGCTTCTGCCATGGTGAAGGTAGTACACACCTTGACTTTTGGCGGTGTGGTTCTTCCTGTGTCTGTGTATCTCCCAGATTACACGCTGAGCCTCGTAAAGCCTCTTATGCCTTTCTATGAAGAGAATACACGCTGTGTTACTTGGCCATGTATTTCTGTCTGTGTCCGTGTATTTTCCCTAAATACATGCCTTGCCCATCAAAGTCTCCTCTGTCAAACAGTGTGGAGAGTACACGCCGTGGGTTTAGAGTCACACACCATGTGTTACTTTTCTAGCGTCTGAAACAAAATCCACAGTACCCTTGTACTGCACAGTGTGTGCTCCTGAAGTACACACCGTGTATTCTGGAATTTCCCAGAAAACGACGCCTCTATCCAGAATGCCTCCCGAGGTGTCTGTTCTTCGTTCTGATGATCCGATTTCTATTAAACCTCTGCTTTTAGGTTTCCCCGATGCTCTAAGGCCATTTATGATGTTTTCGGGCCTCCTATTGGCTCCTAAAACATAGCTTGATTCACCACTCAAGAATGGCCTAATAATTCTACAAATTCACAAGAATCACAGAGAAATCAGACCGTGTCAGTTTGGTCTGATCCCTTCCACATTAGTCTGATAACAAGAGGTTTAATAGGAACAACTACATGGAAGGAAAACCAATCATTACTCAATCCAAACACACCCCTACCTCAACAAAAGATATAGACGGTCAGGCTTCGCACTTGACGGCGTCGAAAGGTGCATAGACGTCGACGGAGAGCATTCGAGGAGGAAGTGGTGTCTCCCCTTTTTGTCCCTGATAGAAGTTTGAAAGGTGTGACGTCATTGGAAAGTTTCTGCGTTGGTGTATCCTCTCTTGTAGTGGAGGAAGAAGAGGATGTAGAAACCAGGATCGCTGAGTCTATGTTCTTTGTCGAAGAGTTGACGTTCTTCGTTGAGGGTGAAGTTCTTCAAATAAAACTAGAGATCTCTCCCCAAAATATCAACACAACATGCCAACCAAAAAATAAAATAAGGCTTCCCTTATTTTAAAAATCATGCCACGCATTCAAATTTACAAAATTCAAACACTTAATTAATTAGTGAAGAGTTTCAATTAACTAATTAATGTGTGTGTTGGCATGCAATAAAGAGGGAGAGAGGGAGAGTTACTTAATTAAAGAGAGTTAACAAGTTTTAAAGGGGGAGTTTATGACAGTTATGGAATTGTGAAGGGTTGGGGATCATGTGGGCCCCACCTCACATTTATCTTCACATGGGTGGTTAGGATGTTAGTGGGTCCCACCCTTACTTTCCCATGTAGGTTATAACCACTTAAATTATAATAATAAAATTGTCCCACAATTTTATTCACCTCTCAATTAATCTATAAAAATTAACTTCTTCTCCCGTGAAAACGCATCTCCAGTAAAGGTCCTATTAAGAAATTAACGGTGTTGCGTGTTCACCGGTGCCCTTGGATTTCAATTATGAGAACCGGTTCAAAAGATAGAAAAACTTGCTCGTTTGTTTACTGAACGTACCCGACCTAAACTTCAAAAATTGATTCTGGGCACACCGGGCCTCAGAATCAAGTGCTGTTAGATTCCGTAGACTCATAAAATTACAAATTAGTTAAGAGAAAAAAACTTCCCTTGAAATTTACAGGTCTTTACATTACTCTCACATCAGGGCTTTACGTCCCTGTAAAGGTACATCATAAAATATTAAAACAAATGAGGGTATTGTGCACGTATCGGAGCCTCCCGCTCCCATGTACTCTCTTGGATGTTCCTGTGCTACCAAAGAATGCGCACAAGAGGAATCGACCATCCATGTAGGACCTGCTTCTTTCGATCCTCGATCTCCACCGGGACCTCCGCAAAAGTTGCCTCGTCATCGATGTCTAGCTCCCCGTGATCAATGATGTGCGGCGGGTCGTGCATGTATCTCCTCATCTAAGATACGTGGAAGACGTCGTGCACCATGTGCAACTAAGGTGGAAGGTCCAGGAAGTAATCCACCTCACCTACCCTACTGAGGACCTGGAATGGGACGATGAAGCACAGAGATAACTTGCTACCCTGGCCAAATCTCTGTAATCCGTGTCGAGGTGAGACCCATAAGAAAACATGGTCACCATCCTCAAAATCTAGTGTTCTCCGCCTCCTGTTAGAATAGGACTCCTGTCTACTCTTTTCAGTCCTCATCCGCTCCTGGATGATCTGCACCTTCTCCGTTGTAGACTGGACCATCTCTGGTCCTACGAGTGCTGACCCCCCAGGGTCAGTCCAGCACAGAGGTGATCTGCATGGTCAGTCGTACAATGCCTCATATGGTGCCATCCTGATGGTGGAGTGGTAGCTGTTGTTGTACGCAAACTCCACCAAGGGTAGGTGATCCTCCCTAATGCGACCAAAGTCAAGGATGTATGCATGGAGCATGTCCTCGAGTGTCTGAATGGTCCTCTCCATCTGTCCATACGTCTGAGGATGAAAGGCGGTGCTCAAAAGTAACTGTGTCCCAAACACCATCTGCAACCCCTCCCAAATCCGGGAAGTAAAGAGAGCATATCAGTCGGAGATGATAGACGATGGCACACCATGAAGCCATACGATCTCTTGAATGTAGAGGTGTCCCAAGCTCTCCACTGAGCCCTGTTCTATGATAGGTAGGAAGTGGTCCGACTTGGTGAGTCGGTAGACAATCACCCATATGGAGTCATGTCCTCTGGAAGTACGTAGATGCCTTGTCATGAAATCCAGGAATATCCCGTCTGACTTCCACTTCGGGACCTCTAAGGGTCGCACCAAGCCTGCCGGTACCTGGTGCTCCGCCTTCACCTGCTGGCAGGTGAGGCATCATGAAACGAACTCTGCCATATCCTTCTTCATACGTGGCCACCAGTGTTGTCGTCTGAGGTCCTGGTACATCTTCTCTACTCCAGGATGTACTGCTAGAGGGGGCGTGTGAAAGTCCCTCAGCACCTCCTCCTGAAATGCAACTGGTACCACGGTATGTCCCCTAATGAGGATGATCTTTTCTCCTCCTACAGAAAAATCATCTGGTGTCTTTCCTGAGGAAATATGAGCATATCACGTCTCACAGTCAACGTCCCCACATTGTGCCTCTCTGACCCATTGTAGTAGTGGAGGAGTGACTGTGAGCGACTGTAGAAAGGTTTCTCTATCTTTATCCACAAAAGATATCTGCAACACGGCTAGCTTCTCTGTCGCCACTCTATGTAGCCGAATTCCAAATCTCCTACTGAGAGAATCAGCTACAACATTCCCCTTCCTATGAGAATATACTATCTCAAATTCATAGTCCTAGAGGTACTCGATTCATCGACGTTGTCTCATGTTCAGGTCCTTTTGTGAGAATGTGTACCTGAGACTCTGGTGGTCAGAATAGACTGTAAATTGATCGCCCATCAGATAGTGACGCCACATCATCAAGGTGAAGACCACTGCTGCTAAATCCAGGTTATGGGTAGCGTAGTTCTGCTCATGCTTCCTCAACTATCATGAACCATAGGTGATCACTCCCTTCTCCTACATGAGGACACACATGAGTCCGGTCCCTGATGCATCGTAGTAATCTACGTACCCTACACCCTCCTCCAGTAGCCTCAAGATGGGTGCACTGGTCAATCTATGCCTCAGCTCCTGGAATCTCTGCTGACATCTATATGACCACATGAATGGTTTCCCCTTCTTCATCAAAGCTGAAAGCGGTGCTACAACTCTGTAGAAGTCTAGCATAAATCTCTGATAGTACCCAGCCAGAACTAGGAAACTTTGTACCTCCGTCGCACTTCTGGGTGGATCCCAAGCAAGTATTGCCTCGATCTTTGCAAGATCCCCCGCAACTCCTGCCTCAGAGATGACGTGCCCCAAGAAGTGGACCTCTCGAATCTAGATTTGACACTTCTAGAGATTAACATAAAGTAGGTGCTCTCAGAGTGTGTCCAGTGCAACCCGCAAGTGGTAGGCGTGCTCCTCCTCAGTAGTCGAGTAAATCAGTATGTCGTCGATGAAGACTATGACAAATCGATCGAGTTAAGGCTGGACGATCCTGTTCATGAGACTCATGAACACTAATGGAGCGTTGGTTACACCGAAGGGCATAAACAAGAACTCATAGTGGCCATACCGACACCTAAAGGCCGTCTTCTGCACATCCTCATCACAAACTCTGAGCTGGTGATAGCCTAACCTGAGGTCTATCTTTGAGAACCATCGTGCTCCCTTGAGCTGATCAAAGAGTCCTTCAATCCTCGGGAGTGGATATTTGTTCTTTATAGTCACCTGATTCAGGAGATGGTATTCGACACATGGTCATAAGCTCCCATCCACCTTCTTGGCGACTAAAATCGGAGAAGCCTAGGGTGAAAAACATGGTCAGATGAATCCCTTATCCTCCATGTCCTACAGATGTACCCGCAGCCCTCAAAGCTCAGTGGGATCCATCCAATATGCTGGAGTAGATATCGGGGTTGTCCCGGGGTACTAGTCAATATAGAAGTCTACCTCTCTACGGGGAGGTAGTCCTGGAACGTCGTCAGGGAAAACTTCTGCAAACTGATCCACCATAACAGGAAAACTCGGACTCCGCACATCAACCGCTCTGAGAATGAGACTAGCCAAATGATGCGTGATCGGCTGGCCTCTCCTCTGCATAAGTCCATCCTATACTGTAAAAGAACCCTTCTCACTGGTGAAGGTGAACCTGCTCCCATCTGTGCGGACACACCACACTTTGTTCCTAATACAGTCGATCTGAGCATGGAATGTAGATAACCAATCCATGCCCAAGATGATGTCGCAAGGCCTCAATGCCGCTACAAGAAGATCCTAGTTGAAGCTCTCTCCTCCTAGAGTAAGCTCACACTGCCAGAACCAGTACATAATCATCATGTCTGCTCCCATAGGAGTATCTAGCCGTAAGGATTGATCCAACAGCTCTGTCAGAATCTCCGAGCTCCGAACAAGGGCAGCGGCAATAAAACAATGACTCGTTGATGTGTCAATAAGAACTGCAGCAAGGGTGGAGTAGACACAGATAGTACCTCGACTCATCTCAAGTGCATCGTGGTCGTAATCCTCCACTGCCTGAAGCTGAGCATGCCTCTATCCGCCAGCTCCCTGTGGTCAGGGTGGACCTCTTGGTGGTGTTGGTGGTAGAGCCTCAAAGTGTCGCCCACTACCCGCTGCTCGGCCATCTCCTCTGCCTCGTCCGCCTGCTCCCTGCGGACCGCCACAGTCAAACCTCGGCCTCTACCTGGGTGGTCCCTCAACCGTCTGCTTCCCCTCTACATGGAGGGTCAGGCAGTCACAAGCCATGTGGCCCTGCCCTCCGCATGCATAGCACTGCCTGCCACTCGTATAACTAGCTCTATTGCGTGTGCCCCGTACCTCCAAACCATTATCATGAGGTCACCACCAGATGGTCTGGTCTGCTTAGACATCTGAATCATCTGTCTATTGCTGGCTGCATAAGACTCCGCTACGTGTCGCCCTACAGTAGGCCTCGCTGCTGGCGTAGGCTCGGCAAAGAAGCTCTCCACAAGAAGGGCTCGCTCCAGTACTCCAGCCTGCATAAGAATGCTGAGGGAGATCATTTAAGCCCTAATATCATGCCTCAGTCCCTGCTCTTAGGTCCGGGCCTGGAAGAATGGGTCTCGTACCATGTCCGTGGAGTAGCGCAAGAGGTCGATAAATCTCGCCGAGTACTGCACTACTGTCATGATGCCCTGCCGCAGCTGTAGTAACTCCTAGATGCGGACCGCACGGAGGGTGGCTGGAATGAACTCAGAGTGGAAGAGGCTCTCGATGTCCGTCCAAAGTATAGATGCCTCGTCGTGCACCTGGAGAATTGGTCTCCACCATATACCTACTACTGCGTGCATGAGACTCGCCACAAGGATCACCATGAGATCTGCTGGTCTCCCTAATAATATGAAGACTTGAACGATAGCCTCCAACCAATCCTTGGATACCTGAGGGTCCATCTCTCCATGGAACCTGTGTGGCCTCTAACACTGAAACTCATGCAGCTCACTCAGGAGACATGCACCCTCCACTGCTGGGGCTAGTGGTATCATTGGCCCACCGGTTAGAGGTACCGTTGGTGCCTCTGCTATAATGGGGCCCTGTACCGAGGGCTCTTTGCACTGTGGGCTGCCTTCTCACACATAACTGGGACCCTAGCTGGCTGTCTTCATGGGTCCATCATGAAAAGAAATAGGTGCACCACGGTTAATATAGTATACCTTGTAAGCTGACACACTGTAATCAAAAATAAAACTTTTTAAACACACATACAGTCAATGTTTTCAGACACTAAGTTGGAAATCAGAATTCAGGGTCCTTGTGTACGGATACGTCGACCGCCGCACAAACACTGGACTCCCTGGACTGATAACCACACTCAATAATCTAACATTATTGCTTCACAGAGAAGAAATTATCAGAGTTCTTGAGTTCTGCGGTGGAACCGACTCCTCTGATACCATTTTTCCACAACCCATCCTCGGGCCCATGTCGTGACTACCCCAAGCCCGCCTTCCATAGGCCAGGGGCTGGCGACTAGAACCAAAGGCATAAATCCCAATAAAAGGGAAGGAAATTCCTTTATATAAGTAATTAAACACAACAGAGTATGCAAGCTAAAGTAAACACTAAGTAAACTGAGTATAAAAGTAAGTGCTGGAAAGTAAATGGGCCATAATACAAACCCAACTAAATGTACAGTACAACAGTAAAGAATGAACATCTACAGTAAAGTAAACCAGAAATCACTGAGTCGTCCTCCGGATATCCCACCTGAAGGGTGGGTACAAATGGTCTCCTCAGCTCCTTGGGTCTGGTCGTCCGCTCCATGTATGTCCCACCAAGTGGTCCACCACTAGGTACCGTCCTGCTCCGCAAGACTCCACCACGATCATTGTTGTATGTTATCTGCATCCAACACAACGTAGTGTGGGCATAGCCTGTGTAGGGGTGAGTATACGTTACTCAGTAGGGACCCTAAGACCCCCGAAGGTCTCCTGGAATCCACAAATGACAAACCAAAAATGAAATATATAAACACAAAGTTTCAACCAACTCTAATTAGGTATATGCCCATACATATTCCTAGGTCATCAATTCCAGTTCGGGTCCAACTCATGAGCCCAAGTACAACCCAGTCCACACAGGAAAGCAGAACCCAGTCCACATAGGAAAGAAAGTCAATTACATCATTGATAATGGCTGAATGTCAAGACCAAGCTCACACAGGTATATTATTCACGAAGAGGGGTGGAGATGATAGATGTAGCTTCTAAATCATCTCCCCTGCCGAACCCACGTAGGATCTAAGTATAGAAGTCATCGCTGCCGAACCCACGTAGGATCCAAGTACAGAAACTGTCGCTGTCGAACCCACGGAGGATCCTAGTAAAGTCTTCATCGCTACCGAACCCACGAAGGATCCTATTAAAGTCATTCTTGCTGTCGAACCCACATAGGATACAAGTACAGTTATCATCGTTGTCACAGTCACAGGCAGCTCTTGGGTTCCCGCACACAGCTCGCTCGATTTTCGGGGGGTCCGCTCCTCAAGTCAAAGATCGATACATCAACTGTCATGAAGTCCAGAGTTGATGTATCCCGTAGTAATGTCACACGTCATAGGGGAAATACCAAGAAAAATGTTCCCATTTCATGAAGAAGAAGATGACCAAGCCATTTCCCTAAAGTACACGGGGTGTAGGTAAGCGATACACGCCATGTCATCAGTCACCAGGTACTGCCCGTGTGAAATAGCTGATGTCGTAGGGCTGGTCATGTAGATAAGTAAGTACAGGGTGTGTGGTATAGTTACACGCTGTGTCCAAACCTCTAGGGTCGGTTTCATGTGCGCTGACCATGCCTGGCCGTGTGGTGGAGTATATTCCCATGTACTCCACCTCGTGTACGTTTATTCCCGTAACACACGCTGAGTCCTCATGAATCCACTTCTGCCATGGTGAAGGTAGTACACATTGTTCCTCTTGGCCTTGTGGTTCTGCCCCTGTCTTTGTATCTCCTAGATTACACACCGAGCCTCACGAAGCCGCTTCTGCCTTTCTATGAAGAGAATACACGCCATGTTACTTGGCTGTGTATTTCTGTCCTTGTCCGTGCTTTTTCCCTAAATAAACGCTTCGTCCATCAAAGTCTCCTCTGTCTAACATTGTGGATAGTACACGCCTTGTGTCTAGAGTCACACACCATGTGTTACTTTTTCTAATGTCCGAAACAGGAGCCATAGTACACTTTTACTACACGGCGTGTGCTCCTGGAGAACACGTCGTGTATTCTAGAGTTTTCCAAAAACCGACGCCTCCAGCTAGAACGCCTCCCGTGGTGTCCGTTATTTGTTCTGATGATCCGATTTCTACGAAAATTCCGGTTCTAGGTTAACCCGACACTTTGAGTCCTTTTACAATGTTTTCGGGCCTCCTATTGGCTCAGAAAACATAGCTTGATTCACAACTCAAGAACGGCCGAAGAATTCCAAAAATTCACAAGAACGGTGGAGGAATCAGACAGTGTTAGTTTAGTCCAGTCCCTTCCGTATTAGTCTGATAACAAGAGGTTTAAGAGGAACAACAACATGGAAGGAAAACCAATCATTACTCAATCTAAACACACCCCTACCTCAACAAAAGATATCGAAGGTCAGGCATCGTTCTTGACGGCGTCGCAAGGTGCGTAGACGTCGACGGAGAGTGTTTGAGGAGGAAGTGGCGTCTCCCATTTTTTTCAAGGAGAGAAGTTTGAAAGGCGTGATGTCGTTGGAATGTTCCTGCATTGGTGTCTCCTTCCTTGACATGGAGGAAGAAGAGGATGGAGAAACCAGGGTTGTTGAGTCGATGTTCTTCATCGAAGAGTCGACATTCTTCGTTGAGGACGAAGTTCTTCAAATAAAACTAGGGCTCTCTCCCCAAAATCTCAAAACAACATGCCAACCCAAGAAACATAAGGCTTCCCTTATTTTATTAACTCAGGCCATGCATTCAAATTTTCAAAATTCAAACACTTAATTAATTAATGAAGAGTTTCAATTAATTTATTAATGTGTGTGTTGGCATGCAATAAAGAGGGAGAGAGGGAAAGTTACTTAATTAAAGGAAGTTAACAAGTTTAAAAGGGGGAGTTTATGAGAGTTATGGAAATGCGAAGGGTTGGGGCTCGTGTGGGCCCCACCTCACATTTATCCTCACATGGTTAGTTAGGATGTTAGTGGGTCCCACACAAACTTCCCCCTTTAGGTTATAACCACATAAATTATAGAAATAAAATTGTCCCACAATTTTATTCACCTCTCAATTAATCCACAAAAATTAACTTCTTCTCCCGTGCAAATGCATCTTCGGTAAAGGTCCTATTAACCAATTACCGGCGTTGTGAGTTCACCGGTGCCCTCAAATTTCAATTACGAGCACAAGTTCAAAATATAGAAAAACCCGCTCATTTTTTTACTGAATGTACCCAAGATAAACTTTTGAAATTGATTCCGGGCACACCGGGCCTCGGAATCAAGTGCCGTCAAAAGCCATAGACTCGTAAAATTACAAAGTATTTAAGAGAAAGAAAAATAATTTCCTTGAAATTTCCGGGTCTTTACAAAAAAACCCCCCCACAGACACACTATTTCCCAGAATCCCAAGGGTGTTAGTTTCCCTAACTGACGAGGTGGAGTAGCGTATAAATAAACAAAAAGTACATAATATACTTTAGCTCACAAATACTCTATGGGAAAAACCTATTCTTAGAATCAACTGCATATGATGTATCTCAGACTCCTAACATCCACTTATATGACTAGGTATCTTATAATCACACAACTATTTAAAGATATTTGTTACATTACTTCATTAACTTTTAATCAATTTCACTTTACATTAATTCTTTTTTAAAACATTATTTAACGACTAACAATTCCACACTATATTTCATTATAATCACACCCAAAGTACATTGTTCCTTTAAATAGAATCCTCAGCATTTCATCCCATCAAGTTCCAACCCAATGGGTTAACATCATTCATTAAATGATTTATTAATAGTATTATTACATTCCCATATTACCAGGAATTCTAGAAAAACATTCTAAGATACTGAACACAAGGGGGATCAACACTGTGAGTACATGAACTACCTGTTGTGTCTTTTCCACCTATAGCAAGTGCATAGACCCATCCTCGCTCGGGAAGCTAAACAAGGGAAGCACATGACATACCATGCACATCTTTTACCCTATTGGAAAGAGGGTAAGAAAAACCACATACCTTGAGCAGTGGGGAAAGTTAAAAAGAAAATAACCAACTAGATTCCTCAAGAATATAATATTCCCATCCAACCTAATTCATCATCTCTAGTCTCTCCCTTGATACCCACATGAATAAACTGATGCATCTCACCACTCTAGGCATCAAAACCTACCATAGCTAGTGGGCCTCCCTTCCCCCACATATCACAACATCCATCCAGGATCACATCACAACACAAGTAGAAAAAAAACATCATATAAACTGGGCACTTGGCCCTTAAACATTCCAGAGGGTAACACAGAAACCTATGAGTAAATAACTTTTATCAAAAAACCAGTTATTTAATCCATCTTGAATTAACTGGTTCATTAATATTAAGTTCCAACTACGGGAAACCTAAACAGAATTCTCTCATAGTTATCACATATTGATTAAACATGCATACTATATCAATTTTATTAACCTAAAATTACAATAAAAACAACAGGATTCATTTAAATACCTCTTTATCATTAGAAAAAAAAATTATCAATTAATGACGGCTTTAAATCCTTTTCCAATTTCATTAATAAATACATGATAACAAGAAAATCATAGATGTCTCACTATCTAGAAAAATAATAATAAATAATATACAATCGATAAAAATTTATATATCCACTTTAAATATAAATTATTTCAAATATATTTTGATCCAGTGGTATAAAACAAGATTACTCTAAAGTTGAATGTCTAATAATAAAGAAGCAAAGAATCCCCTTCCTCAAAAGGTTTCTGATCCTCTTTTAATAGAGTAACAAAATAGATCATGGACACCTCTCTTGGAGGACTGCATCCACCCGAGGATGCAGAGACACCACCACACTGGCCAATACACAAGAAAATTCCATTAGGAAAATAGATATAGAATACAATAAAATGTCCATGAAAAATAGAAGGAGATGAACCCAAAAGAACAATGATAGATAATACCTTATATCAGAGATTGATCGATACTGCATGGTTACACCAAAAATTGGGGTTCACTTGCAGTAAGAAGGACTTCAAGGGGAACCAATACAAGGAGGAAAGTTTGATCACATGACTCCTAGGGGAAGGTAGGAAATGTCCAAGTGTCTTGCACAATAGAACAAGGAGGAAGAACAAGGTAGGAAGATATCTCATCACTTTAGTAGATTTTATAGAGTACTAGTTTAAGATACACTGGATTTTCCCTTAAAATAGGGTCACATTAAACCACGTGGTTTGACCAAGTAAAATCATCATGAATCTTAGGAAAATTAATATAAGAGCAATGGGATTTGAATCTGCCTTAAATCCCTTTAAACAAGACATTGAATGCATTCAACATCAAAGAATACGTTAAATTAGTGAAACAGGAAAAATCTAGAAATTTGGAAAAGGAAAAATGAGATGGTATATGCGATACAATAATTGTGACACCGTTTCTGTGACACCCTTTCTATGACACAGTTTCTGTGAGCCCATTTCTTTGACACCATTTATGTGACACCATCTTTGTGACACTATTTCTGTGACACCGTTTCGGTGAAACTGTTACTGTGACATGGTTTCTATGACACCGTTTCATTAAATAGTTTGGAATATTAGAAAAGGAAATGTGATAATGTTTCATGAAACAGTTTGTAAATTTGTAAAATTGTTGTTTATAAGTCACCTTGACCTTCCAAAACACCTCAAATGCTAGATTTTAGTAAGGAATGGACCAGATAGGTCTTGGACATTACATTAGATGCCTCTGAAAAAGTTCATGTTCTCGAGAATCCCAAACCAGCCCAAAAGGAAAGAGAAAAGAGGTCTGAACAACCACCCATAGAGATACCTCTCAAAAGAGAGAAATCTACAAAACCAAAAAAAGAAAGACATCTCATAAACTCAAATATTATATAACCGGAAAGAAAACATTATTACCTGAAAATAGTTAAATATCAAACAAATCTGGGTATTGAGCATGTATCTATGACTCATGTTCCCAGGTACTCTCCTCCATGCCACCATGTCTCCAGAAGACACAGAAAAATGGGATAGAACCCTCATGGAACACCTTATCTTTGCGGTTTTGGATCTCCACAGGCCACTCCTAAAATGTCACATCATCATCAACATCAATCTATCCACAATTGATGACGTGAGAGTAAACGTGAAGATAACGATGAAGTTTTGACACATGAAGAAGATCAGGTATCTGGCTCATCACTGGGGGGAGTGATACTTGATAAACCACAACTTCAACATGATCCAACACCTAAAATGGCCCAAAAAATTGGGGAGAAATCATTCTCACACAACCAAACCTCTACTGCCCACGATGGGGATTTACCTTCAGAAACATGTGATCCCCAACATAAAACTCTAAGGGTCTCCTCCTTTGATCTCCATATGATATAGGATGATAATGTGTTGCCTTCATCCTATCACAAATCACCTGAACCATCTCTATCGTATTCTTCACTAGTTCTGATCCAAGAATTGATGACTCTCCAACCCTAGTTCACCATAATGGATAATGGAATGGTCATCCACTAAAGGATTCAAATGGAGACATACTGATGGTGGAGTGAAAACTATTTTTATAAATGAAATCGAACAAGGGTAAGTGCCTAATCTATGAATATCCAAAATCTCTGACACAAGAGTGAAACATGTCTTCAAGAGTACTGATGGTCTGCTCTGTTTAATAGTCTGTCTGTGGAAACAAAATAATTGCTAAAGCATAGCTGAGAACCAAAAGCATGTTTCAGACCTCACCACATCCTACAGGTAAAATGGGGATCTTTATTAGAAATGATCATACTTGGGACTCCATGAAGTCTCACCACCTCTTCCATATTCTTCCTTAATGAAAACTCTACTAAGCTTGACTCCTTGATTGTTATGAAGTGGGTAATTTTTTTAAATAGTCCACTACCTCCTGAATAGAGTCATTTCCTCCCTGAGCGTGAGGTAAACTAGTAAAAAAAATCCATACAGATGTCCTCCCACTTCCATTGAGGAACATCTAATGGATGGAGCAGGCTATAGGGGACACGGTTTTTGGCCATCACCTTCTGGAAAACCAAACATCGAGACACAAACTCCAAACTGCATGCTTCATCCCCGGCCACCAAAACGGACTCCTCAATGATCAGTACAACTTTTTCATGCCAGGATGTAAAGCCAATGGAGAAATATGTAACACTCTAAGAATTATCTCATGTATCGACAAAGAAACAATTATCCTTCCCGGATAAAACACTTAGTGTTGTTCATCCTCAGACCAACCATCAGGGGCCTCTCCCCAAACAACTCGGTCTCTCCAGACCACCAGCTCTAGATCCCCCCACTGGGACACTCCCACCTGTTTCACTAATGATGACTACATTTTCATCTGAAAAAGACAACCTCTTCCCCCAACATCTCTCATATCGATATGTAATGCTGAAATGTCTTCCATCACTCTCCAAGAATCACCATATTCACGCATCACATCACTACCAGACTTCCTACTTACCACATCAGGAACAACATTCCCCTTCCCAGGTGTATACATTATTTTGAAGTTGTATTCCTGTAAAAACTCCATCCACCAATGCTAACATAATGTCAAGTCACATTCATACAAAACATACCCTATGCTCTTATGATTGATGAATACCACAAAGTGCTCTCCAATGAGGTAATGTCTCCACAAATTCAAAGAAAACAAAACTGCAACCAACTCAAGATTGTGGGTGGATTAGTTATGTTTATGGGGATGCAACTGCCAAGACCTATAAGAAACGAATGATCTCAGCTGAATTAGAGCACAACCAAACCCCAAAGGAAAATCATCACATAAAACATCAAATTGAACTCCCTCTGTGAGAATACATAGAACTATAGCACATTCAAAATTCACCTTAAGATACTCGAAAGCTGCCTGAAAATTATTATTCCACACGAATGCCAGAAAATTTCTAGTCAATGCTGTTAGAGGAGTCACAACCCGAGAGAAATCATCAACGAACATCATGTAGTAGCCTGTGATACAAAGGAAACTTCACACCTCTTACACTATATTGGGGGGTTTCAAAAGACACGACTAGTTCATTCATTAATCGATCCAAAGATACACCCTATTGGGACACAACATTCCCCAAGAAACAGAATTCTGACGCCCAAAACTCAAACTTCTACAACTTCCCAAATGGATGTTGTTGACAAGGAACCCCCAAAATGGCATGATGATGCTCTACAGGCGCCTCCACAAATGTGGACTAAACAAGTATTTCACTGATGAAAACCACCAAAAACTTATCCTGGAACTCATGGAACACAATATTCATCAATCCCGCGAACACAGATAAAGAATTCACCACACTTAATGGTATTGCAATGAACTCGTAATTCCCATGAAGACAACAGAAAGCAGTCTTCAGGATATCCTCATCCTTCACAAGAATGTGATGATATCATGACTTCAATTTGATCTTTGAGAATCAAATTTCACCCTTCATGTGATCGAATATATCATCAATTTAGGGAATAGGATAGATATTCTTCATTTCCACTTTGATTAAGTGACGATAATTGATACACAACCATAAACTGTTGTCATCCTTCTTCACAGACAAAACCGGTGCACCCCATGGTGACACGCTCATTTGAACAAAACCACATTGTAACAGACCTTCAAGTTTTATACGTAGCTCTTGTAACTCATATGGGGCCATCCTATATGTATACATAGAGATAGGAGATACACCTGGTTGTAGCTTGATCCCAAACTCTATCTCTCATGGAGGGGGTAATGCTACAACGTCTTTTGGAAAGACACCAGGGTACTCTTCTATGACCAGGGGAAATGCTAACTGCTGAACCTTTGAAGAACTTATCATTAGCTCATCCATCAAGGATTATAAGGATGGAACACTCCTCTAACCCATCTGAGGGTCCCGCTCGCCAACAAACATCATTGGCTCCCCATCAAAATCGAAGAAGACCACATACATCTTAAAGAAATCCACGATATCCTACACCTAATACAACTAATACATTAAAAGGATGACATCATATGGTTATATCCGTAAACATAGGCAATCACCCCAAGAGGGTTGTTGCCCCAACACTAGCTCGTAGTCTCTACATACTTCAATCAAGTCAGCTCGACCTCCAAATGGCGTAGTCAACTCCAAGGGAACTAGAAGTCTCTCTACCTCATGTCTCAAAGAATGTACAAGGGCATGTGATATGAAAGACTGTGTCTATCCTAAATAAAACATGGCAAACACCCAAATAAAGAACAATAAATTGGTTCCCCGAACGACGTTTGGCTCACTAGGCGCTAGAAACACTAAAGCATGAAGCAGACCACGAACTACTCCATGGCTACATTGACCGTGATTACAACCACCACCATGGACACACTTTGCTCTCTGAGGATAGGGAGCATCACAGGGTTTCCCTATTCTTTCCCCATCTACTCTCTACTAATTGAAAGCAGGTTAACCCTACTGTTGCTTCCTCAGTTGGAACAGCCCCAATGGAGGAACCTGGAGAGGAACACCTAGTGTACGATGACTTCTCTAAATGTTTGGGAAATATCACTATAGATAGCCTTGTCCTCCACAAGAAAAACAAGCATCTGATCCCTTAGAATTGTCTTGAGATCCACCATCCCCAGAGAAATGGGATGCTGATGGCTGGGACCTACCCCCGGCTTAACGGAAATTCTTCTGCAATGAAAAATGGGAACCCTGGACCACATCTCTACTATGTGATGAATCATGACAACTTCCCTCTCATGAGGATCCGGTTCTATCCAATATCATCTTGACGGCCTCTTCCCTCACTAGCACCTCAAGATATGTCATAAACATAAATGGGGAGACCTCGCACTAGACCTCTGGATGCAAAGCCTCCTCGAAATGCCTCGCCCTAGCCTCCTCATTTAGAAATGGTTCTAAAGCATATCGTAAAAGGTTCCTTAAATGGATTCCAAACTCTCGCACAATGAAGCTCCCCAGTCAAAGGGTAGGATGCTCCTAGAAACTGAACTTCTTCATGGTCTAATAATGAATCTCAACTCTAAACTTCTCTCAGAACTCCTCCCTTGAGATCGTCGACTCCTCTCCCTCAGGAACAAGAACCACCACTGCCTCTCAGATCTAGGCTGCATCTTCACTACCAAGTATAACCATTTCTCCTTCCGAGAATGGATCAAATTGAATACTATCTCAAAATCCTCCAACCAGTCTTCCGTGACTGCATCTGAAATGAATCCCTCATACTTTTGTAGATTCTAGCATAGAAACTCATGGGGGGTCCTCCTCCAAGTTTCGTCGTCGTCAACCTCTACCCTACGATAATCTAGTAGAAAATACTGCTGGACATATTCTAGGAAAACTTGATGAGGATGTAGACTTGGATCCATAACAACAAAAAAACAAATATTTGTAGCTTCTAAACCTTGAATATGGAAGACTCAACAATAATTAATTAATTTCTTTCTTTTATTCATTTTAGGTTAACCTAACCCAAGGTCTACCAATTCAAACGCAGTCACAAAGAATAATTATGCACGATCGTTGACTAATTCCCCACCCTTCAACTAGAATTACCTCATTTAGTATCCATTATAAACATAAAAGTTCATACGTCAGATTACAGGGGGGCCAAAATGCCTATGTCTTAGTCAGTGTCCAGTGTTTACGTCACTTGTTAAACATGACTGACATCGTTTCCCTACCAACCCATGTAACCTCACATGTCCCTAACACCAAACTCCATATTGTCCCTCAACCAAACCTCTGATATCACTCTATCATGACCCCCTCCCAACAAGGTGTACCCCTCCTGGGATGGCAATGTGTGAAGGGAGATAATGACCCCCCGAGTCCCGCTTCCAATCGGCCCCAAGTTGGTGACTAGCATCAAGGGTATAATAAACACACAAATGGGAGGTAGTACCCTCTATGAGAACACGTGCAAAATAAAAAGATATGACAGACACTAATAGACATTTTAATGGGTGCCCTCAAATGATTAGTGGTTTTTGGGGAACTTAGGTGCAGTAGAGTGGCTGACAAAGGTCGTCTCTCAAAGGATGAAGTAAATTAAACAACATATTAATGGTATTTTGAAAATAAAATAAAAGGAAATTATAATACTAATTAAAATGATGGGGGTTGTTTATAGTTTATAAATCTACAAGAAGTTTTCTGGAATAAGATTGCATCTTTTTGTTTTTAATTTTGAAATGAAGTTCGATTAAAAAGACGCAACTGGAAGATGTTTTTTTCAAAAATATTTTAAAACGCATAATCAATCTGACTCTACATGTTCAATAATTTATTAATAATTATCATTTAAATTAATATTCACTTAATTATGATCCCCTAATTTGTTAAATCCCAAACCCTATTGGAATTAACTTTACCACCAAGATGAAATGAATTTAACCCTAGGAAATCTTGGGAACAAGCAATCACAACACCCTACATTGATTGATGGTCTAAGGTTTGATTATGGTCAGTGGTAAATTAAGTCATATATCCTCTCTTGAAATCAGAATTAATTAACTTTATGGATTATATTGTAACACTAAAAAATGATCTCATGTGGTTTTGAATTACATATTAAGTTCTCACTCTCACAATTCATAAAATCGTCCACCTCACGTGATTTGTGTTTATTTTTCAATTGATTGATTAGTTTAATTTAAATTAAAAAATTAATCAATATATAAAATTATGTTAATTACAATAGATCACTCATTCAAAATAAATAAATGAATAAGTCAAGAGATAGATTGATTACTAAAAAGAACTACTCTTCCATGGGTGGTGTAATCATCACAGAAGCGAATTACATTTGCAACAGTTTATAATGGGTATAACCCAAAAAAACTTCTACTAAAGAATTACAGCCCAAAGAGGAAGATAAAAAAAGATTAAAATTTAGAAAAATAAATGAAATGTAAGGAAAAATTAGAAGTTTACTGAAGTAAAAAACATTACAATAAAGAAGAAGAAGATAAGAGAATTTGGGAGGAGATCCTGGTTTGAAAGCTTCCCTCCTCCAAAGGTTAATTGAAATGGAAAAGAACCACTTCACATCTAATCACAATCCCTTAATTCACGTCCAACCCCTTACAAATGAGAAAAATACCAATTTATTGAGATGAGGGGAGGCTATCTTACATGTGGTTTCAAGTGTGAATGGGGAAATTTGGACAAATATTTTAATCCAAATTGCACCGCCCATTTGACCACCAAAACGCATGAATCCTCTCTCAATTAAGAAGGATGATTTGTGTGAAAATGAAACCTCAATATCCTCTCAAACGTGGGGCCTAATAGAAACATGTATTAATTCTTTATGTCCCAAATACATAACCCATGTCCATTCTAGATATTACATCCCAACGTTTACTTCTTGGCCCATTTGCAACAACCAAATGCCTGATTTAGCTCCATTGTCCTTAATAAAAGTTGTATCCAATTATGTCATGAAAATATTTACAAAAGTTTATGTTCAATTAATATATATATAAATATTTATTTTTGAAATTCTATGTTGAAATTTTAAGGTAAAACTATAATTTTAATTCAATTTCGAAATGAATGATCTAATCCCAAATATTTCATAAATGAACACATTTACCACAATGTGAGGAAATTATATCATTTATTATCAATAAATATTCATTAAAAATGTGTTTTTATCAAATCTCCTACAATTTCCCTTTTTCACTCCTTGGAAAAACCTCATATCAGGTATTCTGAAAAATTGTGACAAGTGAACATCAATATCAAATCCAAAAAAAATTAAAACACATATGCGTGAGATCCAACAATAACACACCAAGAAACAAAAGATATCATGCCTCATAAAAACTATTATTTAAATTTATCCAATTATATCATTCAACATATTTCCTCTTAATTTATCCTCCCATGCACACAAAACACTTATCTCACTTGAATTTTCTCTTATCACACAAATGTCAATTTTTTAGCAATGTCTTTATCATCCAAACTCATACAAGTGACACCATTCGCTTGATAAATTACTACATCACCACCCGATGTGAGTTAAGTACATATGTCTATCAAGAGGACTTTTCAGGGTTGTTTTTTGGATTTCAGTTGGTAGGATTTAGATGTGAAAAATTCTGAGGGTGAATGAGGAGGTCCTGACACTTTTGAAGCAAAATTGCATTAATCTATTTTTCACTTAAATATGGTCTCCTCCTCAATCCCCGTAGCATCAATTCATCTTCATCGTCATAAAAAATAAAGTAATTTGAACACCATTCAACATTTTAGTAGTAAAAAAGTCAATCTTCTTAAACATTATTTTCTTGAAAGATCCCGATAGGGAAAACTTTCTCCCTTTATTAGAAGATCCAGAAAAGGCACAACTTCACTTATCATGAAAACACCAGAAAAGGCATAGCATTAAATAAAATTATTTTCTTCATCAGAAAACACATATCTTAAGAATTTAATTTTCTCCCCAAAGTATCACATAATGTGGTATCATAACAAAAGACAGTTTCCCCCATACTTAAGTTCAACTAGATTATGCAATTTCACTTCAAGAGTTAGTTGGATAGGGAATATTGGCTTGTAATGTGGCTATCCAAACTTCTTATTCATGGATTATAAGGGCTACAAGGATTACAAGTTCATGGTAGGGCACTATAAGAAATCATTCATTGAAGTATGGCCTTTGATACCAAACACATTTCTCAAACATTTAAACATAAGTACCTCAAACTCTCAGGTTTTGATAAGAATAAATAAAATTCAGGTAAAATCATGCATGGTTTGGTTCTCTCAAGAAGTTAAGAAAATGTAAATAATATGAAACGAATGGTTAAAAAGAATCACAAGAAAGTGATTTCAAATATCAAGACAGTGATATGTGTCATGGGATTCAAAATCATGAGTACTTTTCATGAAATTAATGGATATTTGAACTTGAAACAATGTTATTTTCAGTATTCCTTTAAGCTCGGTTTCATGGGTTAAACTATTTCACTTATTGATATGAACTTAAAAATGGTGATGAGAATCATTTCAGCTCAAAAGTTTTAAAAAACACAAAAATTCAAAAATAAACAAACAAAATTTGTAAAACAAACATTTTTTTTGAAAATCATTGAAAAATAGGAAAACAATTTAAATTACTAAACTAAACGGTCCCCCCCCCACACTTAAAATATAAAATTGTCCTTAGTGTGAACCCATGAGATGATATATGCACATAAAATGTATAATTTTAAATTGTATAAAATATAAAAAAGTGAAATGGTTAAAAATTGCCTGATATACTCAAGTGATGATGGGGTCATGTAATGTGATGAAATCCACTACATCAGTTGGAAGACCATCAATGTATCTCTTCGAAAGTTGGCCATTGACTATAAAACTCTTTCATTTGTCCTCTTGTATGATTTCCACTATGATATAAAGAAAAACATTAGTCACAACATAAGGACCTAACCACCTAGAACGCAACTTACCAAGCATGAGATTCAGTTCTGAACTGTAGCACAAGACTTTCTATCCAACATCAAATTCTCTTTTCTGAATCATTTTGTCATGAGATGATTTTGATAATTCATTATATATCCTTGAGTTATCATATTAAGACAATCAAATCTCCTCAAGCACTTGAATTTGCAGCTTCCTTTGGATTTTAACTTGGGCCAAATCCATGTTACATTTCTTTATAGTCTAATAATCCTTATTCTCAACTTCCACGGGGAGATGGCATGATTTTCCAAAAACAATTTGAAATGGGGAAATACCAATGGGTGTCTTGTATGCTGTCTTATAAGCCCACAATGCATCATCAAAGTGCTTGCTTTAATCCTTCCAATTTGGTTGCATGGTTTTCTCCAAAAAAAATTTCAACTCTCTATTTGAAACCTCAGCCTGGCCATTTGTTTTGGGGTGGTTTGGTGTTGATGTTTTGTGTGTCACCACATACATCCAAAGAAGGGAAGCCAAATTCCCATTAAAAAAGTGTGTCCCCTTGTTACTGATGATGGAATTCGGTACTCCAAACCTGCCAAAAATCTTTGCTTTGACAAAGTCCACAACAACATGAGAATTATCAGTCTTGGTGGCCTTAGCCTCTTCCCATTTTCTCACATAATCAACAAAAACCAAAATATATAGTAAAAAATGAACCAGGAAAAGGACACATAAAATCAATGCACCGTGCATAAAAAATGTCAATAATAATATGGGTTTTGGGGAATCTCTTCTCTACTAAAGAAATATTACCAGTGTGTTGAAAATGTGAGCATGACTTACAAAACACATGAGCATTATTGAATAAACATTACCAATATAATCTAAAATCCAAACCTTTTATAGATGTCTGTTGGGGTCCAAATATTCCACCACAAGAAAGTGTATGATAGAATTGCATAACAGATTAAAACTTCGGATTAGGAACACACCTCCTAATTACTTGGTCAGTACACATGCTCCATATATAGGGATCATCCCACACATAAAATATAGACTCACTCTTTAACATTGGGACATGATGTTTTTTAAATTTGTAGGAATTTCATTGGCAACAAGGTAGTTAACTAAATATGCAAACCAAGGATGCGTACATGATATGGCATAATGATGCAAATCAGGGAATGTGACTCAAAGTTGTACCCATTCCAAGGTTTCATCCTCTACTGTGTGACTAAGAATACTCATGTGGTCCGCCATAAGGTTTTCCAAACCCTTCTTGTCGTTTATCTCAATGTCAAATTATTGAATAAGGAGCATCCATCGGATTAGCCAGGGCTTTGCATCCGGATTCTTCAATAGGTACCTCATAGCTCCATGGTCGGATAAGACAACTACTTTAGAGCCCAATAAATAGGAATGGAATTTTTATAAAGCATATATAATAATAAAAAACCCCTTTTCTATGGTTTTATAATTTCATTAGGCTGAATCCAAGGTCCTTGTTGCATATGCAATCACATGTGAACGTCCCTCCACCCTCTGAGATAAGATAGCTCTGACCGCAAAGTTGGAGGCGTCACACATAATCTCATAAGGAAGCTCCCACCGTGGGGGCTTTATGATCGGTGGAGTGGTCAAAAACTTCTTTATCTCATAAAAGGAAGTCCTTCAAGTATTATCAAACACAAAATCAGAATCCTTTTGAAGTAATTGTGACATAAGAAGTGCAATCATATTAAAATATTTGATGAAGTACCAATAAAATCATGTATGCCCTAGAAAAGATCTAACATCACACACACATGATGTATAGGGTAGGGATGAAATACTATCTACCTTAGGTCTATCAACCTCTATCTCATGTTTTGTCACTACATGCCCTAAGACAATGCCATCCTCTACCATGAAATGACACTTTTCAAAGATCAATTCTAGATTCTTCTCAATACTACAATTTAACAACTTTCTTAAACTAATTAGACATTCATAAAATGAGGATCCTTACAGTATAAAATAATCCATATATACCTCCAATAAGTTCTAAAAAAAATCAGTAAAAAATACACATCATACATCTCTGGAAGGTACCTAGGGAGTTGCAAAGTCCAAATGGCATCCTCTGGAAGGAAAACGTACCAAATGGACAAGTGAATGGTGTCTTCTTTTGATTTTCCAAAGCAATAGGTACCAGAAAATATCCAAAAAATCCAATCAAGAAAGAGTAGTATGTTTTCCAATCTAGTCTCTCAAGCATCTGATCAATAAATGGGAGTGGGAAATGGTCCTTGCGAGGGGACTGATTTAGATTCCTATAATCAATACACACATGCCAACTATTTTGTACCCTCATTGGAACTAACTCATCTTTCCCATTTTTAATGACAGCAATACCGCTTTTCTTAGGAAATACCTAAATAGGACTTACCACTAGAAATTCGAATGAGATAAATTATACCTACCTAGAGTAAATTTTCAACCACTTTTTTAATAACATCCAAAAGGGTTGGATTGAGTCTCCTTTGTGGCTACCAAACCGGTTTAGCCCCATCATCCAAAAGAATCCTATACATGAAAATGGAGGGGCTAAAACCTGATATTTTAGCCAAGGTCCACCTGATTTCCTTAATGTTCTCCCTCAAAAGATTAAAAAAAATTCTTCATGTTCAAAAGGTATATTGTTAGAAATGATAAAAGGTAATTTCTCACCACTTAATAAGTATTAGTATTTGAGATTAGGGGGAAATGGATTGAGTTCCAATGTAGGGGGTGATGTATGGATGGAGATATTGATGAAACTGAAATATGTGCACAGTGAACATTAGTACCAAAATCATCATCATCAATGTCAGAGAATAATGCATCAAAACCATCAGCATATTAAATATCCATGTCATAATCTGAGTTCACATGACGAGAATCAAAATATGAATCCATTTAAAAATTAAATCTAAGAGATTTTTTTGCATTAGAAATAGGTGTGTAGGTGCTCCTAGACATCAAAATAGAACCAGTTCTATTAATCTCCCTAATTATAGTAAAATCAAATTCCATGGGGTTTTTATTTGGTGGCTAAAAATGGGAGATAACAAACATAGTATGGTCCTCTAAGGGGTACTTCATGGAGTCCATAAAATTAAATATAAAAACTTCATCTCCAAACTCCATGGAAAGTGTACCCTTATAGACATTTATGATTGTTTTTTTAGTTTTGAGGAACGGCCTACCTAAGATAATGGGAGCATGTGAACTTACCTAATCATCCTCCATGTTATGCACGTAGATATATGCTAGGAAGATCATGTATCTTACCAGGACAAGTACATCCTTAAGGACTCCCACTGGATATTTTGTAGCTCTATTTTCCAACTACACCACTACTCTCATCAGTTTCAACTCACCAATATGTAATAAAGAGAATACATAATGAGGAATTACATTTATGGAAGCTCTTAAATCACAAAGAGTATCCGAAAAGTGGATCTCCACTATAGTTCATGGGATGGCGATTCTTTCTGGATCCTTGCACTTTGTGGGCATTTCTAGAGTTTGTGTAATGATAGCTGACACATTCCTTTCAAAATTTATCCTCTCATTTCCCATGATCCCTATTCGATTGGTATAATGTTTTTTTAATAATTTCGCATACCTTGGGATTTTCTTGATGGCTTTAAGTAGAGGGATGTTGATCTCCACATGCTTGAATGTATCCAAAATTTCTTTTTTGCATCACCCCTTCAGCCACCTTCTATGTTTGTAGAATCCAATTTGGAAAGGTATGGGGTTTATGAGGAACATCATTATTCTTTTACTTACCATTATCTTTCTCCTTGGTTTTCTCATTAGATGTTTTTGAATGGGTATTCTTCAGAGTTGAGGTGAATCTTGGTGGAACAATAGCTGCAGATGTATCAGTTATTTTCTTCCCACTTCTCAGTGTTATGGCATTGACATTCCCCATGGGATTTGTAGTAGGTGGGGAAGGAAGATTTACAGTGTTCTTACTTACCATTTCATATAGGGTAGTGGAAATCTATATCATTTTTCTCTTCATATCCCTTAGCTCAGATCCTTGACTCTTCAGCTCATTCTGTTGATTAAGAACAATTAGCTTGAAAATTTCATTAGTGTTAGAATATATCATGGTTTGGGGATTCCCTTGTTGTTGAATTGTTGATGTTTGAGCTTCAAATCGCCTTTAGGGTAGTTGGAAAAAAATTTGTAAGGTGGAGTATACTAGAAGGTTTATTGAAAGGGGGTCCTTTGTTATTGTTCATATAGTCTCCCATGGAATACTGATGCACAATCCTCTGACTCTTGTAACTGGGGAAATAGTCAGTTGGGTGGTCTGTTTCAATGAATATTCCACATGGCCTTAAAGGAGGGGGTTAGGAATTAATTTTGTGCCAAATCATTCTTCCTCACCATATTGGTAAATTATTCTAACTATTTATCAATCATATGATTTTCAAGAGAGGTAGGACTTACCTGATGTACTCCTCTAACATTTTGTGTACCTCGATCTCCAAATTAATTGGAGTTTTGGGTCATCTTATTGATCAACACAGATGCAGTTGCTTGTGTTTTTTCGACAAATGCTCCTCTAGCTGCAACATCCACCATTCTCCTCTCCATGGGTGTGAGTCCATCATAGACGTATTGGATGAGGATTTTATAACTAATTTGGTGATGTAGGAAGCTTGCACACAACTTCTAGAATCGCTCTCAGTACTCATCCATTGACTCCCCATGGGATTTATTGATCCCTGAGGTCTCCTTTTGAATGTATGAGGTTCTTGATACTGAAAATATTCTCTATATGAAAATACATTTCAAATTGTTCCAATAAGATACACCTTCAGGTTTTATATAATACATCCATCTTTAGCATCTCCATCAAGTGATAATGGAAATACTCTTAGTTTGATTTGATATTCAGAAACATTTCTTGGATTTAAGTATGAGAAAACCACATTAAATTCTTTCAAATGTTTATTTAGATCCTCACCAAATAATTCATGAAATATTATAAGAATATGAATTATCCTAGATTTGAGTTCAAAGTATGATTCAAGATTTGGGTATGCAATGCAATTTAGTTGATAATTAATATTAGTCATAGCCAATTATAGAATGGTTATATTTATTTTATTTCCATTATTTTAAACTATTTGTTCTTGTTTGATATTTTAATTTGAATTTCTTCCAATTTCACTTTTCTACGAGTGGAGGAATTCTCCAACTAGTTGAATGTTGAAACTTCCCATAGACTGAGAATGTCTGATTCGAGCCTAAAGGATACATTCAAACTCAAGGTCAATATCTAAAAGATCCTCGGGATTATTTAGTGACATAAATCAAATAAAAATGAAAATAAGGAAAGTGGACAATAGTAAAATAAAATTGAGAAGTATGAGTTGATGGTCCAAAAACAAGAAAAAGAAAATAAATAAGAAGAAGAAAAAATTTAGATTGGGTAAGGAATGAAGAAAGAAGAGAATAATAAAATAAAATTTAAAATAAAATAAATACCTCTAATTGGTTGAAATAGTTACTTGCCTCCCTGAAAATGAAACAAATTTAAAACACACTGTCGTGGGTTCCCTCAAATGATTAATGGTTTTTGGGGTACTTTGGTGCAGCCGAGTGGCTGACCAAGGTTGTCTCTCAAAGGAGGAAGTAAATTTAACAACATATTAAAGATATTTCGAAAATAAAATAATTGGAATTAATAATAATAATTTATATTATGGGGGTTTTTTGTCACTTATAAATCTAGAAGATGTTTTCTAGAAAAATATTTCATTTTTTTAATTTTGAAATGAAGTTCGATGAAAAAGATGCAACAAGAAGATGTTTTTTAGAAAATATTTTAAAAGACGTAATTGATCTAAATATACCAATTCAATAAGTTATTAATAATTATAATTTAAATTAATATCCAGTTTTGTATGATCCCTTGATATTATAAATTTTGAACCCTACGATAATTAACTTTACCACCAAGTTGAAGTGAATTTAACCCTAGGAAAACTTCGGAACATGCAATAGTAGCACCCTACATTGATTTATTTTCTTTGGTTAGAATATATTTAGTGGTAAATTAAATTACATATCCTTTCTAGAAATTAGAATTAATTGAGTTTAGGTATTATATTTGAACACTACAAATTGATCCCATGTGGTTTTAAATTTCCAATTAAGTTCGTACTCTCACAATTCACACAATTCTCAACCTCATGTGATTTGTGTTTTTTATTCAATTGATTGATTAGATTAATTTAAATTAAAAAATAAATTAATATATCATATTATTTGAATTATAGTAGCTCATTTATTCTAAATAATTTAATTTATAAGGTAACAAATAGATCAATTACTAAAAATAACTACTCTTCAATGGGTGGTGTAATCATTGTAGAAGCGAATTGCATTTGCAATAGTTTATAATGGGTATAACCAAATAACACTTGTACTCAAGAATTACAGACCAAAGAGGAAAGTAAAAGAAGAATAAAATAAAGAAAAATAAAAGATATGGAAGATAAAATAAGAAGTTTATAGAATGAACAAAAACATTACGACAAAGAAGAGGAAGAGAAGAGCATTTTGGAGGGGATCCTAGCTTGAATGCTTCCCGCCTCCAATGGTTAATTGAAATGGAAAATAACCACTTAACCTCTTTTACCAATCCTCTGAGACATTTACAACCTCTTCCAAATGAGAAAAATACCAATTTAAAGAATGGAGGGGAGGCTAGATTACAAGGGGTTTCAAATGTGAATGGGAAAATTCAGCTAAATATTTTAATCCAAATTTCACCGCCCATTTGACCACCAAAACGAGTAAATCCTCTCTCCTTTCAAAAGTTTGATATGTGAGAAAATGAAACCTCGAGAGATTATAAATATTTGGGACTAATAAAAGCATGGATGAAGATGTTATGGACCAAATACAGAACCCATATCCATTCTAGCGAGTCCGTCCCAACATAGATTTAATAGCACATTTTCACTAACCAAATGCATGATTTAGCTCTAATGTACTAAATGGAAGTTGTATCCCATTAAATGTGGAAAATATTTGAAAAATATTATGTTCAAATAATACATATATAAATATGTATATCTGAAATTCTACATTGAATTTAAGGGTGAAATTGGAATTTTCATCAAATTTCCAAATGAATGATCTAATCCCAAATATTTATTAAATGAACACATTTACGATAATGTAAAGAAATTATATCATTTATTATCAATAAAATACTCAATAAAAAGGAATTTTATCAGACACCAACCAACTCCATCTCAAACTACAATATAAAAGAAACCCCATGTACATATATGTAATGTCATGCCAAACTACTACAATTGAATGTAAAAACTGTAAGTACGAAAGGAAAGTAAAAAAATAGTAGTAACTAAAAATCCCAAACTGCTTCTTCACCCCAATATAGTAGTAACCAACCTGATCTCGAACCTTCTCCAAGTGACTGAAAAAAGTAAATACATATACATAGGGATGGTATAACAGTATACTCAGTAGGATCCTCCTCGGAGCCTCTCGTGCAAAAGTAAATAAAGCATGCTGAAGCACAATGAACAAAAATTGAAACTAAATCATCTCCTAAATTGGTATACTAAGTTCCCAGACTCACCATGGATACTCTCACCAAGTATTTCATATAAGAGTGTTTAATATAATAAAGAATATCAAGGGTACCCCACTACCACTTCCACATTATTTTTTTTACTTTCCCCCAATGTCGCATGTCCTAAGAATATCTCTCCAAAAGTTCTTGCCCGCGGACACGAGGGTGAATCAACACAACATACACCTTATGCAGCAAAAATACCATGTTCACATAACCAAAGTAACTTGTTAGTTTTTTCGGAGCCACCACACCTCGCATAATGTGTATCCTACTTCAGTTATTAAACCTCTAGCCATTATATCCCATACACCGAGCATGGATCCTCAACCCATTACGGCTGATACATGTTAAAACCATAGTATTCCATAGAAAACTATATCCATAATATATGTGTTTGAATAACCACTAGCCATTATATCCCTCTACACACATATATGGGGAATACTAACTGCTATGCCTAGCAGCACAAGTAGCAACCAAGAGAAGAGATTGGGGCCAAAGGGGTAGTTAGTCATTCATCCTCCCACTGGAATGATGGGGAAAACACCCCCCCCCCAGGCTCAGAATCCCAAGGGTGTTGGTTTCCCTAAATAATGGGGTGGATTAGCATATAAAAACACAAAAAATTTAGAATATACCATTGTTCACAACCATATTATGGTCATAAACTAGTCTTAGACTCAACTACAACTAATGTCTTTTAGACTCCGGGATCCCACTTATAAGAATAGGTATCCTATAAGCACACAAACATTTAAAGAGATTTATTATATTACTTAATTCCCTTTTTATCAGTTTCACTTTATGTTAATTAATTCGTTAAACATTAATTAACCATTAACAATTCCATATTATATTTCATTATCATAACACTCAAAGTCCACTGCTCCATTAAATTGAAACCTCATCGTTCCATCCTTGCAAGCTCTAACCTCATGGGTTTACATAATTTATTCAATTATTAATTAACAAAATTATTACTTTCCAATATTCCCAAGAATTATAGAAACACATTCTAAGCTACTAAACCCAAGGGTGATCAACACAATGAGTAGATGAATTACATGTTGAGACATTGTCACCTATAGAAAGAGCATAAAACCATCCTCCCTCGAGAAGCTGAACATTGAAAGCACATGGCATACCCCTCGCATCTTTGCCCCTTTTGGAAGGAGGGTAAGAAAAATCATCTTCCTTCAGCAGTGGGGAAAGAAAAGAAGATAACAACCAACCATATTTAGAAAGTATCAAATATTCACATCCAACCTGATTCATAATTTCATCATCCTCCCCGACACCCACATTCATAAACCAATGCATCTCTCCACTCTAGGCATCAACTGTTGCCACAACCAATGTGCCACCCTGCCCCTACATATCACAATTTCCATCCAGGCTCACATCCGAAAACAAGCTGCTGGAAAACAAACATCATATCAACTGGGCTCTTGGCCCTTAATCAAGATAGAGGGTAACTCAAAACCCTATAAAGAAATATCTTTAATCAAACAACCAGTTCTTTAATCCATCTTGAAATAACTTAGTTCATTAATAGTAGGTTACAGATATGGGGAACCAAAAAAAATATGTTATGGTTATCAAATTTTGATTAAGCATGCTTACTACATCAATTTTATTAATATCAAATAACAACAACAACCACCAAATTCATTTAAATTCCTCTTTATATTTAGCCAAAAAATTAACAATTAATTTCTTCTTTACTCCCTTTAAAAATTTCATCAAGAAATACATGCTATCTAACAAAGCATAGATATCACACTATCTATAATAATGATAGGAAATAACATACGATCGATACCAAATTATTTATGTGGTTTAAATAATTATTTTTTAAATTCCATTATGATCTAGTGGTATAAAACATTCTAACTTTAAAGTTGCACGTATAATAATATATAAGAAATGAATCCCCTGCCTTAAATTGATTCTGATGATATTTGAACATACTAACAAAACATATCATGATCACCTCTCTTGGAGGACTGCATCCACATGAGGATTTAGAGACACCACTACACCGGCCAGCACCAAAGAAATGTCCATTAGGAATTTTGAGATAGCGTTCCATAATAGGTCAAGGACAAATAGAAAAATATGACCCCAAAAGAATTATTATATATCATACCTTATAAAAAATATTGATCGATACTTCTTAGTTGCACCGAAATAGGGGTGCACTTGCAGAAACAAGAACACCAAGGGGAACCAATCCATGGAGGAAAGTTTTATCACATGAATCCTACATGAAAGAAGGAAAGACTTGAGTGTCTCTCACTAGAGAAAAAGGTGCAAGAATAGGAGAATAATGTATCTCATACCTTTAGAAGATTTTACATAGTAACATTATAAGATACACTATCTTTTCCACTAAAAGAGCGTTGCATTAAACCATACGGTTTGACCAAGTCAAAGCATCTCAAACCTTATGAAAATTAATACATGAGTAATGGGATTTTAATAGGTCTTAAATCCATTAAAACATGTCCTTGAATGAATTTAACATCAATTAAAATGTTAAATCAGTTAAAATGGAAAAATCTAGAAATTTTGAAAAGGAAAAAATGAAATTTTATTTGTGAGACAGTAAGTGTGACACCATTTCATTTACATTGTTTCTGTGACACCATTTCTGTGACACGGTTTCTATGACACCATTTTCTTGACACTATTTCTATGACATTGTTTCTCTAACACTATTTCTATAAAACTATTTTATGAAACAATTTGGAATTTTGGAAAAGGAAATGTCACACTGTTTCATGAAACAGTTTGTAATTTTGGAAAAGTTTTTGGTATAAGTCACCATGACCACCCAGAAAACCTCAAACAAAAATTTTCAACATGGAGTGGACCATATAAGTTTGGTCCATTAAAAAACCATTACTTGTGTCATTTCATTAATAAAAATTAATTTAATTGGATTTTGGTGGTCAGAATCCATGAATTATATGTTATGATCACTATTATTATTTATCTATTTAGTTAGTTTTTTCTTCCATTTTCTAACACTAAATAGTAATAGAGAGGTGAGGGATAAGGTCATGATCCCATGGATGTGAAATTAATGGAGCGGGACAGGATCTACATTGGTTTCGACATACTGATTGCATGGTAATGATGAGAAGAACCATGGAATAAAAATAGATTACATTAGAAATGATTTTACATCAAGTTGGGTATTTTATTTTTATTTATACCCCTTACTTCATGTTATTCCCTTGAGGTTTATGGATTTCTTTGTTTCTTGTTGTGATAAAATTTTCTAAACTATACACTTGTGCCCTAATGAATCTTATATTATTTTTTTGAACAAATGATTAATTAGATGATCATTCATCCATTATAAGTGGATTTTGTAGAGTCTCTTTCCTTATTTAATTTATTATGATAGGTTTCAAAAATTCCTGCAGCGTTCTTGAGTAATTCAGTGGGTGAGATAACATGGATATTTATTCTCCCCCTCACTTCCCTCATTTTTCTTCACAATAGTTGTATATTCCACTGATATCCATCACAGTTGATGAATCATGGTGTGGTTGTGGAACATTATATAATTAAAACTTTTCAAAGGTGATCGTAGGTGATTGGGACTATAAGACACTGACCTGAATCATCACGACCTAGCTGACATACTACATGACAACATGTGCACCTCCCTATATGCAGGAGGTTATCGACTAGTGAAGAGGGTAAATAGTTGTCATGGGTAGACTATAGACATAGTATACATGTCCATACACTATAATATAACAATATATATATAAAACAATAAATCATCACAATTTAAAAAACATAGACAAGATGTTATAATATAAGTCATGTAATGTGATACAATACCAAACTAATAAACCCCCAATGTGGCAGGTCACCAAGTATAAGAAGTATAACTAGAAATAAATAAATAAAATTTTTGTTGTTAGACTTAAAGAATCTATCCTGATACTTCATCCATTTCCTAACTAAAATATCCTAAAAAGTATTCCATTTTTCCTTTTCCATTCTCTAGTCCACTAATCATGAATTTTTTACATGCATCGTTATTCTTATATATGGTGTGAGTATAAACTCAGTTAAACACCACTAATGCTTCTGTAACAAAGGGGAACGTCTATATAGAGGTTTATGTCATGATGGAAAGGCATATTCATATAAAAGTATACAATTAATCATATACTAATTAATCATTTGTAATCCAAGCTATGATGAACCATGGTTGTACCTTCTTCAACGCCATGATAGAAAAATTTCACAATTATTCATTGCATGACATAAATCATGTTTTCTGTATATGTACAAATTTAAAGACAATACACATTCTACCATTGTGGAAAAAGTCCACTCTTGAATTTAAGGAAAATTCTCACCCATGACTCATGATATCCTATAATGAGACACAATCATAGAATTCCTAAAACAATGGAACTATATAAATATGAATGTATGATTTCCATATATACATCAAACCTACCTAGAAACCCTCCTCTAATGAAATATGGTATTCACTACCCATGTGACAATTACATTTCAATATATAGAAATAATTATTATGTATCCAAATCTATAACCAATTATTCATTTTATCCAAGCTCCCCTTCTAGGGAACTGGTAAAATCTATCAGGGACACTTCCCAACCTGAACACTTAAATAATAGTGTCTTCAGCTATTAAAAAATCCACTTGTAATTCATGACATAAAAAGGATAAATATATCAAAATAAATGTTAAACATGGTGTGAATCAATACACAATAATGTGATATTATAGTAAAGAACAAGCATAGAATATCAAAAATTCTATGACTATGAAACACCCACATATACTGGGAGACAAAGTAAGAAACACACAATCCATACCAAATAAAGTCTCATAAGTTACCCACAAATGAAAATATTACATATAATGGAACAAACACTAAATTAGTCAAGTAAAAACAAGAAAATCATATCAAATAGCTCTATATGAAAGACCAAAATGGTAAGGAAATATTTCAATTAACGAGTTAATTCTAATTTTAAAGATCCATCAAGAAATAACACATGAATCAAAACTATGAAACAATTATCACCAGAACAAGACCAAATCCATCATTATAGGATAAACTGAATTGGTATTTAAGGAATATAATCATAGAAATGTGTTGAATTTTATTAGGCTTCCCCAACGTGATCCACTGACAATAGTAGTTATCGAATAATTTTAGAGAGGGGAAGCAATTCACTATAGAGTTAGATATGATCCTTCAACAATCCAAGTATCCACTACTATATATCAATAGAGAATCCATATATCTATCCAACATAGATTTGAACTATAATTTTTCTCAAGATAGAAATATAATATCAATGATATACTTGAATAATGGAGGTGGAAACAACTTCATATCATGATTTCACAAGATTCAAGGGTAAATATACATCAAATTTAGAGTATAGTGGTAGAGGAACAACTAATAATCATCACTAGAGTGAGAAGGTTCAAGAGATAGAGGCGGAGGAGAACGAATAAAGAGTTCTGATAAGGTTTCATTTTAAAATATCAGTTTTTAGGCAATTAAAACCTCATGTATAGTTTTTCAATATGGTTTTCTAAATTATCTTCCAATTATGTTTTTCACCTCTATACTAAGAAACAGTGATTCTGGGGAACATTTCATGATTAGATCTAATCAGGCACCAACCATGTTTCAATTAATATACTATTTAATTGGAATAAAAATATATAATTATCCAATGTAAATTCAATTTACATTTTTATAAAACATAAACATAAAATATAATTTTCAAAACAATAAAAATACATGTGAGTAGATAATGTTATATTCAAACATATGAAAAGATTACATTGAATAAAAAATAATTATAACAAAATATATATAATTTTATATTTATTTATTTTGATTCTAGATTATAAAATCGCATAATTCAGTATTCATTAATGCATCAAATCAGAAATTAAATTATAATTAATTGATTTAATGACTTAACTATAGATACATTTTTAATTGTATAATATTCCTTATGATGGTTTCCATCTCCAAAACAAATAAATATATTTAATATCCTTGAAATAGATTTAAAAGGATACTTTCGAGAACATTGACTAATTATTGTTTTAAAAGGATTAAAAAATAGGGAAAAAATGACTGTTCAAAAACTCTATCTTGGATTATTCAAATGAAAATTTATATATATTTCTATATTAATTCATGGTTGTTTAAATATTTATATAAAATATAGTCATTTTTTGAAAATATTTTTTGGTATCATGTCTTCATGTGTAACACAATGTGATAAAATGATGTTAAGAAGTATCTAGGTTAATGAAAATTTTTATTTCATAAGTTTATTTTTTTTACTATTCGAAGAATTAATAATGTGGAGATATTTCTAGAATAATTGATTAGCATGAATTGTTAATAGAATCGATGAACTAAATAATTGACACTTAGAATTGATGTATTAATACTATGTTGAGTAAAACATTTTGAATTATAAACATTATCAACATTATTTGATCTAGATATTTTCAATTTGTATTCTTCGAATTTGGTATAGTGTATATTAATTATAAGGCGTCAACCCTTTTATTTCACCATTGGTCTTAAAATTATAGAATGTTTTATTCTTCATACATCATATACACATTTTCTCTAAAATATTGATCAAAGTGGTTTTCCATCATTGAAATAATAGTTTCTTATAGATAATTCACTTCTCTTATTTTGCTCGGCCCAAGATTCTAAAAACAAAATTATTTTAAATAATCATATTAATGCATAATCCAATAGAAAAAACCATGTTTTATTGGTATGTCTTTTCTTCACTCAGACAGACACATATAAAATATCTCTAATTGTGACAAATTCAAGAAATTATTAAAATTAATTGATCCTTAGTATATAGTGTTGATTATCAATGAATATGATGAAAATGGTTTAACTTTTTCTGACAAATCAAAATTATTATTTTTTAAAGCCATCCATTTTCTTTTTTCACCTCAAAAATGCCTAGTTTCAATGTTTATGATCCCATTTTTAAAACCTAGAGACTTATATAACACAATTTTTCCCACTACATAAATATATTAGTATTATCTCGAATAACATTTGTAAGAGATATGAAATGTTGGCTACTATAGACATCCCCAAAATTTCATATAGTCCATGGGTCAAGGCCAATGACCAGACATATGATCACATTAAACTCAAATCATCACATATAATTGTGAAAATATATTTCTAACCACAAATATTTTTCTATAGATTAAATAAAATAATCCTAAAAATAGATATATTCTCTTTTGGTTTTTTTATTCATTTTCACACACACTCAGAAAATATAATGCTAGTCCACTCAACTTAAAATTTATTCAGTACAATAACAATTAACTATGATGTTTTATTAGTAAAAGTACTAAAAACATAAATTTTACATGTGTAGTACCAATTTGTATTTTTAATTTTTTTTAAGTCATAAATCAGTCTTCAAAAATATTAATATTTTTTGATAAAAGTTGTAGAAAAAATATATATGGAGTATAATAATTTAAATATTATTTAATTTATAACAAATAAATTAATCAAGAAATATATGGTTCCATAATAGAACTATAATGAATTATCATGTCTTATTTTAACTATTACAAGCACAATAATGAATACAAATTTCAAATTTTAATTCCTATCATGTGATTATCAAAAAAATTAATTTAATAATAAACATATATTGATATTAGTGCTTACATAACTAAAAAATCTTGATTATTTTTTTCACATAACATTTTATGATTCAATTTAAATGTATAAAATATTAAAAATGATTATAATTATTTTGATATAATATCCCCATTTAAGAAATAAATATTTCATTGACGTTTACACATTTTATATTACTAAAGATTTTCATGAAGGGAATAATTTAACACAATGAATATCATAATAAATAAATGGGTTTGGAATCAATTCAAATTGTTATATAGAAAAAACTACAGGTCATTCAAATAATATTAGTGTCTAAAATGTATAGATAGAAAATCATAAAGAAAAATTTAATAAAACCCCCTTAATATAGAGTATCATACCATTAGATGGAATTTGGAAGATAAATATAAAATAGTAAATATTTCATATTAAATGGATAATACATTAAAATAAATTGGAAAATATTTAAAAAAATAAAATATCATTTAATCATTTAAAATACAAAAATGTATATTTCTAAAATAATGTGGTGGCAGAATAAATATTTTAGGAGATGGGAAAGAACATAAATAGTAATATAACTATATTAAAAAATTCTCCCCTCACAAAATATATTTTAAATGTACTATTATTTCTATATATTTATGATTGGTCGTCACATATATGAAATATGATTAATCCCATATGATAGTATAAATTATGATATTTAAAACAATCATTATTATTTTAAAAAATACTCTAATGTAGTATTTTGAATAACATATTATCGATCTTATAGATATGATTTGATACCAAAGTTCTATGTGAATCCAAAAGTCATATAATACATATTTATGAAATTTTTAATAGAAACTATTAAAAAAATTAAATTAAAACATAAAATTTTTATACAATATAATTATTAAGGATATAATATCCTTTATCATGGATATAAAATAATTAAATATACCAAATGTTTATAAAGAAATTATATCGAAATATATTAATTATATGTTATATTCTACCATCTATTAAATAAATTCATTCTATTATTATGATGTTGAATTAATAATGTAGTTATAATATTCAAGGTAATTTTTATATATTTATAATTATAATTAATTAAAATTTCATTGATTTAAAGACATAATTTATCTTAGATATTTAATTTCAATTATAATATTTAGTTATAATGATCATGGAAATAAAAAATAATAAATAAGTAAATTTAATTAAAATAAATATACCAAATGAATATTTTATTCTAAAAAATTAAATATAATTAGTTACTTAACATTAAACCGCATTATTAGTATATGAGGTTACACTTGAATTATTCTGATTATTACACATATATAGTAAGAAATGATCTAACTAAATCTGGTTAGCTATTTTATTTTTAGAAAATATTTCCATAATAATATTTTAAAAAAAACACACAATATAAATCCTCTATACAGACCATAATTTCTTCCCCCAACAAATAGACTCCAGTATCTCCCTAAAATAGTAAATATTCAATGATTAATATAAATTTTTATATTCCAAAAACGTAACAAGAAATTTTATCAAAATGTTTATAGTATGTACCTCTAGAATATTTATAAATAAATTTGGATTCATAATTGATCATAGATATTAGGGTCAAGGGTCTTCTCAAAGTGTTATGATTAACTTTGTTGACAATCATGGCTTAGATTTAGAGTTTAGTTGAATATTTCAATATAATGTTAAATAAATTTAGCTTTAATAAATGATTCATGAGGTATATTATATTTATTCTTCTTTAATATGGATTATGATCCATCATAAAGACTTTTAGAGAAGTTTGGAGAAAAATTTGAAAATATATAGACCTATGTAGAAGAAAATGGATTTTTTAGAAGACTACATAATGCCAAAAAGTAAATTCTAGATTTATATAGGAGTAAACAAAATTTCATAGGGTTTATGTTATATTAATTCATTTAAATTAAGGTTGTGAATAAGAATCTCTATCATTACTCAGAGTCCTTGAATGAATAGACATAAGTTATTTAGATTTTTATAAAATTAATTATCCTTTCATGAATCTAATTTAGAATATAATTTTAAGAAATGATCTTAAAAATGAGTAATCTTTTTCATATAAAATTAAAATAATGTTTATGTAGTCTATGTATGAAAAAACTATAGCCTGAGTAAGACTAATGTTATAATTGAAGATACCATATTTCATTAATATTAAGATCATGTGAAATTAATTCCAGATGTCTACAACTCATGTGTATAGCCTGGGTTTGGTGGGACACTCTGTGGGGAGTGAATTATTGCCCTCCTTTTATGAATTATCCCAATATGATTTATGGTTAATTAAAACCATTATCCTTTATATATTTTTTAACTAAACCACACTCAATTCTTGTGAAATATAAACTGAACAAGAACAAAAGAATATGCAAGGTATAATGTAAAATACTTATCTTTATCATGGTTAGTTAGTCCCCACCTCCATAATCATAGACTCTATATTATATAAGAATTTGGTTACATTATGGACCATTCTAGTTCAATTAGTTAAGAGTAGAACTAATCTCCCACTCCTATGTCCCATAGGAGAATACAACTTTCCACAACTAGTTATGACCCAAAATAATAAAGGCCTTGGTCTTCCACTTGTCACTTTTGTGACACATGATGATGTTATTTCTCTATAAACAAATGGTATCAATTGGTCTGTTTGTGTATTGTATATTCAAGATCATTGAATGTCGATGAATATATTTTTTGGTCTCAAATCTATCCCCATTTCTTCAAGGATCTCACTGAGACTCAACCTTCTAAATAATTCAGAATATAGGATAACTTCCTTATAAATTATATATTTGATTTAGACTCATATTCTTCTTTATTTGTTATTTAATGATATAGGCTTCTAAATATTAATCAACTCTCACACAATTTTCTCTAATACAATTTATTTCTTTATTTCATCCATATATTTATATATTAATATAATAACAATACAAATAATGGTTTTCCAATTTGTATTTTATGAGTTTTATGAATATTTATAGTGTCAATATCATATCTTTTAAATAATTTAATTATATTACCAAATTATTTAATTCTTTAAATCTTTTTGAATCTCATATATCATTATCATTTTAATACTTTAAAACATGAGATATTTTTTTTCCATACAATACTGAATATACCACATCCTCTTCTTCCTGAAACATCTATAAGATTTATTTCCATTTTTAATTCTCCATCCAATTTTTTATAAACTTATTCATATTACATAGAAATATTAATTTTTCATTGTAATTCATCTAATCACCTCAATCCTATTATAATTAACATTAGTTTGATGTTTCCCCCTCATCATTACTCACAAATCATTCTAGTGATTACGATATATTGTTTCCATAAATATTATCTTGTACATAATATAAAATAATGACTTTTTATTTGGTATATACTATTTTGAAATTATCAAAATTTTCATTCTTTATAAGATATCATACAAAGAGTACCATTATAAAAAGTAGAGGATATATTCAAAAGTAAGTTATCATAAGAGATTAATATCTTATAAAAATTGCATCAAGCGTGTCAAATATATATTGCATGCATCTTCTATTATGTGGTCTATAATTTAATGTGATTATCATCATTCACAGCCTCATATTATGTGACTTCTATCATAATAATTACACATTGTACATACCTTCACATATTATGAGAACATCATTCCATATAAAGATAGATATAAAATTTTATAAATATAGCAATCATATAGAATACTACATATTAAAAACATATCTTCATCTTACACGACTTCCTCCTCATATAAAGTTTCACTTTTCATTATTCATATAAATTTTTGGACAATTAAATTATCTATAAATTTATTCTAAGGATTCTTATTTTATACTTATAAGCCTCAAGGAATATTTTTATGTATATGATAATAGGAAACACTAATTTATCATTATAAACTAGATGGGGTGATCATTATCATGCATCTCAAATGATTCTTAAAACATATATTTATATATAGAAACATTCTTATGATAGTAAATAAAATGTTTATATGGTACTAAATGATACATTAATAGATGGATAATATCCTAACACAAAAGTTAAAAATAATTCCTACCCAGTCAAGGAATTATTATTATTAAGTTCTAATTAACTCCTACATTACTTTTCCTCTGAGGGATTTTAATCTTCATAATTATAATTCTTGAATTCACTTAATTTGATTAAAATCTCCCTGAATCCATCTCAAATAATATCAAAAATATTTCATCCAGCATTACCCAAGCCCAATATAAATTATTTTAGGCAATTGTTCTTTATAAGAATATTTATTTTACATTCATGATCAACACAAGATCAATTATAAAATTTAATGTGCTTGTTTTTTTCAATTATCCAAGAAATATATACAAGATATAAGTTGAATATTATTTTCCGGTAAACATGGGTTTACCTTTATCAACTCTTTAGAACCACTCAACAAATATTGAAATCTTCCTCTGAATCAATATAACTTTTCTTACAAAAGGAAAATACAATTCATCCAATGGGAACACTGATATCTCCCTTTTGATTTTTTGTCAATACTACCTAACATATATCTTGCTAAAATTTTTTATTTTATTTCTAAAAATTATTGATAATAAATTCAAATTATATATTTGTTTCTTCTCATATAATTTTCATAACATTATTATTAATAATCATATTCAACCTATTTTATTTAAAATCACACCTTGATGCACTTTTTAGGGAATAATGATGATACAGCCTACTTTTCTTATCAAAGAGACTTCATATAATAATCTCTAATTCAATATGGGATAACCAATTTAAAAAAACTAATTCAACCTAAAATTTTAATTTATTAATGACATCCCATAAATGTTTTAAATTTATAATTTTTCAATTTAGGGGCAACAATAAATAGGTTAATTATGATAATAAATAACTTTCACACATCTTAACAAAGTTATCGAAATATTTTAAGTGTAAGTAATTTAACATCCCCTATTTTAATAAAAATATCTCCCCATGATTGAAAACTTCACATAATTTAAAATAGTGGTTGGTGAGTTTTCATATTCCTTAGATTATAATTTTATTAATTGTTGTCCAAAAACTGCATATTTCTATGGAATAATTGATTTTGAAAGACTCAACCCATATTTTATCCCCCTTAAGGTATTCCCCCACTTTCTCCATTTCCAAGAGTGTATTGTTGTAATACCCCAATAAAAATCATAAAATTAAGGATGGATTTTCACATGGCCTCATATGCACCTCCCCATATATAAGAAGCTACTGAATAATAGCAAGGGATTAAGGGAAGTTGTGTGGAAACTATTATCTTTATCATTGACTATCAATAGATGATGAAACATAATAAAAAATGACAACAATAATAATAATTATTATAATAATAAGGAAAATAAATAATGAATAAAAATAGTAAAAAGGATGAGGGTATCAAACCCTTGTATAATATTGTGACTTTCTAGTCATACAATACAAAGAAAAATAATGGATTTAAAATTTTAGTGGATCAATTTAATGAAGAAGGGAAGAAATAACTATGTAACTTTTGGAAAAACATCTAAGACTTAGATTCCATCTAAAAATCACCTCGAACCATCCTATAACTCCTACACAACCACTAACCATTAGGCCCTTTCCCTACACTGGATACCATATAATAAAATCTACATGTCCACTGAGATTCCTGGCTAGAGTGTAAGTAAGAAACCAGCAGAACACCCTTAATTTTCCTTGACATAAGTGAAAAATATAAATAAGGGTATTCTATGACAAAAAATATTCTGTAAGTAATCAAAAATAAAACACACATGTGCACACATATATTGGTTCCTTGAAGACAAGATCTACCTACTTTGTCTCCATCCCAGAGGTAAGGTTATCTTTTTTCCAGAAATACTCGACCAAATAATCATTTTTTCAAACCCCCTCTCACTAGCCTTTAAGTTTATTAATAATTTCAAACTAATTTACATCTCAGGAAATACATGCACCATGTTTCGACCCTATATCATATACCACGGGTAACCCATCACATCACATGTCGACCTACTCACATTGCTCTATTAAAACTCATCCCATCATCTATACTCCCTCTATATGAAATAAACTAGACCATATGGATCAACCTGGTCAGACAATTATAGAGATAGAGAAACTACACATTTAATACACAACCTCTAATAAGGTTTCTCATACTCGTGTTATGTCAAGAAAGATTCACATATCCAACTCACATCCTCATAAAAATTATATAAATCATATGTCTCTTGGGGATACACGCACACACACCACAGGTGAATATTATCAAGCATGGGTCACATGTGGCTACACAAACACACCATATGTGAGTTTTATCAAGCATAAGACTCACAAATATACACACACCATAAAATCATAAAAACCCCCAATATATATAGGGCCTATATGATAAAGACTTCCAACATCAAGAAAATAGAATTTTAAATGTCAATAATATCCACCAAAGTCATGATGAATATCAATGATTCCTAGATTCATCCCCATTCCATAACATGATAACTCTAGGATCAAGTTATAAAAATTATAACACATAAAAATGGTAGGTATATGTAGGTAATAACTGATAAGAGTGGAATCCATTGGTGATCATGGTATAACCATGATGCAGATGAAACTTATCTAGATCTAGTTTTAATCTCTATCAACAATCAACAATTCTATTACTATATCATGTTGTAACACTTAAATATGATCATAACATCAAATTATTAACACTCTTACAAAGTTTAAGAAGATAATTGTGGTATAACCAATGAAACTTACCATGTAAGGATTTCTATATCGATTGGTTGTTCACCAAGCCAATAGTAAGGAATGAAGAAGACAAAATCACCAGGAAGTGCTTTATAGGGTAATCAAAATCGAGTGATGGTTAAGGGAGATGTGGATAGAAAATAATAAAAATAATAATTAGTAAAGGAAATATGGCCCATGATCTCATGTCACCTCCTATTAATCAATTAGAAAGATAGTGGATTTGCATAGAACTAAGGTTGCCTTGATATCCCATTAACTTGATGGTGGCTTATCACTAGCTGGATGTTGGCTCCAAGTGAAGCACTTTTTCTATAGAACTCCAACTATCTAGATAGCGAATTCCAACTGAAAAGACGGTGCGATATTTAGTATTGTTTTATCACTACCCGTCACCATCATTTTTTTGGTGGTTCTATACTAGTGAGTTGGTGGTCTTGTTGTAGCTATAGTGTTATATCCTTGAGCCATTAGGTTAAATTTTAAAATTTTCACCTTCTTAAAAACCTCTAACATCCCTCAATTCCTATAATTATATTTTTATAAAATACATAAAATATTAAAATAATGTGTACCTTAAAATTAATTATGTTTCAAATCTATCACTCTAATGAGTTCTCATCCTACAGAAGTATCCATACAGTCCTATCTGAACCACTCATGACATTATTCCCAAACATCTTATTCTTACTCCCATGTCACTTGTTGGATACACCTCTGTTTCTATAGAACCTATACTAGAGGAATCATCTTTCCTTGCAACACCTCTTCTCTTTGGTCATAAATATAAATTGGTTACCCCACATGCGATACATCTAGTTCCAACTCAATATCCATGTAGTCAATGAAATGTGTAGAATTATACTTTTACAATCTAAGTTGATATACATGGAACAAGTTATGTATACATTTATATCATGGTCGAACATTCAACCAATAGACTACTATCCTGGTGTATTTGATGATCTCAAATAGCCCAAAAAACAATAGTTCTAGTTTTACGAACATCTACAATCTTCAATTTAATAACTGAAGGGATTATTGTACGATGTCTTGGCCACAAATGGCAATGTATAATGGTTTTATCCTCAATTAATCAAATGATGTATGCCTTTTATGAGTATTATCTAGCCACATTCAAGTAAACTGAACTCATTGTAAGTTCTCATGAACCATACATGGACCAAAAACTAAGCATAACCTGCCACACGCCAACATTACAGTGAACAACATGGCCAACCATAAAGAGCCTCAAATGGAACCATTAAATTTAAGAATGAAAAATATTATTATAGGAGAACTATATCACGGCCAAATTATCACCCTTCACTCAACTAAAATCTAGAACAAATACTAGGGGAATATCCTATATAGTTTAGATCATTCCATCTAATTTCCCTTCATTATTTATATGATAAGATGTATTAATCTTAAACAAGGTCCCCTTCGAATTCTATAATCGTTACCAAAATCACAAAGTAAACCTATTATCTTTTTCAAACACTAAGATCATAGGCCCTACATGCTACCACACAATATATTAAATATAGAGATTTCCTATCTCTTCCACTAAATGAGTCTCCCTAATCTATAAGAAATGATCCACTTAGGTTAGTCGATAAACAATAACCCATACAGAATCTTTCACTATCTGGTTATTGGGAAATCCCATGATGAAGACCATATTCACATTATCCATCTTTTACACCTCCATCAGAGTTAATTGAAGTAATCAACTAGGTTATTATTGCCCAACTTTGATCCTATGATGGGACAAAAAAAGAGGCACAAAGAATGTGATATCCCTCTTCATTCTGAGACATAAAAATTATCATATGAAATTTTGATACATTTTGGTTAATCTTAGGTGTACTAACCACTATTTAGAATTAGTTACTCTCATTAGAACATCCCTTTTAGAAAAAGGAACCACTACTCTACCATGAACATAAATCACAATACCTCAATCTGTGTTCCATTTTAGAACAGAATTTTTTCTACAAACCTTTCATGCATAATGAGAAAATTTGGATTACACTACTTACTAGACTTTACCAGATCCAACAATGAGGATGTGTACCCCAAGGGTAGAAAATACACTACTCCCTAATCATTTGTCATTCTCGCCAACCAGCCTATCAATAAGTACATCATCTTACACTTAACTTCTGATGTTCTCTCTCCACGTTAGTATATATCCCTATTAAATGAATATATGACAACATTCCCTTTTCCTGGACTATTCACTATCTGGAATTAAAACATCTTTAATTTCTTCACCCAAATACTCTAAAAAATAATCAACTCCCATTAAGAAAACATATACCACTTTCACTTGTGGTATTCATATATGAAAAATCTCTCTTCGAAGAAGCATTATCCCCTACACATTAATACATGAACAAAAACTGCTAACTCCACATCATGAGTTGGGTAGTTCCACTCATTAAATAATGTCTGGAAAAACAAATCAATAACTACTTATAATTCTATATCACAAACCTCCCAATCAAACCCCAGAAGCATCGAAATAAATAGCATAACTTATTCTAGTTTTATGAAGGATCAGAATTAGAGATAATATAAATATTCTCTTTAGATATTTGAAGGATTTTTCACAACAATAGATCCACTAAAACCTTTCCCTATTCTTTGTAATAATGTCCATGGGTTCTATATAGTGGGAACAATATGGAATGAACTAACATATTACCCAACTAGTCTATGGGAACTCTAAATATTTAACACATTTTGAGGTTGTTCTAAAGACATAATGGCCTCAAAATGTTTCCTATTAGAATAGATTCCTACCTATGAAACCACATGCACATGGAAATGCAACTACTATATCCAAAATATATATTTCAAGATCTTGGAATAAATCCTATGTTCTAAAAGCATTCTCAATACAATCGTAAGGTGTCAATAATGTGATAAAGAGATATATGATTATATAAGGACATTATCAATGAACAAAAAGTTAATGGAGTCTAATTATGGGTAAAAATGTTATTAATGATGGCTATGAACACCACTGAATCATTAATTATCCCAAAAGTCATAATTAGATACTTATACAACCCATTTTTTCTTATAAATGTTATATTTGGTAATTCATCCTCCTAGACTTAAAGTAGATGGTATCCAAACTACATATTAATATTTAAGAATTTAAAAAATCCCATTAACTGATAAACAAGTCATAAATTCTAAGCAATGGGTGTCTATTATTCATAGTAATTTTATTCAACTTCCTATATTCCACACACAGACAAAGAATATTATCCTCCTTAGAGATAAACATCTAATCCCCCTAAGGAGAAAAGTTCAATCTCATAAATATTTTAAATTATAAATCATCAAGTTTTTCCTTAAATTATTTAAACTTAGTATGTGTTAGGATATACGGTGGAATAGATATAGGCAGCGCACGAAGAAAAATTTCAATTCCAAACTCAATCCCCCTATATAGAGGTAACCGAAACAAATATTATAGAATGATATCCTGGTATAGGTCTACTATAAGAGGAGAAGAAGAGGGAGTATTTATCTCATCAAAACTAAAATACTTGTCTTCCACCCACATTATAATGGCTTTAATCTAACTTGGTTTCAGTCCTCCTCTACCAACATAAATGTTCCACACACTATTGAATGAAAACTTCTCACTCGTGTGTGTTTTAAAGGATACTTGCCTCCAAATAAAATCAACATGTGCATAGTAAAAAAATAAAGTATTATATAACCATGATAACATTTAAGATAGACCTCTCTAGAATTGTTAAATGCCACAAATTTCCATAGCATTCAATTACTATAGGGAACTCTAAAAAATATAGAGACAACTTACCTTCCTTGCCAATGGGCTACCAACTGTGGAAAACTCAAGAGAGAATCCAACTAGTAAGTCTAACCCTAAAATGACATGAGAAAATACAAATAAATGAAAATTGTTTATATTAAAAAAGAAATAGATAGTTTATATGTAATAAATTCCATACCTTGGACCATCGAAGGTCTCTCTCCACCAGTATCACAACCTAGTCATTTTCATAATCTCTTCTTATATTAACACCATCGATTTTTTCCTAAGCCTCATCATCCACCTGATACAAAAACCACAGTAGACTCAACACCCATTACTAAATCTCGCATCTCACATCTTGGAATTAAATAATTAAGACCATCCATAAGTCAATAGAATAAAATCAATTATTTTTTCCTATATTGACACCCTTGTGAAAATTTATAGGAGGGTTTTGTTTGTATTTGAGACAAGGAATATTATATCAATAATTTTTTCACCCAATAGAACCATCTATAATATAGGGAGATAAAGACAATTTTCTCTTCTATGACCCTTGTACAATTCCATAGCACATTCCATCTTATTTCCTCTTCTTATTTATTAAAGAGGATGATGGGGTAGCACTAGAAAATCCAACAATAAATACACAAAAAGATAAAATACCACCAATATCATTATATTACTCCAATTACTTATCAATAGTTATGAGCTTTACAAATCACCTCATCATAAGTCATCAAATCAGAATTCCTACCCTAATGATTCACCTAAAGTCAATGACAAATTTCAATCGTCCCAAAATTGTATGTCTCATTACCATTTAACAAATTAGGAAAATAAAGAAGCTTGGTGAATCATATAGAGTAACAATATAATGAAATTTCTCCATATGAAGTTCCATGAACTATTGAACATAATATAGCTTCAGCGTATCAAGGATTAATTCCTCAAAGATGAAATCCTTGAAGGTTTCCTTCACCAGTCTATTTTGTCTTCCTATTTGATTCATAATGCTCTGTCACCTCCAAACTAGTCCATTGACCATAAAAATAGAATTTTTCACATTCTTATCCTTCAGAGTCTCAACCAAGTTATATGTTCTCTCAATGATTTATATTTGGTATTTACTATCCTGGGGGCCTCTAGATCCTTGGATGTTTGTAGATTTTATAGATGAAAGGAAATAGCATAGTAGAAAATTTTCCTTTATTAACTACCAACATGATCTGGAACTGGACAGAAGATTCTAGGTTGGATTGGTCCAACATTTGGACCTATTGTGGAAGCTATGGGATCATTCCTAACTACAACCTCCTATATAAAATGTGGTATAAAGGGGGAATCCATTCTCATGGGAGTTTTTTAATCAGCTTCCCTTGGCAGTTCCATTAGAGGTTTCTAAGGTGGAATCTTCTAAAATACTAAAAAACACTTAGAGAATCCCAATCAACTAGTCTAATAATACTATTTAAAATCATATAGGTACAATCATGGAAAATATAAAAATAGACTCATCCTAAGTGGCTAGCCAAAAACATATGGTACAAAACCCTTAGCACTACCAAATGCCAATCCAAGTCACTAGTACTGTCTATTCAGTCAAAAACATATATACAAAGAAAGAATAGTATTATCAGGTTCAAGTAACTCAATGTAATAAATAATACACCAAAAAAGAAAAACATAACCATTTCAATTTCCATTTGATTAATTGAACCTGATCAAATGTAATAAATAATAAAATTTAAATATAAAAAATTAGTGTGTATTAATTTTGAATGTCTTAATCCGAAATATCATAAATCATAATATCAATATCATATGCATCCCTCAAGGTAAAATATATCAATATTAATGAATAACAATAAGATCATAAATCCATCCCTCTTAGAAACTCGAAGCTCTACTATATAGTGTAATCCAGGGACGGACATTGTTCCCTTATTTGAGTCTCAATGATCTCATCTCATGTCTACCACATCCTAAATAAAGGTAAAATATAAGAAATAGGGCTTTGATGCCATTTTTTGACACCCAAAACAAATTCACTAGATCTAATCTAGAGTTCCACATGACCTCATGTGTCTATCCCTTTATAAAAGAGGTTGTTGACAAGTAGTGAGGTCCTAAGTGTAAATTTGGTGAGGTCATTCCCTCAGTGATAGAAAACCAATAGTGGATACAGGGAAGTTAAAAAAAATAATAAAAAATGAATATGGGAAATTAATAATTAAATAGAAAATAATCCAAATTAAGAGTGTAACAAACCCAAGATATACCAATGCGATATATTAGTAATACAATCCCAACAAAAATAATGTATCCTAATAAGTGGCTGATCAATGTGAAAAATAAATTAAAAGAACAACAATTTAACACGAAAAAAATATCAAAGACTCAGAGTCTCCCCCTGTATCACCTCACATCATCCTATAGCTCCTAACCAACTTCCCACCATAAGGATATTTCCCTTTACTAGATCCCTAATCATTAAATCTATATTTTCACTGAGATTCCCATGTATAGTGTCAGCATAAGACCTAGTAGGATACCACCAATGGTCCTTGAAATTTTTACATAATATGATAAAAATTATTCCATGAAAATAATCAATGTGTAAGTAAAACAAGAAATAAATCAAACATGTTCACACATAATTCAGTTCCTTGAAGACTAACACCACTTTCATTGGATCCATACTAGAAGGAAATTCAAATGTTTTCATGATGTATTCAGCTAACTGTCCATCTATCCATATCCCTTTTGATGTAATAGTATAAGGATTGGGTCTTAAACATTACATAATCATGAAAATTCTTTAATAATTCACTTCTTTATATTCCCAAAGATCTTTTATTTTTATAGTTTTTGAATTTTAGAACAAGATTCATACATATCTTCCCACAATCATTAAAAGTGGTAACTACTAAAACTGTATCCCTTTCTTTCATAATACAAATTTTTTTAATAAGAACAAGAAATCTTTTCATGAAAAGTATTCAAAACAGTCATCTGGGCTTCTTGTTTTATCTTAGTCATCCTTAAACACTATAAAAAAATATTGAAACTTGTGATGATCACAAAATGCCCTGTCAGGGCCATAAAAATAAGGTTATAAATAGTTAGTAAATGAATACCTATAATCTTAGGAAATCATTTTCACAAAGAGAAACTTATCACCCAATAAGTATCAAATAGTTAATTTGTGAGAGAATAGGCTTTCCATAATGCATAAAAAAAGATAAAACCCCCATATTGGTAACTTGGGTCCTTACATACTTATTATTGTAACCCTCTCAGCTAACTTATGATTTTTAACCCTCTTGGATACCTTAAAATGTAACCTGCATGGATACCTTATGGTGAAACCATCACAGTTTCACTTGGCGTAACCATATGGTTGACCTCCAACATAGACATACCCAATGAAATGTAGGGAGATATAAGTCTTACCATTCATCATAAAAAATTCCCAATAACTAGAACATAATCATAAATCTTCAATATTTTCATAAAAAAAATGCTTTTTACTTTTGTAAAATAGAATTTTTAAAGTTGATTTTTAAAGATAAGTCCTTTAAAAATATCACATAATTAAAGTGAGAATTAATAGAATGAACATATTATGTGTATAAATTATAATCCAGATAATATGATATAATATAAAAAAATTATTTATAAAAATAATTTGAGTACAACATAAACAATGAAGTATAAGGTTATCCTGAAGAATGGAAATTGGGTTAAGGATTCCATTACCTCCAGTTATTCTTAAGTAAAATGTGTTTAAAACTCTTGTATAATTATTAAAATAGTGATATTAATATTTTAATGAAACATATTCATTTTCTTCAACACCTTATATGATCATTTTATAACATTATTCCACCCATTTATTAATAATATTTTGTAATTTTGTTGTTTCAAGTGCATTCTTAACATGGTTTCCATGGTTGGGTTGTAATGGATTTTCTTGTCGAATGAATGAGAAACTCTAGAAGTGGAATGAAATGGTATTGATATGATTCTAGAAATTTAAATTATACAATAAATCATTTTTTCTAGATATTATGTTGAATCATTTGATAAAACGTTAATGATATTTGTTTAGATCATTTTGGTGGTTCTTTGACAAATATGAACTAGTTCCATTGTATAATTCAATATTATCTATATATGTTATTCCCAAAAATAAAATTTTTCATAGAATAAACATTAAAATCATTTTCAACCATTAAAATGGTTTTATAAATAGCCATGAATTTGGTAATGGAAATTTAAAACACATCATCCATGATGTCGGTAAATCAACACATCACATACTGTGTTTTTATTTTTTGAATAAGAGAGAGAGGAAAAGAAGTACGATGATAATTTTTTACAAAAAAATAATAAAATTCTATTATATTGAAGAAATTTATGTTTTTATTCCTATTGGAAAATGGTATGTGAAGATAGTATAAGAAAAAAAATAGTAATTTAAAAAAAATGAAAGATTATTTTTACCATTTGAATTATCTACATTGAGAGCCACCTTAAGGCCTTTTTTTCCTTTTGGTGATACCAACAGGTCTTGGGCATGGGTAAGAGTATTGGAATGAATATTGGGAATAATTTGGACAATTCTCAACAGGTGAGATGGTGTCCACAACTATTTTTCTAGTGGTTATAGACAGAATTAAGGTTTCCAAGAAATCCCATCGATGGGCATGTGGATTTTCCTTAGTTGATCGGTGGATCCATGTGAGATACATTAGAGATAGAAACTCGCACAAGTATGATATTACCTTCCCACAAAATATATAGTGAGATCTATAACTTTGTTGTAGCAAGTACCTTCACCACTGGTAGGCCAATGGTGCTGTACTAGCTAGCCAATGGTCCTCTAGTAAACTTAGTACTAAATATTTGAGCAAGCTACATCAGTTTTCATAATTCTAGATTCTTAAACACAAATTAAAATCCATAATTCATTTAACTATAATTTTAAAATATATTTGAAATCACAAAATGAGGTGTACCTTAAAATTAAGGATGTTATAAGTAACTAATATGATGAACAACTTCTCTATCATTCAGTGTTTACATCACTCAAACATCTCCTTATATTCTTTCCTTGTTCGTGAAAAAATATGAGAATAGGAAGGGACCTATTTTTTCCTCAATAGTAATTGTTAGTAAGAGTGATTATTATTGACCCAGTATTTTATTTATTTTTAATATTAGAATGAGAATATTTTCCCATTTCAATTTCATTTTTGTAATCCTTAACAGTTTTCATACTTTTCTTATTCTACTAAATTTTTTCCATTTGTGGATACGTTTTCATTAACTCAATAATTAAGGTGAATTATTATTCTTTATAAATGATTACATAATTTTTCTCATACATTTTAATGGTTGGTTATCTTTTCATCTAGTCATTAATTCAATTTCAATCTTGTTCACATCTATCACACAACTTTTATGGAATTTTTAAGTCACCACTTACATATTATTTGTCATGAACTTCCTCATTTTATTCTGAAACCACTTTCTTTAACTTTTCTAGAACATCCATTTTTTTTTATCTAATTTTTTATCCACTTTAAATTGATCTATTCAAATAGTATGACATTGATTATCTATATTCTAGCCCCATTTTATTTCTTCATATGGTTTTTTGAAAACCACAGTGGAAGATTACTTGGAACTCCTTGTATCACGAACATCACTATCTTTGACAAAATTGGGCACTTCTCCAAGGAGCACAGTTCTGAATACCACAACTTTGTAACCAATCTATCCATATATTTTACACACTTCCTCTAGATATAAAAATCTATATTTGAGTGGATAGATTTAATTTATTCAAGGTCATTATTTTATTCCTTTGAGAATATGTATCCATCTACTGACTATACCTCTCAATTGGTTTATTCATCTTCTATGGAAATGGTTTGTTATTCTAGAAATACCATTATTTGTATCTATAATATCTATATCATCTACAATAACTTCTAAAAATTATTCGTCGATTTTGATAAAAAATATTATAATATACATGTTGATGTCGTATTATAAATCGACCTCCTTTTACCTAGGAGAACTAGTTTTCATGGAATATTCTCAACTTATTTTAATACAGAGGGGGGTCTGTCAATTATCCTTTGTGTCAAAAAGGTTTAGGCTTATTTTTTTAACTTTTTCTAATATAAATAATTTATTTATGTTTATTATGTATATATTTACCTTCCATGTCAGAACCCATTTTCTCCCAACCTTGTGAGGATTCACCTTTATACTAAACAAATCTTAAGAAAAATTCTCTAATATTCTATAACTTATATTTGTATTCAATATTAATAATTTTATTATCAAAAATATATTCTTGTTTCCAAACTAATTTTTCTTTAATTTCTCCATTAATCTTTTCTCACTCATCTACCTTCAGCTTCTCCAGCCTGATGTCATCAATGAAATTGTATTCTTTATGGATCAACTCTTTAATTTCATTATAATAACTATTTTTTATTTCATCAACTTTATTTCATCTTATTGACCTATGTGTTTTTTTCAAGATATATTTATAACTTAATTTCCAGAATCAACTCTATTTCTAACATTTTTTTACAGTTAGAACTACGAGGGGTATCAAATCCTCTCTCAAAATGGAACATAAAGTTAAATTAGACACCTAATTGACTAATATATGTTAATTAATTTTTCCTCTTCTAGCTCATTATGATATATTTCTTTATTTAGTGTTTTATCTTCTTACTCTCTCCCAATTTCTTATTTTTTGTATTATCATCTTTCTCATCAAAATCAGAACTATGTTAAGAAACCTTCTTATTAGAGAATTTATTTATAAAATGATCACAATCATTTCACTTAAAGAATATGGGTAGTTTTTAGATTTTTCTTTCCAAATTCCCTTCTAAAATTTATTTTAAAGATGATAAAAAATTCAAAAATCATTCATCAGCATATTTAACATCATAATCTCTTGATTTTTTGAATTTTAGACCTCAATATTTATTCTTTCTTATAACCCCAATATCCATTTAGTATTTTTATTTCTTCTTAAATGAGGTATGTTTCCACATTTTTTAATCCATAAGAATTTTATTTAGATCATATACTCTATAGAATCATTTATCCCTTATGGTTGATAATTTTGGATCATGTTAATCTATAATATTCCCTATCAATTTTTTAAAAATGGAGGATTCATAAATCCTCTCCCCTAGCACCTAGATATTTCTCAAAATATCATTTTCCCTTGTTAGATAATTTTTAGTATTCTCATGATTATCCACTTCAAGATCTTCAAATATTCTCCTCCAAGCATAAATTTTTGCTTCATTAACATTAATATTTCCTTTATAGATTCTTAAAAAGTTTATCCATGTCTCCTTTGTAGCTTAATGACTAATTAAATTTGTGCATAATTTTTATGACAGAGACATCGAAATGGAATTATTTGATTTTCCATATAATTCAAAATTTATCCCATCGGATAAATTCATAGTTTCAATATTAGAAACTGGAGTTAATCCCCTAGTAACTACATCTTTAACTTTTATGAATAGTGATATAAGGTTCAATAGCATTGTACTCTTTTAACAATGATAATTATTTTCATCTAACATTGGAAAAATGTTTCTATTTACTGAATTTATGTTTTTTAAAACATAGAAACTTATTCACTATTTATAGGAAAAATATATTTACTCTAATACCTCTTGTAGATCTCAGGTTTTGAGGACCACAATGAGGCAGTAGGGGCGATCAATTGTATATTTCAAAAAAAATTACTACTATGGTCGGTTAAAAAAATGATAATCTCATACTTAATTAATGGATCAACACTAAATTGTAGTGGAATGTAAATAGAATATAAAGACATGAATATACAAGGTTTTTTGTAGAATATTACTTCTTATCATGAATGGTTAGCACCCCCCCCCCCCACAATCATGGATGTTCCACTTTATAGAAAAGTGGTTACTACTTGGATCTCCCCAATCCAGTCTAATTAGATTCAATATATGATTTTTCTCATGGGTCGCAATAGAGATTACAAATTCCCATAACCAAATTTGATAAAAAATAACCAATACCATGGTTTTCTCTTAGTATCTTTTCACCACTTGAGGATGATTTTTCACTAGGAATAAAATTGATCAACTAGTTTGTTTACAATATCTCTAAGATCATTAATATCATATTAATAGACTTGTCAGTCTATAATCTCACTCATGATATTAAATTACCTAATTCTTCTTCATCCTTCAAAACACTTCAGTGTATAAGTGTTCTCCTCTAGAAAATGATCTTATATATTTATACTTTTCTTCTTCTCTCGATGATAATAAATGGTATAGAGTTCTTGATATATCTCAATACACATAGAGTATTATTTGAAACACTTTCCTTATTCATTTCCTAAATATATATATATATATATTCATAGAAAAATATAATTAATAATAGTTTCTAAAAGCTAATTATGAAAACTCCATAAATCCCTGAAACAATAAACTCGTCTCATTTAAATCATTTGGTGATATTATCAATTTATTTCTCTTATTTAATCATTTATAATCATAGTTATCAACCTTGCATAAATCTCATAAGAGTCATAATATTTATCTTCATACAATATTTGTAATTTTAAATGATATTTTTTCAAAACATTTTCATCATTTGTCACTATTTTGAATTCGCGATCCTCATATGCATTAACTCATTGTGATGAACTGGTAATATTAGATTACGTAATAATACTAATAATAACACTTTTTTCTTCTCAGATTCACCTTTTGGTTTATATTTCACCCTTCAAATGAATCATAATTCATTCTAGTGATTTTGATATGTAGTTTCCATGTGGATCAGTTTATACATCATCCAATGTAATCAACTTTTCTTCAAAATCCACTATTTTGATATTTTGAACACATTAAATCTTTAAAAGATATCATAAATAATTTCATTTCATATGATGTAGCTGATATATTACAACATGAACTATCATATAAGATTCATATATTGTGAAAACTACATCATATATACAATCAATTTCTTATACTAATCTCATCTTGTTTGATCTTTTATCTTATGTGATTCTCATATTATGTTCCCTCACCATACAAAACTATTATCATAATCATTTCACATCTTACATAGTGACCCATCTAAAGAGGTCATAATATCATAAAAAGATAGCAATAACATCATTGTTATTCATCAATCATATGAAACATTATATCGTATGAACTCATCGTTATCATACATGATTTTCTCATCATAGGATTTGTCTTCAATCTTCCTTCATCTCAAATTTATTCTTAATAAATCATTCATAAATTTCCCAATATCATGCTTAGGTATATCCTTATAGCCAATTATGATGATACTTATGTATAATTAAATCATTCTTATAAACCACTAATTAAACCATATTAACTATATCATGTCATTATGGTGTAACTTAAATTATCCTTATAGACTGATACTTTTCCAGATTCATAGTTATGTAAGTAGAAATGTTTTTTACACAACATCCAAAGTTACATACAAATATTAAAAATAAACTTACATAGATTGAAATATCATGATTATACAACTAAGGAATCATATTTTTGAAGTTATCATTAATGATAACACATCCATTACATTTAATATTTTTAACTAAGAAACTAGAATTCCATGTTTCACTTATTTGAAACTAAATCTCACATAATCCATTTATAGTAATCTAAAAATGCATTCATCTAGAATATTCGAAACATAATATAAACTCTTAGATATAGTGGTTTCTTATCAACTCTTGTATTTTACATTGGTGATCAAGTCACAAACATTCATCGTATTAAAAGTTTAACTTTTTCTTGAATTAATCTAATATTTATTTCTAGGTTTAAACCACAAATTTCAATTCAACTAAACCTGGTAGAAAATTAATCAATTGTTTATAAGAACTCTAATCATAATGAAATATTATTAAAAATAAAGGCCACATTCCTTATTTAAAAAAATGAAATTCATACAATTGGGAAACCATCAGGTAATTGTTAATGTTACACCCCAAGATTTCAAAGTAAGTTATTTTATTTAAATTCAATAGCTTGTGCTACACGTACCACCGAGTTCGAGCACACCATGACTTACCAAACTAGCCGTTCAAAAGCGGTTATGAATAGTATTAACTGGATTTTGAATTTTATATACTTAATATTATTTTAACTTATGTATTAGGTGTTTTTAAGACATATTATAAGAACAAATTAATTTTTTCAGATAAAAAATGTATTTTTCAAAATATCCAATTTTACCACCTTTTCATGGAGAACCCTTTTTAAATCCAATATTTGACCCTTTTACATATTCATTTTGACGAAATAAAATTATTCTTTATAATAGGGACATCAAAATTTACTTTGGATGAAATTTTGGTATTTTACTAATAATATTTATTTTTTATGAATAGTGAGAAATCATCTATTTTAATTCAAAACTACCTTTTAATCTAAATTATTTTTATGGATAAATTATATTTAAAATTCGTTTTTAAGTGTAATTAGATTATATTTCTACCCTTTAATACAATTCTAGTCATTGTAATTAATTTCAAATTGAAATTATACATAAACAAGTGCTAATCTTTTGATAGTTATTGTTTCTTAAAAACATGGTATTTTTTTTAACAAATGGAATTAATTTTAAATTAATTAATCCAAATTCTATGTTTTGAGTTTGTAAAAATATACATAATTTTTTAATTTGTAATATAAAATATAGCTTAGGCTAATTTTTTTGTATTTTTCTGAAAAACATCAATTTTTGATGAATAGTGAAACCACTAAATAGTAGTTAAAAATTTGACTTTTTCAATTAAATGAAATTTTACTACTTCTGTGAATTTAATTTCAAAAATATAAGATACATGGTTATTATTATAAAGTAAAATTTTATCCAATAATATGAAAATAATTTTTGGTTAATAGTAACTTTTGAGTTTTATTTACCGTCGTTAAAGGTAAATAGGGTAATTCAAGGTAAAACGAATATTTTTGTAACACCCCAAAATTTTATGAGAAATCTCCTTTTTAATTTACTTTATGTCTTTTTTTGTACACTACACCAATATTATCTTGCGCTATACACAACATTGTATTAGTTTGTAGTATACGTAAACACTATTCTTGGCTTGTGTTGCATGCAAGAGCAACCTTCCTCAATAGCTTGTGTTGTATGCAATATCGAGTTTCACTAAACCACGATATATTGCCATGAACACGCCATTATGAATAGTATTAAATATATTTTGAATTTTATTACATAATATATCATCTTACACATATTCTAGAACATGGCATGAGAACCAAATAAATTTTTCGGGTAAAATAAGTATTTTAAAAAAAATACAGTTTGCCACATTTTGATGGTGCACCCACTCTAAATCTAGTTTTTTACATGTTTATAAGTTAAATAAGACAAAATAAACTTATTAATAGAAATAAAGATATAAAAATTTACTTTGGGTAAATTTTTTAAATTTTTTTGTTAACTTTCATATTTTGACGAATAGTGAAAATATGCTAAATTTTTCAAAAAAACAAATTTTTTCCTCAAAATAATTTATATGGATAAATTATAATATTGAATAGTTTTAAAGTATAAATAGAATATTTTTTTACCATTTAATATAATTCAAATCATTATCATTAATTTTATATTGAATTCATAGGTAAAAACATTTCGAATTTTTCCAATGTTTTAACTTTTAAAACGTGTTTTCTCAATAGTGGGATTAATTTAAAATTAAATAATGCAAATTCTATGATTTTAATATGGAAAAATTGATTGAATATTTGGAATTATTAGGTCTAAATTATGTTAATAGGCTACTTTTTATTTTGGGGCATTATGAATAGCAACTATGGAAAATTTTATATACCACAGTTAAAGGTAAATCATGAAATTAAGGGTAAGAATAATTTTATAAAATTACCCTAACACCTTCCAAAATTATTTTGGATTAATAAAAGTAGACCCATATCACATAATGGTCGGAATAGATTCATTTCATTGACTTTTGACTATGAAAATGATGTAATTATTATTAAAACCAAAGAAAGTGACAACATGTCACTGTCTTATATCTTATAAGACTAATAATTTTAATTTAGTGATAAACATCATAAAACATCAAACATAAATATTAACCAGAAAGATAATAAAATTATATACATCATTTGAATTTATTTGGAATTTTTAAGGATTAAATAATTATCATTAATGGTGACACGATAGTGACGCAGAAATTGTTTATTTAGTGAAAAATCAATAATACAGTTTTTATTAAAATAATAGTGAACATAAAAGGCTCAAACACCTGAAAAACCCTTATTGGTAGTGTACATGGGAATTATAAGAATCCAATGGTCTAATAGTGTACCATTTTGACACTTATAAAATTGATTATGAAAATCATATTATTTTATTTTAAATGATGTCAAAGTTGTCACCTTCATAATTTAATAACTATAACAATTTAAATGTTGTGATTTTAAGATTATAAATTAGTTTAAAAGTATTATTATGTAAGATATCAGATATATATTCCTCATAGTATTTTTTCTAATTTTTTTCAACAAATAAGTATATTAAATAATTATACATTAATGTTGTAGTAATTATTTGCTTAAGAGAAATATCAAATAAATTGTATTAAAAATATTAAAATAAATATTATATGAACAAATAAATGTGCTCCATGGATTTATTAGAAGAATATGACAAGTAATTAATCTATTAAATATTTTTTTTCAAATATATACTCTGTTTTGATTTTATTTAAATTCAAATAAATGAATAGTGTCAAAATTGACACTATTGTTATTTTATAAAAATAACATATTATTAAATTGTTTGAAAATCACAAAAATATTTAAAAATTATAAATTGAAATTTATATGGTCTAAAATTTCATAAATTATATAATTATATACAATTCACAACACATAAGTAATTATTTATAACAATTTAAAATATAGAAATTTATTACCACAAAAAAAAATTAAATAGATTAAATAAACATAAATCATGTTGATAAGGTTTATAATAAATTCCCAACATGTCTAAATTTTATTGGTTGATGCTATCACACCCCTATATCATCTCATATTATTATTTGAGTCATTTTGGGAGGTTTTTATGTTGGTTTGGAGTGTATTATAAATTAATATTTTAAAGGATTCCAAAAGTGCCCATCTCCTCTCTTATAAAAGGGAACCTCCTCCCTCTCCACTTCAAAACAGTTTGAGCCTTCAATCTCGGCCAAACCCTAAAAATTTCACTTCTACACTTCTCTAGAAACCTACTAGAGGTCTTGGTTTTCTTCACAGACCAACTTTAGTGACTTAAGAGGAGGTTTAAAAGAGGCACGTCGAAGAAGAGGTAATTCCCATTACCGATTCATTCAAATTTATTTCTTCTTCTACTTACTCTTCTTTATTAGTTTCATTATAAAGTAAAAACATCAGTATCACTAATATAATGATATGTTATTATAAATATGAAATAACCCAATTTCACCTTCTATCCATCCTATGAAAAACAAAATCACCACGTGTGTGTACGTACGACTTACCATCTCCACGTCGTGGGGTAATCTGTTTTTCAAACACCACTTTACTTGGATGTGTAAAATGGTGGAAATAATAACTATATATGATTATTATAACATTATACTAATTCTGATATACTATATAATCCACTCTATTTCCATTCAATAATTATGGGAATGATATCATCGCTTGTACGTACGTACGGATTACTGTCTCCACGACGCGATGAGATTCATTGTCCATGTTAACCATTCAAGAATTATTCTAATGTATATATAATTAATAAAAATGAAATATATGAAATAATAATGCTACTATATTTATGTATATATATATATTTATGTCATCTACTTATTTCCATTCAATTCAATAAGGAAATGAAAACAACATTCATGCGTACGTACGGCCTACTGTCTCCATGAACGGTGAATTTCATTTCATTTATCTATATATTATACATATATATACTGAATATATATGATATATAAATCATTTTTTACATTCTCGAAGTAATTAAATCATGATATAAGAAATAATAATGTCAATAACAATAATTCCAAACACGTACGATAAATGAAATGATTTTACGCAAAACGCTGCTTTAACATGAAATTGACAAAAGAACGGGTAATATAAAGTCATAATTGAATCATATGTGATATCATAAATATTATTATGGTTCTATTACAATTTAATAATATTTTTAAACCCACTATACAGAAGTTTCAGACACATTTGGGAGAAGATGGACCTAAGGTAAGGGATAATTATTTAAATCTCGTTATTGTCTGAGATTGTTTATTCATAAGTATTTAATGGGGTTATAGTTATCATCCATTCCCATGTTTTCTAAAATTGTTTTCATAAAAGGTTTTCTATTCATCCAGGTATTTTTAAAGTCATTTTTACCCTTTTTTGACTTTTACCATGTGATATGGAAGGAATATTTCTTTAATTTACCATATGAGGTATTTTTTTACTTTTCCAGAAAAAGTACGAAGAGAATTTTTTTTAACATATACTGCTTAAACAAATTTTTACAGTTTCATAACGCATTATTTTCATGAAGCATCCTGTATAAAATTTCATGATTATTTTCAATGAAATCTTTTTCATTTAAAATTTAATGGCATTTTGAGAAAACAAAATGAATTTGAAGAAGAAAGGATATTTTCCTCAAGAATTCATTTCAAGTGTTTTATCAAAACTATTTTCCATCTAAGATGACATTATTTAGTTTGTTTATTTTTCAAGTATAATGTCTCTATTATTTTCATGGTTTGATTTTTATTATGATGAAATGATATCTATTTTTTTATATGGATTATGTCATGAAGGGATGATGTTTATGAAACCGATTTTATTCTTTGGGTTATAATGAATGGTTTATGATTGTTTTGTGGAACACGTAAGAATGATTTCAATATGAGATGGGTGGGACCTATATATCCCTCTAATTCATTGTGTAAAGATTTAAATCTCATGAGATAGACATGGCTAGAATGGAAAGTAAATATGGTTCAGTAATACAGGGCTGGATGGAAAGTAAACCCAGTTCAGTGATGGAATTTGTCTACTATGATAGTCTTGGAAGCACTGCCTTGGCTACTATGAAAATAATAACATGTGCATAATGGTTTTCTACAATTACATGTTTTATTACCATGTCATTTTATCATTATTAATGTTCCTTTATGATCTATGCCTTATGTACTTCCAAGATTTATGTCATTGATCAAAATTTTGTTGTTTTATGTTCGTGTTTTTATGTTCAAATGTTTATGGATTGTTTTTAAGTTCTTTATGTTTACCCTTACTGAGCATTTGAGCTCACCATTTTTATGTTTTATTTTCCCCAGGATATAAATAATGGTTTTAGGTATGAAAACAAAAGGGAAAGATCTTTATTGGAGATGTTGATGATCTTTCACCATGATTAGAAGATTTTGTTCCGAGTTTCCAAAGACACTAAACTAATATGGTCATTGGGCGTCTGTTTTTGTTATGTATTTAGTATTCCGTGAAAGTAATGTAATGTTTATTTACATCAAGCATGGGTCTCTACAGTTGGAATCATAACGAAGGTTTAGTTAACCTTGGTAAACTAGGATGTGAAAACTTTAGTGAGATCCCTGGAAATATTTCTGAGCTATGTCTAGGGATGTCCCTAAGGTTAAGCATAAGTATAAGTTATAGTCCTAGAATTACGGTAACGGTCATAGAATTATAACTATGATGTTAGATATTCCAACTTTATTATGTTGTTTTCCCAGCATAATTTCTTCCTCTCACACTATTATTCTTGTGTTTTAGACGATGTCTGGAACCCGAAAAAACCGTGTTGATCAATGTAATGGACAATGCAATTATTGTCCTCCTGAACAAACCAATGTTATTGGATATGGAGTGAAAAATCTTATTTCTATACATACATAAGCTATAAATCATTCTGGACTTCTAAATGAGTAGATAAGGGAACAATATTCTATTGAATCCATCATGAGGCAATGTCCACCTTCTTTCAATGGGTTTTCTGATCCAATTATTACTAAACAATGGATCAGTACAATTGAAAATATATTTTCCATACTTTTCTATTCAGAACATGAAAAAGTAATTTTGTCTATTTACCATTTAGAAGTTGAAGCAAACTAGTGGTGGACTCTAATTAAGAATACAAGTCCCTAAGATGAAATTTAATCCATGGAATTGGATGAGTTCAAGAACTTGTTTTTCAATAAGTACTTCCCTCTTATTCTTCAAAAAAATATGGAAAAGGAGTTACTAGATCATAAGAAAAAGGATGATGAATCTGTTGGTATATACAAGGAGAATTTTACAAGGCTTGGAAGTTATGAATCTGGCTTCATCATCCAACCTAAAAGTAAAGTTGATTGATTTTATAGTGGAGTAAAACCAAGTCTTCGAAGGGAATTAGCTATAAGAGACTTCAGTAGCTATGAAGAAATTTTTATTTGAGCTATCAAGGTAGAACTGGAATTTGGTGTTATATATCCATATCTAGGTTTGGATAAGAAACTAAATATGGAGTTCAAGGAAAAATCTCAGAACAATGGTGAAAAGATGATGAATGCTTCATTATGCTCAAAGTATGGAATGAAGCATGGTGGAGATTGTCTAAAAGATACTAGAAAATATTTCAAGTGTAGAAAATAAGGTCATAGAGCAGGTGAGTGCCAAAGTAATGGGAAAAAGGTTTCTAATGATGTGAATAAAGAAAAGACTATAGAGAATGCTCCACCAACACTTTAATGCTTTAAGTGTAGGGAAATGGGGCATTATGCTAACCAATGCCCTAATCCAATGGTTAATGATGATCTAAATCAACAACCTTTTAAGGTAAAGGAAAAAATTGTAGTCACATGTGATCACTATTGGTGATGTTGAATATGACATCGATGTGGTGGAATGATTAAGTGTTTATGTAACGAGATTCCAAAATACTGTTGTGCAATCTCATTTATAGTATCATTGAATATTTGAATATCTATGTATTGGTTTTCAATAATTGTATGGTATCAGTAACCTTGAAAAGTGAATGAAATATTTTTGGAAAGCAGTTGATATGCGCATAATGAATGGATAAGGAGAAAATAATATGTTTCATAGTATTAATGAGCTCATGACTAATATAAGGACAAAGTGACATCAAGGTTTGAGTATATAGAAATTTTATAATATTAGGATGTGGAAAGAGTTATCTTTTGAAAGCATTCATGTTTTCACTAATGTTATATGTTAATTCATGTTTCAAGATAATACATGATTAAGGTATTCACATGTTTGGAATGTGACCAACAAGATATATCGTATGATATATGGCGGATAAATGATGGTATTCACATGCTCGGTAGATGAAATTTCTAGTAATCGTTTACATTATTCTATGATATTGGAAAGAAGTATTTTGGATAAGCCTAAAGATTGGAATGGATTAAGTTGGACATAGGATAGTATTGTTTAAGGCTAGAACCTTTTTTCGATATTATTTCTGAAATGTTATAATAGTATTTTTAAGAAAACGGACAACTCGTGGGACAAGAGACAACCCGTCACGTTGAACAAGGATGCGGGAATTGAACCCACAGCCGAAGTACGATAGGACTTTATCACCTACCATGGGCATACAAGAAGTCCCTAGTTAGTATAAATTAGTTTCATTTTATTAATATGTATGATAGATGAAGTATAAGTACATTTTTGGAACCATATATGATTAATCTCACCATAGACGGACTTATGTATATTTAATAACTTTTTCTAACCTTATGTTTGAGACAAATGGAATGACCTATAATTCTATCACATGATCTAAAAATACCTCAAGAATGAAAAATTCAACTTCATTTCTTTAAATAAAAGATGATGTGGAAATTGTTCATGGAATGACAAATGATGATATTACACTGAAATCATGTAAGTATTTCTCCTTATGTAAAAACTCATCAACTTTAGGGAAATGATCTTGAAAAACAAAAATGTTGTCCTAGTACTCTCATATCCTTTGAATCAAATGGTAACTTAGATCATCACAAATTTATGGCTTTGTGATTGTTGTCTTTTTCATATCCATGCTCTCTACCACTCTCCATCAGAACATGATAGTTAGATTTCTTTTCCATATCCATGTTTCCACCTATGTTATCCTATGTGGAAACCCAATGATGAGTTAATTTGGGTAACCACTACGTTTCTAATATTAATTTTTAAAATTATGTTTTAGTATTCCTTTTTACGATGTGGGTTTCTAGGAAAGAAACTTTCGTGTAATAAACGATTTATAACTCCGACGAATTTCGATGGTGAAATTTATTTTAATGGGGGTAGAATGTAACACCCAGAAATTTTATGAGAAATATTCTTTTTAATTTATTTGTTGTCTTGTTTTTTACACTACACAAATATTCTGTTCCACTATACGCTACACCGTATTATCATGTAGTATATGCAAACACTATTCTTGGCTTGTGTTGCACGCAAGAGCGACCTTCATCAGTAGCTTGTGTTTTATGCAATACCGAGTTTCACTGATCTACGATATATTGTTATGAAATAGAAATTATGAACATTATTAAATACATTTTGAATTTTATTACATAATAATTCAACTTACAAAAATTCTATAACATGGTTTGAGAACAAAATAAATTTTTCCGGTAAAATAACTATTTTTCAAAAAAGGTAGTTTTTCCACCATTTGATGGCGCACCCATTTTAATCTGTTTTTTTACATGTTTATAAGTTAATAAGACTAAATAAACTTATTCATTTAAATAAGGATATAAAAATTTACTTTGGATAATTTTATTTTATTTTTTTGTTACCTTTCATATTTTGACAAATAGTAAATATACGCTATATTTTTCTTAAAAACTACTTTTTTCATAAAGATAATTTATATGGTTAAATTAAAATATTGAATGGTTTTAAAATATAAATAAAATATTTATTACCATTTTATATAATTCAACTCATTGTCATTATTTTTACATTGAATTCATACGTAAAAACATTTCAATCTTTTGTAATGTTTTAACTTTTAAAACGTGTTTTCTCAACAATGGGATTAATTTTAAAATAAATATTGGAACTTATATGTTTTGAATCTGTAGAAATGGATTCCATATTTGGAATCAGTAGGTCCAAATTATGTTAATAGGATACGTTTTTTTGGGCATTAGGAATTGTAACTAAGGTAGATTTTACTTACCAAAGTTAAAGCTAAATTAGGCAATTAAGGGTAACAATAATATTATATAATTTCTCTAACACCTTATAAAGTTATATTGGATGAATAAATGTCGACTCATATAACCTAAGGGTCAGAATAGATTAATTTCATGGACTTTTGACCATGAAAATTATGTAATTATTATTAAAACCAAAGAAAGTGACAACATGTCACTCTCTTATATCTTATAAGTATAATAATTTTAATTTTGTCATAAACTTCATAAAACCTAGAACATAAATAGTCACCAGAAATCTAATAATATTATCTACATAATGTAAATATATTTATAATTTTTATGGATTAAATAATTATCATCAATGGTGACACAATAGTGATCCCGAAATTCTTTATTTATTGAGACAAAAATAATACAGTTATTATTAAAATAATATTGACCATAAAATTCACAAAAAACTGACCCAAACTTATTTTTTCTGTACATGTAAATCCTAATCATACAATGGTAGAATATTTGTCCATTTTGAGCCTTATAAAAGTGATTATGACACTTATATTATTTTATTTTAAATGTTGTCAAAGTTGTCACCTTCATAATTTAATAACTATAACAATTTAAATATAGTGATTTAAAGATGATAAATTCGAGTAAAAGTATTATTATGGAAGAAATAAGTTTTATTGGAATCATAGTATTTTATTTTTAATTTTTATGCAACAAATAATTATATTAAATAATTATACAATAATGTTTTAGTAATTATTTTACTAAGAGAAATATCAAATAAATGGTTTTAAAAATATTAAAATAAATATTATATGAACAAATTAAAGTGCTAAATGAATTTTTTATATGAATATGACAAGTTTGGAACCTATTAAATATTTTATTTCAAATATATGATTTTTGGGGATTTTATTTAAATTGAAATAAATGAATAGTGTCAAAATTGATACTATTGTTATTTTATAAAAATAACATATTATTAAATTTTTTTAAAATTAAAAAAAATATATACAAATTATAAATTGAATTTATATGGTCTAAAATTACATAAATTATCCAATTATGGACAATTCACAACACATATGTAACTATTTATAACAATTTAAAATTTGGAATACTATTACCACAAAAAAATTTAAATAGATTAAATAAACATAATTCAAGTTGATAAGGTTTGAAATAAATTCCCGATATCCCTAAATTTTATTTTCATATGAGATTAAAACCCTATCTCATCTAATATTTTATTTTGAGTCATTTTTTGAGGTTTTTAAGTGTGGTTTGAGATTATTATAAATTAATCTTTTAGAGGATTCCAAAAGTGCCCCTCTCCTCCCTTATAAAAGGGCACCTCATCCCTCTCCTCTTAACAACATTGTTAGCCTTCTAGCTCGGCCATACCCTATCCATTTCTCTTCTAAATTTCTCTAGAACCCTATTAGAGGTCCTAGTCTTCTTCAAAAACCAACCTTAGGGCCATAAGAGAGGGTTTAGTAGAGGCGCGTCGAAGAAGAATTAATTTCCTTTACCGATTCTTTCTAAGTTATTTATTCTTATACTTCCTCTTCTTTATTGGTTTTATAATAAAGTAATAACATCAGTATAACTAATAAATTTATATGTTATTAAAAATATGAAAATACCCAATTTTACCTTCTATCCATCCTACGAAAAACTAAGTCACTGCGCTTGCGTATGTACGACTTACCATCTCCACGCTGTGGTGTAATCTGTTCTCCCAACACCGCTTTACATGGATGGGTAAAATGGTGGAAATAATAACTATATATGATTATTATAACATGATTCTAATTCTTACATATTATATCATCCACTCTAATTTAATTCAATAATTATGGGAATGATATCATCGCTCATGTGTACGTACGAATTACCGTCTCCACAACTCGATGAGATTCATTCTCCATGTTAACCATTCAAAAATGATTATAAAGTATATATAATTAATAATAATGAAATATATGAAATAATAATTCTACTGGATTTTGGTATATATATATATCTGTATATCATCTACTTACTTCCATTTAATTCAATAAGGAAATGAAAACAGCATTCATGCGTACGTACGACCTACCGTCTCCAAGAACGGTGTAGTTCATTTCATTTATCTATCTATTATACATATATATACTGAATATATATGATATATAAATCATTTTTTACATTCCTAAAGTAATTAAATCATGATATAAGTAATAATAATTTCAAGAACAACAAGTCCAAACATGTACGATAAATGAAACGATTTTACTCAAAACGCTGCATTAACATGGAATTGACAAAAGAACATGAAATATAATGTCCTAAGTGAATCATATATGATATCATAAATATTATTATGGTTCTTTTACAAGTAAATAATACATTTAATCCCACTATACAGTATTTTCAGACATGTACTAAAAAATGGGACCTAAGGTAAGGGATAATTATTTCAATATCGTTCTTGTCCGAGATTGTTTATTCGTAAGTATTTACTGGGGTTATAGTTATCATTCATTCCCATGTTTTCTAAAAATGTTTTCATAAAAAATTTACTATTATTCCATGTATTTTTAAATTCATTTTTACCCTTTGTTGACTTTTACCACATGGTATGGAAGTAATCTTTCTTTTGTTAACCATGTGAGGTACTTGTTGACTTTTCCGGAAAAAGTACGAAAAGAATATTTTTTTTACCTATACAGCATGAATGGAATTTTTCAGTTTTATAACGCATTATTTTCATGAAGCTTCCTGTATAATATTTCATGATTATTTTCAATAAAATACTTTTCTTTAAAAATTTCATGGAATTTTGAGAAAATAAAATGATTTTGAAGAAGAAAAGATATTTTCCTCAAGAATTCATTTCAAGAGTTTTATCAAAACTATTTTCTATATAAGATGAAATTATTTAATATGTTTATGTTTCAGGTACAATGTCTCTATTATTTACATAGTTTTTTTTTATTATGAAGAAATTTTATCCATTTGTTTTATATGGATTATGTCATGATGGGAAGATGTTTATGAAACCCATTGTATTCATTGGGTTATGATGAATGATTTATGATTGTTTTTTGGCAGACATAAGAAAGATTTCAATATGAGATGATTGGGACCTATATATCTTTCTAATGCATTGGGTAAAGATTTATATCTCATGAGATAGAAATGGCTGGAAAAGCAAGTAAATCTGGTTCAGTAATACTGTGATGGAACATCAACTAAACCCGATTCAGTAATGTAATTTTTCCATTATGATGGTCTTGGAAATAATGTCTTGGCTACTATGGAAATCATAACATGTGCTTAATGGTTTTCCACAATTACATCTTCTATTCCCATGACATTTTATCATGATTAATGTTCCTTTATGATATATTCCTTATGCAGTGCAAATATTTATTTCATTGATCAATATTTTGATGTTTTGTGTTCATGTTTTTACATTAAAATGTTTATGGATTGTTTTTAAGTTCTCCAGGTTTACCCTTAATGAGCAATTGAGGTCACCCTTTTTATGTTTTCTTTTCCCCAATAAGTAAAGAAAGGTTTTAGGAAAGAAAACAAGGGAAGATCTGTATGGGAGAAGTTGAAGATATTTCACCATGATTAGAATATTTTGTTCTGAGTTTCCAAAGACACTAAACTAATACAGCCATTGGGTGTCTGTTTTTGTTATGTATTTAGTATTCTGAAAAAGTAATGTAATGTCTATATACTTCAAGCTTGGGTATCTACAATTATAATAATACAAAATTACTTTAACACTAGTACTAACCTTATTGGATGAGTCATGGCTGACCATGGGGATTCTTGGGTCAATTTTGCGACCCCATGGAGGCAATTAAGAATGATAATGACACTTTATTCTAATTAACTTAATGTAAAGAAAAAAATGACATTAACAAATATCTTTTAGTATATCAATTTTTACATGGGGTTATATAAGTCATCCTTTCGACTATAAATAATCATTAGAACGGTAAAATGATTTCCCACATTATGGTAATTTTTTTATAATTTTTAGACATCAATTAAATTAAATTATTTATGACACAATAATGATGTAGTATTTACCTCATTAATAAATGATTTAAATAAATATGATTATTAATATTGAAATAATTTCCAAAACTTGTCCAATTATTATTGGATAATTTTATTTCTACCATGAGTCATCTTATCTTATAATTTAATTAGTTTTGGACCTTTAGAATCTAAATATCACTTTATAATAAAATAATATTTTCACACTTTCCTAAAGAGCCCCTCCTCCCCCTTATAAAAGGACACCACTTCTAACCCATTCCACACACCTCTCAAGCCCCTTTTCTCATCCAAACCATTCCAAAATAATCTCTTAATATCTCCCTCTTCCTCATAGAAACCTCACCTTAGGAATAAATCACTTCAATAAGTCCTTTTGGTTCAAACCAAAAAAAGATACCCCAATTAAAGGTAACACTTTCTCTTAAATTATTTTGTTTGATTTTGTATTATTTTACTTCTCCAACCCCCTAAAAACTTTTTATTACTTTATTTTATAACAACACCAGTATCCTAAATATACTAGGATGTTGTTATGAGAAGTATTCGAACAACACTTACACACACCTCCATCTAATGGGTGAAGAACATACTGTTTCTGTGGATGGAAAACTAACACCTCACGAAATGATGATTGTTCGATTATATCATACTGCTTGATATGATGGAAATTAAGATGGAACATTATTTATATATGATATATATTTTTTGTTTATGTTTTCTTTATGCTTCTGTATTTTTCATTTATATCATTATTTTATGGTTTCCATTATGGGTAAAACGCGATAATTTCATTTGAGGAAGTGTGGACTACCGCCCCCTAAAAATGATATGACTCATTAATGACTTATATGGGACATATAAAGGATGAAATTAATGATATTATATAATATATTATACTTTAATTATAATATACCTAGATATAATTATGTTTTAATTCCATTAAAATACAAAATTGAAATGAAAGTAGCGTTCATGCGTGCGTACGGCTTACCATCTCCCTGAACGGTACATTTCATTTCTTATCTCCAAATGTTATGTACTATTATAAATAGATATATATATATATATATACTAGATATAATATATATATATGATATCTAAATCTTGTATATCATTCTGGAAATAATGGACCATTGACCACATTGAAAATTTGTAATTATAACAAGTTCATTTTAGACTCAAGTTCCGAACATTGATAAAATATCCGATATGAACTCAAATAATTAACTAATTTTTACAGAAAGGTAATAAGTCATATAAAAGGAATGATAAACATGAAAAACTTTCTTAATCAATTATAAATTAACTTAAGTTTATTATTCAGGAAGAACAAGAAACATACAAGACAAGTCGGACTTGAGGTAAGGGGTTTCTTATCTCACTTTTAATTCTGTGATATTTCCATTGTTCGCCACTTATTTATCACAAGTGGTGTATTTTTTACTGCAATTTGATATATATAAATATATTATCCTTATTTTCTCAGTATTCATGGTATTATGTGATGAATTTGGTGGTAATTAACTTTTGTTCATACGACTCGATTGATCACAATGAAGTAAGGGGTTTTTCATCTCAGTTTTTTTTCATGTGAGATTCATGCTATATTGGCCAATATTTCCTTTTTGTGGCATATATACTATCCATTATTGTATTCATTATATAATTTAATTTAATGTATGGCTATTTACATCATCATTGTATGATCCATCTTTCATGGGGTGTATGTTTCTTAAGTTACCTAATTGGAAAGGGAATTTCAAATTTCAATTTCCACTCATTCAGATTTACGCATACTTCATTGATTATTTTACTCCAAGATTATGTGTGGAATCACAATTTATTATTTATGTAGTAACTTCCACTCTATATTTTGTGGATATACTCTTGATACGCATAATCACTCCATTGATAACTTCTCAACTGATTGATATGAACTTGATCTTAACTCAATTTCCATTCATTGAGTTAAATATGCAAGTCATTGGTGTTATTTTTACAAGAACATGTATGAATGTACATTGATTGATTTACAATGAATATCCAATCACATTCACTCTATTTATATTTATCACACATAATTATTTCATTGATTTATCCTTAACCTAAGGATACAGTCTTTATAAGGGATTTCATCTCAACTTACATTCAATTGAGTCTTCTTTATTGTCATGTGCCGGTTCACTTTTATTTAGTGCATATACTATACTTTTACATAGTATATCATGAATCCATTTATTCCCATTATATTATAATGTTTTTATTACCTCAATTATTTTTATTCAAGTGTCTCCCATTTGGTTAGGAACTCTAACTAAAATATCATTTTAAATGTTTTAAAGATTTATTCTTCTAAGTCTTTCTAAATAATGTCCATGTTTCAAAAATGGTTTTAAAGATTTATTTATATGGACATTAAGGTTTTCAAAATAAAATTCCTTTTAAAATTTTCAAAGTTTTATGGGAAACTTTGATTCAAAAATCTATTTCAAACGACTTCATGATAAATAGTGAGACTTTTAAATGTTTTCAAGAAAAGGGGGATATTTCTCTCAAATAGTTTTGATTATTTTTTTCATCTATGTCAATATCCTTCACTATTCTTGATTGAAGTTAATTTATTATAATACTATATTCCATATTGTATTGAATGAGTTATGTTTGACTGTGGATGTGCTGTTTTTATACCACTCATAGTTTATAGAAAAAGTATTAACATTTTGTATGCTAGTTTTAATACGAATGTTTATGTTATGTTTAAAAAATTTCAAATGAGGAATGCATTGGAAATAGTAAGCAATGGGTGGAGCCCGCTATAGCTCATCGATGCATCGGTAGGTCTCATGAGACAAACTGGTGTCTTGGCACCATGCCTTGACAAAATCTTATTTTTAGTCCTGGAACGAGGCCTTGACTATGTGGTTATGATGTCCAGAATTATGCATTCCATCATTATGAGATTATCTGTGGATATTTCATGTGGTTATTCGACTAGTAGAATCCCCATGACTATGTTTTATTATGGAATAATTTACTCAGCTCATATTCATGCCATAAAGTTTTCATGTTAATTATTTATAAAGGCGTGTGTTTTCAATTATTCATCATGCCTAATGTTTATGTTATCTTCCGCTGTATTTATTACTCTTACTGAGAATTTTAGATAACCCTTTTCTCATGTTTCATTTTCCCTAGATATATAGAAGTTATTTTTGAGTGACTTGTAGGAATAATCATGGAATCTTGGATTTTTCAAATGGAATAAATTAGTGTAGTTTTTATTTTCAAGTTGTACTGTTGAACTTATGTATATATCATGTTTCCAAAATTTCTAAACTGATCGGTCCTTTAGGACTTGATTCCTTATAATAATGTCAATGTATTAAAATAATGCACCGGCTCCTGGATTCTGGGGTCGGGGCGTTACAGTTGGTATCATAGGAAGTTTAGTACAAACCTTGGAAACTAGATTTAGATAAACTTTGATTAGAGCACATTACCCTAAGATAGAAATTCAGGATTAGTATAGAAGAACTTCCTAAAATCTTGGTAATATAGAGATTTTGTGTATTTTCCAAGAAGTACATCCCTGTTAGGAAACGAGCAGGTAGAGGTGGCTCTGGCAAAGATGTACCTTGGAGTGAAAACTCCGACAAGGAGTTTCAGGCTTGACCTGGGGTATCCTGGTATATGACAACAGCCCTTGCTGCACTCTTGGTTATGACACTCCTAGGGGATACAATTAGGATAATTTACATTCTCTTTACAAACTGATTTGAAGGATTTTAATATAAGATGAAAATAAATGACCTTGGTTAATCATAAGGTGTGTTAAATTGAAAATAAGGAGTCATTATATTCTCTAAATGATATTATGACTACTAATACCCAGAAAATGCATTCTAGTTGTAGTCAATGGCTGGATTCCAAGGAAGTCATAGTATTTTTTAGCATGATGTACATGGTTTGAATGTTGGTGGAAATGAGCAACAAAATGGAATATTGACATGCGTAAAATATATAGTGTTCATGCCAAATCAGTTTTCAAAAAATATGATCAAAAACTTATTTATTAACCAACTCTTGGACTCAACAAGGAAGTGAAAAGTGGTGAATGATAAGAGCTCCAGCAGTGAAGACCATGGAGGAAAGAAAGCTAATTTTCGATCATGCAAGAAATGTGGAAGGAGACACCTTGGAAGGTTTCTTAGTGGAAAAATGAAATGATTTATGTGTGGGAATGAAGGACATAAAGTAAAGAATTGTTGAGGAAAAATGAAGAGTACTATGGAAGAAAACAAAAGTGGTCCTTATAATCCATTTACAGTTAGTTGCTGTAATTATAGGGGACCTGGCCAATACCCGAGTGAATTCCATATTCTATAGGATATCCTCTGGGTCAAATAAGAATCTATGTTGAAATACATTGATGGATAAATGTTTAAAAAGTATTAGTGCTCTTTTTTGATGCGATTACTTTTGAAAACATTTCTCCCCTATTTTAACCATGCAGTTTATCAAGTGAAAATGATATTTGAGGAATAATTATCTTTTCTCTAGTGGATATAGTTATAAATAACCATTTGGTTTTATATGATCATTGAGTTTGAGGAAATTACATGTTATTAAATTTTGGAATGAAAATGCGAGGTATGAGATAACGTTTGTGATGAAATTATGTTATCGTTATTTTTAAGAATCTATATCATTTTTGGGAATATTTTAAAATTATATAGTTTTTAAAAAAGGACAACACGTAGACTGTGTGGAAACCCGTCACGCTGGACAAAGCTGTGGGAATCGAACCCACAACCATAGTGTGATTGGGATTTATTGCCTACCACTGGACTACGTCAAGTCCCTGGTTAGTGTGACAAATTATTTGTAGTTAAAAGATTTTATTATGTTGATTTGGGATCGTATATTTTTTCAAATGTATATCTTTAGTATAAGAAATTGATTAGGTGATTAAGTGATAAATATTATTTTGGAAAACGTTTTCTCTATTGAAAATACTATATGCCTAAGAAAAATAAAATACTATGGGATTTCACATGAAGCGTAAAGTGTTTTTTTAACTATGTTTTTATTGTGGATTAATAGTTATTTTGGTTATTTAGAGAAATAACTAACCTATCCTAGAGAATATGTGATTAGGTGAATTACGTTGAAGTATGTGACTTTAAGAGTTGTCGATATTATTTAGAGATATAATTTAATGTGGAAAACTACGTAAGTAAATTCTTCTGAGTATTGAGTTTCAATATTAGTTTGGATTATATTAAAATAGTCTGTGGACAATTGTTTATTGAATGGTATTTATTGAACTTTGGGTATTTTTGGTTTAATTTTTGAAATTAAGATTAGTATTTCTTTCTCTAAAGGATTATCCTTTTTGCAGATCATATGATTTTTTACTAACCATTTTGGTTTTTTTATCTCTAAATAAGAGGAAAATATATAGTTCATCCATTGGGGATCCGATGTCCGAGGTTAGAAGGCACTGGGCTTCTTGGCAGAAGATGGTGAAGCCGATCAGCAAAGGTGGAATAAATGTGCGAAGTCTGAGTGATACCATCGCCTGCATGCATGAAAAAAATAGGCATGGGAGGTGCTGGAACGACGCTCCTTATGGGGACAAATCATGAAGGCCATTCTAGTGGGGAAAGGAGAATTTTAGACCTTCCATGCCTCCCCTCTCGAGGGTGAGATCGCTCCATTTGTTTCCTCCATGCTGCCTCACTCGCGGTGGATAATCGAGAAAGGCGATGTCTCGTTCTGGCATGACAATTGGTGTCGGAAGATTCTTGGATTTCCCAGCTACCCGGTTACCAATCTTTCCTTCAGAGAGGCAAGCCTTCATCCGTCGTTTATTACGGACGTTCTAGAGAGTGATCATTTGGAAAAATTCCACACCATTGAGACGAACTCGGCTCCAGATAATCCTGTTTTTGCTCCGTCCTCTTCTAGTTCTTTCTCAACAAAGGACTACCGACGGGTTTTCTTCACTCCGGCTGCCGGGGATGAATGGAACGAGGTTTTTTGGTGCAAGAGCATTCCCACCAAATTTAATTTCCTTACCTGGCGGCTTCGGCATCAAGAAGTCCCCACATATGAGAATATTAAGCGCTGCGAGGTGAGCATCGCATCCAGGTGTGTCTGTTGTAAGGGGTATAAAGAGGAGAGCTCGACTCACATGTTTTTAGAGGGGGACTGGGCGAAGGAGGTATGGAATTTATTTGGTGAATTCACAGCTTTTCTATTCCTAGTATGGCTGAGATGCCTTTCTTTGATTGCTGGTTCTATGGCACGGGGAAGGAGAGCCCCGAGCGCAGGGCGCACACATTAGTCCTTCAAGTTGGTTGTTGGTGCTTGTGGAAGACACAAAATAAGTGGCGGCATGAAGGAGTGATCTCAATCGGTAGCGTGATTATTCTTAGATCATGAACTCTAGTGGTCGATATGGTCAGGACCCTCTCTTCATGGTGGGAAACCCCCACTTTGCAACGGCTTAATCAGGCTATTCAAGGTACCTCATCAGGCATTCACTCCTCGGTTGGTAATTGGGTCTGTTGGCAGCCTCCTGCCCGGGGCCTCAAATTGAATACAGATGGTTCGTGTTCTAATGGAGTCATGCGAGGAGGGGGAATAGTACGTGACAGCCATGGATATGTCTTCATGGCTTTCTGTATCTGGCTAGGACAGGGCTCATCGCTGGTTGCGGAGGCGCAGTCCATGCTGGTGGGTATTAATGCTTGTAAACAGAGGATATTGGAACTCATGGAAGTGGAAGCAGACTCAAATCTGGTTTATAACGCGATTCAGTGTATGGGTGTCACGCCGTGGTCCATAGAATACATCATTCACAAATGTCATCAGTGCTTAGGTAATAACATCAAAGTGTCTCATACGTGGCGTGAGGGGAATGGGGTTGCCGATTACATGGCCTCCTTTGATAATCCAGGCTTGGAGAGCATGGTTTTCCATAATCTTGAGACTTTGAAGCCAATTGCGATTAATATCATTAAATGGGACGCTCTTGGTCTCCACTATTTTAGACCCCCGTAGTTGTTCTCTGTCTTTCTTTTTTTTCTCTTTCTTGAGCCATGAGTGTACTTTCATTTTGAATAAAAATTTAAAATGATGATGATTTGATTCTTTATAAGTTGATTCTAGTGCTTAAGGTGTGACCAAGTCATCTTTAATACTCATAATTTGGAGTGAATGATGAGTTTGTGGTAAGAATTAGATAAATGATGAAACTCTACATATCAAGTATTTTTTTCCTATTCTATGAATAAATAAATTATTAAACTTTAGGGAAGGGATATTAAAACCAAAAATGTGTTATCCTAATGCTTTATGTTTTGTTGAAAGGATGATATTTTAAATTGTCATAGATTGATGGATTTGAGGCCCTTAATTTTACACTTGTTTGTGATTGATGACCTCAATCACTCCCTATATATATTTACGTTTTTCCTCTAATTATTTGTCTCTAATTTCCACCAATATTCTCCTATTAGAGATCAAAATTTAGTGGTGACTTTTTCAACTCCTTTCCCCTCTTATTAAAACTATATTTTATTAACCCAATTTATGATGTGGGTTTTCCATAAAGGTATTTATCTTTTTTTGACCTTTTATTTTTGAAGATCAATTTCAAATTTTGAGAACGCAATTTATTGAAGGAGGGAGAATGTAATAACCCAATATTTCATAGTAAGTTATTTTTTTTAAATTCAATAGCTTGCGATACATGAATCACCGAGTTTGAGTGCACCATGACTTACCAAACTAGCTGATCAAAAGAGGTTATGAATAGTATTAAATGGATTTTGAATTTTATATACTCCATATAATTTTAACTTATGTATTATGTGTTTCTTAGACATATTATAAGAACAAATTCAATTTTACCACCTTTTAATGGAGAACCCTTTTTAAATCCAATATTTGAACCTTTTAAATTTTCATTTTGAAAAAATAAAATTCTTCTTTAAAATCTGTACATCAAAATTTTCTTTGGATGAAATTTTGGTATATTTCTAATAATGTTCATTTTTTTTATGAATAGTGAGAAATTGTGTATTTTAATTCAAAACTACCTTTTAATGTAATTTTTATATATGGTTTGATTATATTTTAAATTGTTTTTGAAGTGTAATTATATTATATTTTTACCCTTTAATCCAATTTTGATCATTTGAATTAATTTCACTTTGAAATTATACATAAACAAGTGTCAATCTTTTGATAGTTATTGTTTCTTAAAAACACACTATTTGTTTTGACTACAGGAATTGGTTTTAAATTAATTAATCCAACTTTTATGTTTTGAATTTGGTAAAATAGACTTCATTTTTTAATTCGGAATATCAAATATAGCTTAGGCTGAATATTTGGTATTTTTCTAAAAAACATCAATTTTGGATTAATAATGAAACGGCTAAGTAATAGTTAAAAATCCAGCTTTTTCATTTAAATAAAATATTACTTCTTCTGTGATTTGAAATTTGAAAATACAAGATACATGGTTGTTATTAGTAAATAAAATGTTGTCCAATAAGATGAAAATATTTTTTGGTGAATAGTAACTTTTGACTTTTATTTACCATGGTTAAAGGTAAATAGGGTAATTCAAGGTAAAAAGAATGTTATAATAATACAAAATTACCTTAACACTTGTCGTAACCTTATTGTATAAGTCATGGCTGACCATAAAAATTTTTGTGTCAATTTTGGGACCCCATGGAGCCACTTAAGAATGATAATGACACTTTATTTTATTTAACTTAATGTAAAGACAAAAATGGCATTAACAAATATCTTTTTGTATATCAATTTTTACATGGGGTTATATAAGTCATCATTTCAACTATAAATAATCATTGAAAAGACAAAAATATTTCCTACATTATGGTAATTCTTTTATAATTTCTCGACATCCAATAAATTAAATTATTTTTGACACAATAATGATGTAGTATTTACCTCATTAATAAATGACTTACATAAATATGATTATTAATATTAAAATAATATGCAAACCCTATAAAATTCTTATTGGATGATTTTATTTAGACCATGATTCATATTATCTTTGACATTAATTAGTTTTTTACCTTTAGAAATTGAATATCAGTAAAAAATAAAATAATATTTTCATACTTTCCTGAAGAGCCCCTCCTCTCCCTAATAAAAGGACACCACTTATAACCCATTACACACACCTATAAAGATCCTTGGCTCGTCCAAACCCTACCAAAATAATCTTTCAAGATCCACCACTTCCTCTTAGAAGCATCACCTTAGGTAGAAGTCACTTCAAGAAGTCCTTTTGGTTCAAACCAAAGGAAGTTACCCAAATTTAAGGTAATGCTTTCTCTTAAATTATTATTTTTTTATTTTGTTTTATTTGAATTCTCCAACCACCTAAACACTTTTTATTACTTTATTATATAAGAAAAATAGTATCCTGAATATTCTAGGGTGTTGTTATGATAATTATTTGAACTACACTTACACACAACTCCATATAATGGGTGAAGAACATATTGTTTCTTTGGATGGAAAACTAACGCCTCACGAAACGATGATTGTTCAATTATCTACAAACACCTCTTATGGTGACCATTAATATGGAACTATATTTATATATGATATATATATTATGTTTATGTTTTATTTATGATTCTGTATTTTGCATTTATATCATTATTTTATGGTTTTCATTATGGGTAAAACGTGATAATTTCATTCGAGGGAGTGCGGACTACAGCCCCCTCAAAATGAAATGACTCATTAATGCCTTATGTGGGATATATAAATGATGGAATTAATGATATTATATATGATATTGTACTGTAATTATAATATATCTATGTATAATTATGTTTTAATTCCATTAAAATACAAAATATAAATGAAAGTAGTGTTCATGCTTGTGTACGGTTTACCGTCTCCATGAACGGTACATTTCATTTCTTATCTCCAAATTTTATGTACTGTTATAGATACATATATATACTGGATATATAATATGTATATGATATATAAATCATGTATATAATTCTATAGATAATGGAATTTTGACCATATTGTAAATTTTTAAATATAACAAGTTTATTTTTGACTCAAGTTCCAAACTTCGATAAAATATCCAATATGAAATCAAATAATTAACTAATTTTTATAGAAAGGAAATAAGTGATATAAAAAATAAACCTAAAAAATTTTCTTAATCATGTAGAAATTAACTTAAGCTTATTATTCAGGTAGAACAAGAAACATACAAGACAAGTCGGACTTGAGTTAAAGGGTTTCTTATCTCACTTTTAATTTTGTAAGATTTCCATTGTTCACCACTTATTTATCACATGTAGTGTATTGTGTAATTCCATTTGATATATATATTATAATGATTTTATTTATATTAATGTTATTATACGATTAATTTGTTGGATATTAACTTTTGGTCATACGACTCGATTGATCAAAACAAAGTAAGGGGTTTTTATCTCAAGTTTTATTCATGTCAGATTCATGCTATATTGGACACTATTTCCTTTTGTGTGGCGTATATACTTTCCATGATTATATTCCTTGTATAATATACTTTAATGTATGGGTATTTACATCATCATTGTATGATCCTTATTTCATGGGGTATATGATTCGTAAGTTACCAAATTGGTAAGGAAATTTCAAATTTCAATTTCCACTCATTCAGATTTACACATACTTCATTGACTATTTTACTCCAAGATTATGTGGGGAATCAAAATTTATTATTTATGTTGTAATTTCGACTCCCATTTGTGTGGATATACTCCTGATACACCTAATCATCCCATTGATAACTTCTCAACTCATTGATATGAACTTGATCTTAACTCAATTTCCATTCATTGAGTTAAACATCCAAGTCATTGGTGTTGTTTTTACAAGAACATGTGTGAATGTCCTCCGATTGATTTCCACTGAATATCCAATCATATTGAGTGTATTTATATTTTTCACACATAATAATCTCATTGATTTACACTTTACCTAATGATACGGTCTTTATAAGGGATTTCATCTCAACTTACATTCTATTGAGTCTTCTTTGTTGTTATGTGCCAATTCACTTTTATTTGGTGTATATATTGTACTTTGACATAGTATATTATGAATCCCTTTATTCTCAGGACATTATAAAGTTTTTATTTCAACAATACTTTTCATTTAAGTGTCTCTCATTCGGTTAGGAACTCTAACTAAAATATCATTTTAAATGTTTTGAAGATTTATTCTTCTAAATCATTCTCATTAATGTCCATATTTTAAAATTGATTTTATGGATTTATTTATATGTACATTACTATTTTCAAATTAAAATTACTTTTAAACATTTCAATGTGGTATGGGACACTTTGATTCAAAAATCTATTTTAAACAAATTCTTGATAAATAGTGATACTTTTCAATGATTTCAAGAAAAAGGGGGACATTTATATAAAATATTTTTGATGATTTTTTTCATCTATGTCAATATCCATCCTTATTCTTGATTAAGATTGATCTATTATAATATAATATTCCATATTGTATCGAATGAGTTATTTATGACTGTGGATGTGTTATTTTTATACCATTCATGGTTTATGGATAAAGTATTGACATTTCGTATGCTAGTTTTAATAAGAATGTTTATGTTATGTTTAATCCTTTTCATATGAGGAATGCATTGGACTTAGTAAGTGACAGGTGGATCCTGCTATAGCTCCTCGATGCATCGGTAGGTCTCATGAGACAAACTAGTGTCTTGGAATAAGGCCTTGACAAAATCTTATTTGTAGTCTTGGCACGAGGCCTTGACTATGTGGTTATGATGTCTGACATTATGCATTCCATCATTATGAGATTTTCTATGGATATTTCATGTGGTTATTCGACTAGTATAATGCCCATGACTATTTTTTATTATGGAATTATTTACTCAAGTCATATTCCTGCCATAAAGTATTCATGTTAATTATTTGTAAATGCATGTGTTTTCAATTATTCACATTGCCTAAGTTTATTTTATCTTCCACTCTATTGCTGACTCTTATAGAGCATTTGATCTCACCCCTTTCTATTGTTTCATTTTCCTAGGATATGAAGAAGTTATTTATGAGTGACTTGCATGAATAATCTTGGAAGGTCAGATGTTTCTAATGGAATAAATTAGTGTTGTTTTTCTTTTCAAGTTATAGTGTTGAACTTGTGTATGTATCTTGTTTCCAAGACTTCTAAACTGATCGGTCCTTTTGGAATTGATTCCTTGTAATCATTATAATGAATTAAAATAATGCACCGACTCCTATATTATGGGGTCAGGGCGTTACAGTTGGTGTCAGAGAAAGTCTAGTACAAACCATGGAAACAATATTTAGATAAAATTTGATTAGAGAACATTACCCTAAGATATAATTTGAGTATTAGTGTATAATAACATCCTAAAATCTTGGTAATGTAGAGATTTTGCGTATTTTCCAAGAAGTACATCCCTATCTGGATATGAGAAGGTAGAGACGGCTCTGGCACAGATGTACCTAGGAGTCAAAACATCGATAGGGAGTTGTGGGCATGACCCGGGGTATCCTGCTACAAGACAACGGGCCTTTCTGCACTCTTGGTTACAACACTCCCGAGGGATATGCTTAGGATAATTCAAATTATTTATACAAACCGATTTAAAGTATTTTAAAATAAGATGAGAATAAATGACCTTGGTTAATCCTAATGTGTGTTAAATTGATAATAAGGTGTCATGATATTCTATAAATGATTTTATAAATATTATTACTCACACAATACTTTCTGGTTTTAGTCAATGGATTGATTCCAAGTAACTCATAGTAACTTTGAGCATGATGTAAAAGGTTTGAATAGTATTAGAAATGAGAAACAAAATGGGTTTTTTATAGGCATAAAACATATCGTGTTCATGCCGAAAAAAAATTCAAAAAAATATGATCAACAACATATTTATTAACCAACTCCCGGTCTCAACAAGGAAGAGAAAAATGGTGAATGATAAGATCTTCAGTGGTGAAGACCAGGGAGAAAAGAAAGCTCATTTTCCATCATGCAGGAAATTTGGAAGGAGACACCAAGGAAGGTGTCTTAATAGAACAAAGAAATGATTTATGTGTGGGAAATAAAGACATAAAGTAAATAATTATCGTTGAAAAATGAAGAGTACTATGGAAGAAAATAAAAATGGTCCATATAATCCATTTATAGTCATTTTCCATAAATATAGGGGACCTGGCCCTTACCAGAGTGAATTCCCTATTCTATAGGATATCCTCTTAAGTCAAGGAATAAGCTATGTTGAACTAATTGGATGGAGAAATGTTTAAAAAGTGTTAGTGGTCTTTGTTTATGAGATTACATTGGAAGACTTTTCCCTTGTATTTGTAACCCTACAGTTTATCATGTGGAAATGATATTTGAGGAAGAATTGTATTTTCTGTAGTGGATATAGTTATAAATAACCATTTGGTTTTATATTATCATTGAGTTTGAGGAAATTACAGGATATAAAATTTTGGAATGAAAATGTGAGGTATGAGATAACATTTGTGATGAAATTATGATATAGTTATTTTGAGGAATCTATCTAATTTCTGGGAATATTATAAAATTATATAGTTTTTGAAAAAGGAAAACACGTAGAACATGTGAAAACCCATCACGTCAGACAAAGCTGCTGGAATCAAACCCACAACCATAGTGCGATTGGGATTTATCACCTACCACTGAACTAAGTGAAGTCCTTGGTTAGTGTGACTAATTCCTTTTAGATAAATGATTTTATTAAGTTGATTTGGGATCTTATATTTTTTCAAATAGATATCCTTAGTATAGAAAAATTATTTGGTGATTAAGTGATAAATTGTATTATTTAAAACGTTCTCTCTATTGGGAATACTATATGCCTAAGGAAAATAGAATACTATGGGATTTCATTTAAAGAGTAAAGGTGTTTTTTTACCTATGTTTTTATTGTGGATTAATAGAAATTTGGTCTATTTATGGAAATAATTAGCCTATCATAAAGAATATGTGATTAGGTTAATTACTTTTAAGTATGTGACTTTAAAAGTAGCCGATATTATTTGGAGATACAATTTAACGTGGAAAACTACGTAAGAAATTATTATAAGTTTTGAGTTTCAATATTATTTTCTATTATATTAAAATAATTTATGGAAAACTGTTTATTGAATGGTATTTATTTAACTTTGGGTATTTTTGGTAATATTTTTGAAATTAAGATTAGTATTTCTTTCTCTAAAGTATTATCCTTATTGCAGATCATCTGATGTTTTACTAACCATTTTGGTTTTGGATAATCTATAATGAAAAGGGGAATGTATAGTTCATCCATTATGGATCATGTGATTCTCTATAAGTTGATTCTAGTGCTTTAGGTGTGACCAAGTCATCATGAATACTCATAATTTGGATTGAAAAATGAGTTTGTGGTAAGAATTAGTTAAAGGATGAAACTATACTTGTCAAGAATATTTTTGTTTTCTTATTCTATGAATAAATTAATTATTAAACTTTAGGGAGGGGATCTTGAAACCAAAAATGTGTTATCCTAATGATTTATGTTTTGTTGAACTGATGACATTTTAAATCGTCATAGATTGATGGGTTTAATGCCCTCAATTTTAAACTTGTTTGTGATTGATGACCTCAATCACTATCTATATATATTTACGTTTTTCCTCCAATTATGTGTCTCTAATTTCCACCAATTTTCTCTTAATCTAGATCATAATTTAGCGGTGACTTTTTAATCTCATTTTCCCTCTTATTAAGACTAAATTTTTTTAACCCAATTTCTGATGTGGGTTTTCCACAAAGCTATTTTTTTAACATTTTATTTTTGAAAAAAAATTTCAAATTGTGAGGAAAAAATTTACTGAAGGAGGGTAGAATGTAACACCCCAAGATTTCGTAGTAAGTAATTTTCAATAAATTCAATAGCTTGCACTACACGCAACACCGAGTTCGAGCGCACCACGACTTACCAAACTAGTCATTCAAAAGCGGTTATGAATATAATTAACTGGATTTTGAATTTTATATACTCCATATAATTTTAACTTATGTATTATGTGTTTATTAGACATATTATAAGAAAAAATTCAATTTTTCAGATAAAAATATATTGTTCAAAAAATTCAATTTTACCATCTTTTAATGGCGAACCCTTTTTAAATACAATATTTGACTCTTTTACATATTAATTTCGAGGAAATAAAATTCTTCTTTAGAATTGGGATATAAAAATTTACTTTGGATGAAATTTTGGTATTTTTCTAATAATATTCATTTTTTTATGAATAGTGAGAAATAATGTATTTTAATTCAAAACTGTGTTTTAATCTAATTTATTTATATGGTAAGATAATATTTTAAATTGGTTTTTAAGTTTAGTTTGATTATATTTTTACCATTTATTCCAATTTTGGTCATTGGAATTAATTCCACTTTCAAATTATACATAAACAAGTGTCAATCTTTTGATAGTTATTGTTTCATAAAAACATGTTATTTGTTTTGCCAGCGGGAATTAAGTTTAAAATCCTTAATCCAACTTCTATGTTGTTAATTTGGTAAAAAATGGACATCATTTATGAATTCTGAATATCAAATAAATCTTAGGCTGAATTCTTGGTATTTTTCTGAAAAACTTCAATTTTTGATAAATAGTGAAACCACTAAGTAGTAGTTAAAAATCCGAATTTTTCATTTAAAAGAAATTTTACCACTTTTGTGAATTGAATTTTGAAAATCCGAGATACATGGTTGTTATTATTAAGTAAAATGTGGTCCAATAAGATGAAAATATTTTTTTTTGAATATTATCTTTTGACTTTTATTTACCGTAGTTAAAGTTAAATAGGGTAATTCAAGGAAAAAAGAATATTATAATAATAAAAAATTACCTCAACACTTGTCCTAACCTTATTGGATGAGTCATTGCCGACCATGGGCATCCTTGGGTAAATTTTGAGACCCCATGGGGCCACTTGAAAATGATAATGACACTTTGTTTTAATTAACTTAATGTAAAGAAAAAAATACCATTAACAAATATTTTTTAGAATATCAATTTTTACATGGGGTTATATAAGTCATATTTTAGACTATAAATAATCATCGTAAATCTAAAAATATTTCCTACATTATTATAGTTTTTCAGTAATTTTTAAACATCAAATAAATTAAATTATTTATTATGAAAATAATGATGTAGTATTTACCACATTAATAAATGATTTAAATAAATATAATTATTAATATTAAAATAATATCCAAAACCTATTCAATTCTTATTGGATGATTTTATTTAGACCATTAATCATCTTATCTTCGACTTTAATTAGTTTTGGACCTTTAGAAACTGAATATTACTTTATAATAAGATAATATTTTCACACACTCCTGAAGAGCCCCTCCTCCCCCTTATAAAAGGACACCACTTCTAACCAATTCCACACACCTCTCAAGCCCCTTGGATCTTCCAACCCATATCAAAATAATCTCTAAAGATCCCCCTCTTCCTCTTATAAGCCTAACCTTAGGTATAAGTCACTTCAAGAAGTCCTTTTCGTTCAAACCAAAGGAAGTAACCCAAATTAAAGGTGATGCTTTCTATTAAATTCTATTGTTTTATTTTATTTTATTTTACTTATCCAAACCCATAAACACTTTTTATTACTTTATTTTATAAAAAAAAATTATCCAAAATATACTAGGATGTTGTTATTATATGTATTCTAACTACACTTACACACACCCCCATCTAATGGGTGAAGAACATAATGTTTATGTGAATGGAAAACTAACACCTCACAAAATGATGATTGTTCTATTATCTCTTACAGCCTCTTATAGTGGACATTAATATGGGATTTTATTTATATATTATATATATATTATGTTTATTTTTTCTTTATGCTTATTTATTTTTCATTTATATCATTATTTTATGGTTTCCATTATGGGTAAAACGTGATAATTTCATTTGTGGAATTGTGGAGTACCGCCCACTCAAAACCATATGACTCATTAATGCCTTCTGTGGGATTTATAAAGGATTGAATTAATGATATTATATAATATATTATACTGGAATTAAAATATACCTATGTATAATTATGTTTTAATTCCATTAAAATACAAAATAGAAATGAAAGTAGTTTTCATGCGTGTGGACAGCTTACCGTCTCAATTAACGGTAAATTTCATTTCTTATCTCCAAATGTTATGTACTATTATAAATAGATATATATATTGGATATATAATATATATATGATATATAAATCATGAATATCGTTCTGGAGATAATGCAGTTTTGACCACATAGAAATATAGTAATTTTAACCAGTTCATTTTTTACTCAAGTTCCGAACATCGATAAAATATCCAATATGAACTCAAATAATTAACTAATTGTTATATCAAGGTAATAAGTGATATTAAAGTAATAATAAACTTAAAAATGATCTTAATCAAGTATAAATTAACCTAAGTTTATTATTCATGAAGAACAAGAAACATACAAGACGAGTCAGACTTGAGGTAAGGGGATTCTTATCTCAATTTTAATTCTGTGAGATTTCCATTGTTCACCACTTATTTATCACATGTGATGTATTGTCTACTTCCATTTTATAAATATATTATCAGTATGTTCTTTTTATTCATGGTATTTTTTGATTTATTTGGGGGTTATTTACTTTTGGTCATACGAATTGATTGATCACAACAAAGTAAGGGGTTTTTCATCTCATTTTTTATTCAAGTGAGATTGATGCTATATTGGCCACTATTTCCTTTTGTTTGTACTATGTATTGTCCATGATTGTATTAATTTTATAATATAATTTAATATATGGGTATTTACATCATCATGGTATGATACGTCTTTCACGGGGTGTATGTTTCGTATGTTACCAAATCGGTAAGGGAATTTTAAATTTCAATTTCCACTCATTCGGATTTACGCATACTTCATTGACTATTTTACTCCATGATTATGTGGGGAAACAAAATTTATTATTTATGTAGTAATTTCCACTCCAATTTATGTTTATATACTCCTGATACACATAATCACTCCATTGATAACATCTCAATTCATTGATATGAACCTGGTTTTAACTCAATTTCCATTCATTGAGTTAAACATCCAAGTCATTGGGGTTGTTTTTACAAGAACATGTGTGAATGTCCTATAATGATTTACATTAAATATCAAATCATATTGAGGGTATTTATATTTTTGACACATAATTATTTCATTTATTTATCCTTAACCTAAGGATATGGTCTTTATAAGGGATTTCATCCCAACTTGCATTCCATTGAGTCTTTTTGTTGTTATGTTCCAATTCAATTTTATTTGGTGTATATATTGTACTTTGACTTAGTATATCATGAATCTCTTTATTCTCATGATATAATAAAGTTCTAATTACCTCATTTATTTGTATTCAAGTGTCTCTCATTTGGTTAGGAACTCTAACTAAAATAAAATTTTAAATTTTTTGAAGATTTATTCATCTAAATCTTTCTCATTAATGTATGTGTTTTAAAAATGGTTTAAGGATTTATTTATATGGAAATCAATGTTTTAAAATTCAAATTCCATTTAAAAGTTTCAAAGTGGTATGGGAACCTTTGATTGAAAAATATATTTTAAATGACTTCTTGATAAATAGTGATACTTTTAAATGTTTTCAAGAAAAAGGGGGATATTTATCTCAAATATTTTTATGATTTTTTCCATCTATGTCAATATCCTTTATTATTATTGATTGAGGTTAATCTATTATAATAAAATCTTCCATATTTTATTGAATGAGTTATTGTTGACTGTGGATGGTCAATTTTTATACCATTCATGGTTTATGGTTAACATATTGACATTTCGTATGCTAGTTTTAATATGAATGTTTATGTTATTTTTAAACCTCTTCAAATGAGGAATGCATTATACTTAGTAAGTGACAGGTGGAGCCCGCTATATCTCCTCGATGCATCGGTTAGTCTCAAGAGACAAACTATTGTCTTGGCATAAGGCTTTGACAAAATCTTATTTGTCGTCTTGGCACGAGGCCATGACTATGTGGTTATGATGTTAGGAATTATGCATTCCATCATTATGAGATTAGCTATGGATATTTCATGTGGTTATTGGACTAGTAGAATACCCATGATTATGTTTTATTGTGGAATTATTTACTCAACTCATATTCCTTCCATAAAGTGTTCATGTTAATTATTTGGAAAGGCATTTTTTCAATTATTCACCATGCCTAATGTTTATGTTATCTTATGTTGTATTGCTTACTCTTACTAATCATTTGAGGTCACCCCTCTCTCATGTTTCATTTTCCCAGGATATTAAGAATTTAGTTATGAGTGACTTGTAGGAATAATCTTGGAAGCTTGGATGTTTCTAATGTAATAAATTAGTGTTGTTTTTCTTTTCATGTTGTACTATTGAACTTTTGTATATATCTTGTTTCCAATACTACTAAACTTATCGGTCCTTCAGGACGTGATTCCTTGTAGTCATGCCTATATATTAAAATAATCCGCCATCTCCTGGATTCTGGGGTCGGGGAATTATAGCTAATTAAAATATCATATTTTAGTATAATATGACCTCAAATGTTATCAAACTGATGTGAAATCTCCAAAGATGATATATGTCAATTTTTTAGTGGATAGTCTATTAAATATTTTTTTTAAATATTTAAATAATGACTTTCATAGTGAATTAAATGGATATTTATATTGAAAATTAATCAGTGGTATATATGAAAATTAAAATGAATATTTAATTGGAATATTTAAATAGAGATTTTGTTGGAGAATTAAATAGATAAAATCATAGTCTTCAATAGTAACTAACAATATTTTTCTTGAAAATAAATTAACTAATATATATAATGTTTTTTGACTAAATTTCAAGATATTATATAAGTTTAAATGAGAAGATTAATTCACTTATTAACGGATTTAATATATGAAATTTCATTAATGGATCAAATTGTAATAAAAAATAGATTTATTTTCAATGAGAAATATTTTATTGTATATATCATATTTCTAGAATAAAATTAAAGGGGGTCTAATGTATTTTTGGAAATAGAGAAATATTATAAAAACCATGAGCTACTATAAATAAATATATATATATATATGTAATAGATCATTTATAATAGAAAACATGTAAAACATTATATATATTTTTTATACGATTAGGTATATTTCCCACTGGATGAAGTGGGTATGGCCAATCCTAAACGTAAACAGAAAACCTACGGATTGATAGCGATTTATATTATTGTACTCAAATTTTTATTTATTCATTTTAAGCACATCATATTATGCATAAATTGCTTATACTATTTTTTTTATTGAAACAATTGGTGGTGTATTACTATGTTTTACATACACAATGATCATGGGGAAATGAAACATTGGTAATTGAGAAGAAATTTTGGTTTCAGGTGAAGGTAGGGAAGATATCCATAATCGGGTAGTTGAGTTGGATATCTTGGATAGATTCAGGACATTAGACAAGGTTCAGGACTTTATAATAGGTGGGGTTTATATGATTATTTTTACATTATAATGTACTGAGATGTATGTGATATTCCAATGGGAGATCATGTTGATGTCTTACTAACTTGTGTTCTATTTAGATATTATTTTTTATAACACACGTATATTATATATTCGAGTGTCTTTTTCATGGTAAATATTCATTATTTTATTGTATCTTTTATTGAATATATATAATTTATATTGTTCATACTACTCTAATATGGTAGACTAGTCCCCATATAGTAACACCCAAAACCATCATTAATAGTAGGTTTATTTTATTTAATGATGAGGAATACCTAACATCATGTAAACCTTTATTCAATTTCAATTAACATGGACTACAATGTCCCCTCCTATGATGGTGATGAGTTGGGAGTGCCACCCTAAGCACGCTTCTAATAGGCCAGGGGATGGTGACTATTATAAAAAAAGAAAAAATCACATATGGGAGGCCCTATCCTATAAAACTAGTTTCAACATTCATAACTATTCAACTAAAATAACTAGAAACATATATGATATAACTATATCAAGGTATAGAAAATATGCATGCATACATCAGTTAAGAATCGTAGGGGTATAATGTTAAATGTATGCACAATAATGTAAAAATAATAAATGGACCAATAGCACAAAATACAATTGACCGTAAGAAATAGGTAATAAAGAAATCACCATGTTTCACCACTCTATTCATGGGTACTTCCAGCCATGAATCCTATTGAATCCATAAAGATTCATTTTCATTAGCTCTAGGCCCACCGATATCACCAAGGACCTTGTCCCTTTTTACACATACACAACAAGTGTGGGATCAAAGCTCGTGGAGAGGGAGAGTATAAAAATACCAATTAGGACAACCAAAACAGTATAAAATCCCTTAGGCTATAGTTCATCTCAAAACCAATGGTAGAACAATACATATACCCAACTCAATGAAATTGTGGTTAAATAGGATAGGGAATAAGCTATGGATTCACTTTATAAAAAACCATGATACCAAATATTGCTATGGAATATAGGATTCACCAATAGTCCACTCGCTCTATGGAATGAGGAATCCAAAAACAAAATCTCAAGACCAAGGGAAAAACAACCCTATACTCATCCACCTCAAGGGAAAAAAATCCCTACTCAATTTCCCCTAGGGGTTTTCAACCAATAGGTCATCATGAGGGAAAATATAAGTCCATATAACTATCTTATAACTAGGGGGTCTAATTGGAATGATGCTGTGAAAATGGGTTCATCAACCATGATTCACTCCAAATGAACTAGTATCACCACCTTCTCATCCTGTTATTTATAAACCCTTGTTTCATATGAGAAATTTATTGTCAGATAAATGTCACATTACCTAAATTTCCACTTAAACACCTCTCACTTAAGACCCCAAATAGAAGGTACAGTCATTGTAGGGAACCCTCCCTCAATTTTATATGGGATTTCCTCACCATGTTCTTCATGAGGTAAAATAAAATCCTTCTCATCCCTTCTAGTTCCAAGGAAGTATATGAACTCAAGAATACATGAATGGGTATATTATCCAATATAAATTTTGATCTCTAACCACAGAACCCCATTCTACTCAAAATTACACACAAAAGAAGAACATGAATATTCAAGAACACTATATATAATCAACACAAAAATCCCTCATACAAAAATATAATGACAGAATGTATGAAACTTCAATGCATTTAGGTATATATATTGTCCAATGGTGTTACCCAAAAAAATCATATAATAGAGGAACTATGCACCACATCATTTATAGAAACCTCTGACCCATGATCTTGGATCTAGTGGTGAAAACAAATAATATACATTACTAGATTTGGTAAACATATATTAAGAGAATATCATTCAAAAAATTTGAATCCAAATACCTTTTATTTTACTGTTTTATAAAATCAAGAAAAATAACTTATTAATAAATCCTTAGTCTTCTAATTAAATGGAAACATTTATTCACATAGTATAAGAGGCTACCAAATTTATAATGAGTCTTCAACATCACGCATAAATTTACCACACATGATATTCTTCTATGATTATCATATTGAATACATTATTTTATAACCTTCAGAAATGGAAACATGAGAATTGGGAAAGCTCAAATGCTCATTAAGGGTAAATATAATAATAAATAATAGTATAAAAGTAATAAGGCATAACATGATATAATAATGGGTATGGTAATAGGGAAGGAAACATATAATAATGATATTAAATAATATAAACATTAAATAAAAAATTATTTTAACATAAGTGTATGACCTCATAGGAATGTGGTGACAATATATACATGACATAAAAAGTATAAGTCAAGGATCCCACCTCATTAAAAAAAAGTCGGCAAGTATAACTGCCCATCAAACATATCTAACTACGCTCACAACCCACACACCTTGATATCTCATCAGATGTATACATTACCCAATGCGTTGCCAGAATATATAATTATGAGCCCACCCATCGTACATATGTGTTTCAAAACGTTTCAATCAATATATCATAAAAACCTAAGGAAATAAAATGTGTTTTATGACTTTTTAAGTGGCTCCCTAAGGAAAAATTCGTGATTTCATCAATAAAAATGACATGATAAAACCATAGAAACTAAATGGATATCTAAGGACTTTAAGAATTATACAAGGTAAATACCACTCAATAAAGATAATTACACATAAGTTATTTAAACTATATAAGAAAGGGATACACAATTTTGAAAATAGTCTCTTTAATCAATTGACATCTTGAGGATCTTGGTGAACATCCTTCAATCATGTAATGGATCATAGGTAATTCTCATAAGAAATGTAATAGAAGTAAATCATTCCTAAAAATGGATTATTAGATAATAAAAAAGAGAAATGGATCCTATCATATATGCGAAATAGAATTTTATTTTCCATCAAGATAAATAGGTAATATGGTTTCATTTGAAGAATACCATTTATCAAGAAATTGGCATATATGAAGAAACACTTTGAATAATGAGGAAAATTTATTCAGAAATAATAATTTCACTTTCCCTTAGAAAATATTTCCAAGGATAATTTTATTAAACCATGATTATAATAATTTTTTCCGAAAATTAAGAGCATATATAGTAGGTCTATTATAAAACAATCAAAGGTACTGAAAATATTTCTTCACATGAAAACATGTAAAAGAGATTACGTCGATCAAAAATAACCCATTTGGAAAAATTTAAAAATTTATCATTTTAAAAAAAATTAAAATAGAAGATTAATTCGTTTAAAATAAATATAAAATAAAATTTATTGATGACATTTAAATACATTTATAACGTTACTTGAAAGGAAATCCTTTTTAAACTATTCATGTAGATAATGTTAAAAATGAATTAAACCATTTTTGAAACACCCATCATAAAAAGGATAATAAAAAATTAATATTAAAATAGGTTAATGGAAACAAAAAGGTATCTTTAGATGGAAAATATTTTGGGCATAGATTGCAATTTTGATAGGTAAAACATGAACATGGAAGAAAAATATCTACTGGAATGTAAAGAATTTATTCTTATCAACACAGTTATTCTATATTAGGAATAATTTCAAAAATGGGAGGATATTAATTAATATAATTAATATACCAATATAAATATTAAATCAACCACTTCAAAAGATAATGTAGGAAAATGAGACTTGGAAGATCAAAAATTAAGATTATATTTCATGAATCGCGGGAAAAAAGTCTTTAGCCAAGAAAACAATAGAAACTTGAAATATAGATTAATAAAAACTATTTAAGAAGAATGAGAATGAAAATGGACTTAAAATAACATGAATAAAATATAAATTATTATTTTATAATAATTAGTTATCATATTTACCATATAAAAGTTAATTAGTACATAAATTAAAATGTATCTTGATAAAGGGAGTTTTAGAAAAAAAATATCCAACCATATTTACATGTTTATTTTATCAAACTATAAATTCCAAAAAAACACACAATTAAAATACTAAAAATATATTTAAGAACCTTATTAATCTCTATAAATCTTTTATATACTTCATTAATAATTATTTATTATGATAATAATGGTTCTCTGTGAGAAATATTTAGCATAAGGTGTTAACACTTTTAATTATCTTTCTCATGATTTGTAATGTTAATGTTGATCCTTAATATTTGATACTGATTTGTTTTATCATAGAATAAATATGGTTAAATAATATATATCCCATTATTATTTATAATGTTACACTTTCATTCCATGAGAATTTTAATTATGACTAGCGAAGATGAAGTCGGAGGAGAACATGTTTTAGAAATTTTTAAAGAATGGAGATGATATATTATTAACATGTTGATATATTAATATTAAAACTCTAGAACATTTATAACATATTTATTAATATATTTCTATATTTAATTAATTCTTTCTAATATTCCTTAATCATTCACTATATAAAAACTAAAACATATTTCATGTTGGCGATAACCCAACCAATATAAAAATCCTATCACAATGATCGAATGAGTAGGAAAGTGATATTCCATATAGTTGATATAAAATTCATATATTCTTATAAATGTAATATATATAATATATATCCATAATATCCATTATTAGAACTATTTATAATGGGTGGTCATGAAAAATGAAATTCTTCATTCATGTATGTGGTTGACCGAACATATTCGTGATTGAAGAATCCATCTCAAAGTTAATAGATGGAGTGATGGTATATGAAAATTTATTATTTTATAGTTATAATAATGTTATGAAAATCATATTAGTTTATTAATAATACTTTTAGGTCCATACTTTAACATATCCTAATCCATCAGGGCCCGCCTATCTCGCAATAGTCAAACTATGATAACCCTAAGCCCACCTCCAATAGGATTGGGGTCGGTGACCAGCATAGAGTTGGTATATCCAATTAATGTGAGGCATTGAACTAATATACCTATACAAACCCATATCTCCATGATAATAGAGTAATGATATTTGAAATATCATAACTAATACCAATGTATTCATATATCTAGAATCCCATGATGAGAGTATGATCTATGTTCTGAAAGTAGATAAAGGTGTCAAAGACCAAACAAACCAAAAACTAAAAAGGACATAAAAATTATCAAAAGAAGAGGACTACTATTATATTCAATACCCAATAAACCCCTAGTATTTCTATCCTAATATAATCTCTTCCTACTAATGATCCTCCTAGTACATTTCCAAATGTCATGTTGTCTACATAAGACATTATATATGCAAGAAAATCCCATGTATGGGTGGTTATAATAATACCAAATAAGACACCATGAAATCACTAATCGTAAAGATTAAATAGTAGTAAACTCATAAATCCAAAGTTATGTCAATCAAGATATGTGATATAATGATAATCAAAAATATCCCAGATATACTCATAAAGAATCCAAGTATCTAGAGGTCTCAACTATTATGTCATCTTTAGGATTTATTTGGAGGCTTCAATGTAATTATAATAATAAATAATCCACTCCATGAGCCACACTATCACTATTGGAACTCAGTAGAATGGTTGTGTTCATTGGGTATCACTATATAAGATATACACTAGACTCAAAAGACCACAACACCCAAATAGGAAATCACACCCAGGACTATTGGGGGAAACCATGAACCCCATAGAAAAAATGGCTAAGTGCGTTATCATATGTACGATGATACCAAAACCCCTATTAGTTTAACCTCCTAGATAGGGGATCAATGCCTTGTTCATTGTGTTCATGGAGGTACCATGAAATTTACATATAGAAATGAAGTAATTATAGAGGATTACACCCTGGATCATATATAGTGACACTGTAAACTCTATCTGAGACCCATCCAATAGAGAGGATCACTACCCTATGCTAAGGATGTAATGTTGGAATGTACCCTCATAGGTATTGACTAGTGGAACTCATTCAAACTTCGAAAGTATATACTGAATATTCCAAGATAAAACACTCAACATCATACCAGAGTTGATCTTAGAAGAATAAGGGCTCCAACCTACACATAATGGAGTAAAAGGCATACATATAATGGTACACAATGTATCTCAATATTCCTAGAACTACCCATGTATCATTCTCACATGATTTGTTTTAAAAATACCTGATTTGTCTCATATGGTACATGGTGTTTAAACATATGACTACCACTCTACAAGCCATACAACCTTTAACATGGAACATTGGTCATGTATGTGTACTAAAGGTGTGTCCAAGTACTTTTCTGAGGTACATTTGGTGTATCCACATAATAAATTGTATAAGGTGTAGTAAGCAAATCATCTTTTATCATCATCCCAAGACCATGTAATTTTCAAAGTACATAGTATGTTACGCACAATACATCATGTAGGAGTGAACTCCCTATACATGTCGAGTCATCCACTACTTGTTACACATTATGTTACCTATAAAAAATAGTTTGTTGAACGCATATCTCTTTTTGAATACTCCATGTACATGATGAGTGAGTTGGATAATGATAACATGGATTGTGATATTATTCACATGGAATGTGACACATATCTATATGTATAAACCATTACATCACACTAAGGGGAATATATGGTGTGTATTATTGAATTATAGATCATTTAATCATGAATTTATCATAAATTATTTAATATTAACCTATTAGATTTTACCTCCATCGCCTTTGGATCCACCACCAATCTCACCTGAAGATTCTAAATCTCCCCTATTTGAGCCTCATCCTTGTCATTTCCTTCAATTCGACTGTCAGATCTGATTGGAAAACTATCTCATCACTTCACATTTGTAATGTCCCTGGTTCGGGTGCCACTCAACGGGTTCCCTGAACCCGATTGGTCACATGATCTCAAGCACATTTCCCCAAATGCCAGAGGCTTCCGACTACGAGGGAGGGCCCGGGTCTGATAGTGGGGAAACTATGCCCTCATTTGTCAATGTGTAGCATAGAAGAATAAAATATACAAACATACAACAACAGTGAAAGCAATAAACCATACACATTTAAAGTGAACAACTACAGTAAAAGACAACCAACAGTCATATAGATAATGATGCAACATGTCTCAAGTTCTAAGAAAACATCCAGATCATGTTATACGGTAATAGAAAACAATACAATATAGCTCCAGGAACAAGGTACAGTAAAGAAAAAAAAAAGAAGATTATACAGAACGCAGCAGCATCACAAGCCTAAGCTCAGTCCCATGCTCTCCTACTCCTCTTCTACAATCATGTACATGTATAGGGACCCTTTCCCCTGTCAACAACTAGAGAAACGTAATCTGTTTGGGCCGAAGACATGATCCAAATAGGGTGTGAGAAATAAATCCCATTAGGCACCCACCAAAGGCATGTGCCCAACTGATAGTGTAAATGTGAAACAGCAGTGTGAAGTAGTAAAAATTCAAGAAACTTAGAAGTACTCAAAATTAACTAACATTACCAGTTATATTTCCATTTATATATTCATTTAATCCATTTAATATAAGACATCACCTCGGTGAATGTTCTAAGTAGATAGTTAGTGTCCTCATACATGTCAACTCTTACCCTCAGGTAAACAAAAACAAAACACTCTGGTAACTGTCCTCAGACATAACAGATATTGCCCTCAGGCATACAAAGTGTCTCCCTCAGGAACTGAAGTCACTGCCCTCAAGCAGAAGAAGTGTTTCCCTCAAGTGTAATAGAACGTTTCCCTCAGGCTAAGCAGTACCTTTCCCTCTGGCTAAACAAACCATGCCCTCAGGCTAAAAAGAACACTGCCCTTGGGCGCAAGTAACCAGGCTGAGTCTAAATCATAACCATGAAATTTATACAAAATTCCCCTCAAGGAAAAAATAATGCATAATATAAACATGGCATACCCTCGGGTATCCTGGCCAAATGGCCAAACAGAGGAACGCACCCCCAAGGTGGTCCTGGATCCAAGAAGTGATCCTAAACTACAGTTTATTATCACATTTAATTACCTATACATTTCTAGGTATTCAAAACAGCCAAGGCATCAGCCACACGACAACCCAACATGGGTTCGTATCACAATGGTACACACAAATGCACAACAGTTGGAATTTAAACACTAATCTACCTACCTTGATCGCCCATGATCAGTATACGTGGATGAAACTCCTCGAATTGTCCAAGAACGACATAGATCCGAGGTAAAAGGAATCTCGTTCAATCGTAAATAACTTCCCCTCAGTAAAGACTTGGTAAGAATGGATTAAGGAGAGGGAAAGGATTACCCGTACGGTTCCAATGATATCGACGGAGGTGAAATTGGATTCCTAGTGCGTGCTTGAGATATCTCCAAACCATCGACTGTCCTCCCGATATCTCCTCTAGTTTTATGCTTCCTCGGTGAACAGAGGAGGCTACTTTCCATTTTAACCGAAAAAAACAGACTACACGGCATGTACTCTCAAGTACACGACGCGTACTTTTCATCATTTAACTATTCCACTGGAGGCTTCTCACCAGTGCGGAACTGTTCATCTGTCGACATGAGTACACAGTGTGTAATACCTGAGTACATAGCGTGTACTATCATTCAGCTGCCGGCTACCTCCACCGCCTTTCTGTTCACCTACCGACTGAATACATGGCATGTAAATACCCTATACACGGTGTGTAGTCGGTTTTTAAACCCATCATCATCGACAGGCCTACATGCCCCGTGTACTCATTCCACATGGCTAAAGTAAACGATGTGTGGAAAAGCACACGGTGTGTACCCACAAAATTTAGAATTTTCTCCCATTTTAATTATTTTATCAAAAACAATTAAGGAAAAGAGAAAAGAAGAAACCCGTACCTCAAGAATAAGAACCAGGTTCTTAAAAACTTCCCCCCTTAAAGAAATTTGTCCCTGAATTTCCCTTCCAAGGGTGGTGAAGATAAAGCTCGAAACAACTCAATATACTAAGTATGTATGTCAGTATCCCGCTCCCATGTATCATCCTACACTCATCCAAGCTGCCATAGCACCCGTACGAGAGGAACTGACCAGTCTTAGTGAACCTTCGTGCTCCTATCAACAATACGAATCAGATGATCCTCAAAGGATGAATCTACCTGAAGCTCAACATCCTCTGGCTGAAAGACATGAGACGGGTCTGAATGATAATGGAGTAGCTGAGATATATGGAAGACGTCATGCATAGCCCGGTACCTCTATAGTAACTGTAGTCGATTGGAAACTGGCCTTTCTCTTTCCAGAATATCAAATGGACCCACATACATCGGCGAGAGTTTACCCACTCTCCTAATCTGCCTGTGTCCCAACCTCGGTGAAACACGCAATACAACCTAATCCCCAACCACGAACTCCAAGGGTCGTCTGCGGAGATCTGCATAAGATTTCTGATGAGACTGTGAAGTAGCCATCCGCTTCTGAATCAACTTGACCTACTCATAAGTCTCCTGCATGATGCGTGGTCCCAGTAAAGATGCCTCACCTGCCTCTAACCAGCACAAGGCTGATCGGTATGGCCTACCATATAAAGCCTCATAATGTTCCATCTCATTAGTTGCCTGAAAACTGTTATTATAGGAAAACTCGGCCAGGGGTATGTGCTTCTCCCAAGAGCCCTCAAAGCCTAGGATGCATGCACGCAGCATGTCCTCAAGCACCTGTATTGTATGCTCTGACTGGCCATCAGTCTGAGGGTGTTAAGTTGTGCTCAGAAGCACCTGTATACCCAATGAACTCTAAAAACTCTACCATAAATGAGACGTAAAATGGGAATCCCTATCAAAAATGATAGAATGAGGGACCCCATAAAGGCATACAACCTCTCAAATATACAACTTCCTGAGCTCGTCAACACCGAAGGTCTCCTTGATTGGAAGAAAGTGATCTACCTTCATGAGTCTATCCACAACAACCCACACTGAATCATTGCCTCGAGGTGACCTCGACAACCCAGTCATAATGTCTATCGTGACATTATCCCATTTCCACTCCAGAGTGGGTAACTGCTGTAATAGTCTGGCTGGCCTCTGATGCTCCGCCTTCACCTGCTGATAGATGGAACACCTCATTACAAAACCAGCTATATCTCCCTTTATACCCAGCCACTAATACTGATGTCTCAAGTCATGATACATCTTGGTAACCCCAGAATTAACGAGCCAAGATGAAGCATGAAACTCCCGCATTAACTCCTTGCGTATGTCCCCTGGAACCCACACTTGTCCATGGAAATGCAGAACCTCATCATCACCTATCGTCAATCCAGGAGGAGGGTCCACACTTGCCACCAAATCCTATAGAACTAGGCCTTCTGAATCAGATAGTTGTCTCATCCTCACTCTATCCAAGAGGGTAGAATTCATAGCTAAAGAATAAATATAGGTTTGCCCCGGATTGTCGTGCACCTCTAAATGAATCTCATAGAACAAAGTCATGAGCTACCACTCACCACTGGCCTCCTTCACTACCTGTGTCTAAGTCCTCCTGCTCAGTGCATCAGCAACTGTATTACCCTTAAAAGGTGTATAGGCAAGCTCAAAATCGAAGGAATGAAGGTATTCGACCCACCTTCGATGTCTCAGGTTCAAGTCACGTTGTGTAAAGATATATTTGATACTTTTTTGGTCGATGAAAACCACAAAATGATCTCCCAAAAGATAGTTTCTCCAACAGTGCAATGCATTAACAACCACAGCCAACTCGAGATCATGTGTCCGGTAATTCCTCTCATGTTTCCACGACTGTCGAGACCTATACCCAACAACTCAATCTCCCTATATCAACACTGATCCGAGCCCAATACCTAATAAATCAGAGTAAATTTTATAGCTCTTCCCTTGCACAGGGAGTATCAAGACTAGTGCTAATGTCAACCTTCCTTTCAGGTCTTGAAAGGCTGTCTCGCTAGCTTCTGACCAAAGGAACTTCACACCCTTATTAGTCAAACCTGTCAAAGGCACTGCTTATAGTGAGAAGTCCTAGATGAAGCATCTGTAGTAACCAGCCATCCCCAAGAAGCTTCATATCTCAAACACATTCTTAGGCTGCTCCCAGGAAACTACTTCTCTCACCTTCTTTGGGTCTACTGCAACTCCTGCCTCTGAGATGATATGACCCAGGAATTGAATCTGGTCCATCCAAAAGTGGCACATTGAGAGCTTAGCATATATCTGATGCTCTCTCAGTGTAATCAGTATGATCTCAATATGGGTGGCATGGTCATGTCGAGTGTGATAGTACACCAAGATGCCATCCACGAATACTACCACAAAAGAATCCAGATAAGGATGGAAGACACGATTCATCAGGGCCATGAAAAATGATGGCCCGTTCATGTGTCCAAAAGGCATTACCAAGTACTCATATAGACCATACCTGCTCCAAAAAGATATAAGTGGTTTGTCCGATGGTCTCACACGCAGCTGATGATATCCTAATCTCAAGTCAATATTTGAGAACACTCGTGCTCCACGAAGTTGATCAAAATGATCGTCAATCCTCAGCAAGGGATATCGGTTCTTGACCATCAACTAGATCAGCTTCCGATAATCCACACAAAGTCTGAGGGTACCATCCGCCTTCTTAGCAAACAGGACAGGCGAACTCCAAGGAGAAGTACTGGGTCGTATAAAACCCTTTTCCTGTAACTCCTCTAACTATCTCTTGAGCTTCTGTAACTCAGGTGTAGCCATCCTATAAAGAGGAATGGACATCGGTGCTTCTCCTGGCACAATCTCAATAGATAAATACACCTCACGCTCCGGAGGTAGACTCAAAAAGTCATCTAGGAAGACATCCCTGAAACGATCAACTACTGGAGGAAAGTCCTTCTGACAAGTCCCCTGATCATCTAGATGTAAACTGACAATCTAGGTTGTGACTCCACCATGCCCAGGATGCTCTGGTCCAGCTCAACTCACATGAATATCCCATTCTCCCTCATATAGAAACTCTCCACCCCCTCGTGACGTGAAACTCACCCTGTGACGATAGCAATATAGAAAGGCTCGAAAGAGAACCAACCAGTCCATCCCGAGTATGACATCATATCTCGTCATCTCGAAGACATAGAGTTCACATAGAAAGTGACACCCACCAACCTCTAGGCGGCACTCCCTGCACTGATGCACACTAGTCGTTTTATTTCCCAACGGAGTTTCTAGCATCATAACAGCAGAAGAAGAAGAAACACAGATCCCAAGGCTCTCCACAATAGGCATAGATATAATGCTATGTGTAGAACCCATATAGAAAAGTATTGAAGATAATACAGAAGCTACTAGAATAGTACCTCTTATAGTAGAAGGTCTGAGATCCTCCTCCTGTTGGGTATGTTGCAGTGTATATGCCTACCCAGTTTCACGGCCTTGCGACACTGCCTGGATACCCTAAGTTGTCCCACCCAGCTACCTTTGAGATCCTGGTGTCTAGTTACCACGGTCATGACCACCATATTTTCCTGCACACCCTAACGTATTCCAGTTTCCCGACTGATAAGAAGCTGCTGGTCCTGCTCCCGCATGTGAAGTCTGCACAGAACCCCTCTCACTAGCCACTGATGGAAATTCCCTCCAAAAGCGCGGCAGATGAACCATCTTGCCGCAAGCTCGGCACTCTACTGGGTCTCGTGGACAATGAGTTCTCTTTTTCCCCTCCCTACCACATTATTATCACCTGACCGGGCCACCTGAAGTAATTGCATGGCTAGTACTGTCACTGTGAGAGAAACTAATCTGTCGTTTCCTCTTACCGGAAGAAATAGTACCAGAAACTGGTGTCGAACCGCCCGGCCTACACCACCAGCTTCTGGGAGGTTCCTCTCTATAATCAGCACCTGGTTTAAAATAGCATGTTCTGAAGGCAACCTGAAAACATTAACCAGTGCTCGGATGTCATATCGAACACCATCCTGAAAATGTCTGGCCCTCAACGTCTCATCACCCACCATAACGAGTGAAAAATGCAGAATCTCGGTGAAATGATCAGAATAATCCATCCCTGACATCGCCCCCTACTGCAGATTCATGAACTCTCGAGATCTATCTACCCTCAGCATCTCTAGGAAGAAGAAATCATATAAAGCTATCTAAAAATCTTCCCACACCATGTCTCTATGATTCTATATCTGAGTGGTAACATCCCACCACCTATTGGCGGAATCACGCAGCATATAAGTCATGAGCTTGACCCTCCTCCTTGGGGGCATCTCAAGATGCTCAAAAATATTCTGCATATACCTTATCCAATACATCACAGCCTATGGTCCACCATCCCCTTAAAAATTAGGCGGATGCTGCTGCTGGAAAATATGAGTCAGCTCAGTCATAGATGTGGTAGCCAGCGGTTCTCCCTGAAAGGTCTGCATGAACCACATGAAGCCTTCACGGAACTGCGCATCCACATCTGTGTCTAGTATAACGGATGGTGCTGCATCTGGCTCTGCTGGAGGATCTACTGGTAGCCCACGGCCCACCATCTCTGCAGTAGAATCGTTGTCGCTCTCTTTGAGAAAAACATATGGTCGTCTCGGTGGCATGACTCTACAAGTTCAAACGCACACCTTAAATCAAGACTATCATAGTTTGAAAAACGAGGGGAATAAAATTGGAACAGGAGAGAGAAGGCATTAAATATTTTCAAAACAAGACTACATGGCATGTACCTGACTTTTCTTCCCCTGCCCTGGTCCTTCTACATGGCCAACCCACGTGGATCTCTTCTGAACAAGACTATACATCATTTATATCATCTAAACAGTGTGTATAGTTTAATTTTCCAACTCCATGTGTCATTCATGACACGACCGACTACTCAGCTAAAGCTACATGGCGTGTTACACCCGCACACGGTGTATACTCCACACCATTTCTTAGCCACACTGCTAAGTCCACATGGTCTCCCACTGGTAAGGACTATACGGCATGTCCCCTAGGTACACAGCGTGTACTATAGGAGGTAACACTGACCCATGTTTGTTAGTTACACGGTTGGGTCCCCAGGTCAGACTACACGGCATGTTCCATGGTGGACACGACTTGAATTTTTTAAGGTTTCCCCGTCTGTGTTGTTACTTACACAGAGAACTCCGGGTTAACACTACACAGAGTGTACATCCGGTACATGGCGTGGTTTCCCCAAGCATTTCCCTTCCCCATGTCCCTTCACACATAGTCCATGACACGGGAAGAGACTACACGGCGTGTACTGAGGGTACACGGTGTTTACTTAAAAAAAATTCTTTTCTTCCCGAATAGAAGAACACACAGCGTGTGTCCAAGGAACTACACGGAGTGTATCCTAGTTTTTCCGGACAGTAAGCCTCTGAAACTACTCTGGAACCCATAAAATACTGAAAACAACACCTAAGTGCCAAATTACGACCCGTGAGGGTCCATACTCCCCGCGAATCAAAGTTTGGCATCTTATACATGTTATAACAAGATAAACAGTCAATGGTCCACCAAATTCCGGTCAATGAGGGCCCATACTGCCCAAAAACCAAAGGTTAGTGTCCATTCTATCAACATACTCACATGAAAATACCCTATCTCATAGAAGGTATTTATCAAGGCATCTATCACAATAGCATGCTTCTCTAGCACAATAACTATCAGAACAACATACAAGATCTAATTCGTCTACATGACATGGAACTATGCATGGAATGTGATTTCTAGCATGTTCCTATATGATGCATGATATTGAATACCCTCATCTCATAGGCTTACAACTAAAATAGAACCCTTGGATTCAATATAAATGGCACAATTGCAAGTGCGTCACCCAACGGTGAAAATCAAATCAACTATAAAATTTGAAAAATCAAAAGAATTGAAAAAATACGAGGTAGAATGGCATTTCCCTATACACGGGTTAGCTACTCTCGAGCACAACTTATTACCAACTACCGTTTTCCATCTTATCCCTGACTAAGGCTCCAAATAATAATTCAGAGAAAAGAACTCCTATGATACCACTTTATAACGTCCTGGGCCCGAGTGCCACTCAATGGGTGCCCCAAACCCGGTTGGTCACATGACCTTAAGCGCATTTCCCCAAACACCAGAGGTTTCCAACTAGCAGTGAGGGCCCAAGTCTGATAGTTGGGAAACTATTCCCTCATTTGTCAAAGTGTAGCGTAGTGGAATAAAATATACAAACATACAACAATAGCAGAAGCAATAAACCATACGCATTTAAAGTGAACAACTGTAGTAAAAGACAACCAACAGTCATATAGATAATGATGCAACATGTCTCAACTTCTAAGAAAACAGCCAGAACATGTTACACAATAATATAGTACAATAAAATATAGCTCCAGGAACAAGGTACAGTAACGCAAAACAAGCAGAGTAGACAGAACACAGCATCATGGCAAGCCTAAGCTCGGTCCCATGCTCTCCTACTCCTCTACTATAATCATATACCTATATAGGGACCCTTTCCCCTGTCAACACCTGCAGAAATGTAATCTGTTTGAGCTGAAGACATGACCCAAATAGGGTGTGAGAAATAAATCCCAGTAGGCACCCAGTAAAGGCTAGTTCCCAACTGATTGTGTAAATGTGAAACAGCAGTGTGAAGTAATAAAAATGCAAGAAACTAAGCAGTACTCAAAAGTAACTAACTTTACCAGTTATATTTCCATTTTAATATTAATTTAATCCATTTAATATAAGACATCACCTCAGTGAATGTTTTATATAGATAGTCAGTGTCCTCAGACATGTCAAATCTTACCCTCAGGTAAATAGAAACAAAACCCTCAGTTAACTATCCTCAGATATAACAGATATTGCCCTCAAGCATGCGCAGTGTCTCCCTCAGGCATAGAAGTCACTTCTCTTAGGCAGAAGAAGTGTTTCCCTCAGGCGAAAGAGAATGTTGCCCTCAGGATAAGCAGTACCTTGCCCTTAGGCTGAACAAACCATGCCCTCAGGCTAAAAAAACTCTGCCCTCGGGCGTAAGTAACCGGGCCGATCCTAATGCATAAACATGCAATTTATACACAATTACTCTAAAGGCAAAAGTAATGCACAATATAAACATGGCATACCCTCAGGTATCCTGGACAAACGGCTAAATAGAGGAACGCACCCCCAGGGTGGTCCTAGATCCAAGAAGTGATCCCAAACAATAGTTTATTATCACATTTAATTACCAATACAATTCTAGGTATTCAAAACAGCCAAGGCCTCACCCACACGTCAACCCAACATGGGTTTGTAGCACAATGATACACATAAACGCACAATAGTTGGAATTTAAACACTAATCCATCTACCTCAATCACCCCCGATCAGTATACATTAACGACACTCCTCAAATCATCCAAGAACGACGTACATATGAGGTAAAAGGAATCCCGTTAAATTGTAAATAACTTTCCCATGGGAAATAATTGGTAAGAACAGCTTATAGAGAGGGAAAGGCTTACCCGTACGGTTCCAACAAGATCGGCAAAGGCGGAATCGGATTCCCGGTGCTTTCTCGAGTGATCTCTAAAGATCTGGCCATCCTCCCGAGCTCTCCTCCGGTTCTAAGATTCCTCTGTGAATGGAGAAGGTTATTGAACATTTTAAGCAAAAAAAATAGACTACACCACGTGTACTTTCAAGTACACGGCGTATACCTTTCATCATTTAATTGTTCCGCTGGAGGCTTCTCACCAGCACGGCATTGTTCATCTGTTGACATGAGTACACGGCATGTAAGACCTGAGTACATGGTGTGTACTGTCGTTCAACTGGAGAATTCCTCCATCGCCTTACTGTTCACCTTCCGACTGAATAAACGGCGTGTAAATAGCCTATACATGGTCTGTAGTTGGTTTTTACACCAATCATCATCGACATGCCTACACTCCCCATGTACTCATTCCACGCGGCCAAAGTACACAGCGTGTACTCACAAAATTTAGGATTTTCTCCCATTTTCTGTATTTTATCAAAAACACTTAAGGAAAAGAGAAAAGAAGAAACATGTACCTCAAGAATAATAACTGGGTTCTTTCAACATCATCACCTCATTTCAAACTGGGAAGAATGAGTATCCCTAGAATATTCTATTCCAACTCTATTCATCCACGATCATCACACCTAGGTCACACCATCAGTCATAAACCGCACCAACGGTATCAATCCATTATGCCATATAACGGTCGCACAACTATCGGATACCAGGTATTCATCAAACCACAGATACATAAACATAACATGATAAACATGTGAAGAAATGGGGAAGAAAAGTACAAATAAAAAAATAAGGAATGAACTTTGGCCATTATATGGGTTATGCTTTATTCATTTCCATTATAATGAAGAACAAATATCCAAAAAACAACAATCAAATCAACCATAAAATAAGCAGGTTGTCGATGCTCAATTCAATTTTTGTTGGTGTAATTGATCTACATTCAATTTTTGTTGGTGTAATTGATCTGCATTCAATTTATAATATTAAGATAGGATAAATACAGATAAATAAAATTTCTTACCTCAGTTTTGGAATAATCAGTGATGAAAAAAATTCATGCATTTCCATCAATAGAAACATCCACAAACTCTGTTATGCGCCCATCATCAGTCCAATATATTTTTGTCATTACTCTAAGTATGATCCTCAAATGGTTGCACTCTAGGTACCTAGGGTTATGCATCTGACCCTAAGATTTACCCATAACCGGGTACATAACTATGATGTATTATCTCATAGAAATTAAACAAATAAGTAAAATAAATTTTTTATTTATTTTTTTATTTTTTTATCAGTCCAATACTATGTTCAACCCAATATTCCCATGCTCTCCTTGTCTATGTCACTCCTAGTGTAAAACCCACATTCTAAAATAAATAATAGATATATATTTCTAATTTGATCCACTTTTAAAAATTTATTCAACATTGTTAGGAAAATGGAATTCATTTGATATTGTATATTTTTAATATTTTTATTATATCAATATCGGGATCAATGAGACTCAAAATATTGACATGTCTCTACGTCTAGCTCTGAAAATATTCCTGAAAATATAAAAATGTCTTAAATGGAAAAAACATTATTACACACTCTACACATTAACTTATTTTCATCTTAAAAGGTGACATCATACTCAAGAGTGATGACTTTTAGTTCTCAATTGGGCTTATCACTCCCATGGTCTCTTCTTAAGGTTCTTTTACTGTCAATAAGATAGAACCCAAGAAGAAACACTTTTTGAGAAATTTTATCCTTCTATTAGTTGTGAAATACCACCAGGATCCACAAAATACTTGAAAAAGGAACTATACCCTCTCCATCTATCTCATCTTATTTTTTATCAATCAATGATTCATTAACCTGCGTCCTTAAATGCAACATGGGGGAACACCAAGCACTTAGTCTAACTATAATCATGGGGTTAAATTGCATGCCACTTTGATAACTCAACATAGTAACTGTTCAAAAAGTCTATGAACCATGAAGATACCCTATACCGTTAATAAAATCCTCATGACCCTCAATGAGGTGAGGACTCTTGGAATACAAGGTATCCTAGATAAATTCTCAAGGCCACTGTCGTCAGTCCACATTGGACCCTAACGTCTCTAGGAAGTCCCCATATATCCCAAGATAAAATAAAACATTTAAAACCTTTGCTAAAACCAACCTTAAAAACAAAAATTTTGTCTCTAACTAATGCATACGAGAATAGTGGGGGCATGTAAGGTCTCTTGTATATGGAATAAAATGATCCTACATTGATGGTGGAGTGGTAGTAGTTATGATATTAAAACATCACCAATAGTAGATCATCCTCTCAACTATGGCCCAATGCTAACAAGTAATTACGAAGAATGACTTCTAGAACAATAATGGTCTGATTTACCATTCCAAATATATGGGATAGGGAAGTTGTGGTCAACCAAAACTGTGTCCCAAAGACTTTTGAATCCTCTCCCAAATCGTGACATGAAGTTAGCATCATGTTCTAAAATGATAATCAAGAAAATTATGAAAATATAAACTACCTTCTGCAAAAAAAAGTAATCAAAAACTATCCAATAATCTCATAACATGGATGTTTAGGAAGTGGGCCATATTAGTAAGTTGTTTGATTGATCACTCAGAGAGTTCCATGACCTCTTATTGATCATGAATGGTCAAACATGAAAAACAAAATTATTCCAACCATTTTGACATCCATTTTTGCTTCTGAACCTCCACCTATAGGTTGGTGGTACCTCAAGAGCTAAACTTAGCAACAAGATACTACATCCTTGGAAACCAACCTAATTCCAAAATATCCTAGTACAACCACACATCTCCCAGGTGTATTACTAAGATGAATAAAACTCCTCACCACCACATCATATATCATGACTGATGTTATCATCTCTCCAAGAAAAAGGATGATGTACTCTCTCCTCCTTCATAAAATCCATCTTAAACATTCCGTATATAAGTATGATCATTAAATACCTCACAATTAGAATCCCCATGTTTTTCCTCCAGGACTCACTAAAGAAGCATAGGAGTAACATCCATCAATTGAAGATATACTACACCATCAACTTCCTCAAGTAATAACAGAAAAGGGGTCAATTACTTCAACACATTTCTCGATAATAGAGGATGAAAACATTGTAGTGATAATCTATTTCCATGACCACACCCTTGGGTGGAACTCAAGATAGAACTACCACAACCTTTACTAGGTCCATCATCACTCCAATGTTTTATAATACATTCCTTCGGATGTGGAAGTAGTGAATCTATAACCAATACTTTGATAGCTTCCTGTAAATACCATACTCTCATACCACATATAAAACTATCCTAAATTGTCTTGCATACTCCAAAAAATAATAATTTGTACACATGGATGTGAATGGAGAAGACTACAATGAATTGATCGAAGGATACAGACCTGATTCTTGGATCCTAAAAACTCTATAAGGGCTTCCAACATGCCATTTGGTATCACTAAGAACTCAAAGTAACAATTATTGTTTTAGAAATAAACATTCAAAAAGTTATAAACACAAACCTAGAGCTACTGATGACCTATCCTAATATCATACACAAAAAACAACATCACCCCTAACCAGAGGATGAATAGGTCAAAAAGCCTCATGGGGTGTGTAATCCACCCTAAAAGTTACCAATTTCAGGTGATGTCAATCCACACCCAACCTAAAATAGTCAAACTCCTTCTAAGTGAACAAAACTGGGCTTCTCATAAAAAACATCAGGACTTACAAATCATTACCTTTATAGATCCTGCAACTGCACCTCTATCTTTCAAATCTCTATGGTGTCATCGAATATACTCGTATAAATATCAGTCCATCCCTTGAATAATTCTAGGTAGAAAACAAACTTTTGAAAGAAATTTAAGTATGTAACATCTCCAGGGAAGGCTTATGCATACTCATCTAGATCTATAGGGAACTCAAAGCCCATTGAATCCACAACTCCAAGGGTCATAATATTCATATGATGAAATTGGTTGTATCCTCCTATATATGATCTCACTGTGCTTTGTTTGGGATCCCCTATAACAAAATAAGGATAATTCATTCCCACTAAATCTGGTACAATTCTACCCTCACTAGTAATATTCAAGACCATCATTGATAGTAGAAAACTAGTCCACACCAATGGAAAACATTTTATGGTATCACTACCAGTGAAAAAATATTCCACACAAGGATATATCTTTACTCCAAGTGTTAAGTCAAATTTTTGATTGAAATGTTTCATCACTAATCCTCCCTTTAGCATCCTCTAACACACGGGTCAACCTAAAATTCTCCCCTAGTGTCAGTAGCTATTGAATGTGGGTTAGTTTTAAGGAAATTTGGCATGAGATTATATACTAAAACTGTAGTTAGATCTAAAAAGACACTTGTCATATCTCATCCCACACTCGAAGAATTTGGTATAAATGATCCCACTACCTAAAACAATTTTTCCCCTTGACCACCAATTGCCCTTGAAAAGGTATTTCTCTAACATATTTTCAAATAAAAATGACCTCAAACACACAATTCAAAGGAATTCATCCACCACATATCAGCACTATATGTTTTGGGGGGGTGGACTAACTCGTCCTCTTGGTTTGGGATAAGGTAATAAGAACACATCTTTGTGGGGGTAGTGTACCTATTCCTCGTGATTCTAACATCATGCCAAACATTACTAACACGTGGTTATATTGATGCCTTGTGTTACACTAGATAATTCTCACCATCATCACCACTATCAAGAGCAGTCATATCCAAGTGGGACTCTTACATCATAGGCTCATGTCATCCCACCACGACCTGAGAAGGTGGATTAGATCACCACATTTCCTGAGTGATCTCTATAAATAGAACACATAAAATGTATATCTTCAACCGGTACCACTAGAGACCACTATTGCTCCATGAATAAGGTTGTTCTCTAGAACAACCATTGGGTTTGTCAGGGTCTGCACAAGCCAATAAACTTGGACCGCTGCCTCAAGTAAGACCCCATTGCTTAAGGTTCTAGATCACCAGGAAACCATAGTGGTATCTACCACTGGAACCTTTGTAATGCACTAGTCTATCTCACATTATATCCCTAACCCACTAGATTCATCGACTTCCAAAAATTTTATTGATCTTACATTGGATCCACTGATGGATTTAAGCACTGGTCAATAGGTGGTAAAACTACATTGCACCTGCTTGGAGGAAACTTCTAAAGAAAGGGTGCCTTAGATAATGTCTCATCACTTAATAGATCATCATCATGAATCTGCCTCAAAAACCCTAGTCGAATGTCATCATGGAGTCATCTTCAAAGTTATCAAGACCTACCATGGTCAAAGTGTATATTGCGGGAGCTAACTGAAGAAGTACATGGAAACCACAAACCATTCTTATATGATTAATATACCAATTTTTTCCTTATAACTGGTGCATATATACTCCAATTCAACAAGAATATAGTAAAATTATTAGTGAATGGATATGTCATCCAATGCACTAACACTAGATTCTCATGCCTAAAATATGTACTATAAACACTTTAATACTACTTCTATAAATCACAAAAAAAAAGCTCAAAACAATATAATAACTCTAAAATTGATCCTAAGGTAGAATTGTTCCCATTATACCACTTTTTCCCAACCTGAACTACTAATGCCCGCCTTGCTAGTGATAATCAAAGTGTGAAAACCTCATGTCTGTCTCCAATAGGTCACAGGTTCACAACCAACACTGAGTAGTCATGTCCCGCACATGAGATCCATTAGCCTAATGTACTTGTACTCACACACACACAAATATAAATATTCAATACCATACAATACAGAAATGTAAAATATCACAACTGATACTAATGCAATCATATATCTGGAATCCCACAATCAAATTACGACATAAGTACTTAGCAGTGATAAAGAGGATTAATACAATTTAAACCAAATAAACTATAATGGATTCAAACCTACTCAGATTAAAGGGACTACTATTAAATTCAATGATTGATAAACACTTCGTTATATCTTGACTAATATAAGCTTCCCCCCATTTTAGTACTCTCCAGACACCATCAAATAGTCTATACCCACACACATATCTCTAAACCCATAAAATGATGAAATGTAAAATAATACAATGGATATCATAGCATGAATTCATCTATAATCCGATAATTAGAGTATGAATTAAGTACTAAAAAGTGATAAAGGGTCCAAATGAAATCCCTAACAAAAACAATAAAGGATTCCAACCTCCTCATAAGGAGGGTACTAATGCCTAATGAAACGTCTGGAAAACACCTTGATTTGTCTTGTGCAATATAATTGATGTCGCTTCTTATTTCTCTGTGGAGACCATCAAATGGATTTTATTCTACAAAAAACATGAAACATGTCAATAAACCCGATGCTAGGGATATTATAACAATACCTAGTAGGATACCCAATAAACAATAAATATAAACTATCAAGAGTAGTCTTTTATTTAATCCATAGTTATGCCAATAAAGAGTCTATCCATATTGATAATCTAGAATAACCCATATATACTCATAATAAAATTCAAGCCTTAATAAGTCTCAACCATTCTTCCAGCCATAAGATTATATTGGTCGCTTTAAGGTAATGATCATCTTAGAGAATCCACTCTAAAATCCATGCAATCACTATCGATGCTCACCTTGGAGGTTGTACTCATTGAGTCTCTCCATATAAGATACACATTAGAATATGAATTTCTCAACACCCAAATAGGGGATCAGACACCGGACAGCTAGGGGACATAATAAACACTACTAGAAAAACTTTATACGTAGGGTATCATATATATGATAATATTATGAACCCTATGGGGTTAACCTGCCAGATAGGGGATCAATTCACATTTCATGGTAGTCACACTAATACCACAAACCCTACCTAGGGTAAAAAAAGAAATAATATAGGATCACACCCTAGTTCAAACCCTACCAAGGGTAAACAAATGAATAATATAGGATCACACCATGTTTCATATGGAGGGGCACTGAAAACTCTATCTAAGACCCATCCTATAAAGGGGATAACAATCTTGTGCTAATGTTGTAATTTTTTGTTGTACCCTAGTAGGGATAAACTAAGGTTACCTACTAAACTGAAACTATTCTACACTAAAAAATCCATGGGAATACACCAAAACTCATTCTAGAGCTAAAATAAGAAGAATGAGGGCTCCAAACTACCCAAAAAGAGTACATGTATTCTATATAATGATACATAATGTATTTAACTAAGACAAGAATTTACCACATATCACATTCACATAGAATTCATTATTTTTTTCAAATGGTGTGTCCAATAAGGTACACTTCGTGCAAATGTACGACAACAACTCAACATTCCATCCTATATTTAGAGTGTACCATAGGTAATTCTCATGTACTCTAATTGTGTGTGAGTCATTTTCGAAGATACACATGTTGTACACCATGTCCCATGGCATGTACTGAGTGGCCAGGCACTTGGTGTGTGCAATCTTTCCATGCTGGTTTACTTTCCAAAGTACACAGTGTGTTCCCCGCCATACAAAATGTGTGGATTGACATGGGCTCCAAGGTGTGTACCCCTTGTATACTCTAATACATCCACCACCTGTTACATGGAGTGTGACCTGGCACACACAGTGCCCCACTAGAGGGACTATAATACGTTTATTCTTGAAGTGTTTTTCATGTAATCCAAAATTTCTCTAAAATTACATATTGTTAAGATGATCTCCCACAACTTTATTGCCTACATATCCACCAAAAATCTCCCTTAGAGGTTGCGTTTTTCACCCATTTGAACCTCTCTGTCATCGTTGGACAAAATATGGCCGTCAAATATGATTGGAAAGACATCCCATCACTCTACACCATCACTGCATGTCGAACTGAGTTGAATAGGTATCATCCAACCAATCTGTTCCACCTATAACCATCCACCGTCATCGTACAATATTCATACCCACAATCACTAACCACACTCCTTCCATCCATCCAAAAACATATTTTAATTTTATTAAAGTATAAAAAAGGAAAACAGGAAAATAAGAAAAACATGGGGACCTGAGTGTTAGGGGGTCTAAAGTAATGCAAACCAAGAGCATCCCCTTTAATAAAGTTGACACCCTCAGGTTTTAGGCAATTAGTTGAGAGGAGGTGTGTATTGTTTAAGCTTGGGACCACCAGAGAAGCCAAGTAGTCCGCGACTTGATTCCCTTCCCGAAAACTGCACTCATAGTATAGATCTGTTACACCGAAGATCATTCACATAAATATTGAATACAAGGTATTTACTGAACAACTCACCAAAGAAATAACCCATTGTAAACATGAGAAGAAATTGGGATGAAAATAAAAAACCAAAATATGATGAAATATCCTCAGTCACTGTTGGGATTGTCCTTGATTCACTATCATTAGAATGATGAATGAATTACCAAATACACAATCATCAAATAAACTGTAATATAAGTCAAATTTTGATACATGAATCAATTATTGTTAGTGTAATTAATCTATGTTTGAACCAGAATATCAAAATGGGTTGAATTCACAAAAACAAAATGCCTTAACTTGAGTTTGGATCAATCTCTAATGAAGAATAGTCATATGTATTCTTTATTAGAGATATCCAGAAACACTATTGTGCACCAATTATTAATCCACAATCTGATCAATATTCCTCCAAGAAGGGTCCAATAAAGGTTCCTCTCTAGGTCTCCAAACCATGAGATTTACACATAATCAGGGATTTAAAAGGGAGGGATCAGTTAATGGTAATTAAACAAATAAATTAATTAAATTTATTTATTTATTTATTTATCTACCATGACTGCAATCAAACCAAACATCTGATTGGCTCCATGGTTATGTCACTACTATAGTAAAACTCTTATTATTAACTAAACAGAAGCCTTATATTTCTAATCTGATCCTTTTTTGGTATTAATTCAACTTTTTTAGAAAAATAGCATGTGGGTTATATAATATATTTTATATGTTTTTAATATATCAATAATGGAATCACTAGGCCTCAGAATAAAAATCGGTCTCAGTACCAACATCAAAAAACATTTTTGGGAATATTATACAGTCTTATATGAAAAACATAGTCACTACGTCGTTTTTAGGTGGTTAAGTGAAATAAAACACATCATTCATTGAGGTGATAATTTTAATAATTATAAAAGTTAAATAAAATACATAACAATATATCAAACTCATCATTTATACCAACCATAAGAAATAATGATTAAAAATGAACTGCATCATGTCATGAAGGTGGTAGTCTTCAAAAACACATTATCGATGTGTTTGTTTTTCTTAGTTGATGTTATGGAATGAGTGAATAATTTATGTTACATTAATGTAATGACATTTCAAAATATATATTATACTAAATTAATTATATTAAAAAAGTTATGTAAATTTAAGATGATTAAAAAATGTAAATAAATACTAATATGAGAGTAATACTCCCAACAAGAACTTTGATTATCCTTATAATTGTACTTAGAAATAAATGGATTAAGATAATTAAGGTTTTTCATAGGCTATTGTTCATGGGATATGGTTTTAGTATGTAAAAATGGTTATAGTATAACAACTTAATTAGAAGGTATTTGTTTAAAAATATGTAGAATAAGTGGCCCCTTTTATAAGTGGAGGGAAGGGATGTTTTGGAATTACTTTAACTTATAAAATTATATATTTAAATTATTCATGTTGAAACTCCATATTACTTTGAAATTATAGATTATGGGACACGAAATGGAAAAAATTAATCCCAACCGCTAATTCTTTGGGACCACTTTGAGTGAGTTTGGGGTGTTTTACTTTCACTTTTCACATTACCCGTGTGTACTTTTCCCATTATAACTTTTATAATCACCCATATTAATTAAATAAAATGTTTTTCATTAGTATATATCTTACCACTTAATTTTAGTATTATAATCCAAGATAGTTTATTAATTATTTTAATTAATATTACTATGATTATGAAATTTTAAATAAATATGCTTCACTCATATATTTTTTTTAAGATGATTGGGTTTTTTAGCATAAAATTTTGGTGCAAGTTGAACTTTTTTAAATATAAACAATATTTTCAAAAAATAGTATTTATTAAAAATATAATTTCTAGTTTTTGAAATTGTAATCAATCCATAATCTAATTTTAACAAAATTAAAATTAATTGAAAGAAAATACATAAAATAGTTTTTCTTTATTAATTTAACCTTTTACTTTAAATCTAAAAATATTGGCCATGTTATCTCTAAGTTCAAATAATATTTAAAAATTCATAATTTTATTCCTTACATTAATATTTTTTTTAATTAAACAGTTTTATGACCTTCAACATCATTATTATGTGTAGATAATGTAATGAAAATTATAATTTTCATTAAAACATCCTTTTCGGCTAAACATTATTATTTTATGAAAATTTTAAAAAATTCCTACTACATAAATTTTTATATTCTAGGTTGAAAAATAAATTTAATTATATATAAATATATATATATATAATAATAATATATTTAATGTTTTATAAAAAATATAAAATATAAAGTTTAAATAGATTTTATTTTAAAATGGCCTTCTTAAAAAATAAGTGTTTATAATATTATTTCATACAAATTTTATAATTTAAAGAATAGTAGAAGAAAAATATTCTAACTCTATTGAGTTAATTGAATTCTTTATTTTCACTCTGTATCTAGATGCTTTTTTTCTTCCTTTTACAAGCATAAAAAATTCTAATTCCTTTGAGACATTCCCCAGTGTGTTATGTCCCACAATTTTGACTTATAAGAAATTAAAAATTGTTTCTTTCATCATCATCATCACTTGATCTATAATAAGAATATATCCTTATTTTCTTTAGTGTGGTCGGTAAGTCAACTATGTTAACATTTATAATAATAATGTGTGATATTTTATTTATAATAATAAAAATACCTCTGATCCTTGTTCATTTACCAATATATTGATGGTCTAGAAAATAACCAAATTGTCCATTTAATCCATTGTTAGCATAGTTCCTTCAGTCTCTATACATTTCTATAAAATTAAGTTTAATAATGAGATTAAATTAATTAGTAAATCTCTAAAGAGAAAACTATAATCTTATAAGAAATAATTCATAAATGTTGTGCATACCCAAACTTATGAGATTTTAGCTTAAATATACTTTATTCATGGTCATGTTACTATTAGGTTCTCAAATATTGTTAACTTCCATAAAAGTATATGCTCAAATCCTTCATAATAGTTTGTAAATGTAATTTTAATTAACCCAAGAATATCAACTAGAAGTGTATGTCCATGGGAACACTTAGGGCCCATTCACCATCAACCTGAATGATGACTGAGATATACCTGACCAATAGGTTTTGAGGTTTTTACCCCTAGATTCATTTGTTCAAAAAACACTTCCACTTTCAAGTTACAACTACGGGGTGTAGTTTCTTGGAAAATCGCAAAATATATACTTTTCCAAAAGTTATGGAGGTTTTCCTATCATAGAAATATATCCTTCGGAACCCACTAATGTTCTATAATCCTAATCCTAAAACAAAGTAACATTTTCAACACTACAAACCCTAATGTTTATCTATATCTTTGAAATGATTATAATCCATAACATATAAACTATTTATGTTATTTCAAGATAATAATTTATCCTCAAATGATATCATCATAACATCTAAAGTTATCTAATTACTTATTTGATACCAACTATAGTGACTCTAGACCCACTGTCTCAGAACTGGTGTTGAAAACACATAACTTACAACAATGGATCTGATGCACATCTATTAATACAATATCTTTTATATATTTACAATCAAATGACCTTTATTCTATTGTTTAATATAATTATGAAAAATCATTAACTAATATATCTCAATACCACTCATTAAATTAAAACTTATTTCACACTATATAATAATATAAAAATCAATAATGATTCATTAAGGTCTCCCATAAATTTTCCAGATAATATACACTTCTATGATTATAGTTCTTAATACATCATTTCATAACCTACGTAAATGAAAACATAAGAAAGGGGAGGTCTCAAATACTCAGTAAGTGTGGAAAAATAATAAATCACAATATTAGAGACATGAGGTATAGCATGATATCATAATGAGGATAATCAAAGGAATGGGATCATAGAATAAAGAGATTATATCATATAATCATGGAATAAACATTGATCCTAACATAAAATAATGGCAACATAGAAATGTGCAAACAATTTAAACATAACATTATAATCATAAATAAATGATCACTTACTCATTTATATAACATAGTTGGCTTGGATAATCTCCCACAAACCATATTTGGCCTGGATCACTACCTAAACATCATGATATATCATGAAATGGAAATATTACCCAATTCATTGGAGGGATATATAATTATTGGCCTACTCATTACATAATAAAAATTTTACCTAGGTGTGTCACATGGTTTGAAATAATATATAATAAAAACCAGTGGAAATAAAAGGGGTTATATATCCTTTTCATGTCTGTCCCCAAGGAAGCATTCATTATTTTATCAAAAACATGACATGATAAACCCATGGAAAATAAATGGATATATAATGAATTTAATAATATTTCAAGTAAAATAACACTCAATAAATATGATTAAACATATTGTATTTACACCATAAAGGAAATGTAAATATGGTTCAAAAAATTATTTCCAAAATCAGTTGATGTATTGGGAATCTATGTGAACACCCTTCAATCATGTAATGAAACACAAGGAATTCATATAGGAAAAGAATTATAAATAAATCAATAATCTTAAAATGAATGATTATGAAATAAAAAATTAGAGATGTATTTTACCATATGGATAAAATAGAATTTTATAATCCATATCGATAAATAAGGTTTATGTTTTTATTTGAATAATACCCTTGATCAATAATTAAATATAGATAGAGAACACCCTCAGAAGAACTAAGAATATTTATTTCAAAATAAGTAATTCAATTTTCCTTTATAAAAAATTACAAAGTAATATTATATTAAACCATTAGAATAAGAACATAATTATTTAAATATTTAAATTGTATAAATAAATTCTCTTTGAAATCAATAAAGGATATAAAAATGATAAGTTCACATGGAAACATGTAAAAGAGACTATTATAATAAAAAATAACCCATGTGGAAAATATTAAAAAAATATATTAAAATTTATTAAAATAAATTTGATATAATTGAAAATACATTTAAAATAATGTTTATGGTATAATTTTGAAAACTTTTATAACATTACTTGTAAGGAAAACCTTTTCTAAAATCTATCCATGTGAAAAAAAGGTTAAAAACACTTTTAAGACCTTTTATCTTTTGAAAATCATAAAAAGAATAATAAAAATTTCATTTGAAAAGAAGTGATGGAAAAAATTATTGTCAATTGAGAAGAAATATAATTGGGTTATATATCATGTTTTTGATAGGTAAAAAATGGACATGGAAAAAATATCATTTGGAAAGCATAAGAGTTATTCTTATCAATATCATTATTTTATTTGATGAATAATTTCATTATAGGGGATAATATAAATTAAGAGAATTTATATCCCCCAAAAATGAAATATATAATTTTAAATTATAATGGTAGGAAAAAGTGACGTGGAAGATCAAAATCAACAAGTTATTTAATGACTCATGGGAAAAAGGAAATGACTCATGAAATTAATTACGATTTGAGTACATTTTTAATAGAAATTATTTTATGATAAAGATATTTAAATCGAACATAAATTACCAATAATAAAATATAATTAATCATAATATAACAATTAATATGGATATTCACTACAAAAAATTAAATTTGTGAATAAATTAAAATGCATCTCACGGAAGGGAGTTCCGCACAAAATTCTCTTACCTTATTTCCCCGATGAGTTGATTACAATATAACATCCATAAAAATAACCAAAAATATCTCAACAATAAATTTATTAGACATAATTATATCTCAATTACCATTTTATATACTTAATTTTAAATTATTTATTCTAAATGAAATGATTCATTATGTATTATTTTTTTACATTAATTGTTACCACATTTAATTGTCTTCCACATGCTTAAGAATGTAAATGTTGATCCTGGATCCTTAATACAAATTTAATAATTCCTATATTAACAATTATTATATAATATATATCCTAGGACTATTTCATGTATTCCACTTTCAACCCATGAGAGTTTTAATTATGACTCGTGAAGATAAAGCTAGAGAAAAACATGTTTCAGAAGTTCATAATTAACATATATGATATATTGTTAAAATGATCAAATAATTATATTATAATTCAAGAAACGTTGTAACCTATTTAGTAAATTATAACTATATTTCATTAATAGTATAAGAAATTCATTAATCATTCACTATATAAGCTTAACAACATCACTCTAGTTCGTGGTAAACTAACCAAAACATACCTTTCCATAATGATCTAATGAGTAAAAAAGTGCTATTACATAATGTAAATATGAAATTTATATAATATTAATAATTTAAGATATATCATATATCACCATAAAATCCATTCTTCTTACCATTAATTATGGTAGGTTATGATAAATGAAATTCATCATTCATGTAGGTGATAGTCATCACGTATGCATGATTAACGAATAGATTTCACAATGAATGGACAGAGTGATGGTATATGAAACTATTTAATTTAAAATTTATAATAATGTTATAAAAATTATATTAGAAAATTATTTACACAACCTAGTTCATAAATTTTATGTTTTTAGTAGAAATAAGACACTTCTTTCATGGATATGGTTGTCTGCTCATACACATGATTAACATTCTCATTCCTTATCAAATGGATGGATTTAAGGTAAATGTGAGAGGTGATAATTTAATAATTTAATAATTGAAATAAAAAACATTATTATTAATCAAAATTATCCTTGATACCAACCATTATAGGTGGAGATGAAAAAAAATCTACAACCTGTCGGGAAGGTGGTAGTCTGCATATAAAGATGATCAATGCATTAGTTTTTTGAAGAAGATGCTATGAAATGATTGAATAATTGATATTAAATTAATATGACTATATTTAATTATATATATTATATTAAATTAATTATATTAAAAAAGTTATGGAAGATTGAGAGGTTGAAAAATTAAAAATAATTATATAGAAGAGAGTAATACTAATGTCGGGAACTTTATTTTCCTTCAAATTATCCCTAGAAATAAAGGGAACAACTAAGTATGGGGGGAATGTTTCATAGTAGAAATTTATAATAAGAAAAAATAGATAGAGTTTCAATAAGGAATTCAGTTGGATGAGTGTGTAAAAATGGGGTGTTTTTGGTCCCTTTTATAAGTAACGGGAACAATAGTTTTGTAAATAACTTAAATTATTAAATTATTTATTTACACAATTAAGGTTTAAAGAGAAATATAATACCAAATTATGCACTACGAGCCATTATATGGTAGAAATTACTCCCATACACTCATTTTGGAGCTAAATTTGAGTGATTTTTGGATTTTTACTTTCAATTTTCTCTTTAACTATGTGTATGTTTTCTAAGGTATGTTTTAATTTTACACAAGTTAAGTAATTGAAATGTTCTATATTAATATTTTTATTAAAATTTAATTTTTGTATTATAATATTATATATGATGATATATTTTTTCGGAAAATTAATATGACTCATAAAATTTAATTTTAAGATAAACATACTTAATGCTAAAAAAATATTTTCTTAAGATATTCATGTTTTTTTTTTAAAAATCTGCATTAAAATTATTATTTTCAATAATTTTTATGACTTGAATTGATTTATTATAAATAAAGTTATGGTTATTTGAAATTAAAATCAAGACATACCCAAATTTTTCCAAAACTAATAATTAATTGAAAGAAAATACATAATGACTTTACATTATTAAAGTAACCTTTTACTTTAGTTCTAAAAGTGTTGGTTAGGGTATCTAAAAGTTTAAATAATATTTAAAAATTTATAATTTTAATCCATAATTTTATATTTTTTTCCATAAATTATTTTATAACCTTCTAGTTCATTCCTATATATTGAATATTTCATGAAAATTATAATTGTTTTAAAAACAACATTTATAACTAAAAATAATTATTTTCAAAAAATAATAAAAAATTCATACTATGTAAATTCTGATATTCTAAATTATAAAATAATGTTAATTTTATATAATTGTATTTATAATAATATTTTTATTACACTTTTAATAGAAAATATAAAATAAAAAGGTAAACAATTGTTATTTTAAAATGACATTCTTAGTCATTAAGTGATCCAAAAAATATTTCATACCAATTTTCTAATTATAGATTTTAAATAACATATATAATATATAAATATCTAATAATTTATCACAATTATATGTTAGACATGATTAATTTAATTTTAAAATGTATCAGGTCCTTTATTTAACATCATGTGAGGAAATATATTAGACTCGATATTATTTAGTGCAAAAAGGTATAAAATAAAGTCTTGTGATCATACATCATCTAGTGAGTATTTTCTATACCATTGATTGGGTATAAATAACCCTTGAAGTGTAATACCAACCCCTAGTGTGTACCAAAAATTCATCTTCATACTTATCTCATCTCTTTTTCATTAAAATAAAGGTTCAAATAGAATGGAAACAAAAAACAATCCACAAACACATACTCCATCTCCCTCTATAACTCATGGAGATTTTCCCTATATATAGAGGGTCATAATTTCCAAGTGGTGATTATCAAGTCATGTAGTTAAAGGCTCCATGAGGGTAATGGAATACTCACATTATATCTATCTAATATATGAACTCCTACCCTAACACTTGGGTGAATAGGAAAGAGTGAATCATCTCTATGTCTATATATATATATATAGGTCTCCTATAGATAACATGATACATATAAGGCATTATATAAGACTTTTTGAAAATATGGTATCCTTGACTCTCTAATCCTTTATCCTGAAACCCATGATTGTTGAAAAAATTTATGAGTATACTCAACATTAACCACATGCGAGGGTTTTATTCTCCTGTATCTGAATGCTAAAAGGCCTAACCGACTTCAAGATTTCTCTACTATATATCTTGGTTCCTGGTGTTATCCCTATAGATAAAATTCATATTAAACCCATATCACCTTAAACATTGCTTCTAATGGCCTAAAAAAATTTCTAGATTGATATAATTATGGAAATTCTCTAGATAGTCTATTTAGTTTTCTTAAATGGAAACAGTGGGAAAGAAACATGAAATACCACATATGTGACTCTTAATCTATGTGGTGGATTCTTGATGCACCACATGGATTTCTAGAATGGGGTCAGAACTTTGTTCCCATGCGAGGAACAAACCTGAAAAAATGGATCCAGTTGAGATGACCTAACCTGGAGAACCCCTTATTGGTCCACCTCACATGTGTGCACCAACGTTAGGGTTTTCAACCGATATATACATGAATCAAGAATCAATCGCTAATTAGGTCACTATAAAACTCATGTTTAATGGGTAACATTTCAATCCCACAGGATCAAACATTCAGGGGAGGAACCCTAGCCAACCTTATCCCCTTTTCCCTTGGGTCATGGTGGCCCAAGATACTACCATACTTAAGCCCATGATTCCTTGATGTGGCCAAACCTAAACTGACACTACTTTTTTAAACCATGGTTGATCATTTCCATTCCCCTCCATCCTTTTATGGATCACCTGAGCAACCCATCCTTCATCAACATGTACGAGCCAAATATATTCATAGAACCCTTCCATTCCAAGCCACCCAACACACGTTATCATTTCCATATCATCACTATTGTGTCTGAATCTCATAGCATTCATCGTATGCTTATTATTTAACCCTGATCTGCCACAATTTTTATAAAAATAAAACTAAAATGAAATGTAAATGTTTCCAAAATGAAACATTTATCCAAAATCACAGTAAATCACCAATTATTCAACATCACATTCTAAAAATAATTAAACCATTTCCTCAGACTATAAATCAATCTATCATCACCTCACTAAATTATCGTTTCAAATACTTCTATTTTACCTTGGGAATCAACAAGAACTAGCCACTAATTCCCCTTGGTGAAAAAATGGGAAATATTAGTCCCTGTGTAAGAAAATAAAATAAGTATCTAAATAAAATAAAATCTCATTTTTCAATCTACTACCATGATGACCCAAACCTTCGTATCACAATATGAATTGAATTTATAATGATTCAAGTTTAAAACCCCTATTACAAACACAATTGAGCTACAAAATTCATTTTTGATATACCATTTAAAAGGTAGATCATAATTCCTTAGAATTCTTGTATATGGGATGACAATAATAATTTTAAAATTATTATACTTTTATCATGGATCCAATACATCGAAAATTATGTGTCATCTCAGAACTTGGTAACATACAATCCATATATTCAACCACACTCTTGAAAATTGTTCATGGTATTGAAATAGATTAAATTTACCATTTTACCATTAGCAAGGTCTTGAGACTCTAGAGACTCAAAAAGGATCTAACACCTCCACAAAGGAATTATATGGTAGCTACATCATCCCCACCTCAAAGACTTTTCAGCTTTTAAAAGATAAAAACCCAAAAGAAAAATTATATTCTCACTTCATATCCTCACATTGAAGATAACACACATGGGGATGATCTCTTCTAGACTTTTAAGATCCATAGATTCACTTGGATCTAGAAATAAATCCAATTTCAGGACTGTATCCCTTAACAATCACTTAGAATAGAAAAAAAATTCAGAGATTCATGTACCTACAATTATGTGAAATAACCTCAATATATCTTTGGGGAATCCCTAGATCCCACATTTACTCACCTATTGAATACCCATAAAGCCTTCTCACTCAAATCATTTTACTACAAATATAGAAAATTTATTGGACCCACACAACTAAGATCATGAACCATCAGTATTACCTAGATACATACTATCTACCAAGGTATTTCCCATGGGTATGTTATTCTCACCCACATAAAAATGGGTAAACCAAAAGATTCTTAGACTAGGATAATTTGACCACATCAGACTCCACAAAAAAGAACCTATATGGGAGTATTATACCACCATACCAGAGATTCCCACCACCTCTCAACATCAGCTGACAATAAACAAACATTCCCTACTGGAAATTCGGGTTATATCCACGGTTCTAAACCGTGGCTATAGGCCCTCAAACCGTGGCTATAGGTAATAGCCACGGTTCCTCGAAATGTGGATAAGTTTGGTGTGGCTATAGGTCTAGACCTATAGCCACGGTTCCGAACTGTGGCTTTAAATCTATAGCCACGGTTCAAACCGTGGCTTTAGGTATACAGCCGCGGTTCAAACCATGGTTGTATACCTAAATCCACAGTTGAAATCGTGGCTATACTAAAGGCCGAATAGAATATATTGCCTCGGTTTAAAACCGTGGCATTATTTCTATATCCACATTTAAAAACCGTGGCAATAAACCAATAGCCACGGTTTAGAACCGTGGCTATAGGGTGTCCAAATCCATAAAAAATACCCCTTGGACACCCCCCTGGACACCCCCTGGACACCCCCTGGACACACCCGGGACACCCCCTAGACACACCCTGGATAGACCCTGGACACCCTCGGGACACCTCTTGGACACACCCTGGACACCCCCCAGACACCCCCCTAGACACCTCCTACAGACCCCCCCCCCCCTGCCCTCCTCCCAACTGCCTTGCAGACCCCCCCCCCCCCCTGCAGCATCCCCCCCTTCCCCAGCACACCCCCTACCCCCCCCCCCACCTGCACACCCCCTCCCTGCCCCCCCACAAAATTTAATTCAGTTAGCAAGCTTTCAATACAAATTAAACCTACTAAATTAACTGTAAAAGTAGTTTAATTCATAAATTTTTCTTATTCTCAATTCATGATTACAATAAATCTTTATTTTTATAGTAATCCAACTAAAATATACAGATTGTTTTTAACATCTAAATATTCAGTTCATGAGGAAATATGAACTCATAAGTATAATACATGATATAGAACTAAAATTTAAGAATGATATGTAAGTAAGTTAGTCTAAATCCCGGGACACCCCCCACCTGCACACAACCCTTGGACACCCCCTAAACCCCAGACACCGCCTGGACACCCCCCTAGAACCCACCCCAGGACAGTCCCCCCCAGACCCTGGACACCCCTGCCAGTCTGCCCCCCCCCCCCCAGACCCTGCCCCCCCAGAACCTGGACACCTCCCCAGACCATGGACCCCCCCCCCAGAACCTGTCCCCCCAAACACAGACCCCCCTAGAACCTGCCCCCCACCTGCACACCCCCTCACTGGACAGAACCCTTATAGCTCCTCCCTTCCCCCTTTGACAGACCCCGCTAGCACATCCCCCATCCCTTTACACACCACCACTCTCCCCTCTGGATAGAACCCCTTTGAACCCCCCCCCCCCATCCCCCCTGCACCCAGCCCTATATCAAGCCCCCACCCCCTACACCCAGCCCCCTCACTACCCATTGCACCCAGGTCCCCCTCCCCCCCATTGCACCCCCACTATCCACCCCCACCCGCACCCCACTGCCCCCCTGCAACCAGGCCCCCAGCCCACCCCAGCCCCCCCCCCCCCCCCGCCCCATCCCCCCCATACCCCCTGCACCCAGCCCTATATCCAGCCCCCACCCCCTACACCCCACCCCCTCACTACCCCTTGCACCTAGGTCCCCCTCCCCCCCCCCCCCACTGCACCCCCACTGCCCCCCCTTCACCCAGGCCCCCACCCCCCCCCCCCATCCCCCCTGCACCCAGCCCTATATCCAGCCCCCACCCCCTACACCCAGCCCCCTCACCCCCCTACACCCATCCCCCTCACCCCCTACATCCATCCCCCACCCCCTACACCCAGCCCCCTCACCCCCTATATCCAGCCCCCACCCCCCTACACCCCACCCCCTACACCCAGGCCCCCAGCCCCCCCCCCCACCCGCACCCCCACTACCCCCCTACACCCAGGCCCCCGCCCCACCCCCATCCCCCCTTCACCCAGCCCTATATCCACCCCCACCCCCCTACACTCAGCCCCCTCACTACCCCTTGCACCCAGGTCCCCCTCCCCCCCACTGCACCCCCACTATCCACCCCCACCGGCACCCCCACTGCCCCCTGCACCCAGGCCCCCAACACACCCCCCTGCACCAGTCCCCCCTGCCCCAACACCCCCCTACCCCCCCCCCCCCTGCCCCCCACCTGCACACCCCCTCCCTACCCCCCTACCCCCACCTACCCCCCCCTGCCCCCCACCTGCACACCCCCTCCCTGCCCCCCCATCTGCACACCCCCCCTGCCTGGACACCCTCCCCCCTGCCTGGACACCCCCCCTACCTGGACACCCCCAGACCCTGGACACCCCAGGACAGACACCCCCCCCCACTGGACCCCCCCCCCACTAGACCCCCTAGACACCCCATGGACAGACCCCCCCCCCCATTGGACCCCCTAGACACCCCTTCCACTTTATATTTGAATGTTGATTGATCAATGAAGTTTGTGGCAGATATTTGAAGAAGAATGGGATACTTGTAGGTGCATTGAGAAGCACAAAATATCATTTTTTTTATACAGAGAATAAGCACAAACATATGTTATGTCATACATTTCAGTTCACAGAACCTATGTTTACAGACCACTGAGAACAACACAGAACATACATTTCTTGGCACATATTATTAGTGAAATAGGTAGAAGGAATACAAGTTGAAGATGTATAGAAGGTGTGCTGAAGGTTGATAGAAACAGAGGACACACATTTTGTTAGGAATAAAATTGAGAGAGGAGAAAAACAATAAGGTACAATGGTAAATTTCTGTATTGAGAGAAAGCAGTACAGAGAGAGAGAGTTACAGTTTGGGGGAGAAGAGGAAGAAGTGGAAGAACCATTCCCCGATTACTTGCATAATCTGTTGAAGGACCATTCGCTGAGTCCTTGCATAATCTGTTGAAGTCCAAAAAAGAATACCAGTAATAGACACCACTGATGTACACCCCTCCCCCTGGACCACCACCCCTGTACACCCTTGGACCACCCCCCTGGACCACCCCTCCCCCATGCTGGACACCCTCCCCCCTTCCTGGACAGCCCCTCCCCCAGCTGGACACCCTCCCCTGCTGGACACCCCTGCCCCCTGCCCCCTGACCCTGGACACCCCAGGACAGACCCCACCCCAGGACAGACCCCCCCCCCCAGAACCTGGACAGCCCCCCAGACCCCCCAAGACAGACCCCCCCCCCCAGACCCTGGACACCCCAGGACAGACCCCCCCCCCCCCCCACTGGACCCCCTAGACACCCCATGGACAGACCCCCCCAGGACAGCCCCCCCCCCCCCAGACCCTGGACACCCCAGGACAGACCCCCCCCCCCCACTGGACCCCCTAGACAACGGATGGATGTCATGGGCTATTGCTAAAAGACCGAATCCGGCTGCTAAAATTAGCAGTAAGTAAGAAGTGGTAAATGAAGAAAAATGAATAAAATTTTCCTAATATACTTGGGAATTTTATTCATCAGTAGGAAGAAGAACAGAAGAACGGTAGCTGAGAGTTCCTTCCCTGGAGGTGGAGAATTATTTTTTTACATAGGATCTGTCTAATATTTAATGGAAGAAAGAGGGAGAGGAAATTAAGTACCTCATTTCAAGTGGAAGCATCCAACAAATTCTCTTCTAATGGAATAAAATATTACAAAAAAAAATCTATAAACCTTCTCTCTCCTCTTGTGGCTTCCAGGTGTCCGGTGGTTAATAATTTGGTTGAGGTGAGGTTGTGGACTCATGGGGGCAAGCATAAAGGAAACTATGTTGGACTCGATTTTAAGTAGGCTTCTCTTGTTTTTCTTAAGTGGCAGGGCTTATTAGGTCTAAAATAAGTGAGTTGGAACAGGAATTTAGAAGAGGTCTTCAAATGTTAAGGGGTCTGGTTTAATTGGTTAGAATTGGGTGAGGTTTGGAATGGTTTTAAAGTGGGATTCCTGGTGGAAAATGTGGGGTTGGTGGCTTATAAGTTGAGAGGTGGGTAGGCCTGATTGGTGGTCAAGTTGTGGATGGGTTGCCTAGGTGATTGAAAAATGGTGGGGGCTGGGAAGGAGTTCATAGTGGCTAAATTGAAGTGGGATCTTGGAATTGTAGTAGGGATTGAGTTTGGATTTTTTAGTGAGACTGGAAATGGCTCTGGAATAGCTGGTTTGATTTTGGTGGGTTGGCCATGGGATTTTTATAGTGCATCGAAAAATAGTCACTAGCAGGGCTTGGTTTGGTGTGAAATTCAGTCAAACGGTTATGCGAACCATCATGGAAGTAACTACCAAATACAGACCAGAGCTAGTCTCCTCTACAGTGAACACCCATCATGGAAACTCTTCAAGAAAACCAAGTGTCCAGTTGCATCTTTGTCCCTAACAAACGAACCCTGTTTGCATAGGCCCAAACAGACCTCCCTTTTCTAGCTTTTGGGGGAAATGTGGGAACTCCAGCACGAAATAGGCCCTCAGAATAGAACAGCCTCTTTGGAATTGCATCAAACAGATTGTGTGCAGCCTTTAAAACTCAACTTGGCAGTTATCATCCTCCTCCAATGAGTGATACATGAGATGAGAGAATTATGGAAGCAATTTCATAAAAAACAGCCAAAATCAGACATTGAATTTCCATCACAACAGGCTGATCCGGTTCAGACGACATGTGCAGAGGATGAGGATGATCTGGTTCGGACAACATGTGAAGAGGATGAAGAAAAAGAAGAATTACCGAACAAATATTATGTGATACATGTACAATAAAATATGCCAGACAATTCCAAACCAATGTTTTCAGTTGAATTGATCCTTTGTACCACCTGCTATGCACGTTTTGTGGAAAGATGGATGAGAGGCAGCGCTGAGCGGAGATATAGTTTAGGAATGAGGAAATACGAAAAATTATAGAGCTAACCATTCAATGTTTCTCTAAGGAGGAGTAACCGCTGCAGGGTGTCATCCTAGAGCAGTGCCAAATCACAGCGTGACCGCGGCGTGACCGCAGCGTGACCGCGGCGTGACCGCGGCGTGACCGCGGATTGACTGCAGCATGACCGCGGCGTGACTACCGCAGGGTGTCGTCCTAGAGGATTAACCGCCGCAGGGTGTCGTCCTAGAGCAGGGCCAAATCACGGCGTGACCGCGGCGTGACCACGGCGTGACCACAACGTGTTGGCCCGGTCCAGCGACATCCGCGGGGCAACATCTTCTACTAAGTTTCAAATAAGTTGATATAGATGGCATGAGAGGATGTTTTCTCAGAAGATTTAAAGAAATGAATGCTAATCTGTGATGACTAGAGGATTGGATGACCCCTGATATACCTAATTCGGTGTGGTTTGGAGATCTAGAAATGTGTAGGAATACCTAGAGGAATACCCCATGGGATCAGGAAAATCACAGGTTACATAACATGTAATCTGACATTACTGGTATTGTGGGACCCCTGGGCTGTGGAACTGGGCTTTGGTTGGATTTAAATATCACATTCCATGTGACATGGTCACACAACATGGGACCCATCTTAAAAGTCTAACGGCACTTAAAGATTGTCTTGGTTCAAACAACGGTTTTAATAAAAAGAGGGAAACCCCCTACAGGGATATAAAAAGGGTCAAGTATGATGTGTGATTTATGAATAACAATGACATCAAGTATAAGGAAAACATCAATGCAATAATTTTAAGCAAGGTATACCACTGTGAGTTTTCGCAGACAGCGCACCTCCGTTGGAGGGGTTTTATTACAAAATCAGGACTTATTTATCAAACAAAACAATTATCTGAACTAACACTTATTCAAGAATTGAAATTTAATATAAACATGAAAAAACATGAAAAATTAAGAAGGCAACTAAATGAAATTTAAAACATTCTCTAATTAAATGGGCTAAGAGAGGGACCCTACCTCAACCTCAAGGCGCGTTTTCTTTTGATGACGACAACTCGAATCTTCCTTTTTTATGCTTGCACGCATATGCAACTTAACATATATGTAATGACACCTAGCCCCTATGTACATATTTTCATGGCCAAATATGCACAAGGGGGGCCTTAGATATATGTTTATACTTGAATGTACCCCTTTATACTTACACGCATATGCATTTTTCATATCTATATATAAGGACACATAGCCCCAATATATATATTCATATCCATATATAAGCACACCTAGCCCCACCCCCCAGACCCTGGACACCCCTCCCCCCTGGCTAGATAGCCCCTCCCCCTGTTGGACACCCTTCCCCCTGCTAGACACCCTTTCCCCCTGCCCCCTGCCCCCTGCCCATTGCCCCCTACCCCCTACCCCCTGCCCCCTGCCCCCTGCCCCCTGCCCCTACCTCTTGCCCCCTGCACCCCACTGCACATCCCCCATGCCCCAACTGGACAGCCCCACTAGACACCCCCTGCACCCCCTGGACACCCCTCCCCCCTACTGGACACCCCCCTGCCGGACACCCCTCCCCCTGCTGGACACCCCCCCATGCCACTGATAAGTGCAGAATTGTACAAAATTTCTGCAATCCATCCTCTATTAATACTTCGTTGAAATATGCTATGAAAGGGAAAAATATTAATACCAAACACTATGTCAGAAAAAAATACAAAGAAGGTTAAAAAGAGGTCACCTGGGGTACCAATAACCAACATTCATGAATCAAGAAATAGAAAATAGATTGTTCCCAACATTTTTTACACAACCAGAACATGTCTAGGTTCATCATTACAGACCTCACCCTGTAGGTTACACATAACATATACTAATAGGGCTGCCACATTTTACTCTACCTGTTGTTACACCTATTCATGCTCCTTATCAGCTAGAAATTCCTCAAGGACAGCCCCTCCCCCTGCTGGACAGCCCCTCCCCCTGCCTGGACACCCCTCCCCCCTGCTAGACACCCCTCCCCCCTACTGGACAGCCCTCCCCCTCCTGGACACCCCTCCCCCCCTGCGGGACAGCCCCTCCCCCCCCCCCCTGCTGGACAGCCCCGCCCCCTGCCTGGACAGCCCCTCCCCTTGCCTGGACAGCCCCTCCCCCTGCTGGACAGCCTCACCCCCTGCCTGCACAGCCCCTCCCCCTGCCTGGACAGCCCCTCCCCCTGCTGGACAGCCCTCCCCCCCTGCTGGACACCCCTCCCCCCCGCTGGACACCCCTCCCCCTGCTGGACATCCCTCCCCTACTGGACAGCCCTCCCCCCCCCCTTGCTGGACAGCCCTCCCCCCTGCTGGACAGCCCTCCCCCCTGCTGGACAGCCCTCCCCCCTGCCAGACAGCCCCTCCCCCTACTGGACACACCCTCCCCCCTGCTGGACACCCCTCCCCCCTGCCGGACACCCCCCCCCCTGCCGGATAGCCCGCCCCCCCTACTTGACAGCTCGCCCCCCTGCCGGAGAGCCCGCCCCCCTGCTGGACAGCCCCGCCCCCTGCCTAAACACCCCTCCCCCCTTCCCTGGATAGCCCTCCCCCCTGCTGGACATCCCTCCCCCCTGCTGGACAGCCCTCCCCCTGCTGGACAGCCCTCCCCCCCCCCCCCCTGCTGGAGAGCCCCGCCCCCTGCTGGACAACCCGCCCCCCCCCCCCCCCCCCTACCGGACACCCCTCCCCCCTGCCGGACACCCCTCCCCCCTGTTGGACACCCCCCCTGCTGGACAGCCCTCCCTCCTGCTGAACAGCCTTTCCCCCAACTTGGACACCCCTCCCCCCTGCTGGACAGCCCCTCCCCCTACCTGGACACCCCTCCCCCCAACTGGACACCCCTCCCCCTGCTGGACACCCCTCCCCCTGCTAGACACCCCTCCCCCTGCCTGGACACCCTATCCCCCCTGCCGGACACCCCTCCCCCCTGCCAGACACCCCTCCCCCCTGCTGGACAGCCCTCCCCCCTGTTGGACAGCCCTCCCCCCGACTGGACAGCCCCTCCCCCCTGCCTAGACACCCCTCCCCCCTGCCGTACACCCCTCCCCCTGATGGACACCCCTCCCCCTACCTGGACAGCCCATCCCCCCTGCCGAACACCCCTCCCCCCTGTCGGACACCCCTCCCCCCTGCCGGACACCCCTCCCCCTACCTGGATAGCTCTATTAGTACTCACACAATTTTTGGTAAATTTTCTCAGTCGTGGGGAACTCAATTTGGTTTGATATACATACCGATAACCACAGGTTTGGACACTATGTGATAACCCATGTGAATGTGGACATGTATATAATGATTCTAGAAGAAGTAGTCTTAACTAACTAGATGAATGTATAGACTTTCTGATCCAATACGAAAGGAAACCACAGTTCTACATGAATTATATGTTTTTTCCATCATTCTCCAGAATGTAATAGGGACAAGGAGTGTTCTTTTTACAATATGAAGGGGAATGATGTCTCTAACTATGAAAGTTGGAATGGTAAGATGAATATTCCAATCTATGACTTGGAGATAAAATACAATACTGTCCCTTATAATGTGGATAAGATAGGGGTTATATCAGTGTAGAAGGATACTGGGAAAACTACAGACTTAATCACTTCAACATCACCTTAGGATGGTCCTTCTAATGAAAAAACATGGATTATTCTCAGTGTGTTGTATTTACTCTAGAGGGCCCACCCCCGGGAAAATCCTTGAATGAGGACAATGTACCCCTTCCTGATAGAGAGATAAACTTTAGATAGAACATCCAGTTTGAGGGGCATGTATTTTGGGGGCACCTTTCTCGGATGTTTTGTACAAATCCAAGGGGTTGTAGGTATTTGCAACTTTGTAGGAAAGCCTAATGTAAATACTCACGAATGGGAAAAATAGGTAGAAATTCAATGTGGACCTCTATACAAATGTAGCTAGTCTTGAAGAGAGTACTTCAAATGAGGCAACATTTGATGGCATGCCTACATAGACGTGTTTCTTTTAGGATGCTTTACCTAACCTGATTGCATCTCATGGTTCTCAAGTGGTGAAAATGGGAAAAAAATCTTGCAGGTTCCTACCTATCATTAATTGATGATGACACATTCTGAGGGACCCCTCATGCATGTTTCATACATAACTATCTAGGAACAATCCAGGAAGGAAACCTCACCAGGTTCGCTGAATATGATTACACCCAAGGATCATCAAAATAAGTTGCAGCAGAATCCCTTACCTACTAAAAATAATGATCAGTATGGGGTTTCACGAAAGTACCTTCTGCAATGATTACTAAGAATAAGGCCTCCATAGAGTCACAATATTATCCTAGATAGTATATGGATAAATTTACACACTTAAGTCGTGTATTATGGTATGATGATGATGAGGAAATTTCAATCAGTTAGAAGGTTATCATCACCTCCAATATGGTAAATGAAGATGAATATCCAAAACCTAAATACATGTATGATAAAGGCATAGGTAGTGACCCAAAATTGAAGAACAAGAAAAATAATTGGAGTAATGGTATGGAGAAACTGCCCCCTGCCCCCCTCCCCCCTGCCCCCCTGCCCCCCTCCATCCTACACCCTACCCCCTTCCCCCTTCCCCCCTCCACCCAGCCCCTTAGCCTGCACAACACCCCCTGCACCCCCCCTGCACCCCCCATGCACCCCCCCTGCACCCTGCCCCCCTCCACCCTCCCCCATGCCCCTGCCCCCTTCCCCCTGCCCCCTGCCCCCTACCCCCCTCCACCCTACCCCCCTGCACCCCTCCACCCTGCCCCCTGCCCCCCTCCACCCAGCCCCCTATCATACTTAAATACATCCCGAAGATATTATCAAAAACACTTCAAGACATAAAATGACTATTTTCAATAAATATAACAAAAGACCAAAATATATGATACAAGAACCACAAATCAAAGACCCCTATCAACATACATGACGTAGTATGGTAAAAAGAAATAAATGAACTTGAAAAAATGTTACCATCATACAAAATGGTGTCATAAGAGTACTTTGGGTGCATATTTCTTTTCACCCTAAGCCTATATTTTACCTACAAGAAATAAAGAAAAAAAGATCAAAATAAATCAGAAGTAATTATGTAGAGAATAAATAATTGTTAAGAAATATATGTGTGTTTATGTGCCAGAATACAAACATATATCCTGCCAAAATAGTAGATGCAAGAACCACAAATCAAAGCTTACTTGAGAGGAAAATGTTTTGTTTTGAAAAGTTCAACTATTAGAAATTATAGCTTCAAAAATTTCATCACCAGTTGCACCCTATCTTCATCAAACTGTAAAAGGTTTATGGAAGAAAGTAGGTGATACAATCATATCGAGCACAACAATTGAGTACTGTAGAATTCAGCTCATAAAATATTTTAGAATTGGAACCATAAAACTATGATTAAATTTTTATTTTATGTTTGTAAAACTACATGGGAATAAAATAATATGTTAATATCACTCTAATAAAAACCAATAACTGAGAAGTGAAGTTCACATAGATGCCCATTTCCAAGAATGGATGTTCCCCCTTGCTTGTCGGTTGCATGCCAACGTGCCCGCATTTGAACCAACACCAACCACCTCTTCCTATGGTAGAAATGATTAATTAGATATATGCATCAATTTGTAACAATAAAGAATTTTTTTTATCTAATTACAAACAAAGAATATAACTAATATATTAAAAACAATAGAAATGAAGAACATAGAGTTCAAACAATCACACAAAATGCATGAATGATACCCACTAGTTAATATATTAACAACTTCAACACATATTCATGGATTTTAATGTAGATGGATGTTAACATTTGAAGTTCAAAAATGATTTTTAGTAAAACATTAAAATAAGCATACACACCAGAATTTCAATACAAAAAGGTAGTAAAAAAGGAAGCAACAACCAACAGATTTAACAAGATGATTTCAGCATACAAAATTTATTAAAAGGAAACTTCCAAGAATTTATTTCAACTAAAAAAAGAAGTGAATCTTCAAGTTTAAGTAGAAAAATCACAGAATTTAAACTATTACTCCCATGGTGTAGATGCTCTATTCATTTGAGATCATTGGAAAAAATTTCCCTTCTTTTCTTGTTGAATAAATACCTTTGGTTTCCAAAATTTCATCTCCTATAAATGTAACATATACATTAATTTTTAAAATTTAAAGTTCAAAACAGAACAAAACTAGAGTAAAAACTAAGGTAGATTGGTTCAAAGTTACTATGAAATATAACTTCTCTAGATCTATAAAAATCGTTGAATCTATACTTCAATAGAATGTGAAATTATGCTCACCAAAGTACTAAAAAAATAGAAATTATAACGTACATTCACTTATTCTATGCGAATAACATAATTTTTATTAATAAAAATCAATAAAAAGGAATGTTTAAACAATGATTTAGAATTATAAAATTTAGTATTAGAAAAAAATTGTGTACCCTTACCTCACACTTAATTTGAAGTATATAATAAGAATTTAAACTCTTAAAAATTTAAGGGTGGAAGGAAACAACCTAAAAATTTTCTTAGAGTGAAAGATGTTACTCAAAATGGGCTGCCATGTGAAGTGACCCACCTAACTTCCTACAAAAAAAATACCTCAATCAAAACAACTTTATTAAAGAAGGTCAAATAAAAAAACTAAAAAAAGTAACAAGATAATCTTGGGTTTATCCCCCAAGGGGTTCTATATTTAGATTTCTCACAGTTGAAAAATCATTGATTTAACCCCAATTAGATGGAGGATGTGTCTTCTTACTTAAGAACTAGCATAAAATCTTCTTTCTAGCTATAGTAATCAACTCAAATAGTTTTTTAACACCCAATTTTCATATACTTTTAATTTCACCACTTTGAAATTATAACTTCCTAAGAGTAGTTGAAAGGGGGGAAAAGGGGGTATATTCCCTCTTCTTCAACTTGAAGAGTGATGTGCATAAATAGTAAAAAATCAATTCTTGGATGTGATTTTTCATCTGATTCAATATCCTATATAAATTCATTATTAAAAACCACATATGTCTCAATATCCACTTTTTCATTAGTGCACAACTTCAAAATATCCTCTTGCTCTTCGACCACTCCCAAACTTTGAATTACAATTAGATTTTTTGAGTTTCAAAAGTTTCTCATCAGGTGCATTAATAACCTTCTCATGTACCTCTAGTAAATCATGAAGTTCACTTGAATCTACACAACATACATAGGGAGAAGAGAAATCAAAATCATACACAAAAAAAATCACAATAATATAAAAGAAAAGCTTGTTCAATTAAATAAAAAACTTCATTAATTTGGTCATCTTGCTCTTTTTAAAGAAAAAACGGTGATCCTAGGAGTGTTTCTAAGTTAGAAGTGATTTATTCAACCTCCTCCAACCTCTTATCAAAACAAAAATACTCAATTTTATAATTTTTCAAAGTAAAGGAAAGGGTATCTTTAATTGGTTCATCATCTTATTATTTCACAAGAATTTTGAAAGGATTATCAGGAATATCCCACTACTAAAAGACCACCTTGGAGAGGTGGGTTACATTCCTTCTATTTTTCCTTTTACATATTCATAGACCTACTCCCCATTAGTAGAGAAAAATATGAGTAATCCCTTTTATCTTTCTAGTTGAACCTCCCTATCTTACTCTTCTCATACATGGATACATTTAATCATGAACCTCATCCTCTAAATCACCTAAAATGTGGAAAGAACATTCATCACATGACCAATTTTCAGGGACCTGCTCCACTCCAACGATTCTGACCAGGTATTGTTCAAAATTCTGGACTAGTTCATCATATGACAAAAGATCAAAATGGTTATCCATCACAATACCTCCCACTTCTGTAGAACCCTTCATGAATGTGGCCTCACTCCCTTAAAACTATTCTGATACATTGTCACTTGTTGAAAATGAGAAAATGGAGGGATTCTTGGGACCACCCTCATCCATATTCTTCAGTTCCATAACTGAGTAATGCTCACTCACACCATGGAGAGGAGGGCGTGGCGCGGAGGGCGCGGCGAGGAGGGCGTGGCGCGGAGGAGGTGTCTACGAGGAGGCGTCGGGGAGGAGGGCGCGGCGAGGAGGTGTCGGGGAGGAGGGTGCAGCGAGGAGGAGGGAGCGGCGAGGAGGGTGTCGCGAGGAGGGTGCGGCGAGGAGGGCGCGGCACGGAGGAGGCGTCGGCGTGGAGGCGTCGGGGAGGGGGAGGTCGCGGTGAGGAGGAGGAATCACGAGGGGGAGGAGAAGGAGCCCGATGGGTTTGGGAAAAAAACTGGGCTGCTGGATATATCCATGGATGAAATAATTAATTGTGGCAGTATAAAAGATATAGCCACAGACCTATAAAACTGTGGCTATAGGTCCGTGGCTATAACTCAGATTTGTAGTAGTGATTGACACTACTGAGAATATGGAATAATAATATCATTAATCCTCCCATAATTTCTGTTCAAACAACATAAATGGATAATACATGCACCGCTAACCTCATTGAGGATCTCAACCACCAAAGGGGACATGATCTGAACCCCAAGTAAATATATACTGGAAAACTCAAATATATATAATAAAAAATTATGGAGTACATTATTCCTTTTTACCCATCCTTTATTACTAGAAGGGATCTTCCCCTAAAACTCTTTCAAAACCATATAGAAGATATAATTATCTTCCATCCAATAAATTACTCACAACATCTAGATTCAGACAATCTATCCCACTTCTACCATAGCTAATAAGAATTCCACTATAAAGGACATCTTAGACCTCTATCCATGCAACCCCAACCTCTATAATATTGAAATGAAGATATTAACATAAACTCCACATAGAATAATTTTAAATCCCTAAAACAATCCATTTTTAAAATCAAATTATATATCAATTCGAGATCAATCTAAATATTCTACTAGGTAAAAGGAGCATCCCTTTATCAACAAATAATAGAAAAATCCTTCCAAAAACCATAGTGAATGAGGATATGCTCACCAATCCATGAAATAACTAATTGTAGTTCTTATTTTTTATCCTTAATCATCATCTTGGTCAATAATACAAAACAATTACACCACGATTCATCTTTAAAATTGAATATTTCACCACCCGGATGGTATTCCACATAATCTCTAATCATATGTGATCATCAATCACTGATTAAATCATCATTGGACCCCTATACACTATTGAGGAATCCTGATAACCTCTCTATCTAAGATGATTCTCATGGTTAAATAATATAGGTAGATGGTAACCTCTATAAGGGATTTCTAGAAAAAATATTCTCTCCCAAATAATCTATTGGGACCTCTAGCTCCTAGACATTAATAAAAACATGATGGAATAGAAAATGATTGTGTTAATGAAAATAATTCGTCATAACGAGGCCTTCCATACCACACGCAAGGATACATTCTCCACACTAGCTATTATATGTTAATTTTCTACCACCTATGATACATGATGTCAACATTAAGGATTCTTCATATCCAAAAAAATTATTATCCCATATATCCAAGGATCTAAATCCCAGTATCTAACTCATCACCCCTTCCATCCACTATATGATGGACCCAAGTAGGCATCGATAACATGTATTGATGGATCATCCTTGAGTTATACAATCAACCAAGAGATCAAAATAAAATGATTTTTATCAGTCAAACCCCAAAAAATATTTGAAGTATATTGATGAACTCTCACCTCACTGAGGTTCTGTATACTAGTTGTGAGATTAACTAAGATCATCATGGGTCAATTTGCAACACATCATCTTATAAAACTAGAGGACCTACACCTTTTTTGAGTGAAATTTAATATAACTTATAAAACCCTCTTATTTTATAATAAATTTCTATTTAAATAATTTTTATTTTTTTTATATATTTATTTACATACTACATCAAGCTTAAATTGAACAACTATATACTATTAAATTATTATCATTTAAATTTGACTATTATAACCTAGTAATTAAGTTTTAAGTATTAATAAGAATAATTAGATTATAAAAAATAATAATAATGTTTTTCAATAATGAAAATTTATTTATTAATTCATAATAAACAAATACTAAATTTTTAGTAAAGTCATTTTATTCTTTAAAAATATGTCTTTTTCAAAAATGGTTTTTATTTCCATTTTCATACTGGAATTATAATTAATTATTAAATTTTTTCTAAATTTTATTTTATTAAATGTATATAATTTTTGAAACCATTATTTCAATATTATTTTAAGGTGAATTTTTAATATTTTTCTAAAAAGATTTATTTTTCGGTGTATAGTTAAAATTCAGGTTTTTTACAAAATTGTCATTTATTTTCCTTAATTAAAGTAACATAAATGTACCAATATGTTTTTAATTTTGTATTTAATTAAAATATTACTCTGTTAATTATATATAATATATTTAATTACATTAGAATCATCATTATACTTTATTTTAGTATAAACTCATTTTTAGGATTTATATTGCATTTTCCCTAAAAAAACGTTTCCTATTACGCTTTACACATTTATAATAAAAATGATATATAAATCATATATAAATTTAATATTGAATAATTTAATACAAATTCATAATATATACGTTCATATTATTCAATTATGACTCTTTTATATTTTTTCATTGGCAATAGTAACTATAATAAATATTTGTCACGTTTGTGAGTGTAAAATAACTAAAATAGTGTTAAAACTATGGGATCAGGACTTGAAATCTATAAAATATAATTTATTTAATTGGAAAGGTTAATTTAGACCTTAAAAAAATTATTTTCAATGTCTAGGAAATTTATTTCTACTTTCCTTTGATAATGAGCCTAATATTTTCATAGAGATGGAGTAAATATAAAATCCCACTCTCACTGTATTAATATTCTAATGATTTTTGAGTGGGATAAAAAGCGGTTTTATTTGGTTATAAATAGTTATTTGGAAGATCAATGAATATTTTTTATCATGGTAATTTTTTTTAATTTTTTTGTAATGTAATAATTATCGTACATTATTGTGCAATGATGATATTATGCTTGTTAAAATAATAGAAAAATAAAATAAAAGCTTTTAAAAATATTAAAATTTAAAAAAAATGGATGAATTATTATGTTCCTTAATTGTTTTAGTTAAATATAATGTATTATTGATGTTTTAAACCTATATATTGTAATTATATTTCTTTCTTATTGTATTTTAATTCAAACTATGTGATTTTTTCCAAAAAATGACATTAATGGTATCTCTGGTTAAATAATATTTATTAAATGATATAAAATTATTAAAAATCATATATTTGGAAATTTTAATGAGATATGGTTGAAAATATATACCATTTTCCAATTATGGGTCATGTTTTATTTAATAGTAACTTTCTTCACACCAAAAGAGTAAAAATAATTAATATCACGGTAATCATCAAAAGGTTTAATATAGGTTGAAACTAAGAGAAAAGGGTAGATGATTCTCCAAAAAAATTCTAAATTTTATTATATATGAGTATTTCAACATATCATTATAATATATTATAAATATATCAAATTGGTTCACCTTTACATTACTTATAATTTATTATATTAATATAATTTATGTAATTATAAGTGTTCCCATTATTTCTCTATAAAATAATATCACAGGTCTTCTCTTCCTCACATCACCATGATCCAAATAGATCAACCAACCCATAAAAAACCTCTTATTAAATTACTTATCTACATTTTATTTTAATTGGTGTTCTCAAAATAATATCCCTAGGGTCCTTAAAAAGAAATTCATAAGGGGAATCTCAAAGAGGAGGAGGTTTGAACACATATGAATCATGATGAAACTTGAGGTAAGGGTTTCTCATATCACTTTTGTTTTCTTGAAATATATTTCATTTTAACAACATATACATTTTATATATTGTATATAATTCCTTAATGAAATTATATATCATGAATATATTTGTATTAATGGTATTTATTATTTCACGTGAATTTAATTCCTTCACGGGGTTATGATTTCATAGTTTCAGAAGTGTTAAGGTTTTATGTTATAATATAATTTATTTTTGGAATTTTCAATGAAAAATTTCTATTGATCAAAATTATATAGATATTAACCTTTATAAACCACCTATTTTATTTCCATATATTTATTTCTAGAATTTTCATTATTATTACCATTTTCATCTCTTTGGTATTTAAAATGATTGTGAAAATGTTTTTAAAGAAAATTCAACCATATTTCATTTTTGGTCGATTAACATTCTCTTCTATGTATAGGAACATAAAACTTTCTTATAGAATATTTTACTTATATTTGAAATTCTTTGAAAATATTTATTTCATTACCTTTTACTATATTTACATATGTTTAAAATGACTCTTTTTAAAGAATATTTTTCTATAAAAAGTCATTTTTGAATTTTTACAACTGTGTGAAAGGACTTTTTTATTTTAACATATACCGATTGAATTTATTTTCCCATCATCATTACTATTATTTACATTGATTCTTCATTTACAAGTTTCAGTATTTCTTTTCAAATTAAATTTTTTTAATATTTTATTAATTTTTAGCTTTTAAATAAGTGATTTCAATATGAAAAAGATATTTTCCTCAATGAGTGTTCAAATAACCTTTTAACGGTATTTTTCATATGTGTCAACATATTTTAATGATTTTTATGATTCACTATGGATATAATCTTGTGATACTATTCTATTTTTTCTCTCTATGGATTGTGATAATAATGATTTATGGATGAATTTATGAATCTTGATTCTTTTCCATTAGTTATAAGAAAATTATAAAATGTTTGTGAAACTTGTTTCCTTTCCATAGGTTATGATATAATAATAGTACGTGTGGGTTAAGATCTTGTGGCGCATATATGTATGGTTTTTAATATATGAGAGGTGGGGCTAAAATTACATATCCCACTAATGAAATGGGTAGTTATGGATAACTCATGAGATAACTATGTTATTTGTGAACTTGATTTCATGTCCACAACATTATACATGGATCTATTTTTATATTAATAAGTTAATGAATATATATGGTTTAATGATTATATGTTAATTAATGTATGTATTTTCATGCAAAAAAAATCATGTGAGGACCTAACTTCATGTCCATATTTTAATGAGGGAACATGTTACTATTTATACATATTCACAATGTTATAAGATTATGTTTTTCCCATGTTTTAATGTTTATGATATGAGATCGCGGATCATATTTGATTACTAAGGATTCTACACTCTTATGACTATTTCCTCTTTATGAGAAATATTTATACCATGATTCATTATTTATGATCTATGAATTGTTCAAGTATGACATTATTATTTTATGATCATGTTATTATAAATTTATGCATATTTATGAACAATGAATAGTATATCCCATATTTACCATTACTGAAAATCTGATCTCACTATTTTTTATATTTCTTTTTCCCCAAGATATGAAGATAGGTTTTAGGTATCATATATCTAAGAATGGTGTTAGTTGTGAAAAACTAAGTGGGAGATGATATGAACCCTTTATAATATAATATGTTTATATATATAGTCTCTAAAGACACTAATATTTTAGTGTTATGGGGTGTGTATAATTATGTACTGAATATTCATATAAAATGGTGTCATGTTATTCTTGAGTTTTCTTAATTGTTATAAGAGCATGCTTTAATTATTTTTAGACATTGGTGTTATAGAACATTTTTTAAACACCTATGTATTTGCATAAGTATATTATAATATCCCAAAGCTTTGGAAAAGTAGAGATTATGAGTTTTTTCAGAAAAAAATACCTCTATGTCTAGATACTATCATAGATGTAACTAGGGTTAACCACTCTGAAAGGGAAAGATTAGTATTAACCCAATCATCACTGGTTCATAAGGAGTAGGCCTAATATTGCACACCTAAATAGAAAATCTTAGGGGATATAGATTGGTTAATCCAAATTTTCATTATAAACCATTATAAAGGATTTGAATTGATAATAATAATGTATGACCAAGGTTACACCTAAGGTGTCATTTATTAAAATAAATGTATGATGATTTAGAAATCCAATGAATTATTTTCATGATTATATGATTTATCGCTATGATTATTACTGCATTAACTATGACTTTTTTGTTTTCTCTAATGGATGGAACTAGGAAGAAACTTGTTAATGAGTAGTTTGGGTTTGGCTTAGTGGTAAGAACCCTGTAATCCTACATGAAAAATGGGAGTTCAAAAACCATTGGGCGCAGGTACTGTATCAGTACTATAGCAGTGGCGGTACTTTAGATCGGTGGGAACTATAGCGGCGTTAGGGCACTGTAGCAGTGGCGGTACTATGCGGTACTATAGTAGTTGAGGTACTATTCACAGAATGGAAATTGGGCCAAAAAATTTGGCCTAAGGGCTATGTAATGGGCTACAATCCCACTGGGCCTTCAAGAAATGTAATGGTTCTCCCTCTACCCAGTTAAAAGGGGTCTTTGATTTTCTTTAATAATAAAATGAGGCTTAGGGCCCAACCTTTTTAAAAAAGAAACTTGGTAATGATTATTGTGATAGATAATGGAATGATTTTACTAATGGTCAACCAAATTAAATGGGAGATAGAATGAAAAAAATGTAATCATGCCTAATAATGTATCTCATTATATGATTAAAAAAATAAAGAGTTTTATAATGCACATAATGAGAGAAAAATGAAGTTTCAGTGGATTTTAATAGATAGAGACTAATGAGGGAAAAAGTTTCAGCTTTATACATGTCAAGTATGTGGTAAGAATCACCCAACAAAATTTATAAAAGGAACATGAATATATTTTATATGTATAAAATAAGGGCATATAGAAAGTAACTTCCAAATAATAATGAAGAATTCAGTAGAGTATAATGAAGTTCATCCTAAGGTACCACTTATTGTTTTATGTCATATGAGTTGGGAACTTGGGAATTATCCAATTCGATGACCTAATCAATGTTTTAACTCCAAAATGAAGTAATTTATTATATTATAGAAATAATTAAAGTGGAATGGTTGAATTGTATATATATTGAGATTTGAGAATTATATTGTATAAGTGTTTTAATAATGATATTTTTCTATAAGAATATGAAATAATGTAAGGATTATTTTTTTATAAATTTATCTTTAAAGATTTGAAAACATATGTTGAATGGTACGGATATCCTTCAAAAGTGATTTAGTTATAAGGTTATATTTTTAAAAATATTTTTATTAAAGGATTTATAGTCCTTAATATTTTCTTTATGTTAAGCTAATATTGTTTAGTTGGGATAAACAGTTGATTTATATTGAAATATTAAATTTCAGAGTATTAGTTACCTTGAAATTGGTCTGTGATTTAATTAAAAATATATTTACGACATCTTTAAAAGTTTACCTCATTTTGTTATTTGTTGAAAATATTGGATAAAGTTAATTTTTTTAAAATGGTGGTTTTTAATTTTTTTAATATTATTTAGGTTATTTTAGGAAATTATTATTATGTTTTATGAGAATTTTTTATCAAGTTATTCACATTCTTGGTATATGAAAATATGATCCACTTCATGTCATCTAGGTATGAATGTTAATGTTTATCCTAGAAAAAAATATGTTATCAAATACTTCAAATTTTTTAGACATATTTTGCAGGAGATATACAGTTAACTATTTATGGAATGCTTTAAGTTTATCTCTGTTCATTATTATTAAGATTATGGATTTTAATGTATTATTCAATCATATGAATATTTATCCATATTGGATAACCTTTGCTAGCCATTTTGGTTTTGATAAATTTCTAGAGAAAGAAGAAATTACCTTCCATTATTTTATGCATCTTAGGATTCATTGAATGTTAATTTTAGTACATAGAGAATGAAATGATCATCTTGAATAATAATTTCATAAAGTAATAGATGATATATATGTGTAACTTCATTGAATCATAACAAAATGATGGAATTGTGCTCATGGAATGGAATAAATTCAAGTAAATATATTTTCTCATGTTCCTTATCTTGATAGTGAATGAATCCCTCAGCACTGAGAAAAGGATCTTACAATTAAACATTTATCCTCCTACCATAATTTTCGATAAATTCATGGTATTATTTATACAATACCAATTTATATTTTATTCATTATATTTATCATAACTACGTTCTCTATCACTATATATTATTCTTTAGGAATTATCATTCTTCTTCATGTCCATGTTTTAACTTTCTACTAATGTTCTCATTATCTGGGAACATGATTATGTGTCAAGTCATGTAATTTTGTGTTTCCCAATTCACCTTTTCAAAATTTAATTATTATTCCTTTGTAAAATGTGGGTTCTCACTAAATTCATTTTCTAATATTGAACCATTTATTGTTGAGATAAAAATTATGAGGATGCAATTTTTTTATGGGGTAGAATGTAACATGCTAATATTTTAGAATATATTTATATCTAAATATAAAATTTGTTTCAAATGATGTATTATTTTCCTTTATTATAATCATTCCCATCACTCTTCAGCTTCTGTTCTTCTCCTATGACCATCCTAATAATTCTTAAGTTGAAATCCAAAGGTGGTCTCACAAAGAAGAATTAATCATGTTTACTGAATCTTTCAATGTTTATTTTTTATTCACATAATATAAATATATTGTAATAATACTAACATAATAAATATAGTATTATAAATATATTTGGATGTTATTATAATTTTGGTAAAAGTATTTTCCACCTACATTCCATAAAATGGAAAATGAGATAATAACTCATGCATATTGTGGACTATCTGTTCCACATAAAGATACGAATAATTTTTCCTAACTATCTCACATTAATGGATATATTAATAGAGTTAATAAATATAAATGAAACTTTTGATATAATTACGATTCATTAATGTAAAAATATTATTGATTTTTATATCTTTATTTTATATAGAAAATTAAAACAGCGTCCATGCATTAGTATGGAACATTGTCTCCATTAACAATGTAATTTATTAATCTATATCATCCATTATAGGATAGTTAAAAATATTTATATAATGGATACATATGATATTTAAAATCAAGAATAATGGTTTTGATATGTTGTAAATATGATCATAATAAAAGGACCATAACCATAGAACATAATCAAACGTGGAAAATGATGTTGTTAAATCCCGAAATGATATTGATAATGAAATATTGTTAATGAATAAATGAAGAGATGTTATAAGTAAACCATGTATGGTTATATAAAAATTAATATTTTTTGGTATGTATTTTTAATAAATCAAAATTTGTTTTAAAGGAGGATAGGTTTCTTATGAAACAAATCAGAATTAAGGTAAGGGTTTCTCATCACCCTTTTATTTCTGTGAGACATATGTCATAATCACCACATGATTCGTTTATGTGGTATATATACTGACCATTTACTGTTTTATATCATGAATATATTAATATTAGTGGTGTTTAATGATTCATTTTATGTTATTTATTTTAAGCGTGTTATAATACAAAAGTTACTGAACCGACTAGGGTTTTAGGTTTTAATATCACTTTTTACAACGATTTTCTGTGCAAAAATTCTTGAGGATGAAATCATGTGATATGTCTCTAAAAAATATAATTTTTTATACTCTATTAATTTCAAAAAATAAAAAAATTTGCATTCATTTTCCTCTCTTTAAGTACTCATAAGACCGAAATATTGTTTTTTTGAAAAACCAATTTTATTTTTCTATTCATTCTCATATACTTTTCTTCCACCCATCCAACATTATGATATATTATTAAAATAAACATATGGACCACGACTAATCAATTAAAGGATGACTGAAATAATTAATTTTGATGGATTCCACCCATAAAAGATTAATGCACTCTAGGGGAATGGATCTGGTACTATTATAAATGATACATGGGTTGCCTAGGGTGCCTCTAGAAGCCAAGTAGTACACAACCATGTTTCCATCTCCCCATATATGGTCAATTTTATTGTCATAAAGAAATAAACTATTAATCTTAAGAACTAGATAAAAAATATTCAAAGGGATTTTGATCACTTTCGGTATGGACCAATGAATTATGGTAGAGTTAATCTCCACCCATTCTAAATTTATAACATGAAAGTTGTACAACGCTAACCCATTTAGAATGGTGGTGGATACCATCCTAAGAGAGTCTCAGTGAATAAGGAATAATGTAAATTCAAACACAGTCGAGTCATACTAATCCCAAACAACTCATCCTCCCTTAATATATCCCTCTATTAAAGATATATCCCAGTCCAAATTAATCCTTCTTTGAGGGGGATTCTAACTCCCCCGTTTACCTTGTATAGATACATTGGGAACTGGGAGAAGTCTCTTACCATCAATGAGACTCCATAATGAGGGGTATAAATCCCACTCTTTCAACAGATTTTCCCACCATCATAAATAATATTCTATTTGAATATTCCATTAAAATTTTATATTTTTCTATCGAAGAAACTTTTTTCCTAATATTCTAGTGTTTTTTATATTTTAAATAAGTTATTTCAAAATAAAAAGGGTATTTTTCCCAAAAAGAATGTTATTGTGATATTTTAAAGGTGTTTTTTTCTATTACAGCATCCTTTGATATTACATATGATTCACTGGGTATATGATCCAATTATACCATATTCATTTATCTTCAAGATGGTTTATGATTATGATAATGAAATTTTGATGAAACTTAGTGTCTATTATATGGGTTGAGATATGAAGAAATGATTAATCTTTTCATGATATTTTTTATAAATATGATACGATTATAATTATGTGATGGGTGGGTCCATTATTAACCTCTAATGAAATGGGTAATATTTAATGTTTATAATCTCAAAGGGTGAATGGGAGGACATACCAAACCTAAAATATGGTGTGCGGGAGGTTATCCCAAGCACAAAAGGGGGTACATTGGAGAGTATCCCATGGTTGAAGTTGGTACATGGGTGTTTAGACTAAGCCTGACATGTGATGAATTTTTTGGTGGGTATCCTTGATATAATATTTCTATGATTATGATTATGCCACTTTTTTCCACTCTCTATAACATGATTTTATTCTTATGATATGATATCATGTATTTTGATATATTATTATTATAAGACTCAATTATTAAAAATTATTAAAGAATTATGATCTATGAATTATTAGGTATGATTTTGAAATGTTAAACTAATGTTATCATTCCATTATACTTATTTTATTCTTATACATGATCATTGACTGATATCTATCATGTTTATCCTTACATAGAATTTAATCTCACCATTTTTATTTTTCTATTCCCTAGGTTATGAATAATGTTTTTAGGTAGGTTATGACCAAGAAGAGTACTATCTTAGAAAAAATTGTTAGAGATGTTGAATATATTTCATAAAATAAGATATTTATATATATTTTCTATCTAAAGACACTAAAAATTTATTGTTATAGGGTATGTATAATTATGATATTTTTTTAATATTCATCTAAAATGATTTAGATTTATTTATTTAATATTTGGTAACCTCAAAAACCTTCATGATCTTATCTCTGTTTGATTTTTGTAAGTTTCTTTCTTTCTCAGTGCTTAAAATGTTCTTAAGGTATGAACCTTCTATTTTTATTATGAATATTTAATTATATTCCATAACATTAAAGATAATACACATATATGACTTTTATTGATTGCATTCATGATGTCATCGCTTCCCAAAGCTGCAAGTAAAGTCATAGTGAATCTATTAAATAATACTTGATTTCATCATCCAGTAATATTATAAAATGGAGGGAATACAACAAATTCTAGTAGAATCATACCTATAAAGATACAAAATGATACCTATGTTGGGATCCAGTAAAACTTTCTACCAATAGTTTCACACATACTCCAAGTTTGTGTAAAATATTCTCATGAAATGGACACATATATATAGGTAAATCACAACTAAACTTCCAGATTCACACATACTCTCATATTCCTTTCCTATTTTTAAACCTTAGGTACTATGTCATGATGCATAGACCAGGATCCAATGACACCAATGTATAGCTACATGATTCCTATGTTCATCTCCATTTCAAATTTTTAGCCTCCATCATAGAATATCTAGGTACCTAAAATTCACTTCAAACTCTTTATAACAATATAATTCACCATAAAATATTTGAATAATGGAAAATTAACGTCACTCCATTCATTAAATTAAAAAAATAAAATAAAAATTTGTTGTCATATTTTCGACCCTATAAATAATATTTTCCAAAAATAACAAAATGATTAATTAATTCTAAAACTACATAAATTGAAATCAACTAACAAGAATGGGAGAATATAATAAATGAGGCATTGAAAAAATATTATGAATGAATTGAATTTGTGAAGGAAAGTGTAAGGGACACTAAAAACATGATCAATCTTATAGAGATAGATAGATTATTGATCTATCTTTTTAACTTGAATCTTATTTATATTTTGTCTACACCGAGTAAAATCAGCACCTATCATTCGGATTTTAGTGAGAAGGAAATAATCATTGAATCTTTGAAATTACATTATATAAACCTTGATAATAGTGGTTCCTAAATTCTCACATAGACATAATATAGAATTAACGTCACATGGTAATATCCAGTTATAATAAAAAATTCTAGAGATATGTGATATTTCTCACCATGTATATCTTTTTTTTGGTGTAATAATTTCCAACATAAAATAGAAATCGGGAAATGAAAGTTAGTATTAAGAATCACTATAACATGTTTTTTACCAACACTAAGAAAGTAATCATTTAGTTAAATTTTATTTTATCAAAATATTGTCAATATAATATGTATAAAAATTATATGATATTGGTTTAGAAACCAATTCATTCTAATTTTGGATCAATAAAATTTGAAACTGAACCATTAGATCATCAATACCAACTAACCAATGATTATTATTTTGGATGATGTAAATATATACTAATTATATATCCTTATTGTTTATCCCCTAGTAATTATGGAAGGAGAAATTCATTTTTGAATATGGGAGAATCTTAGTTCATGCTTTATTAATATTTTCCATATATTTTTTACCTTTTACATTTTCTATACATTGATATCTCACACCAGTTTATTCCATTTTAACTCATTATCATTAACTTATTCATCATAGTTGTTCATTAATAAGAAGGAATGATTACTTGATGTGAGTTTCATTCATATATCAAAAATTTTTCTCTTTTAGTAGAATTCCCTAGGGGTACCTGAGAGAATACAACTTCATAATCACTAGGTTCATTGAGGATGAACACTTCTCCAAAATATATATCAAATCATGACCCCAATTCATTACTATGGGGGATAAGACTACTTTTAGAACTAAAATATTCAAATAGGGAACATTTAAGATTATTATCAACATTAATTCTCTCCACCATATAAATTGATTATGTGGGGGAATTATTATGTATACCAGCCACTTCATTTTTTCTATTAATAGAAACTATCCTATGATTAAAGGATGCAGCCATAGTTTCCTGTTTTCCTATGGTAATACCATAGTTATACTAGCCAATGATTCTTCCCTTACTACTTCATAAGTGATAATATGAATATTATCATTTAGATAGGAAATTCTGTAAGGTAACCCATTAATAGGTTAGGTACTATGACTTATGTCCATAGAATTAATTGGATGTTCAACCAAGCCAGCATCACTACTGATATTGTGAGGATTCCCACCTGTATAAGGGACACTGTTTATAATTACAACAATTCCAAATGAGAAATTTAGTCTTGTATTGATATAAATGTTATTCTCCAATTCATTATTAAGATTTCAAGCCTCATTTAGTGGAACTATTTCTACTGACTTCCCATTAAAATTATCCATCCTGTAGTGGAATGGATCAATATTATGATTCCATTTTCCATTAAGATATAGATATTTAATCCTTTAATATTATTCTAAATGACCAATACAATTCAGAAAATTATAGTGAAATTTATCTCCTATATAGTTACTTGATATATTAATAATTATCCTACAATCAACACAAAGGGAAGGAATTTTTTCATAGTAAATCTTTAAGGTTATAGTATTACCTATAGTATTGATAATAACCTCCTCATCTAGGTTATAATCCAAGTACAACTCAACTATAATTATAGAATAGTGATTGTATATTTCTCTCATTTTTTACATCTATTTTAATAGGGACACTAATTTTATTTTCAATGTCCCAAAGTACCTTTGGGTTCAAATAAAATAAACTCAACTTGGACATGTACATCTTGACGTAAGAAACATAATTACTCACATTAAAGGGGTTAAAATTTATATCTCATTCATTAATTTTCAGAAATCATTTCTTAATAAAATCTAATATGATCCCTTATTTCATATGCTTGAGTTCATCAAATAAAAAAATATTGTGAGTATACTCATTACCCATTACAATCATTAATAATTTGGGAAATCCACATATATCATCAATTCATTTATAAAACTAATTAAATTTATTGTGGTCATATCCATTCAGCAATATAATCCGTAAAAAAAATAGTATGCTTAAAGGTATCCATTCCTTATGTGATATCATGAAAAACAATAATCCACAATGGAAAAACACAACTTTTTAATAATTCTTCTATGAGTGGATTTTATACCATAAAAAAATTTATTAAATTCCACCAAGAATGTGGTTTTATTTGAATTGGGCTTCACCAATGAATCATTACTTTTGTGGATATACTAATTAAACATATACTTAATCTAGATTAGAATATATTATGTTAATTAAATAAAATAAATAATATATTTACATAACATGAAAATAAATATTTATTATAATATATATTTATATATCTTGAATGAAATATTTATTTTACACTATTAATTAAACATCTTCACAAATATAAATTACAATCATTAACCTATGGAAAAATAAAAAAATGGTAGAAATCAATTCACATATTATAAACAAGAATATATTGGAATTAAACTTTTAAAAAAAACATAACTTGAATAAGTATTATTCTTTTTATTAGCAATAAATTTCCTCAAAAACAAAAATTTAATATAATTAAGTTATTTAATGGATAGACATAGTGGGTGACCCTCTAGATCAATTTCTCAATATAAATTGGTAAAACATACCTAATGTATAATATTGGCATATAATAACACATCAAGGGGTCCATATAGAAATATGTCGATATAAAAACTATGAAATCCTTTTAATGAGCACTACTATGTAATTTAATCCTTTTATTTACTGATATCTTTCCATTCATGTCTCATACTTGTGTCAGCGCCCTATGTTCTTTATTTATATTTCTTCGAATTTCTTAAATGAGTAATCTAGGTTCACAATAGCCCTATAATTTGTTCAAAGATATCATTTCATCAAATGGTTAAAGATATCTTCTTTCACTAACTTCAAAAAAACAATTTATTTCTTAACTATTAAATTATCATTATATCACTTATGATGCAACAAACACAAACAACATAATCATGGGAATATTTTCTTCATAGTTTATATCTAAACATCAAACTACATGATTCATGATACACATTAATAGTGATCTCGTGTAAATGGAACAATACACAAATTAATAAATAGAAACATCAAATGAAATATAAAAGATATGTAATTTCCATTAGAAGGCCAATACCTTTTACCATCCTTTTTAGAAATAAATATGTGGAAAATTCATAAAGAGAAGTCACAATGCCTATGATCCCCTAGGACCAGATAGTAAAAAATATTATGTGTCCCATTATATTGATATATCTAGACCATATGAAATATGTATTTAACAATATTCAAAAGCAAAATCTAGACTCAAATTATAATGGGTATCATATATAACCCATTACATACACTATAATTAAGTTATTGTATTAAAGTTATAGAGAAGAATAAACAATATAAGATAAGAATATATATATCAAATAGTATACATTATGTTATAAATAAATAAACAAATACTAGTTAGTTCCTGGGAACCAACACTAATAGATAAATCCCATATATACAACTTAGTTTTTCAATTATACATTAATATAGTAATCACTAAATGTTATATTTATCTTTTTATAAAATGATAATCTTATTCTTATCATTTTGAATTCCTAGTATAGTAATGTTCAAAGTCACAATATTTCTTAGAGACCATAATCCATTGGGATGAAATAATTTGGATAAGTTATTTTATATATATATTATAAAATTATAATCTTTTTAATCTTTTTAATCAAATTTTTTTTACCCATTCTTCATGAGTAATATTATGTTATGAAACTCTATTATTTTATTGAAACATTTCAACTTTATTTTTTTTTAATATTCTAATTTTTATATAAACACAATGTAATTAACATTCTTCCCCTTTCATAAATTTCATCATTTAAATTTTAATTCAAAATATAAGATAAAAATAGATTTCAATGTTTCTTCATTTCATCCCCATGTTCAAACGTTTCCTCTTAGTTCTTATAAATTTTTAATATTAATTTTAAAAGTTAAGTTGTCTTATTTTTTAGGATACTATATCTAAAATCCAATATCTTCATGGGTTGATTCAAATAAGAAATGTCGTACTTAAAAAACAAACTTTGGAATATCTATATTTTATAATTATAATATGTACTTATTTAAGAGAGATATGTATAATAGTATATACACTTGACAAAATTTCTTAGGAAGTACCAGCCAATTAGCCATATCTCCATGATAATTAAGAATCTCAAAGGGGATAAAGTATCATTTTATTATCTTTTCCTTCTCCAAAAACTACATCATTCACTTCCATTTATATATTTTAAGTAATATATTATACCTAAAATAAAACCTTAAGTCTCATTTATTATTTTCTATATAACTCTTCTATTGACTATATGTTTCTTTTTTGTGTTATCAAATCACTAGGGAATTCTTTATCATTTCTTATAAAATTTATAGTCCCAATACCTTTCATTATCTAACTTCATCGTATCAATTTGAGAGTTCTCAATTTATTCTCATGACGGTATTCTTATTGGAATGTTTGTATCCTTAAGTGGAAGTTATTATTATATGAAAAAACTATAATTAGAATATCTAGACCCTAGACTATATTTATATTAATAGAGTAGGACATGAGCATGTATTCTATGGATTAAATAATATTTTTTGATATAAAATACATCTAAGGATTAAAATTTATGTTGAATTTAAATTTTGGGTTTAATTTATTTATAAAATAGATCTAAATTATTGAGACGAACCAAAAATTTTGTTTAGAAATAATTGGCAGTAGTGTTCCTCAAAGCCAAGCAACTTCTATAAAAAATATCATAGAAAAATTAGAAGTGATAATTATTATATATTAGAAATTAATTGAGAAATATTTATAATATAATAAACTATAACTCATATATAATTATTTCTCATATATTTCATCATAATAAACAAAAAAAATAAAGGTAACACTCTAAAATTTTTATGTATGGGTAAGAAACGCTTCCATCACACCATTTCTGTTCAATCGTTATTTTTAAAACAATTTGAATACTATGTATTATTAAATATATTCTAAAAATATAATCTTTGTATGATCTGATTGTATGTTCTCTTCGATATCTTTATATGTCTTTGTTCACCCATGTTTGATAGAAAATATTGAGTTATGAATATAATTGGATAGATCCATCCTTTATTTTAAACTGATGTCATACATAATCATGTTTAAAATATTATAAGTTATAATTTATCAATATTATACTTTAATATTTTTCTATTTCATATCTCCTTTAACATCTTTTATATATCCATATCATGTTTTTATAACACTTTTTTTTATAAAATGGATATTTTATAAATTATTTAAGAAATATAGGATGTTTTCCCTTTATTTATATTCTCATAACCATTATTTTAATATCTATGAATATTTGATTACTTTTTAATATTACAATGTATTAGGTTTTAGGTTATTTTCTACCTTGAATATTTTTCAATTTTTTTCCTTTTTGGGTTATAATGAATTAAGAAGTAATAGTCTTCGACCATCTCTCATCATATGTGTTAGTCCATGTATAGATATTTCTTTGATAATGTATATTTTATTCTTTTATAATCAATAAATTTTTAATATATCTCACCAAGGAAATAATTCCTCAAAAATTTTAATTTATATAATAACATTACCAACTCTAGATCATTTTACTATTAATTTTTTAAATTAATCTTCAAATATCTTGAGTTATAGACTATAAATTTATCATTTTTATAAGAAAAAAAATTGAATCCATTAGTTGTATCATACTTATATATAATAAAGACTCCCCTTTTAAGTTTAGTTAATGAATAGTTATTCAGAAAATCCTCTTCTTTGAAATATTGATTCTCTCTTAAAAATATTGTGTAGAGAAAAGGTTTAATTGTTTTTTAGATAAGTTGGCTAGTGGGTGTTCATGATCTGGATTCATTACTAAAAATCCTTGAAACTACCAATATAATCCATATAAATTGTGTATCTCTATCAGAGATGGTGCTTTTACCCATTCTTTAATCATATTTATTTTTGAAGGATTCATAGATATCTATTTGATTATTATTACATTACCTAATAATTTAACATTATCTATTGAAATATATATTTGTTATAAATTTCATACAACATCTCCTTTATCATATTAATATTGATTTTTAGAGAATTGTTTTCACTAAATTACATTAATATGAAACCATTGGGGTTATATCTGCTATGAAATGTAGTCTTTATAATAACCTCTTTTCTCACCATTATTTAATTTCATCCTAATTAAAGATCAATATTTGATAAATTCAGGTTGTTGATCATATAAGATATCAATCTATGGTATTAAATACATTCTATTTTTGATAATCTATTTTACATCATGATAATTATTTCAGAGACACTTTTACCCATCCTTATCTTTTATAAATAGGATTAGTTCTCCCTATAATGGAGCACTATGGAATATAAAAATCTTGTACAAATTTGATGAAAGTTTCTTCACTAATTAATCCAGTTCAATGAGGGGTATCATTTAGGGACTCTTTAATATAATAAAATTTTTATTCATAAGTTCAATTGAGAACTCAACCTATCAATGAAGGGAATTACTAAAAAAATTCCATAAAAACATGAATATAATCTCTCACATTTGACATGTCTTAAATATTCATTCTTTCATTTTTATCACCCATTTGAGCTAGATATTCCTTCTTATATAGAGATAATGTCCATTCTTGTAGGGGATTTTCTAAATGATATTCATAATGATTCAATAATTTATATATAATTTGACATTTTTTTAAGATATTTAATGATATTTAGTACTCCCATTTGTTGAAATTATACCTAAAAATGATATATAATTCATTCTCAATATATAATTTAGTTTTACAAAAGGGAGTATAACTATAATTGTAGTAAGATTATTCCAAAAAATAATAACTTGGAAGAGTATTCTACTTGAGATATAATAATTTCACCACTTAGTTATTTCTTTGATAATTAATCCTCTATGACTTAAAGTTATTTTTGAATATTTCAAGATAACTTTCTTGATATGAATTAATGTGTCTAACTATAATTAAAGAGAAACATCTTTGTTCATGAATAAATAAAAATTTAATATATCACTGATTCATTTTCATGATCCTCTTTAGATATAGTGAAAGAAAAATATCTTTATTTTTTCCCTATATTTAGAGTTTTTGATTTCATTTACCCTCAAGGAACATTATCTTGGTTAATTGACTTGCACATTTTCTATATTCTTTGACGTTTAAAAACTAGACTATGGGTAGGGAATTGAAAATATCATTCATTTATTTTATAAACATTAATGGATGCTTCAACTACAGTTAAAGGCTATTAGATATATTCATTCTTTTTCCACACTTGAAACATTTCCTCATTCATTTTATATAGTTTCATGGGTGATTTTTACCCTACTTTTGACATGCGGATATTTGAACTTTCTTCCCTCCCTGATGAATATTAATTGAACCTTCATAAAACTATATTCTTCAAATCTTATCTCTAATACATTGTTATAATTTAGATTAATCAATATTTATCCTCATTTTAATGGTACATAAAACTATTTCCACATAGCTATTAATGTCCTATATTGTTAAAACTTTATAGATAATTGTACTTAAGAATATAAGTAAATTGGTAACTCTACTTTTGGGGTTACTAAAAAGTCAAGAGTAATTTCTTGTATGTATAGTCAATTTTTATTTAAATAAAATAATTCATTTGGACACTTTTATTCTTATGTTTAAGATATTTTCACTTCATTGTAATATATATATTTTGAGTAAAATATTTATAAATTAAATGTTTCAAGATTTCCACACATTCTATTGATTCAATTTCATCCTAGGGATCGTTATTCTTGATCGGTATCCATGAATGTTCGGACACTCCTTCTAAGATTTAAACATACAATAATATAATTTCTTCCTCAAAATATCAGAGGAAATAAAATATATTTTAAATGTTATTCATAGATTTCTTTGTGATTAATGTATTGGAAGATCCACTAATAGAGGGTTGTTGTTGTTTTATATAAGTATGAACCATAACTTGTTTATTACCAAAATAATTAGATAGCTTCACATAGATCAATTTATTATTAACAACAAGATTCAATTAAGATAGAATACCATATAGTTTCTAACTCCTTCTCCAATTTATTTGGTATCTTGTGTGATAAATTATTACATCACCCATATCATTAGTTATTAATGTGGTTCCTCCAATTACTACTATTTACTAAAAAAAGAAGAATTATAAATGATATTAATCTAAATAATAATCATATAAAAGGAAAATTATACACTTGTATGGAATAATTTATTAATTACTAACAAATCATAGCCTAGGTTATACTATTATGCTTCAAACTATGATATATGTGGTTCATTTTATAAAACTAGTATCCCCCACCTCCATGAATTTCATTGGGACATAATGGACTTTAAAAATATTTTTATAATTTCATATATATGTATATACATATATATGAAAAATTATCAAATATATTAAATTTATTCTATAAAGAAAAACCCACTTAAATAAGTAAAAAACATTTTTAAAGAGTATAATTATTAGATACTTAATAAAACAAAGTATATAACTTAAGAACAATATTATAAAATATGGGAGGTAAATATTTTATAGTTATTGTAACAATTAACAAAACTTCCTAAATATAAAAATATTTCACATACACATTAATAACATAGTTATAAGTAATACATATTTTAAAACATTAAAATAATAGAAAAATATATACTAAAAAACATATTTTAATCCTATAATAGATAAAAATAAGTAAATCTATGACGAGAATCAAAATCTATTTTCAATAATAGATATATTTTTATAATATTTTTTTCTTATATACATAAATGTTTCTTGTGATGTAAAATCGATAGATTTAATGAAGAAATAAAAAAACATATATAAAAAATATTTTTGAAAAAAAATCAGAAAAATAGAAAACTAAATGTTCTGAAAATTTTAAAAAAATCCCATTAAAAAAATTCCTTTATTTATCATAATTATTTTAAACAAATATAAAAATTAATATATTTTGTTCCTAAAACTATAAAAAATAGTAGTAAATAACATCAAGTATAGCATCATGGATAATAGCGATAATGCATGAGTAGGGTGACCTGGTAGCAGAACTTTTCTTCAGTGGCCTTAAGATCCTCCTAATAGTAATCAGAAGAACATTATATTAAGATAGAGAAAATAGACCAATAATTATTTTTGTTGATCGATGATTCATTTTAAAACACTTATTCAAAATTTTAAACCATTTTAAATGAAATATTGAAAAATTAATATTTAATGATTATTTCTGATTCTAAAAATATTTATCATCATGGAAATATGATAAACAACAATGGTGTGAATGATTATAATATTAGATATACTATTATATCCATGTACTACTTTTAAAGAAACAAAGTTATATTCATGACCTTATGTAGGCATACAATTTCAGCATTTAGTGATGTGTCGATTCAATTAAATCAAATCTCATTCTCAGCATTCAAAATGAAACAAAAAGAAGAAGATACGATAAAAAGTTTTATATTTAAAGTCTATTTATATAGTTAATAATGAAAAGATAATAAAAAAATAAAAATACAATTTTTAATATAAATCTTTAGGCTAAAAGAGAACATAAAAATACTTCAAAAAATATTATCCATAACGATATTCAAAAAGCCAATGGGAGATAGATAAAAAAAATTATAACACAATGAACACATAGATAAAAATTCCAATCATATAAACTTTATACCACTATGAAATGGAATCAAATTATTCCAGACAATCTAAATAAGGAGTAAGCATAAATGGTGTTTGATATTAATTTTTAGGACACCAATCCATTACGGTTAATAATGATGTGATCTTAACTTGAACTAGTATCACATCTTGCAAAATAATGTACCCAAAATGCACAAGAAACAAGATATCTATACAAAAGTTTGTAAAAATATTCCTAATAATCAATGAAATATATTACTAGGAATATGGTAGATTTAAAAATTAAGATATTACATGCAATTAATAATTTATAGATCCGAATGATACACCTTTACTTCAAAATGAATAGTAATAGTTATTTCAATTTAGTTGCTATATTACTAATTAATATAAAATTATTTTTGGGGAACCTAATAATATAAAGATAATGATAGTAATGAAAAATTATAATAATATCATTTTAGAAATCATGATAAATAAATAAAATTAAAATCTATAATGAGTTTCACTATCAACAAAAATGGAGTTTCACATTAAATGAAAATAAACATCAATTATTGATGACTTTATTAGAGAATGAAAACTAAAAAAAGTTCTCTAAATATAGTTATTTGTTACCTTTAACATTGTTAATCCAATCCACCCCTCTTTTAAACTTTTAGGGCCTTCTAGGGTTACAAAATGAGGAATATTATAGTTCAAACATGGTGGATTCATCCATTATTAATATATTATAGAAAAAATATTAATTTAATTGATCTTGGTACCCATATATTCAAGGAATATCCTAAAAATAATTCAATAATTTTACAACATAAAATTATCAAAAGAAAAAAATTCTCAATAATTAATATTCTAGAACATACATTTATAACTAAAAAACATTTTCCTTATTACTTAATAAGTGATTTTTTATATTTTATATAGTCGATTGGATTTACTTAATAATATAAGGTGGGAGCTATATTCATTCCTTGTCATATTTTTCATGTCATCAATCTGGTATTGTAATTTTCTCAAAATAAAAAATGGATTAATAAGAATTTTTTATAGTAGCTAGAAAGATAAAAGTGAGACATTCAAAGTCATGAAGGATAAAAGGTTCTTGGTATGGTACCAAATCAATTTTTCATATTTTAAAAAATCATTAATTGAAATTAATACACTATTTCGATCATAAATCCCTATAAAATCATGGAAAATCACATACATACTCATTTGGGTAATATGAGTATGAATTTAAAAAAACAATGTTTGTGATTTAAGGTAACTGGAGGAATTTTTGTTTTTCTTCTCATTTGACAAAACATTGAAAATTGGATATGAAAAAAAATATATTTTCCCTTCATAAATGAACCAATCCATATGAACTTTAATTCTAGTCAATCCTTCATTAAATATTTATGAAAATAATGGGAAATAATTTTGTGAAATATTGATTACATAAAATTGAATATTTAGAGTTATAAAATCTTTAATAGAAGTAAGTGTTAGTTTTTATAATTATCTATATATTGGAAATTTTAAATGCATAGTTCACATTAGAGAAATAAAATTACGTAATAAAATCATGTAAAAATTAAAATATAAAATAAAAATGCGTAATTTTAGTTACCTAGAATGGAAAAGTATTAAAACTTATAGATTTATAGAATACAATAGTATATAAATATGTAATCATGTCAAAACAATTAATTTGATGCATTAAGTATACCTGGGATTTGTATTTTCACTCGTATATAATTATAGAAGTATATAGTGGTACTAGGGAAAATAAAACTAGAAGAAAATATTTTTGGGGATAAAAATAATACAATTAAATAAATAATTATAAATGAGGGTCAGGTAGAATTTTTGAATAAAATACATGTAAGATTTCAAATAAAAGAAAATATTTTGGATAATAACTTCCAGTTATATAAGGATTTTTTGGAATTAGTACCTAACTTGAATATTCCAAGGTGTGAAAATTTATTGCAATATAATATGGAAGAAATCCAATAGTTTCTGGAAAATATGGCATGGGAGAAATCACACCCTGCATAGAAATTTGAGTAAAAATGAAAAAAAAATATTATAATTATAAGATAAAAATAGACTTATAGAAATAATTTATTATGAAAAATGAAAATTGAAGATGATATATTATTTTTTAGTTATATCCACCATATAAAATTAGATTTAGTCCAAATATGAAAAGGTGTAAACTTATTTTCATAGTTCAATTTCAACGTATCCTAGATTACTAATAATATGAATTTTGATTGGGTAGAATTTGGTACATCATTATCATTGTATGAAAAAGTATTGAAATTGTTAGAGTGTGAATAACACAACCTATAATGATACAGTTGATAAATATAATCAGCTTTTTCTTTCTGGGATAATTTTATGTGATGACATGTTATTCTTGTGAATAATATTCAATTGTCTGATATGTGAATGTATGTATCTTTGAGTAGTATATATTTATAAAATAATTATAATGGTAGATATTTTATATAGAATATAATAAGAATTAAAATTATATCATTCAAGTGTATTTTTAAACCTGTAATAATAGGGAAAAATTCAACTTCATTAACAGTCATTGAAATATCACATCCTTTTACCTTTCATAGGAATTAAAATTCATCTCTAACGTCTTTAGAATTAATTTTAAAGGAGTGAAAAACATTTACGATATTCAAAAAATTTATCAAATATTTTAATTTCAAATAATAAATAAATAATCTAATTATAATATGTATAATAACAATGGAATTTGGCATTTAAAGTATCCAAGTTGTACTCACAAAGAAACTCACCATACAAGAAAAAATTGGAATTGTAATAATTGAAAACTCAATAAGAAACATGCATATAATATTTACGATTTTGATATAAATGAATATAAATATAAATATTTTAATACAAAATTAATAAATTGAATGTTAATTGTAAATATATAAACATTATGTATTAAATAAATGATATAAAATGTTATGATTTATACAGAAAAACTAAAAATCCCTTGAAGAATGGAAATAAAGAAACTATAGTAAATTAAAATTTCATAAAATTGTAAGTTCGTTGTAAATTTATAGAAACTGAAAGTTCATTAATATGACTATAAATATATTTAAATATAATATAATTTCTTCCATGTTCAATATTAACATTAGGGGTCACTAACAGTGAGATTTTTTAATATATTGTTTTGTGTAAAACCTAATATTTGAGGATGAAATACAAGAGAAGTTGATAATTTATATAGATTTAAAATATGAGGTAATGGATAAGGTAGGATGAATGATATCTTTCAGTGATTAGAGCTAAATTAAAATGATATGAGGAATTATTATAAGAAGTTGTAAGTTGAGCATAATATAACCTATTATTTGTGAAAATCAATATAATTGGAATTTACCATGAGAACAATAAAGGAGAGATAAAAATAAGATAATAAAAAAGAAAATAAAATAATTAAAGTTAAAATAATTTTTCTATATAAAAAATTTGAAAAAATAAAAGTGATATTATTTTTTTAGAAAATACAAGGTTTTCAATTGTGATCAAGTAATCCTCTAGTTAATTGACTAAAAACTTTTATAAAAGATAAAATAAAATATCCTTTAGAAAATGAAAATAATATCTAAAATATGAGAATTATGAAAAAAATAGCCACTTTGTGTCATGTAATCTTTGATTGGTAAATTGTTTGTTAAGAGATTAAAATCCATGAACATTGCCTTTAGTGACACGGTATAAGACAATCAACCCTTCATCACATCACTCTAGAGTGAATGACAAATATATAGTGAAAAAATAAATAGAAAACCAATGCACATGCTTTAATAATTTTAATGTACAAATAATACAATTATATTATCATTACAAAAAATGAATCATATACTCATGCACCAACACAAAAAAAATATTGTTTTTCATATTAGGAAATCTTACGTCGAATACATTCCTTATAAAAAAATTAAATTCGCATCTATAATGAAAATAATATCATACCATGTCAACCCCATTACATGTTTAATTTAAATATAGATAATGACCTGAAGTTGGAAATATATAAGATTTATTTTCTGGTTTTCTTCTTCTATGATATTCTTGAGATGTGAATAGAATTTTTAGTATTCTCATATAACTATAGATGAAATGTATTACAAGTAAACTAAATGATATATATGAATTTTCTATGTGTAGTTAAAGAAAAAAAATAAAAAATAGTGAGATATTTGAACAAGTACATAAGTGTATGATATATTAAAATATATTAATTATTTTAAATGTTTAATGATTTATTATATAGAAGTTTATGGTCTTGAGAAGAATAGAACCATGTAATAACTTGAAATAAAACAACACCATCACTATTCTAAATTAAATGATGATATTTTTGATATCCTCAAGAAATGATTATGTTATAATTAGTAACATTTAAATATTGGGTGATAGTACACACCAATGGGGAATAAACCAATAGAAAACCAAGGCACATTCTTAAATAAATTTCAAGAAAAAAACTAATGATGTTACTTCTTGAAAAAAAACTAATTTATAAACCCATACAACTACTCTAAAATATTATTTTTTTTATATATAATATTTTATGGTGTAAATTTATTTTGAAAACAAAAAATAACTACACTAAATAAAACAGATTGGTCACCAATGAAAATAATACGAAGGGGACACAATTTTTGGTTTTCACAATTAGGGTTTATGGTGTTGCTAAAGAGGGAAGAGAATTACCAAAATGAACTATGAAGTGTATCATTCAAGGAAATAATTCTAAGATAGTAAAAATACAGTAATGGATTAAAAAAATAGAGGGTTATAAAACATAATATAAGAAAACCATAAACCAAGAATTAGGTGATTCGTCTAAACCATTTTACTATTTTAAATTTCATGATAGAAGAAATAGTGATTGAATAAGTCCACATAAAGAAAGAAGGGGGTATGGTTGTTAGTCTACTCACCAGTATCGGCCAAAGAATTGACCGATTCTTGGGTATTCACATAGATAAGATTATATCATATATCATAGAAACCCTAAATGTCGTGAATAACATGGATTCCTCAGTGTATGAATGCCTACTAACACGCTGGGTCTCTATGTTGAACGAAACCTAATTAATATTTATAACCTAATAGTAGTAGTATTATGGTAATTAGTGTCTAAAAATTGAAAAGTATTAATTTTTGTAACTTAATAATTAAAACACAAACAAAATTAAATAAATACAAATTGGAAAGTGATGGAGTGTTGATGGAAGTTTGAAAGTAAGGGAAACAGTAGTGAAAGATACGAAGACCAAATAGTTTAGAAGTTAATGGAACTATAAAGGAAAAAATTAATAGATATGGGAACTAATATTTCATGGAATTAATCATAAAATGATTATTTTGTGAATAATTTGACTTGAAGAAACTAACTATCATTTAATGATCAGTATTTCCATTGAACTCCCACAAAAAATAATTATACCAAACAAAACTCAAGATCAAGATAATTTTTCATAGAGAAGACCAAACCACAACCCTTTATGATTAATACTTCTGTTTTATCTTCTATGGAAAAATAAACTATAAATTTTTCTTATCCATAGTCAATTAATAGTGAAAATATTCAAATGAATAAGAGAATGTGTGCCTCAGGATGAAATGAACCAAAATATTCAATGACTAAAATCGATGCAAGAAAGGGTAAAAGTTATTTCAATCCATCTAATTTAATTCCCCTAAAATTGAATTACTCATATTATTAGTATAAATAACACAATATTTCAATGAAACTAACTTAGAAAAAAATTGAAAACAATATAAGAGAATCATAATATTATTTTTTGATATTATAATATTTCTCTAGGAGAGTGTGTATAAGAATGAACTTAGCAACCCAAAATGAGTAATCATCCCCAAGATAAATTGTGTGAAAACTCCCACATCACTTCTAACATTATCAATATCATATTTATACATTTCCTCTACTGCCTCCATTTGGTGAACCTTTATTGGGGATATCCTTCTCATATTTGACTCTAGATGAACTCTATAATAAAATTAACTCTCCCATTTGATCATGTATTTTGAAGAAAGTTTGATGAATCCTTGAAATATCCTACCCAAGTTTCCCAGCATCTCTTTTCCATCATTGAGGTCAATGTCCTTTTGGATTTAATTTTATATTTAAGGAACATTCATGTTTTAACTCCACTTATTTAACATTAATTTTCACTCTATCTACCTTCAAATGGATAAGAAGTTCATATAAAAACCATTAAATTGTTCTAAAAAAAGCTGAGTACCTTTTCTCAAGTCTCTTTCTTCCCTTACATTACCTTTCAAATGTAATATTTACAATTCTTTATCCCAGGTTCACCTTTCCATATCCTTGTAGAAACCTACATAACCTTCATGTACTATTGGATATTCGATTCCATAACCTAGGAATCATGCTAATAACATGTACACATCTCTTCAAAAATGGATTCTATATTTACATAGCCACCTAAAATATACATAATTAAAAACATCTTGAAATTATCAATTCTAGAATCAAAAACACAATAAATAATTATAGAACATTCCAAATATGTGATATTAAAATATATATAAATAAAAATGATGATAAATTATTCAATTCAACATCAAAATCCCATTTCAATATGATATTAAATAAATAAATTTTTTCACAATTGATCAATATATATAAAATCATTTCTCATTTAAAATAAAATTTTAACATTATAAACTCCAATTATTCTCCAAAAAATATGTGGTAAAATGTAATAAAAATATTCCATATCATCTGCCTACACTAATGAATTAATGTCTTGATGGATAAACACATTCTTAATTGAAAATAGGAGTTAATAAGAATAGTTGAAAACAAAATAAATAAAAAATAATAGTTAATAGGAATTGTTAAAAAATAAATAAAAAATATAATTAAATGGAAGGATGAGATAATAAAAAATATATCAAAAATAGTAGAAATCAGATATAGATTTGATGAAACAGAACCAATAGTTGTATGAACATTGTAAGAGAAGATACTTCTAGTCTTCATCACATGAGACCACCCTGATTTCCAAGGTGTGTCTTCCCTTAATAAAATTTATATAAAGTGTGTGATTTGTGGAAATAGAAATTTCATTGGTTGAAGAGAGTAAATAAAAGGTTGATAAGAGATTCCATGACTATCAAAATCAAAAGGATATTGAAGGATAGTAGTGATTTGAAGTTAATTATAATTGAAGACCTATAGAGGAAAGGTGGTTTTCTATTTGAATTAAAATAATGGGGTATTAAATGAATGAAATGCATTACATAGAAAACTACACATGTTAAAAATAAATGTAGATATTAGTATAATTATATATGTTCTCTTTTTATAACCTTAATTATAAATATTAATATATAAGATACAAACTATAATAAATAAAAAATTATAACATATTATTATAAAACTATTCACATGAAACCCATAAAATAAAACCCTCCCATATTCTAAAGGATTAATTTTTTAGGGATATTTGATATATAGTAAAATAATTTTAAGGAATAAAAATGTTGTCATTTTTTCATCTTCATATTAATCTATTAGATTGAATTATACACATATCACTACATTGGATACCCTAATACAAACATAATGAAAGTGTGAGGTAAAAATTGTAATAAGGGGATGATTAAAATAAATATGATTATGAGATAAATCATATTATCAAACTAATATAACATTGAACCGTAATAGAGTATGACCATAAATAATAAAATTCAAACAGGTAATATTAATAATTATATTATTAAAATAACGAAAATATATTAATATGGGAATCATAAGAATTGAGAACAACTATAAAACGTGTCATCATAAAGATAATCCAAGACTCACTATCAAGAAATTGTAACATAATGTTATAGGTTCATTACACATTTAATATACATAGTTTCTCAAGAGATGTAATCACTACCCAATTTATTCCAGGTATATAATTCTTAAACCAACCATCACATTATAATATGTCATGTGATTAAGATTTTCCTAAATTCTATTATAAATATAATTTATTTGGGATATATCATGTGAGATTGTATAAGGGATATCATGTTGTAAAATATTAATAATGAAATGGAATATTATATTTCTTGTGGGTATATCATTGCTTATGAAAAGTATATATCACAAAGTATCTACAGAAGATAATTATAATATATGAAGGTTTATATCATAAGGAGTGGTTAATCATATTGTATAATGCATAAGAAACCCAATCATTGAGTATGGTATTCAAACCTTAAAATTTAATGTTCGATTAAGCTTCTTCATAGTCTATCATTGGAAATAAAATTTCACATGATGAATCTTACTAGAAGAATACATTTTTTCATGGGGTTACACACATTGTAAAACTTTCCATTTACATAAATATTTAATAACATATAATTAAATGCCTAAATTTTTTGGGAGTGTCCCTATGATCAATATAAGGAATGATTTTCCTATTGTGATGATGATAAGAGCTCTCTTAATCCTCTTACAAATTATATAGAATCTTCCAACCTCTTTTTGCCTTTGCAATCAAGAGGTACTATTAAATCGTGTGATTTTTGGAGAATCTGACAAATGGGTTTGGTGATTTAGATAATCTAGTAGATACACCCTATAAGAAGGGCCTTATAGTCACTTAAAATGTATTTTTATTAAGCATATGTTTTAAATTCATATGTTTAGGAAATCATCGTTGAATGGTATAAGTTTTTTTTTATATATACACAGTTTTTGTTTTTCACATCATAGAGGCCTTGGGCTAATGGTTATAATTTTATTATGATATAGTTATAAAGATGAATTTGAACATTAAAAACCTAAAATTATGGAAATATGACCCACATAAAAATGATATCATATATAAACCTTAAATATAAATTAAACATATGAGAAGGAAATGGGTTACATAATAATGCCTCAAGCCTTGGAAAATATTGAATCATATATTTTACTAATAATAAAATATATTAATGTATATTAAGACATTAAAAAATGAATAAATTTTTATAGTTCATGAAATATGTCACAAAGTGAAATTTTGAATATAATAAAGGTTTGATAAAAATTTTTGAAATAATATCTTTACCAAAATTTTAGGAAAAAAACTTCTTCAAAAGTGAGTAGAGAAATATGAGAACCCCAAAAACCATCAAATGAAAAGTATATTATATATTTCCAGAATTTGATATAGAATAAATAAATATTATATAATTAATACATGAATAGAAAAATTATATGGAAGAGTTTCTCTTTTGTACCTCAAATAGTGTGCCTTAATGTAATAATTGAGATGGTAGTAAAAAACAAGTTTATATCCCCAAAGAAAGAATGGAGAATCAAAAAAATGACATTAATAAGGTATTTATATAGATCAGTAAAGAAATAAAGAATGGATAATGAAAAATATGACATTAATAATGGATATATATAGATCGATGAAGAAGAAAAGGTGGAAGAAATAAAATAACAGAACATACATTGAAATTAAAAGAGGGAATATGGAGTATCTCATATCACTTTATATGCAATGTAAGGTATGAACTATTAATATAAAATAGTTTCATGGTGAAAATTATTATAAAAAATAAACAAAAAATATTGTCTAATTCAACAATATTTATTTAATATATAAAATAGAAGATATAAAATAGAGAACTAATATATGCCTAAAATGGATATTATAATGAGAACCCCTTACCTCAACATTCAACTCACTTTTTATGCTCTTATTAACTCTAAAATAATTTAATTAATTAAATTTACTTTATATTCTATAATATTATTAATGTTTATTTCCTTCATAATAAACCATTTATTATCCTCTACAATTAATTTTTTATATTTTTATTTTTATGTTTATAGTTTGGGGTCTTTATTCACTAGTTCCAAAGCTTCTTTGATATAATGGTGATAGTAAAAGGTATTTTATTATTATTCCATAATCCCATAAATTTTCAAGGTATATATTCAAGTAATTACAATTATATAAAACAATAATAATTTAATAGAAACTATATAATAGCTAAAAATCAAGAAATACATCCTTATAAACTTATTGTGGGTGATTAAACAAGCTATGATGGATTATTTTTAATATAAGAAATATCATTCCTATTTTACTACTATAAAATATTAAACATGGGTATAATTTATTTTTAATTGTATAAGTACACTTGAAAAAAAAATTATTAGTATCTTTAAAATGTGAAAATGAATATAACACATTAGTATCCATATAGGTGATATAAACCTATAAGGGTGTGAATGGTGAATTTTAGAATGATTAAATAGAAAATTAAAAAATAAATATTTTATTTAATAATAAATTAAAATTAAAATTACAGTATTGTTTAATTATTTAATTATTATATATTATATTTAAACGAGGTAAGAAGGGAATTAAAATGAAAGATTTTTTATTTGGAATGTTTACCTTACTATTTGTGATGCTTATGTTGGTATGTAACTGAATCAATCATGGAATGGTATTTTGTGAGACTAAAGATTCTTTAACATAGATAGAATGGTTTAGTGATTAATTTTTATCTATCAATAGAAATGGTGGATTTTTTAGAATTGAGATGAAATAGGTGAATGTGATTTTTATTTGTATGTCAAAGATGATGAGGTTTTGACTAAAATATTATGAAATTTTTATTTTATATCAATAATATAAATAGTATAGATTTTAATAAATAAATACAATAATTTTTACATGTACAGATGAGAAACAAATTGATATTTCATTCACTATGTAATTAATCATGTATTTATTAAATAATAAAAAATATTATACATACTATATTTCACTATTCATATATCTATATTACTATTGATAAAATTTAACAAAAAAACACCCTTTTTATAACATCAATTTATTAACTCCAAAAAATAATTACATTTTACCAAAATAATTTTTAAAATTACAAAATCCCAAAATTTTAATTTCAACATTAAATTTTACTAATACTGAATAAGATAAAAGATACATGATTAAAAATATACAAATTTATTTTCTTTTAGTTACATGATTTGAACATTAATTGTATGGTATTAAATTTATTTTATTTAATTATTTTATTTCTTGTAAAAACTTAAGTAGAAGTTGACTTTATCAAAATATTGTGAGAGTTATTTTACTATTCCAATTATTAGTTTACTATTCTTACGTTCATGTATCTGATGGATACTATCCAAATTTACAATTTCTATATATCCCTTTTAATTAATCTCCATGCCATATTATGTTTTCATTATCCATTCACTTATTTTTCTCTGAATGCTATATTAAATTTCTCATAAAATTACCATCTTATTTATAATTTTTTCCAATATTAATATAATGATATTCACAAAAGTGGTGTTTATTGTAGAACACAACCCATCAAATTTAATTTTATTAGTAATTTTATTATCTAGTGTTTATTGAACTAGGATACTTATATTAATTACATATAATGTTTTTTTATGAATTAAAATGTTGTTTTTTCGTTACACATTGCAAATGATCTACTCTAGTATTTTCTGGAAATATTTTAACTATATAAGTTTTCATAAAATAAAATTTAAAATAAAAACATGTTATGTTGCATAACTACATATCCATTAAAACTATTTTATCCACTAACTTCTCTCTACTAACCAATAGTAGTCACATGAGTTAATAGATTAAAATTTGGAAAACTTATGCAATATCTACCAAGTTTGGTTGGTATATGGAGTCATTTTTCTACTTCTAAACATATTATGTTTTAAAGTTCATAAACATTCATTATGGTGTTTAAAATTTTATTTAATTTATATGCTTCTAGACTTCATGAAATCTTGTGAAATATTGTGGGGACCTCAAGGATACTTGACGAAGACGTAATGGAAGAATTAAATCATTACGTGGAAGCAAAAAGATCCTTAAAATGGCCTTGAAGAAAGTGGAGTATCCATTTGTTGATGCACATAGTAGAATGAAGTCCCGACTATCTAGTGGAATAACCACTAGAATTCTAATCCAGAAGAACCCAACCACATAGTCAGTGTAGATGGATAGCAATAATTCAAAGAGAAGTTTCTCATCGGCCATCCAGTGGGAACTCAATGGCCATCCAATGGATTTATAATAAACATATAAAGAAGTATTATTGCCACTAGATAATTGATTGAGACTACTGTGTAATGGGTGGTTTTGATTTAGAGGCCCCACGACTAGTATTTATGATAGTAAAAATTCATTTAATCTAGTCTTCTACGGCTTAATTTCCCCAAAGAGAATTCCTAAATATTCCTAAAAATTTTAAGGGATATAAATAGTATTCACATTTAAAAAACTTAGAATTTATTGAATATTTTTTTCATGTTTATTATTATTATTTAATTAAATACATAAATTAATTATAGATATATTAGGAAATTCTTAAAATTAAAAAGGAAATAGTGTTAATAAACTAATTTGTTGTATGATTATATTTAAAATATTAATTTTCAAATTATATAATTTTAATTTTAAAATATTAATTTTATTTCATAATTAATCATGAAAAAATTTTAATATTCATATTTTTTTAGAATTTTTAGAAAATGTTGATTTTTCAAATAATAGTGAAAAATAAATATTTTTATTGAAACATTATTATATATACAATGTCAAAGTACAATTTGGATTAGTTTTAAATTTTCATACGTTTAGTTTTATTATAATTATTCCAATTCATGTTTTTTTAATGGGTTTTATACTTGAATTTTGTATAAAACCATTTTATATTTAAAAAATAAATTTTCATGAAAACCTATTTTTCTTTAAATTTTTTAAGTTTATTTTTAAGTTAAATTCTAAAAATTATATGTTTTATATTTTTAAAAAAGAGTTTCATATTTGAAATCATCATTTACAAATTTATGAAAAATATCCATTCTATTTTTGGGCAATATGAATAGTGAAATTAGTAATTTTTCTTACCACGGTTAAGGGTAAATAGAGTAATTAAGTATAAAAATAATATGAAATAGATTATAAAATTACAATAAAACTTGTTCCAATTTTATTTTATGATTAATAATTGACCCAAATCATCCATTAGTCTAATTTATAACCTCTTAGATCCACCTGGTTGACAATAAGTCCCTTATAGTATTTTATTTTAAGAAAAGTTAAACTTGTCACGTTATTGTTTCTAATAAGTATAACATTTTCAAAATATGGTCATGTAGAAAATAGGATCATCCATAAATAGTATTTTTTTAATATAATATATCTATATTTTTGGGCTAATTTAATTTAAATTTTTAGTAAATAACTAATTTCCTTCAATGCTTCCACAACAATGATGTAGTAATTAATAAATAAATGGAAAAATAAAATAAATGATATTAAAAATATTAAAATAAATATTACTTTGATATTAAAGGTGATTAATGAATTATCTATATTTTCATAAAAATTTTATGATATTATAACATATTTGGTTCTAATTTTTACTTTTTTTTTATGTTTTCAATGTCCATGTAATGAGTAGTGCTAAATTTGACAATAATGATATTTCATGAATATAATAATTTATCAAATTATTAAAAAATCATAAAAACATTATTTAATAACAAATGTGACAAAATATGGTCAAAAATTTTATACCTTGTTCATTTATAGTCCATTTCAATGTATATGGATCCAAAATATTCTTTTATATTTAAATATTCTAGGAAATTCCAAAAGTACCCCTCACCTCAATTATAAATGGGGACTCATTCCTTCACTTCAGTTAAGTAAATTTAGCCTCATATATTATACATCCTATATAATATTATCTTATCCACGTGCCTATCCTCATTCTAGATATTTTGGTATTCCAAAATACTAATTCTAAGTTCTTTAATGGTCCTTCAAGGAGGTCATATTTAAGAGGTAACATTCTGAAAACCACCTCTCATAATTTGTCTTCACATTCAACATCATATTTACTTAATTCATCAATAAATGCATAATAACTATTGTATCAATTGTGTAATATAATTTTATATTTATAATTGAATATATTATATTCATCCAATTTTTCATTTCCTCTAATTCAATGAAACAAAACCATTATCTTAAATATGTTGTTTAACTGTCTTCCATGGATAATGAGTTTACATTTTACATTACCTCCATGAAGACTGATCATGAAAGTATTATTATGCTTAAATAATATATTAATAAGTATAAAATAAATTATTTCATGTTCTATAAATAATATATAGACATTTTATTAAATAAAAATGAAACAAATTTGTGATGGTCATAAAACCTTGCAAAATAAACAAAACAATTATCATTAACATTTTTTCGAATGAATAATATCCGTGTAAAAAATAAAAATGATTCACGGGAACAATTTTAAATTATATAAGTACATTAATACCATATATTTTCACTCTTATATTTTTATTCCCATTTTACAAGAACATCCATAAATGTACACAAGTTAGCCAACCATGAAATTAATGCTCATGAAATGAAAAAATTGCTCTTTAAAACTCATCAAAATCGACATAAATGAACTTAATAAAATTATAATAAATAAAATAGATATAAAATATGTTTTTAATTAAGTAATTAATGAATCTGATTTTATTATACCAAACATTAATTACAAGGGCATAATTCATTTGTACAAATGGTAAGAGGAATTCCTTTAAAAAAATTCATTTAATCTCTCTTTTTTTGAAAAATTAAAAAGCAATGTTTTTTAACTTATAATGAATTAGTGTATTTTACCAATTACATGATTCATTAATGATTTGAAATTTCTTTTATAATAATACATGGGGATTTTCGAGGAAATTTTATGTTATAGTTTTTGGGAATTTTTAATGATTATTGGTGGTTTAATTATAAACCAAATATGTGTGGGTCATTGATATCCCTCCAATTCCTTGGGTATTTTTTAAGTTTACCATGATGGTTATTCCTTGTGTAGTTTTGATGGTTATATTCAAGTATAAATGTGAGGGTTATATAAAATATAACTATGATGGTTATTTACTATTATCCATGAGGGTCAAATAATAAGTATCATAAGAAAATGATTCCCCAAGTTACAATTATGATTTATTTATTTTTTCTATGTTTTACATAAATCCCATGATTTCGTAAATTATTTTATTGTAATAATTATATATTACTTTTTATGGGTGAAAAGTATAACTTTCTGAAAAAAAAATTCATGTTTCTATATGTATTCATGAACTAATGGTTCTTTATTTAATTTTATGTCCCTTTTATATTTTTTTTGTGCACATCCCATTTTTTAAAATCTTTTTTCATTGGGTTTAAGAATGGGTAATAGAAATGAAAAATTTAATATTTATGTTGTGAAAAAAATTATAAAAAACCGTAATTTATTTAATGGATTTTTTATAATAAAAATAAATAATGTACAGAAGTTTCAACTTGTGATATATGGGCTTAATATGTAATATTGTGTACTAATTTTCTAAAACTCTAAACCTAACAATACTCAATATAAGAGAATAAATTATTTACTTAATATTCATGATTATATAATTTATAAGGCATGGTCTTTATAACTAGGGTGACTTAGAATCCTACCTTCTCAACCATTATCCTATGCCAATATTCTATTTTCCCCAATTCTCTCATATGATATCTCATTTTCTAAATTATCTCTTCTAAAATATAAAGTCTATTCTTATAGTAAATTTTCTCACTCTTATCAATTTTTCATTCTCACCTAAGGTTTCTTCATATTCTTTAGAGAGAATCAATAATAACCAAAAATGTTATTTCTTATAATAAATCTTCTCTCTTTTTCCTTTTTCATTTATCATTGGTCCTCACTACCATTAAACTATTTTCTTGATGTTTACTTTCCATAATTGTTAAATGGCAAGGGACTATTATCTATCATGTTTCGCGCTATTTTAGTTTAAAATCTTATGTTGATTGTGATTCTAGTTTCTTTCCACAACCTAAAAATTACGAGAGTTTTCGTATCTTGGATACTATTAAATCCAAGGGACTAATATAAAAAATCCTCAAAGAATTTGGGTGGTAGATATATGTGATATTCTTAAGCAATTATAGAACTTTCATACCATGTATTGTTCATTATTTAATTTTCAAATTTTAAGTTATTTATTACTTGTTTTTTTCAATTAATAATTTTTTTATACAATCAATATGCTTAATAATTTTTTTGAATCTCCCATTCTTTAATTCTTCTAATATTATAAACATATATAATTATATCATTGTGCATTCAAATTTAATCAACTATTATTTTTAAATCTTCATAATGTTTTAATTATCTTAAATATTTCAAAAATAAGTTCTAATATTTAATTATTTTTATCAATTATTTTTTACGATAAATTTAACCCCCCCCCCCTTATTTTTCACCATAATATGACCTATATTTGGTATAAAAATACTCTTGAATTTATTTTTTTCAAATGATTTCAAAGATTATTTTATTTTCAAAATAATTAATTTATTTTTCCTGAAATATTATTTTTTAAATGGATTATTCAACGAACCCTGGTGCTCTAGAAGGACACTCTATAGAACATGATCCATTTTTTAGTTAAATATTATCATTATTATAAAACTAACAAATATAAATTTCTTTAAAATTTTGGTTATTATGTCTAGAAAATAGTAAGGCATGGTTATATTCATACTGTTGTAAAATATGATAAATAGACTCCCAATGAAATTTATAATTTTGAATTATTTGGTAAATAAATGAATGCCATAAAATATTTGGATAAAAATATGTTTAATAAAATTTTTGTATGAAAACTATCTCACAAAATTTGGAAATACTTAGAAGTAATTCTTGAAAAATAAAAAATTAAATGATACTTGTTTATAAATGTTTGGATAATAATTTGAAATTTTCTTTATGCATCCTACTGAATATATCATTAAAAATTATACTTCATTTGATGATATTTATAATGGGTGAAATTATCTTGGTTATACTCTTTTTATATAAAAATTATTCAAGAAAATGATTTGGGTTTTACAAAGAAATTGGGAACCCAAAGTCAAAAATATCCAAGAAGGTAAAGACATAAAAAAATGCTTGTTAAGGAGCTCATTGGTTCTCTCAGGACATATGATATAGAAATAGAAACAAAAACAAAAAATGAGGAAAAGGAAGTAAAATGAACTAGAAAGATAATTGATTTCATGGTAATTAATAATGACTCTACAGAATGTGACACCAAGATTTTTCATTTTTCGGAATGGGTAAAAAAATACATGGAAAATAAGATATTTACTCAATAATTTAAAGACTAAAATAAAGAAACATAGTTTAATTGATTTAGTATCAAAAATAATGGCCTCATCAAGGAATAATATTCTGTGAACAAAAAAACAAAAACAAAGGTAATAAGTCACTAAAATTCTTAACAAGGAGTGCTATAATGGACAAAATTTCTATATAATAATTCATAGATGAAATTATTAAATATCTCAAGTGATATTTCATGGAAGAGGTTATTTTAACTGAAACCCAAGAAGATACTCTTTATATGGATAATAGGTTACTAAAAAATATGTGTGGTGATTATTTCAAATTTAATAATCTCAATAACATTAATGAAAAAACTGTTACATTTAGAGAAGACTACAAAGGTAAAATTACGGGTATATGTATGTATGGATTATTAAACAATACTCTAATAAAATATGTTTTCTTAATGGGAAGAATTGTAATTTACATAGTATTAGTCAATTATGTGTAGAAGTTTTAAAATTACTTTTAAAAATATTTTTCAAAAGTTTATAATTCCAGAGGAAAGATTTTATTTTGTACATCACTTTTTTTAAAATATTTATATTATTGATTTGAAATCTCATTAAATTCAAATTTTTATGTTTTTAAGTGCCCAGGATAATGAATCTGGACATTGGAATCAAATTTTCAATCATTTCAACTTTCTCACCCTTGTCATTCTCTACTAAAACTAACTAGTATGATATTTATCAAAATTTTATTTCAAATATAACTTAGTTTTTGAACCTTTTTCTCCTAGAAAAAAACACAAATCTTCTTAAAATCTTGAAAGGTTATTTCCTCTTCAAAATCCTTATAACTAGTCAACCTTTAACTTTTGTGACTTACTCATGTTGGTTGTATTGAAGATAAAAAATACACCATTGTAATTATCGAGGATTGTAGTATATTTTCTTGGGTTTCTTTTTTAGCTCATAAAAATGAGGATTTTAATGACTTTATTAACTTTTCATAGAATGTAAAGATATAAAAGTATAAAAAATATTTTCTCATAGAAGTGACCATAGTGGAGAATTTGATAATACATACTTTGATTAATTTTTTTCTTTTTAGGCATATCATCACACTTTATTCAATCTTAGAATGCCATAATAAAATGGGGTTGTTATAAGGTGAAATAAGACCCTCTAAGACATGTATAAGGCTCTATTGAATGATTCTAACCTCCCTATATTATTTCTTGTTATGGAGGAAAATGCCACTTGCTTTATCCTTAAATTTATTCTTGTGATACATTTCTTAAGAAAAAATACCGATAAGTTTTGTAATGGAATAATTCTAAATGATGGATTCTTCAATATTTTTAGTTGTAAATTATTTTTCCTTGATACTAAGTGTAACATCCTCGGCCCAAAATCCACTAAATAAGTGCTTCTATCTGAGTCACCACATGTAATAAAGCACGCTTCCCCTATAATATAGAGCTTACAGACTAGTGAAGAGGGTCTAACATTCCATGTGGGGAGACTATACCATCATTACTATAGTAATACAAAACATATAAAATTTTAAATAGCATAAAAACAACCAAGAACCAAACAATCCCAAAATTGGGTAGAAACCCCATACATAAAATAAACATGACATGTCATACAAGAAGATTCACGTGTGCAAAAATACCCAAACTAAAAACAATAGTTTAATCCCCAAATGGTCCTAACTCTAAGTCTCAAACCTCATCCCAACATATCCAAAGCCTAGTTAAACTTCCGTACATATATACTTTTCCCTTTTCTTGACCTACAAGAATGAAATCTTCTCAAGTACCCAATGGAATCCAGAGCAGGGTGTGAGTACAACTCAGTAGGCCACCACCAATACTGTCTACAAAATATCAGGTCAAACAAATAGTGCATTCAAGCACTACACAATTGATATGTAAATATTGTATAGTTCTTGTTATATTATCTAAAAATATTTACATTTAAAATTTCTAACCATAGTACCAAGTTCCTCATTTTCATATTCTTTATTATGTAATTTATTTTCAACATGTGTTCAATGGGTTAGGCATTTACATCATTCACACAAGGTTTCATGGTATTTATCACTATTAATAAATATATAGGTCAAGTTGTTAAATCACTAGGGAAAAAATCATAGCAATCACATTATACACACCTTGAAGCCTCAGTCTATGTGGAATGGAACCGTTAAGGGAATAGTACTTTGTCCCATTCCAAAACATGTGCATTATGGGGTAGAGTTTAGAGCCTCATTCTAACTCGACTCATGGGTGTGAAACCACAAGTCAATACCCCACATTTCCAAGACATGTTCACATGCTTATACATATCCATTCACCACACATATGATATCATTACTAGTCTAACTAACAATAATAATACACAATAGTCAACATGGGAATAAATATCATTACATAACCCATTAACACAATTTTCGTTTACATTACGTAACTCATTTATCTCATTTCCTTATAATTATTCCTAACTCACTATGAATATTAAATAATTCACATATATTAACCCATTTACCATATTCATCAATTCCCATATGTTAACTCATTTGTCATATTCATTAATTACCATGTATTAAACCCTTATGCATTTCAAGTAACATTCCCAAACCAATTGGCATATTCATATTAATCCCTTTAAACCCATTTTCATGCCTCATCCCATTCGGTATATTCAATAATTAACAATACATTATTAGTTAAACATGTTCAAAATTTCATATAAACTAACCCTCTTAGGGATTTCAACATAATGCATAAACCCATTTGACGCAATCTAAATTAACTCAATTTAACCCATTATTATGTCATTCCAGACAACCCATTAATCCATTAAAAAATCACATCATAATATATATATTCTATTTTCTACTCAATTAAACATATTATAATCTTTAACATGCTCTCAACATTATCACGCAACAATTCCCCACTTGACTCAAAAAATTCCTAGGTTTGGGATGTGGGTGCACCCCCATGGTGACCCCAAAATGGAAAAATCATCCTCAATGCATCCCACATGGATCATTAAGGTTTTAAATAATCAATTGTATGTTCATTTTACCCAACCTCACTAAATTAATTCAAAGCATGACAAGAAGGATGCAAGAACACATACTAATATGAAAAAATACACTTAAAAACTATGGGATATAATGTGTAGACCACCCAACTTGAATCCACTGATGAACGCACTACTATTAATAGCCTTAGATCCCGGTCAAAACACACTTTGAATCCCCAACCTAGATTTTACTATAAAAATAGGGTTTTAGGGCTCTTGAATAAGATCACCCAAGATACAAACCCTAATCTAGAAAAGAGAATAAAAGAGAGGATTAGACATTCCCAGTTGTCAAATTCCCATCCAACTGTAATCTAAACGGACAATAATCAAAGGATAACCACCTTTTGGAAGCGTTAAGGGATTTGGTTCATCACTAGGGTTCAGATTAGAAGAATGGGAGGAAAATTGGGTAGAGTCTTAAAATTTCATAATATAAAAACTATAATTTTTTTCAAATTTGAATGGGTGGCATGGTTTGTCCGCACCGTTTTCCAAAGTATACACAAAGCATAAAAATAGACATTATAATGGAAATGGGTCTTAAAATTTACCTATAAATCTCTTCATGGTTAAAAAATTATGTTCCAATAGGGTGATATCCCAATGTCCAATGTGGCATGGTTTTCCTGGGAAGGCTGCACGGTTTAATTAACTATGTTGCAACTGTGCCCCTAGAAAAATTTAGATTGGTTTTCCATCCTTTCATTTCCCGAATCCCTAGAACACACAATGGCCCCTCACACTACTAATGATATTTTATTAACCAAAAACAAGATATTGAAACCAAAATTTAAACATAGACATACCTCCATGAAGTTCAGGATCTTACACCAAGGGTAATCAACATACTTTTGACCCTAAATCTAATGGTTAAAATATTTTTTGGGTAATAAAACTCAAGTAAGGACTTATGATATGTCAATAATATGACCAAGACATTAGAAGAGTAAATTCCCATCAAATTTTAAGAGAATATTTCTAAATCACATCATCAAATTGATAATGATGTTGACCAACGAGTTTTGACTTTACCTAAAACTCAGTTTGATAAAGTAATTGATGATTTTCACAAACCTACTTCTAATCCTTTAACCAAGGAATAGTTTTAATCTAAATATCATCCAATTTAAAATGTTATAATTTAATTTCAATGCATAAATCAAACTAGAAGACCAATTTTAATGAGGTTGAACCCCAAGTTTTTCTCTCTCAACTTCAATCTAAATCCCATGATAAATATATAAATTATTAGAATTTGATACTATTAATTCTATTGAAATTGATTTAATTTAAGAGGAACAATATATGTACTTTCTTGTAATGAACCGATAATCATATAATTATTGGCACTAAGTGGGAAGTTCAAAACAAACATGGCAATCATGGAATTATCATTTGTAATAAGGCTCGAATATTTTCTAAAGGCTATAGTTAAGAATAAGGAATTTATTATAGTGAAACATTATAACGCATTTCCCAACATTAATCCATAAGAATTTTTTTGGGATTTAAAATTCATTTTAATTATAATCATTTTCAAATGGATATAAAAAAGGTATTTTATAAATGGTCTTATTTCTGGAAAAACAATTGTGGATCGACAAGCCATATTTGAAAATGAAAATTTTATAAATAATTTTTTTAAGTTAACCAAATATAGTTATAGTTTAAAAAATTCCTCTAAAAATTGGTTTGAGAGGTCAACTAACCTAATTTTATTAAATAATTTTCAAATGGGAAAAGTTAATTCCAGTAATTTTCTCAAAACCTTATCAAATTATTTATTAATTATTAAAATTTGTGTTTACAAATTTAATTTGGTATCAACTAATTAAACTAATTGCAATTAATTTTATGATTTAATTCATAAATATTTTTATATTATTTTTATGTAAGAACTGAAATTTTTCATCGGTCTTCAAATTTCCCAAATTTCTGAGGGAAATTTTTTAAACTAATGTAAATATTCAATTTAACATCCCAAAAAATTGAATGGATCATGCTATGGAAATTAGAACAACAATATGTATGAATTGTAATCTAACGTTGGATAAAGTCAATCGATTGGTTGAAAAAAAATCTTCATAACAGTATGATTACAAGTCTTATTTACGTAATAGTGACTTGTCCACATATCATGATTATTGTATGTTTTTGTTATCCTTTTCAACAAAATCTAAAGAAATATAATTTAAAAGGTCTAAAAAAATTCAATATTTTGAATAAATTAAAAAAATTGGTTTATTTTATCCAAAGGAAACCTATTATAAACATACTTCCTTTTCTAATACTGAATTTAGAGGATTCCAATGATATGGTAAAATAACTATGGGACATTCCATATACTAGGAAAATACTTCATCTCAAGGAGTATTAATTATAAAAATTTAATTTGACTTTCAATATTAAAAATGAAATATATAGCCTCTGGATTTTGTATCGATCAAAAAATATGGATGCAATATACTCTCTTAGACTTTGAGATTATATATTCTCATTTTCCTATCAAGTTTGAAAATACTTATGTGATTATAATGACTAAAAACCCTTATCCAACACTCTCTCAAAAGGAACAATGATCTGATACATCATTTTATATTTTATAACATTCAAAAAGTTGATACCATTCTTAAAAATGTTTTTAAAAACCTCTAACTTTCTGATATCATAACTTCAATCCCTTCATCTTGATCGCTATGAATTTATTAATGGGGAGTTGAGTATAATTATCTTATGATTATTTTATCATAATATGGGATATAATAATAATTCATTCCACTTAATTTCAATTTCTTTTTCAATTTAAAACTTTTCTCTAAAAAACATATTTTCTTCATTCTTCAAAAAAATATTCAAACCTTTCATATTTTTTTTGAAATAAAATGATAGTGATAATCCAAGAAAAAACTCCTATATTGATAAAAAAAATATGGATTTGTTTCTCCCGAAAATTCTACTACGTATTTTATCATAAAAATATTTTATTGGGTTTTAACCTTGTCATAATCAAGGGAATAGTGAGTGAGCCTTTATTACATAGATGGTTAAATGCTCCTAAGTAATTTTCAATGGTTTATTAAAAATAACATTCCTAATCCTGATTCATTAAATATTTTTTATTTTTTAATCCTTTATTTAGTTATTTTTTATAGTGGATATGATCCCTTTATCTCACCAATTTCATTATTTTATAGGGATTAAATAGTGTCAATACTTAAATAATCCTAGTGGAGACACAATTTTCCAAAATCATATTTAACAAAATTATTTTACTCTTGAGTATATTAAAAAATATTTTATAATTTTCTTCTCTCTTGAGCTATATATTTAGATGAAAAATATTTGTTTCCTTTCATCTTAAGAATTAATGAAAGTATCCCTTTCAAAAATTTAAACTTTTCAAATTTTAAAACAAACATTTTTATCATTTATCTCAAAATATCAATAATAATTATAAATTTAGTTTTATATTTTATTTCTCTCCTTTTACTCTAACCCCATATTTCAATCCTTATTTATAATATCAATGGAGAGAAATATTGGGAATATTTATAGGGGAAATTTGTTACAAGTATATGTTATATTTAATTGGGTATATTGTTTATTGTTGATTTTCAAAGGGGGGGAAATTATTGGTGATATTTTAGGTAATTGTTTTGTTCCTTTGTTAAAAACGCTTTTTAATAATCTTATCTTGTTGTGTTATCTTTTTCAATATTAATATTCTTATTTTTGTACACTTATCATACATGTGTTTTTTATCATAAAAAATGGGTAAATTATTGTTCTTATTACCAACGTTAATTTTAATAATCACAAAAAATCTATAAATTTTTTAAAATTTACATTTAAGTGATGTGTAGTTTTTCTTGATGACATATTTTTATGATCTTGAAATAAACTTAAAGGATCCTTGAATAAGTCATTATAAGAGTATTTAATACTTGTATTGACACTAAATTATCATTTTAATGGAATTAAATAAAGTATATTACAACTTTTTTAAGCTTAAGGAAATAAGAAGCATGAGGAAGTTTGTGGAATTCCCATGGGTATTAACTTCCAAAAGAAACCCATTATCTATCGTGTAGAGGAGCACTAACTAAAATGTGTATATGGGTAGTAGCAGTGTATAGGTAAGTTACTCAATGTTCATCTCGTGGAAACTCATTGGTCATATGAAGGGTTTATTAGGAACCTGGAAAAGAACAACAGCCTCATTGGCTAACCATTAGAGGCTACTAAGAAACTTGTGGCATTGAGTTTGAGCCTTCAATGCTAGTATAAATAATGGTTAAAATTATTTTAATATGGTATTCAATGGATTAATTACCCCTAGAGAATTACATAACATACTTTACGATTTTAGAGTATGTAAATAGGCTTCTTATGTGCCTTGGAAACATGCATTATCAACCACTCTCCAACACCAATGTGCAATGATTTCCAATTCTCATTCAAGTGATCACATTTTCAAAATTATATCTTCACTAATCAAGAGTGTGTGATTATTCTAAAATATTCTCACTCTCAACATTTTCTCATTCTCGCTTATGTTGTATTTATATTCTTTAAAGTTAATTGGGAATAATATAAAATATTATTTCTTCTAAGAAATCTTCTCTCTTCTTCCTCTTTTCTTTTATTATTGTTTCTCACTACCTTTAAAGTGAGGGCTTCGGTTTTTTCTATAATATTTAAAATTAAAGGGACTATTATTTATGAGTTTTATAGTTATAAAAATTTATAAGATTATTTTTATTTTAATTAGAGTTTCTTAATAAATCCTAATAAATCTAGATATTTTTGGTAACTTGGATACTGTTAAATAAAAAATACTACTACATTAAATCCTCAAGCAATTGGAGTGGTAGGTGTTAGAGATTTTCATCAGTTATTCCCAAACATCAATGAAAAAAAATTTCCATATTTTCTTTGTTAATTTTTATTTATTTATAAATTTTATTCATTAAATTAATCATTTTTTATTATTTCAATATGCTTAATAATTTCTTGGATCACTTTTTAAGTTATTCTTCCACTTTAATAAACATATATAACTATATTTTTTCACTTTAAAATTTAATCAATTATTATTTTAAAATATTTAAATAGTTTTAATTGCCTTAAATATTTTAAAAATACATTTTAATCTATAATCAGTTGTATCTTATTCATTTTTTTAAATGGAATTCCCCCCCACCCTTTGTACTTTCCATTTTATCATACTCCAACTTATATTCATCATTCCTATTACGTAGGAAAGTGTCTTGAATGTGATTACTACAAAGGCTACCTAAAAAATACATGGAGAAATTTGTAAAAGTATTAATGAAGAGGGATATATTTCCCTGAGACTCCCCTTATGAATTCACAGTACCTCATGTTATTAATAAACCCTGATATTTTTATATTAAAAGTTCTTCCAAAAATTAATTTTGGTGATGTATCATGATATTAAATTTACATATATATCACTAAAAAATAATACACCAATGTATAGAAATGTATATTAATAGTACCACCACTATAGATACATGATAGTTATTCAATGTTCATAAAATATGAATTGTAAAATTAATCACATTGATCCACTGCTAAGTCCTCACATTAAATGTCTCTCCATTAAATTTTTATAACCTCAACTTCTGAAAATTCAACAACATTGAATACCAAGTGTTGATAATTATCTACAATATCTCTAGTTACTGATGTTTTCTTTAGGAATAACGTGATTATTTTTTTCTATAGGAATAGATATAATGTAATATAAGTCCAAAAAAATCATCTCGTGGATAATGATGTATCATAAAATATATTTCTACATGGTCTCCCTCCACGTATAACACTCTTCTATATAAAATACATGAAATCAATATAACCATAAAATATATAATCCATGTTCATGAAAATGTAGTACAATTTAGATAATAAGTCGTATTGATACCAACATCTGATAAAAATATTATTATACCATTTTTAACATAATTTTCCAGAAGTACTTCCATAAATCAAGAAATAAATCATCATTGGGAAATTAGGTTCATTATAAAACATCTCTAAAAATAATATAGTCTATAATTTACATCTTAATAACTTTATATTAGAGATTAATGTACTCTTATTTCTTTATGCGAAAACCAGGGTACATGTATGAAAGAAGGGGAAATCCATAAATCCCACTAAGCGTGTAAAAAATGAAAAACATGGGGTGTGATAGGAAGATATTAAATAATAACAATTCAGACTAAATAAAGGAAACGATAATAAAGAATATTATATAAATGTGGTATAAAATAATATGTATAATTATATCATCTTATAAGAATATTATATAAACATAAATCTTGTCATAATTCAAGGCTCATTGCCAAGATAACATAATATAAAGTGTTAATCTCACAATTGATGCATCATAAATAGTATCTTATTAGATGAATGAATTACCTTGTATATTGGGATCTATATAATATTAGTCTCACCCTTTATTATCATAAATAATTTTTTAATTTATTCTTCATATATCTCTAATAATCATTAGTTATATTCCCTTATTTTCCATACTTAAAGCATTTATTTTTTCCCTTAAGGTAATTTCTAGGGTTCTTCTTATTGAAATTTACAAATATGGGAAATTTAATCTTCTTACCTCTATAAGAATTATTATATGAACTCTCATAGTTAAGATATATCCTTATCTTATTATCTTATATCCCATTTCACCATGGTAATTCAATAATATACTTCTCCAAATTAATGTCACATTTGATTATATCTCCATAGCTATAAAAGTATTCAATCACAAAAGATTTCCAAATACCTAATTTTAGGCCATTAAATAAGTGCTCAAATTTTATTCAATCCTATATTCATTTTAATTTTATCTCTTATTATACATTTTCATCATGTCTAACTCATTTATTAAATTTATATTCTCTACATTAGTCATTTCAATGTTGTTTAGTTCATAGTTACAAAGTCACATTAGTGTGGTGATAATAATATATGATCATTTTACTATAGTTCTATAATATATAAGAGAGTCATGTAATATAGTTCATATCATTCATGAATTAATGGAGTTTAATAGATATTTATATGTTTACAACTCATGTAATCATCTAAGGTAATCTTAATTTTCAAGGTTAAAAAACATTAATTTCTTGAATTTAAGGTCATTATTAAAATTCCTATTTTATCTTTCACAAACATAAGAATGACTTTATTTTATTATAATGTTATATTAAATCATAAAATAAAATTTTAAGAATATTTATGAAAGGACTTATTGAAAAATGAAATATCATCATTCACTTAGGTATCATAAAACAACAATGTGTAAATCAATGTTTTTAAAAGGGTTTTAAAATGAATATTTAAATTGGTTGATGTATAATTTTATAATTAAATTAAATTATATTAATTAACATATTTTAATTTTACTTTTATTGATTGATTCATGATATACAATGGGAAATTAGAGAATTTAAAACGAAACATAGGATTTGAAACCCTTACCTCACACCTTGATCCACCTCCTTGGAATAACCTAAAGTCATCAAAGGGGAGTCCTTCGAGAATTCCATGAGCATAAGTACATCTATAGGGGATTGTATAGAGGTATTTGAGTAGATATTTTTTAATAGAATAAACTTTAGTACTGAGGATAAATGGAAGGAGGATGGGTGTTTATATTTCCATGGAGGGGTATTTTTTAATAAGGCATTAGTTAATTTATCATTTTGGTAAAAACAATAATGAATATTATTGATTTATATAAATTTAATTAGTTTATTATTAATAAAAATTAGTTAATTTAACATTAAAACAAAAGAAACTTTGTCTTTTCATACGTGTATATTATATATTTTTATATTAATATTCAAAACATTACAAAAATACATGTATAAGGACCATAATAGTTAATTATTCTTAGATACTAGGCATAAAATTTTCTAATTTGGTGAAATATCGTCACCATATCCCATAAATATGTTCCCCTTTATTACTAGTAAAATGCACATCCTACTTGAAACCTTTCTTTATAACCTAGGGGAAGGAAACATAAGAAAGGGTGATCTTAGATACTTTGTAAAGATAAAAAAAATGGAGATATATGAGCATAACATGAATATAAGGGTATGAGAACATGATTATAACATTTCAAAACCATACTCAGCTTCTCAAGGATTATAATGGAATAAAAATTGATAGTTTGTAAGGAATAACTCAAAAAGAAACCAAAGAACATGATCCATGGTATCATAACTATGGAATAAGTCATGTAATTTTGACTTACATATATGCATAAAAAATCATTTCCATAGTTGTCAAGGCTCGTTTCCAAGGCTATAATAGTAGAATCGGTTCACTCTGCAAAGCATCATAGTAGTCAAGGTTCACTCCCATGACCATCATAACATAAAAATTCCCTTTATAAACTAATTTCACTCCCTATTCCATTACTGGATTTCTTAATAGATATAAATATTTATCCAATGCATTGGAAGGAAATATAGGCCCCACCTATATTTTTTTATAGAGTAACCACCGTCCTTAGTTATAAAGTAACCACAATCCTTGGTTATAATGTAACCACCATCACATAATGAAAATCATATATATATTTTCAATGATATCATAAAATGTTCACCTTATCATAACCCATGAAATTAAATGGGATATATAATCAATTTATCATATAAAAACCAATGTAAAAGAGATAGCTTTCATAATAATTTTGTTATTTCACCATTGTATAATCCTAATAAAAAGTAGTGGGTTCCAAAATAATTTTATCATTTTATAACACATGGAAGAGAAATGGGATTCATAATCATTTTTTCACCATAAACCAAAACCATTCATTTAAATAGTAAGAATGTTATCCTTTTATTATATACCTAGTAATGAAAAATTTTAAATCAAATGAATTCAACTTATATATAAAATTATTTTGAAAGAAAAATCACTTTGAACATTTATTGGTGAAAATAAATTTTCCTTAAAAATTAATTTTCAAAACTAAAATTAATAAATCATTTTGGAAGTGTTTATCTTTGAAAATTAACATTAAAACTTATAAAGGAAGTTTTAAAAATTAAAACATTTCTTGAGGAAGATGTCCTTTCCATTTTATAAAAAATTATTAAAACATAAAACATTTTCAAAATAATTTATTTTAAAAATAACCTTTAAATCTCATAAATTAATCATTAAATAAAATAATAGTTATAATAGCGGAAAATTTTATTCATTCCGTACACATTAAAACAAATATTCATTTTAAATTTTCTGTAAAATCCAAACAGGCTTTTTTTGGTAAACAAAATGAATATTCCTTTCAAAAAAAATTAAAAAGGTAAAATATGGGAAAATATTTCTTTAATAAATAATTTTATGAATATTAAAAACATTTTTAAAAACATTTTTAGAAAACATGGTTTTTGATGAAAAAGGAGTTTTTGAAAAAAGAGGAAAATAAAGATGATTTTTCTTAAAAAATTACTTTGAACTCTTGAGTGCATAACAAGTGGAAAACGAAGGGAAAAAATTTTTCCCCATAAATAAATATAGGATATGAAAATAAATTATTTTATTTTTAGGTAGGTCCAAATATTCTATCATTGGAAGAATAACCATGGGAAATCCGGATAAATGATGCGATTATAACAAAAAAACATAGAACTTTAGTAACATTGAATCATAAAACCCATAAAATAATAAAATTACATAAAACATAGAATATAATAAGAGTAAATAAATCCATTTTATTACATTTCAAAGGGTATGTATATAAACTTCATATTAAGGATTGGTGAATAACAAAACATATGTCTCAAAGAAAGAAAATTATGACAAAGATCTCTTTCTACATGGGTATATTATGAACTGTAAACCCCATGAAAGATAGATCATAAAATTGATTTTTAAATACCAATAATTTTAATGAGAATAAATATAAAATGTATTCATGGATAATATATACACTGCACATAATAAATAATTGGTCAATAAGGCATGTATCTAATAGAAGTAAAACGTGATATAGAAATCCCTTACTACTTACATAATATTTCGAATCGTAAACCCCAATAATGAATAAAATAAAATGAAAATTTTAATATAATAAAAAGATATTATATTAATTATTTAAAATCTAAAAGGGAAAGTATATACACCACATAAAAGTAATTAGTGGTTAATTTTCATATGCCTCCTATGAATAAAGGAGGGAATAGAAATCTCTTACCTTAAGTGTTGACTAAGATCTTACACATTAGAACCCTATGAATAATAAATATAATTGTATTATTAATATATTATAGAACCATTATTTTATGAGTCATATCATATATTATTTACTTATAACCACTCACTACCCATTTATTACCTATTTCTTGCTAAAATCACATTTTGGGTAATAACTGTTGTGTTTATCGTATATGTTTTGATTTTTAATTTTCATTCATATTAATTTGATAATGGTTTCATAAAATATAATAATAATAATAATAATGAAATATTTATAATATTTATACATAAATTATAATTTTAAGACCAATCATGAAAAATGTCTTTGTTAAATGAAGTATGTTAGGACCATAGTGACGGTATGTCATTGGCACACATGAGTATCATTTCTATATTTCAATGATAATTATGGAATCTTGGTATGTAATATTTTATCCTCAAATAATGATTATAATATAATAAATAACATTTCTTTTCTTTAGATATACTTATACATATCATACAAGTGTTTTTCTGATGAAAATAATGAGTCAGGTCACTTTGTGAAGGTGGTAGTCCACATATACATGAATGATGTTATCATATTTCATTGAGTAAAAAGGTAAGAAATAAAATGATTCATAGTATTTTAATAATGATAAATATATAATTAATATAATAATTATTTTACTTATATCACATATATTTTTTTAACTTCATCCTTATTATCTTCCCCGTGAAGTGTCATCGAAAAACAAATCTTATCGTTTTGCGATGTGGTACTCTGTTGTACACACAAATGAAGTTATCGTATTTACTATAGAATGGAAAATAATAAAATTATATATTATATAATGAATCCTCAGGTATAATTATGTTATAAATATCATATATATACTTTATATCCATCATAATACACAACTATGAGAGGAGTTAATGGACAATTGAATGACATTGGTTCGTGAGGCAGTAGTTCATCACACACATGAAAGAAGATTTCATGACCCATTTGATGAAAGTAGAGATAGTTATAGGTAATTTATATAATATAAAAACATCTCAATATATGGATGGTACTTAGGTAATTATATCATTTTTTTAAAAAAAAAATTAATGAGGTGGAGGAAGAAAAAAATTAAAAAACTTGATAAAGAACATCACATATTCCTTGGGTAACTTCTTTAGGTTTTCCCAAAAAGGCATCCATGGTTGCATTTTCACCCAAAATTTGGATTTTTGGATGAGAGGGTGGAATTTTAGAAGGTATTTTTTCTTGTATTATCCAACAAAAAATGGTTCAAATTTGTTAAGATGAGAGGATAGGCGTGGCTTTTTATAAGTGATGTGAGAGGCACACCAATATGTTTTTTAAAAGAAAAAATTGTGCCTAAATTTTTATCATGCCAAAAGGATTAAAAATGGATTATTATTGATCTTATGAAATTATATTGTCTAAATATGTACATAAAATATATTTTATACAAGTTTTTAAGTCATTTTAATACATATCATTTTAGTTTAACCCCACAATAAACACATTTTTATTTTAAATTTAATAATTAATTTTTATAGTTTTCACTATTTATTATCGTCAAAAATATAAGTTAACTAATTATATAATATAAACTATTCCAATTAAAAAAAATTAATCCATTTTTTCATATTCAATATACATTAGTGTAAATTTTTTATTTTAAAATTAATTTTGCAGATGCAATGCGAAAGTGGGTTCTCAATGAGAAAATGTCCAAATGTTTAAAAGTTTTCTATATAAAAATTCAAAATAAAAATGATTAAAATGAAATAAATTGGTTCAATGTATGTATATACATATAATTTTATTAATTTTTATTTAAAACCAATTTAAAATATAATTGATCTTTATAAATAATTTAAATTAAAAGACGGTTTTTAAATAAAATTCAGCATTTTTCACTATTAATCAAAAAATAAACTTTTTCAAAAAAAATATCAAAAATTAACAATAAAATAACTTAAACAAGATTATTTAAAAAATGGAATTTATTATTTCTAATAAATGTTCTAAAAATTTTAAATATTAGTTTTTAAAAACGTTTTTAAAAAGGTGATACAACTACTTTTGAGAAAAATGTAGTTTTTAAGAAAAAAATTGTATTTATTCGTATCTATTGATTAGAAAACACATAAGTTGAATGTTAAATATTTTATTGAATAGAAAATATATAAATTTCATTAAACTAATTCAATAAAAGTGGTTTTTTATAATTTTTAGTAAAAACATGTTTGTTCACTTAGTAATATCTTTTTAGAGAAAGAATTCCTTTATTTTCAAATAGTTTTTAATTATATTTTTCAATTAATTATTAATAAAAGATATACTTTTATATACATGTGTATACCATATATTTTAATAATTTAGTTAATATTATTCATACCCACCATTTCAAAGTCTTGATGATAACTTTTAATTTAAATAAAAATATTTTAATAGTACGTCGCATTTCATTTAAACTCTCTGTTGTGTGTAACGCTAGATACACTCAATGCTATGTGTAATGATAAATATAAAAAATATTAAATTAATTTAAAAAAATTAAAAAATATCAGGGTGTTACATTCTACAACCAATAAATTGAATTTTTCCTTCCAAAATTTCCATACCCATCAAAGGTTTGATATTTTAAATTTTCTTCATAGAAAACCACATCCTAAAAAGGGTTAATAAAACATCATCTTGAAAAAGAAAAATAGTTGTATGAAATTCATCTTGAATAACACATAGTATGTTTTCAAATGGTATAACATTGGTGGGAAGTTAAAACATTTTTAAAGAAGAGTGAACTAACACCCAAATACTGATTAAGGGTGATATGGAACATGGTAATGGGAAGGTTAACAACCACAAAGACACCAACCATATATGCATGAAAAAGGACATTTATATCATAAAAATGATGACTATGTCATATTTATACATTCTTTTCCCAATTTCTCTGAATTAATTTTCAATATAAACTCTTTACATATGAAAATGTACTTATTAATATATTTAATTTCAAAGGCATAATCTCATCATTTGGTTGTTTCTTGAATAATTTCCACTTCATTTCCTACTCTAAGAGATGAATTTTCTCATGTCTAAATCACTAAATAAGATCTATAGAGGAATGATAAATAAATCATTCTATAGTTAGTTTAAAAAAATATTAACAGTGGTTATCCAATATGGATAAATCTTCACATAGTGAAGTATTATATTGACCTCTAAAAGGACATCCAAAGTTCAACTTAAACCATACAATAAATGGTTAACCTTATAATCCTTAAAAAAATTAAAATTTATATATAAGGTCACTAAATTTCCCAAAATCATCTTAATAGTAATCCTCCAAATATAATTAAGCATCTCTTAATAGTCACATGCCAAATATGGGTATACCCTGGTTATATATTCTCTATAATCTTGGTAATAACTAGAATTACAATGAAACCTCGATGAAAACATGCCTGATTTCTCACTCCTTGAACAAAACCATATATTATAGAATATATTATAATGATATAATAATTTTGTAAACTCCCTCAATTATAACATAAACAACTTTTTCAATAAATTCTTTATGAGTTATGAGGTCATCAATGCTATTTAATTTACTTTATCCAAATCAATAATAACTTTATCTAAATTAAACACCATTTTCTTAACCTCAACAACATATTAAGGGTTATCTTCCTGTAATCATGTTTTTTACATAAAATAGAACATTCCAATAAATAAATTTTCAAGGTCATATGAACAATTAAAAATATTGTTTCAAATCCTTAATAAAAAACTTTTACTAAAAAAAACTTATATATTTCATGATTAATATAGCATAATTATGGAATTCCAATACATAAACACTTCAATAATTATACTTTATTCTTAAACAATTAACTAGGATTTTATTCTTTAATAACTCTTTCTTTTCATATGTCATTCGTAGTCTATTCATTATTAATGGAAGAACCAATACTCGTATACCCTTATGAATTCTCTTATTGGTATTTCTATTTAAATCTTTGATATGTAAAATTCCCCTAATTTCACATTTAAAACATTCTATAGAGGATGATACTTTAGGGATACCATTATTCTCATCCATTGTGTTAACTAAACTTCTCATTTTTCTTTTTCAGTAACTTGCTATGTATCCTTATTTTTTACACTGAAAACATCTTCCCATCCCAATGAGACATTACCTTGAGTGATTCTTTATACATTATTGATATATTGGAAACTTAATTTTCTTTCCTCCATGGTCTTCACTACCCAAAATCTCAATGAACTCTATCCTTCTCTTATTTATTGAGTCTTATATTTTGTTAAGGTGCATATTTTTAATCATGTTTGTGATAGGTAATTAAGAATAATCCCAAAATCCTTTACTCTAGTTATCATACCATTTGTTTCTTCCTTAGAAAATGTTCTATGAAATTCAATGTTAACCCATTTCTTTTCATTTTCACCCATTGACAAAAAACTAAAAATCATAGTTTGATAAAATACACATAGTGTAAAACCGCATAATAATGAAAAATCACTTATAGGATGTCTAAATCATTACACATTTTTTTAATCTATGAAACCTTAGATTTATATTTGTTCCTTCATAGTCATCATATATTTAAACCATTCTTGATGGTTCGAAAAAAGAGTTTGTGAATTTACAAATAATTTCCCTCGATAGTGTTAAACCAAGTGTGTAGCAAGGCCCATTTGCATGCACCAGGTGATAATAGATAATATCTCAATGTTCCCTTTTAAGTGTTATTACCATCAGGTACCTCTGAGTCAAATCCACATCCACTTAAAGTATCTAGATAGGGATGTAATTTTTTAGAAACCACTCACTATATACTTTACCAAAATTCAAGGACATGTTCCTATATATTGACTCATCCTTATACTTATCCTTAGACATGTCCTTGGGGATATCAATAAAGTTTTACAATCCTATTTTCTAAAGGTTAATTAATCCTTCCTATGATTCCAACTATAGATACCTGATCTTTCCATATGAGGATATTAAATATTTTTATATGAATATTCCATACAATACACAAACACATACTTGAGGACTGTAATAGTTTGGTGTCTTTAGATACTATGTGCATGATCTTCAAATTTGGTGAAATATCTTCAACAACTAATATAATTATATCCCCCATTATTACTCTTCACAAAAAAACCTACTTAAAAACTTTCTTCCTAACTTGAGGAAAGGAAACATAATAATGGGTGAGCTCAAATGTTCAGTAAGGGTAAACAAATGAGATATGTTTTCAAAACATTAATATAAGGGAATGAGAGCAAGATCGTAACATCAGAAAACCATACCTTTCAACTCAAATATCATAATGGAATAAATATTTGTGTTTTATAAGAAATAAGTTATAATGAAATCAAATAACATGGGCCATGAGAGAATAATATTGGTATAAGACATGGAATAATGAAATAAACAAAATCATAGAAAATCATTTCCATAACACTCGAGTCTCACTACCAAGGATACAATAGTGGAATAGGTTCACTCCCCAAACCATAATAGTATTAATGGTTCTCTCCCAAGACCATCAGAGTGGAAAAATTCCCATACTAAATAGGGTTCACTCATCATTTTAGTCCTATCAATCTCCAGAGATATAAATCCTTACCCAATGCATTAAATGGAGATATATGTCCCATCCATCTTTAGTTATAATGTAACAATCATCCATATTTATAACATAACCAGCATCACATAATGAAAATCATACATATGTGTGAAAAAAGATCATAAAACATTCATCTTATGATAGCCCATGAAATGAAATGGTTCTCATAAACATTTAATCATATCATCACCTTTGAAAAAGTGACAGGTTTTATAATCAATTCATCATTTCAATATAGTATAACAAATTAAAAAAGAAGTGTGTTTTATATGAATTTTATCATTTTATAAACCATGGAATAGAAATGGTTTTCATAAATATCTTTTCATCAGAAGCATAAACCACTCTCCTAAATAATAATAATGGGATCCTTGGATCATATCCCCAATAAATGAAAAGTTATATCAAAGTATTTCATCTTATATGGAAAATGATTTGGAAATATAAATCACTTGTAACATTTCTTAAAGAAAGTAATATTTTTAAAAATTATATTTTAAAACTAAAAATCCATAAACCATTTTGGAAACTATTTTCTTTTAAAATAAACTTTGAAACTTATAATGAAAGCTTTAAAAATCCATTAAAATGTTTTTAAAGGAAAATATCCTTTCCACTTTGAAAATAATTTTTAATACATTAAACATTTTAAAAATAATTTCATTTGAAAATAGCCTTGAAAACATATAAAGTAACCCACAAAAAAATACTAGTCATAAGGGTGGTAAATTCTGTTTATGTCATATGTGTTAAAATAAATATTCATTTCATGATTTTGGTAAAAGACAAAAGGGGATTGTTTAGAAAACCATGTGAATATTTCTTTCAAAAATATTAAAAATTTCAAACATGGGTAAAAATTCCTTTAATAAATCATTTAAAAAATGTTAAAATTGTTTTTCGAATCATTTTTAGAAAACAAGGTTTTTGAAGAAAAATGATTTTTCAACTGAAGAGAGAAATAAAGATGATTTTTCTTGAAAATATTTTTTGAAACTCTTGAGTACATAAAGAATGTAAAATGAAGGTAAAAAATATATTCTACAGAAATAATCATAGGATAAGAAAATAAATGAGTTTATTTGGAGGTAGATAATAATATTTTTTCATTGGAATCATAATCATGAGCAATCTAGATAAGAAATGATATTTTAACATAAAAACCTTACCACATTGATAAATTTTAATCGTAAGCCCCATCGAATAATAACATTAAATGAAACTTAGAATATAATGAATATAAATAAATTCATGATATTTCATATAAAGTTCTGTGTATATAGACTTCATAAATAAGATAGGTTCATAACATAACATATGTCTCAATGAAGTAAAATTGTGACAAATATCCCTTACCACTTTGGTATCTTTTGAACCGTAAACCCCATGAAATAAAGATCGTAATATAGATATTAAAATACACATAATTTTTATAATAATATATATAAAATAAATTCATTTTCAATATATACACCACATATAATAAAAAAATTTGTGAATGTGGAATGTATTTTACAGAAGTAAAAAATGGGATGGAAATCCTTTACCACATTAGTAATATTTTAAATCATAAACCCTAATAAGGTATATCATCTAATGAAATTTTAAATATAATTAAGAGGATTATATTAATGATATAAAATTTCAAAGGTTCAGTATATACATAACACAAAATATATAAGTGGTTAAGTTTCATTTGTATCCAAAGAAATAATATAGAGAATAGAAATCCCTTACCATAAGTCTCGACTTCCTTCGTACATGTTCCAACATCCTCTATAATAATAATTATTTTATTATACATATATTATTGAACCATAATTATATATATCATATCAAATGTTATTTACTTATAACCATTCAATACCCATTTATTACCAATTTCTTATTAAAATCATGTTTTGGGTGATAACCTCCTTGTTTTCGTATATGTTTTGATTTTTTATTTTTAGTACTCATACTTTAATTATGGTTCCATAATATACAGAATAATAATAATGAAATAATTATCATATTTATATATATATAATTTTAATTCTGATCATTGTATATGGTTTTTAGAAATTATGTATGTTACGATCGTGGAGATAGTAGGTCGTACATACACATGGGTAATGTTTCAATTTTTCAACGATCACTATGAAAAGAAGGTGAGTAATAATATATCTTTATATAATTATAAAAATATCACAAATAAAATATTATTACTTTAAAAATACTTATACATATCATCCATGTGGTCTGGTTATAAAAATATAGATTCGCATCACTTCGTGATGATGGTACTCTACTCATACATGAACAACATTATCATCTTTCAGTAAGTGAAAAGGTAATAAATAAATTATATATTATCATTTAATAATTAAAAATATGTCATGAAAATCATAATTATTTCATTTATATCACATATATTAATTAAATTTATCCTTATTATCTTACATGTAAAGCGTTAGTAAAAAAGAAATCACCACACATCACGGGGTGGTTGTCCATCATACACACGAACGATGTTATCGTATCCCCTACAAAACGAAAAGTAAAAAAAAAGGTATATATGATATAATGGATAAATAGGTATAATTATGATAAAAAGTCATATATATAATTAATATCCATTATCATTCCCAACCATGATAAGTGGTAATAGGAAAAAAAACAAATGACATTAGTTTGTTTTGTGGTAGTCCATCGTACCAATAAATGATGATTTTGTAAAATATTTGATGAAAGTGAATATGGTTGTAGTTAATACCCTTAAAATAATATAATCTCTGTATATGTAAGATTATATGGTTATAATATCATCATGTTTTAATAAAAAATGAGGGATTCTTAGGATGAAACCAAATTAAACACTCGATGAAGAACGTTGCCTATTCCTCATGTAACCTCATTAGGACTTCCCCAAAATCATTAAAAGGTAGGTTTTTTGAAAAACATAAGGGCTATAAGATTATATATGGAAATTTTTTATTGTATTTTGGAAGTTATTTTAAAAAAAAATGGTTTGAAATAATGAATATGAGAAAATAGGAGGTGGCCTTTTATAAGTGAGATGAGTGGCACACTTATAATTTTTTGAAATGAAAAAGGTGTACCAAAGTTTTTATCATTGAATAAGGATCCAAAATATATTATTATAGATCCTTATGAGTTATATAGTATAAATATGTCTATAAAATATATTTTACACATTTTACGTCAATTTGACTCTTATCTTTCTAGTTTTAACCCCCTATAAAACCATTTTTACCTTAATTGTGCTATTTGGTTTTTAATATTTTCAATATTCATAATGGTAAAAAAATAATTTTAAATTATTAGATAATATAAATTATTATAATTCAAAATATGGAATCCATTTTTCCAAATTCCAGTCACATGATTTGAAAAAATTTATTTAGTATTCATCCCACAAACGCGATGAGAAAGATTTTTTTCAAAAAATAATGTTCAAACGTTTACAAGGTTTTAATAACCAAATTCAATATTAAAATGATTAAAATGACATGAATGGGATTAATATATTTATAATTTAACTAATTTTTATTTAAAATTAATTTTAAATATAATTTAAATTTATAAATTATTTAAACAAAAAAAGGTAGTTTCCAATTTTAATTTGGTATTTAAAACTTTTTATCAAAAAAATAATCATTTAGAAAATTATCAAAAACTAACCCTAAGATAAATTTGAAATTATAATTGAAAAAATTAAATTAATTTTTTTTTTAAAAATTGTCAAAATTAATTTTTAAAATAAGTGTTTCAAAAGGATATAAAATGTATTTTTTAGAAAAATATAGTTTTTTAGCGTAAAACTAGATTTATTATTATCCCATGTTTCGAAAAAGATAAGATGGGTGTTTAATAGTTGATTGAATACATACTATATAACTTTCAATAAAATAATTCACTAAAAGTGGTTTGGTTAATTTATTTAGGTAAAATGTTTTTGTTTTCTTAGTAATAGATTTTCAGATTAAGATTTTTTTTATTTTAAAATAGTTTTTTATTTTAATTTTTAATTAATTAGTCACTAAATAATTTGTTTTATAGACCTTTGTAGACCATATACTTTCATAATTTAGTTGATATTATTCATATCTCTATTTCAATATTTAGAAGATAAATTTTATATTAATTAATAATAAAATAATATAACATCATGCTTTTTTTAAACTGGGCACTGCATATAATGCAAGATACATTTAATTTTGTGTATAATGAAAGATATCGAAAAGATTAAATTATTTGAAAAATATATTTTTCCACAAAATATTAGGGTGTTAAGAAAAGGATGATTATGGTGAATAGAATCATATAAATAATTAATTAAAGATAATGATGTTATTTTTTGGTTGTTGAATAAACCATTTTTTAGCGAAGTGTTGGAAATATCAAAGGGTGTGGATCCGGAATTCAAATTTAGAAAATAAATGAAGTTGGGGGAGTATATTACCCAAATTTTGGATTGAGAAACTAGAAGAAGATAAATTATAAGAAATACCAGTGGTTCTTCATGGAGGAATTACAAAGATGAAAATGAAATGTGTAAAAGTAAATTATCAAGTTACGTAAGGTGTTATCAGCATTCATGAGTGTTATGTAATGGTTATTCAGAAGGATATGTGAGGGTAAATCATATAGTTTACGGGTATATGAATTATTAATAAAATAATTCCATTAATATTGGGATACCTATTCAGTGAACAAACCTTCATAGATGATCACCTTTGACATTCAGAAAGCTATAAACCCATTAGTAGTGTTTGGGCCCCAGTATGAATAGTAGGATAATGTCATGACCTAGCACCCATACAAGGTTAAATAGTAAAAAAACTAAATACATAATTCATGAATAAAATATATCCAACATAATAGTATGAAGAAATTACTATAAATCATAAATATACAAATACAAGAGCTCCAAAGCTGATAAAATAGACCAACCTGCTATGATGGAGAGGAGGGTTGTGAAATGCAACACCATGTATGAAAAATGGTCTATCATGCTCACTATAATCTACCTTCTCCTAGTCCTCCTGAGAAATTTTAAAATGTAATTTTTTCTACATAATACATAACATATGTAGGTATATCCCATGTTAGGTTTAGTTTAATAATACCTAGTGGGACATCTTGAAATCACTAAACATACAGCATCAAGAGTATAGTTAGCTCATCACACATTTTTATATCAATTAGGATAAAATTCATTGTAATAAGAACATATAACCCAAATTTACTTATGATATAGACCATGTCCCAAATATTTATTAACTACTCTTACAACCATAGTATTATACTTGATACTTCAAGATAACACCTATATAGGATAACTCACTACATAATCTATTCTCTCACCCCCGGGATTTTTCCATGTCGTGGTTTTGATCTAGTTCAGTGGAAATCCTGATACATTCCTTGGGTTTTAGGAGAGAATAATTTTGATTATTGAACTACCATATATTTATAATCATTCTAACATGGATATCTTGTTTGGGATATTTTGGAGAAAATGGTGGTTACATCAAAATTTGGGCCAACCGTGAGATCATTTCCAGATTTAAAAACAAATTTTTTTTATTTTATCAATCCTTTGGTTTTCAACATTATTCACTCATTCCACTTCTCACTTGTCCTAAATTGACCTATTAAAACCACCATGTCCTTTTTACCTTCTTAGTAATTCATAATCCTTGTAGATTTTTGTTATTTATTTTTGTATTGGGAAAGCCCAGGATCCCATATTCAGTTTTAAGAAAATAATTTGTTTCTTTTATATATTATTAATTTTTTTATACTTTTCAGTGATTTGAACTCTTAATAGAGCCCAAGAACCGTAGTTGTACCCTCCAGTTCCATTTTTCCTCTTTAGAGATTATCTTAGTCAATAATTTGGGAGAAATTTCTCAAGGATTCTCAAATCTTCCAGATTTTGTAAGGTAATTTTCTTCTTTCATGAATCATTCATTTTTTTCTCTTTTCCCCCCAAATAATATTTCCCTGGTTCTTCCAAACCTAAGTATCCTCTCCAATAATTTTCAATCAATTCTATTTCTTCTATGGTAGTATATGTAAGGGAAGATGAAGAGTTATTAAGTTTCCATGGTGAGACTCCTTCCCCTTTCTCCTCCCACCTCCTTCTCTTTCTACTTTATTTTGTTTTCCTCTTCTCCCCTGGTCATGAACGACCTATATTTATTGTATAAAAATATTTTTTCTGGGTTTTTGGTTTGTTTAGGGCTGGTCTTCATAGATTTAGAGTGTTGCAAACTGTGGCGGGTGATATTATGTGTGTGGTTCCTTTCCACCATGGTTTTTAGGTAGGATATCCATTGAATATAAATTTATTATTTAAGTTTCATAATTTTAATACTATTATCACCTTTTATATATGTTTAGTATTTTTTCTCCACCTTTAGATAATTTTCTTGGTGTGAAAAATGGTTGTTTAATCCTTTTTTATGAAAAGTGGTGTTGTTTTGTTATGAATGTGAACACCTCTTTCTTACTTAAATTTTCTCTTAGCTTACACACCTCTTTTATGGTATTTTTTACATGATTCATTATATTGAATAAATTTATGGTTTGAAAATGTTATTTTATCCCTTTCAAAGTTCTTAAAATAAGTTATTCCTTTAAAAGTTAATTCCATGTGTTTGGTAAATTACCTGGTTGGATTTTATGTGCTTAGTACGATTTAGAATGATTTCTTTGGATTTATAAATACATTTTCCACATGAAAATAGTATTTTTGGGTACTTTTATGGCTGTCCAAAGTAGATTTTCTTTTATAAACAAATGGGTTTTTTGTGGTAAACATTTTTTGGGATGAGTTTCCAAAAAATGGCCTCTTTGGCATCCTTATAAAAATGGGCATGCTTTGAATGTATAATATGAATTTTTCAAGGAATTTCTAAAAATAGATTTCTACTATAAATGGTTTGTATATAACAATTTATAATAATTGATATTTTTACCTTTGTAAAATTTTAGTATTGAGAAATGATTAAAGGATCGTCTAGTACTTTTCTTGTAAAAATGGTTTCTATGTGTATTTCATGTTGTATCATTTGGTTCCATTTTATGGTCCATGAAACTGGTTTATTAAATGGTGGTGGGTATTCCAAATATGGTTTAATATGGTATTGGTGGGTTTTTTCCTTAAAATAGAATTTTTTAATGGATTTTATGTGCAAGGCCTCCTTATATTTCTGGAAATTCTTTTATAAAAATTTAGGTTGTTTATTGCTCTATGAAAGAAATGTGAGACATGTGTGTGGTATGTTTGATGTTTGTATGATTTATAAATAGAATAATCATGAGAAAATGGTATCTTATAAATTTTTTACTTTCTTGAGTACAAAAATGGAAAACTCGGGTATCTAGGTGGGCGGACGTTTACTAGTATTCTAGTGAACTAGAGGGGTTTTTCCCTATTTCATATAGCAAGTTTGATGATGAAAAAACTAACTAAACTATGATGATAATGATGTTAGGAAACACTAGGTTATGGTTGATTCTCTAACTGGTGGATCATGTACACAAGAATGACTATTTATTATGGCTACTTTTACACCGAGATATAAGTTAACTAGGGCCCACAACGAACTAGTGCCTTGGGGTGTTCCCCTAACTTGAGCTCATTGACTATTTTGTACTCACCGTCAAAATATGTTGTGTTTAGATGGTAAATTCATCAGTGTGTATATTTTATTTAAATTTTTACCTTCTTTAAAACACCCCTCTTGAAAACTATTTTCATTTTGATGTTTCACCTCTTTGAAAAATTATTACAAGCATTCTTGTTTATAAAACGTGCATGTTTTTTGTCAGGTAATTTTGTAGTGTAGAACCTCATTTTCAAATAGTATTTTTATATATTGTGTTTCAAACTTAAAATTGATGTTTCTTTTATTTTAAATGATGTGCATTGGTAATATAATAATGGGCTAACGTACTGTGTTTTAATACTCGTGCCTATAGTTTTCATTAGTTTTTAGCCTATATGTAGGTTTCAACTTGAGTTTGGTGGCTTTGGGAGACGAGAATTAGTTGTGTTAGGGAGTGAATAGTGGGGTCACATGATGTTAGTTTGGTTGTTAGGTTTGTTCAGTTGGTTGTATTTTTTAGTTATACTTTCGGTTTCTGGTATAAATAATGTTCAATTCAATTTCATATAAATTTATGTTGGAATGTGTGTTTCATTCCACTAATTAGTTTCTTATTATATTTGGGAGAAATCATTACCTTGAGTACTCTGTTGGTGCCTGTAACTATTTTCCATCCCATTGGGATCGGGAATTCTCTTCTGGCCATGCCATAGATTGGTTTGGGTGCCTAATTCGGGGTCGAACCAGGCTAGTTCGTGACACATGCTTTCACTGATGGTGCTCATCTGAGAGGTTGTGATCATCAGGCCTTACTAAATAAGTACTATTTTGAACTATCAATATATCGATACATATATGGTGGATATCACATCTGGGCCTCTGAGGTATATCTAATACTATCGTGAATAACCCTCTATGTAGGGGATTGTATACTATTGTAAGTTTGTTTTGATGATTCCATAAACCCCTCCTAGGGAAGGTGAAAAAATGATAGAGGATAGCATCTTGGGTCATACCGAGGGATTACCAAACTCCGTATTAGACGAATATCGTTGCGAGGATCACAATCATAATCATAGTGGGAGTTTCATTATTATACACACATTGGAATGGACCAAGGGAACACACCCAACTAATTCTAGTCTAAACTAAAGAGACATAGGGCTTCAACTATCCTTTTAAAAGGTATAATTCATGTATTGGGGGTACATGGTGATTCATGTCTACCATGGGTCAACCCAAGTCAATTCATATCCCGTGGCTTGTATTTTCACAAATATACATAATTTCCTTTAAGGATACATGGTGTGTAGAGGTCAGGCTTTAACTCGGCGTGTGTCTCCTTCCCGAGTCTATCTACTCTAGGCTATGTCCATATACTCTGGTCAGACATGTGTACCTCGTTGTGAATGTGTACTTTGTGTCTAGGTATCAGGCCAATTCCACATACTCTTTCCATTTCCATGCTTGTGTAAACCTAGGGTTGATGTTGATCTTCTAGCCATGGGTCACACATAATGTGATATGTGTCACACTGAATGTGATATTCTTGTTTTCACATAAAAAAAACGTCGTGGCAGGGGACCACACAGCATTTGTTCTTTAGAATACACACTATCTAGACAATACTTCATCATAAATTCTTGTTTTTTCTATGTGTCTCATGAAATCAATCATGGTTGTTGATTTTTCCACTAGACCCACCTATAAATGAGGATCTTGGATCAACCAAGCCTGGTTATCATTGATGGTTGGATTTCAGCCACATCCTCCACTCATGAAATAATCCTAATTATAATGTATTGCAGATTCCAAACAACAAACAGGGTCTCCCAGTCTAATATTAATCTATACTCTATCATTTGTATTCATCGGTGAACCTCAATCAGGCCATCAATCATGATCTCATTCCTATGGAAAATATTCATTGCACCAAATATCAAATGTGTAATAATCAGTTTCATGGAATTTTTTGAACCATCGGTTAAATGAAATGCTAACAATGATCACATGATGAAAGGTGGTATAAAAGAGAGAAACACACAATAAAGGAAAACCATATTTATTTTTATGTTTGGACTTTATTCATTTCAATTATAATGATGAATGAAGAACCAATAAACAATAATAATCAACAATAACCATTCCCAGGTTCTAGGAAGATAAAAATCACACTCGCAAACATGATCAACCCATGAATCAATTAGTTAGTGGATTTGATTCATGTTCATTGTGTGATAAAAAACAATCATTAACCAATAAAAAACACTTCCCTACCATAGGTTTGGATTGATTTATGATGAAGAATAGCTACACATCATAGTATTGGGTGAGATCCATAGCTCTAATTGGAATTCCAATTTCCAATCCACAATATGTTATTTGAGAATCCTCCTCTAATGGATCCCCTCTCAATCTCGAGGGTTATTTGGCTAACAATAGGGATTTTCAAAACCATACTTATATAGAGGATGGTTAGTTTTGTCTTTTAATTATATAAATTAAATAAATTTATTAACTTATTTAATTATTATTCCACCCACAATGAAGCTCTAGATGAACACCTGATACATTCAAAGATTATTCCATTCATAGGGTAAATACTGCATTCTATATTCTACTATGGTATCATATTTCCAATCTAATACTCTATTTATGTGTTTTTTAATTATTTTAGAAAAATTTTAAGTACGTGATATTATTTATTTAATATTTTTGTTATATTAGTATCGAGACCCCTTGGGCCTCAGAATCCCATGAAAACTCAATGCCCTTGTCTAAAAATATTATATAAAATATTATAAATCATTAAAATGAAAAAAATGAGAAGTTAAATTTTTCTAACCTCAAGGATTTTCATCCCAAAAAGAAAAAAATACTACTCTAAAAATGAGGGTCTTGGGATCTAATATTGTCCTCCCACTACCAAGTGATCTCCTAATGATTCTTGTGCAACCACTAGACACATGCGAAGGGAATTTCTCACCCAAGGAGGATCTTCTCCAAAAGATCCTCAATATCTACTAGATACCTTGAAATTGTATCTTTATCCTCAATTTCCAGCTCACCCCAGTCAAGAACATGCGTTGGTTCGTGGACATACCTCATCAACTATGACATGTAGACTACATTGTGTACCCATTATAACTATGGTTGTGATTACATGAAGTGTGTCTCCACTCCAACTCAACAATGTATATGAAAAGGTATATTGAATCTCAAATATCTCTTGTCTCCCCTAAAAAAAATTAATCCATGTCAAAGTGAGACCATTAAGAACATGTGGTCTTCCACCTAGAACTCCAAATGCCTCTTTTTTTGTCTAAATAAGTCCTCTAACAACTCTAGGTCACCCTCATTTTATCTTGGATAAACTACACCTTCTCTATTATCGGATTCACCAACTCATTTCCCATGAGTGTTGACTCCTTAGTACTAGTATAGTATTGTGGTGACCTATATGTTCTTTCATACAAGGCCACCAATATGTTCTTGCATACAAGGCCTCTAATGATTCCATACCAATGGTAGAATGGTTGTTGTTGTTTAAAAAAACATCATCAATGGTAGGAAATTGACACATTCTTGTTGTGGGGTGTGGAAAAAATAATTATTTTCTAAGTTAAACTATAGTATAGTGGTTAACCTAGGTTGTCTCTAGAGAGGAGAACTCAACAATCTAGTTTATCAATTTAAATTTAAGAAAGAAGTGGTAGATGTTTTTGAATTGGTTCAGTATTGAAAAAAAAATAAAAGAAACAAAACAATTAATTAAATTAAAAATAATATAGGAAATTGGTAAAAAATTGATTGAAAATAGTGAGATAAAATTGGCTGATCAGGTCATGGTTGTATTTCTAATTCCAATGTTATCATCGTTTGATTTTATCCATTTCTCTTCTACTAAGCCAATTAAAGAGAGATTTCACAATCGCTTCCTCATATATTTTATAAATATTGTTAGTGAGAGTAAAAAATAACAATATCTTTTTTTTTCTACTCTCCTTACTTCTGTGAAAGAGTTTCAGTGAATACTCTCAATTAATTTAGGCAATTCACGATCGGGTCTTGTTTATCCCAAACAATCTTGAATATGCATTACCACTCTCACACGTACTGACAATTTCCAAGTACTTCAACACTAATCTCTGATCTATTTCATCGTATATGGACCATAACCTAGTTAGGGAGAAAATTGTTATTAGACAAAGAAATAATAACAACATAATATAAACCTTTATTACAATTAAAACCAACCTGCAAAAGAAAAAGAGATTTTCATAACATTAAGCACATGAACATAAACATTAAAAAATGGAAAACCTAACCTTACTCAATAAATGATAATATTTACCCCACCATGGTAAGGTTAATTGAGAAAAATGGGGAATAAGAAGGCATTAAGAAACTAAAAATAAATAAAAAAAAAGAAAAGAAGAACATGAACATTTCCTCTAGAATTTGTCTACCAGAAGTTCAGCTTCAGTTCGCCTACTATATCTTTGAATAAGGCCAAGTTAACTTCTTATAATATGTGATTAATGTATTTTTTCATCTACCCATGATGTTTTAAGACATTTGGTGCAATGTTTAATGAGTTATGGCCAAATTCGTAGACCTGACTTTTTTTTTTCTGCCAATCACTATTCCACCAACCCTAGTTTGACCAGTTTATGTGAAGAATTAATAAAATAATTTCCCCCAAGAATTTATTTATAATATTCCTCATTGAGTTAGACATCAAACCCAGCTATAATCACCCAATTTGGTGGTCGGTAGACTAAGATATGGATCATTTAATGAGGTAATTTCCATTCTATCAGCCAGAATAAGTGTTCACATTGACTGATTTTGTTTGGATTTTTTGAGTTTGAATTGGCTATGGGTCCAAATAACTTATTTGTATACCACGAACCATGTAGTCCTAAAAAATGAATCACATGAATTGGATGTTAAAGATAAGAGTTATGCCTGAAATACAGAGGTTACATAAAACTTTTTAATGTCTAGAATTATCCACTTTTTACATTTATGCTTAAAACTCACCCAAAAACATAAAATGATCTAAATAATCTCATATTGGTAAATTTTAAGGTATTAAAGCATTGAAAAAATATTAATAATTATTCATATATTAACTATATCAATTCCCCCACACTTAGCACTTGGACTCCTACCCAAGTAAATATCAAAATCAAATCAATGAAAATTTAAAAAATATATTTATGAGTTCTAACAATTGAATACCAAGAAATAAAATATATCATGACTCATAGAAAAAACATTATTTCAAGTTCTCAATTCATTTCAAGAAATATATTTCCTTTTTATTTATTTTCCCATGCACACAAAACACATATGTAACATGAATTTTCTCTCATTACACAAATATCATTTTTCAAAAATATCTTTCTCATACAATACTTATTCAAGGGTCCCCATAGTCTGGATAAATTTATAAATAACCACTCGATGTGAGTCCATGAAAAATGTTTATCATGAGGATTTATAAATTTTATTCTATTTTTTAGTTTGTATAATTTATATGTGAAAAAATCTTAGGCAGAATAAAGAGGGTTTGTCTCTTTTTGAAGCAAAATTTAATTATTCTAATTTTTACTCATGTATGGTCTCCTCATTACTCCCCTAAGTAGTAAATTAGATCTATAAACATGGAAAATCATTGAAAATTCACACCATTTATTATTTCAGCATTAACAGTTTCAATCATCTCAAATATGATTATTCTTGAAATCTCCAGATATGCAAAACTTTATTTTTTTCATTAGAAGCACCAAAAATGCTCAACTTATCATACATGAAAGCTCTAGAAAAGGAACAACTTATAACAGAATGATTTTTTAAGAAAAGATCACATTTCTTCAATGTTTGATTTTCCACCTAAAGTATTTCAAAATGAGGTAGCAGAACACAATTCAACTTCCCCACATACTTAAGTTCAACAAGATTATGCAATTTCACTTCAGGAGCAGGTTGGATAGGGAAAATTAACTTGTAATGTGGCCTACCTAACAGGATGTTCATGGATTCTAAAGGATAAAAGGATTAAATGTTCATGGTAGGCCATAATTAAAAGTATTTGTATGAAATAGGGTATTTAATACCAAATAAATGCCTCAATCATTTAAAACACACGTACCTAAAATCCTCAATTTTTTATTGGAATAATTAAAATTCTAGTTAAATCAAGCACAGTGTGGTTCTCTATATATGTGAGGTAAAAGAAAAGATTACAAAAATTATCATTTAAGCCTCACATTAAAGTAATATTAAATATAAATATAGTGAATTATGGCATGGGAATCAAAAATCAGAGTACATTTCATGAAATTTCCAAATATTTGAACATGAAACAAAGCCAATTTCAGCATTCATTTAGGATCATTTTCCTGAGGTAAATTGTTTCACGCATTGAAATGGGTTTCAAAATTTTTTATTATAATCATTTCAACTCAAAAGTTTCAAAAACTGACAAAAATTTGAAAAACACAATTTTTTTTAAAAAAAGAAGAAAAAAATAATTTAAAATACCAAACTATAAAGGTTCCCTCCCCCACACGTAAATGATGTAGTGTATTTAATGCATTCAAATTGATTTAACATATAAGAATAGTTTTAATTGAATCATATCTATAAATAAAGTGTAAAGGAAATGTACAACCTAACTTATTAGTAGTGCAATGTTGAGTTATTCTTCTTAGTGTTACGTGCATAAAAACCTACAAACAAAGGTAGATAATAAAACATAATAAATATATTGAAAGTAAAGAAAATAGAAATAGAATTAGAATAGAAGTATAGATCTAGGTTTAATCCCCCAAATAGACCATGGGTTTTGACTGCCTCTAAATGGGCAGTTTCATTTGGTTATCCCTAATTTGATGGTGGGTGAATTTTATTTAATATGAACCACCAGAACATCTTCCTTCCATCATTAACATCTTCTTGTTTGTTGAGGAATTCATGGATATAGTACAAAAAATCCACCCCTATGAAAATTATATTAAACATGCATTGTGGGGGTAGGATAAAGAATTAGTCCTCCTATTTATTGGTTTCCACTTTCACAACTTCTTCTTCATTATCTAGTGGTTCCTCAAGGTATGCTACATCAAAAGAATAGTCAAATAGAAAATCGTAGTGCAATTCTATTTGAATAAAATTAAAACATGATGAATCAACTTCCCTTTCAAAGTAAGCATATTGTGTCTCTTTTTCCTCAGGAAAGTCCACTTGAATCTTATCTTGAATTCATTCCAATAAGTGATCATCATGTTTGGGGAGCTCTAGGTGTTCCTCTTCAGATGTATCTTATTATTTTTCCTCATCTACTAACGGAATATATGTGTTGGTCGAATCTGAAAATTTAATGTAAGGGGAGGTGATAATCAATTAAAATTCTTTATAATCAAAATTAAAAGAGTTAGGAAAAATATTATCTCCCTTATGTTGCATGAATTCAATATCTTCTTCTGTATGAGTGTCCTCTTGTATTCTAATTTCACAAGATAGAGGTGGGTAGTCAAGCTCCTCCATATTTTCTTCAAATTACACCGCTTTGGTGGTGTCTTCCTTCAATGGTTCTAGATCTTCTACTATGTAAGGAATATGTTGATCAAGTAGTTCTTAACACTCATTCCATAATGCATCTAGAACTTTTTTGTCTCACACATGTGTCTCAATAGGTAATTCTTCCATCTTTTCCTCCTCGTGTTCATTCATAGGTTCTGGTTTTTCCATTAATGCACGGACATATTCAAATGAAAGTTCTACTTTGTTCTCTATTTTTTCTATGTCATTTAGAAGTTATTTAATCATAACTATATCATAAGCGGAATCATCTACTTGTTCCAAATGTGGGTAGTTGTTCCATGAATTAAAGATATGATCAATTGAAAACATCATGGAAAATTATTTTTTAATGTTTTTTAATTTAATAATGTTAAATATTAATAAATAGATTGTGGTACTAACTCCCCGGAAATGGCGCCAAGTTTTGACATGTTCCTATCATGAGGTGTGGCAAAAAAAATTAAGTTAAAATATAGTATAGAGGTTATCCTAGGTTGTCTCCAGAGAGGAGCGCTCAACAATCAAGTTTGTAACTTTAAATTTAAGAAAGAAGTGTTTGTTGTTTCTAAAATGGTTTTGTTTTGAAAACAATGAAATGGAACAAAAGAAATAATTTAAGTAAAAATATGATAATAAATTGGTAAATAAATTTATTGAAAATAATGAGATAAAATTGGGTGACCTGGTTAGGGTTGTATTTCCAATTTCAATGTTATCATAGTTTGATTTTTTCCTTTTCTCTTCTGCTAAGCCGATTAAAGTAAGATTTCACAATCAGTTCCTCACATCTTCGATCAAGGGTGTTGGTGAGACTAAAAATTAAAAATATCTTATTTTGTTCTAATCTCATTCCTTTTGTGAAAGAGTTTTAGTGAATACTCTTAATTAATTTAGGCAATTCCTGATCGGGTCTTGTTTATCCCAAACAATATTGAAGAGCATTACTACTCTCACACATACTGACAATCTCCAACTACTTCCACACTAATCTCTGATCTATTCCATCATATATATACCAGAACCTAGTTAGGGAGATAATTTTCATTAAACAAATAAATAATAACAACATTGTATTAAATCAAATACAATAGCTAAAGATAATATACGCCGTTATTACAATTGAAACCAACTTGCAAAAGAGAGAGAGATTTTCTTAACATTAATCATGTGAACATAAACATTAAAAAATGGAAAACCTAACCTTCCTCAATAACTAATAATATTTACCCCACCATGGTAAGGTTAATTGAGAATAAGGGGGAAGAAGAAGGCATTACAAAACTAAAAAGAAATAAAATAGCGGAAAAGAAGAACATCAACATTTCCTCCAAAATCAGTCCACCAGAAGTTCATCTTTGGTTCTCTAACCATCTCATCGAATCAGGCCATGTTCCCTTCTTATAGGAGGTGAGTAACGGAGTTTTCCATCTACCCGTGAAGTTTCTAGGCATTTGGTGCAGTGTGGAAATAGTTATGGTCTAATTAGTAGACCTGACGTTTTTGCCACTAATCACTATTCCAACAACCCTAATTTGACTGGTTTAAGTGAAGCTTTAAGCAAATAATTTCTCCATGAAATTTATTGGAAATATTCCTCGTTGAGTTGGACTTCTAACCCAGCTAAAATCACCCAATTGTGTGGTTGGTAGAATGATATATGAATCACTTAATGAGGTAAGGTCCATTTTGTCGGCCAGAATAAGTGTTCCCATTGACTAATTTTGTTGGCTTTTTGAGTTTGAATTAGCTATGGGTACAGAAGACTTATTTGTATCCCACGAACCATGTAATCCTAAAAAAGGAATCACATAAATTAGATGGTAAATTTAAGAGTTATTATCTATATACAGATGTTACATAAAACTTTTTAATGTCCAAAATTAACCACTTTTAACATTTAAGCTTAAAACTCCCCAAAAACATAAAATGATCCAAAGAATCTCAAATAGGTTAATTATAAGGGATTAAATCATTGAAAAACATATGAATAATTATGAAAATATTAACTCTATCAGTGATCCTACCAACTATATAAAAAACCCAACATGAATTCTTAAATAATGTCCTCCCGAACTTGAATGGTACACCCTATATGGATATCATCCTGAGGGTGAAATTCCAAGAACAAAATAAAATAACTCTCGAAGGCCTCATGTAATACCCTCTATAATCCTATCATGAATTTAAAATCATGGCAACAAATTATCATCAAGGTAACTCTGTGCAGCCAAACTATCTCTTGTATGTAAAGGAATCCTAAGATCTCTATTGAACTCTACTATTTCATGGCTAGAAAGTGGGATGACTATGTGAGTCAGCCTACAATCATCTAGACAATCTCCAGAGTTCTATCAAAAATTTCATAGAGATACTATCTCCCTTCCACTCTAGAAACTCAACGTGTTAAATCAAATTCACTGAAACCTAATGCTTGTCCTTTAACTACTAAAAATAAGGCATTCATAGTAAAACTTCACTGCAAACTTATTCATCCGTGGACACCAAAACTAATACTAAAGGTCCTATTACATCTTTTCCACACTGGGATATACCACCTAGGGAGATTCACGAAACTCCCTCAGAACATCCTCATTAAACATCACTGGTGTCATCCTCCATCCTCATAAAAGGATGATATCCTCCCCATATTCTCATTGTCTATCAACAACACATCCATTGGATATTTAAATACGTAATATATCATAGTAGTTATATCTAAGTTGATACTTTCTATTATTTTATAGAAATTATGGGGTAAAAACTATTGGATGAATGTAATTTGCACCATCCTCACCCACTAAGGACAACTGCAATGATGTTAAACTCTCTAATGCCACTCATAATAACCATGAAAAAGATCTCTTACTAAGAGAATTGTTTCTTATCTTCCACTTCTCATGAGTATAGAGTATCTAAAATTCATAATCTTGGAGTAACTCTAGCCATTTACTCTATCTCAAGTAAAATTATTCTATGAGATTATATATTTGAGGCTCTCATGGTTAGAATAGATGATAAACCTCTCACCCATAAGGTAGTGTTTCCACATATTTAGGGAAAATAATTCCACTAACAACTCTAGATCATGGGGGATGAAGTTATTCTCATGGGGTGACAATAGTGTTTTCAGTCATGTTTCCCTAATTAATAGTTTCCCCTTAAAATTACAATACATTAGTGATCATGGGTTTATCTCATGAGGAGGTTATAGACTAAGTTGTCAAACTATCACTTTTTTAATTTGGGTTTCATAAAGTAAAATCTATAATTGGGTATTTTAAAATAGATAAAAAACTTAAAGAAAATAAAAAATATTTTGAGACATAAAATATACATTAGTGATAAGAAATTAGAGGAAAACTGAACTAAAAGTATAATATAAATATAGTAGTAGTGAACAATATTTGATTGTTAGAAACTCCCTTTATCATTGTCTAAATGAATTATCAAGTTATATTTCTAAATGATCACTCAAAGACCTCCCAGTGAATATATAAATTTACTCACACCATATTGAGACCTCAAATATGGGTGCTAATTCACTCATCAAAATGATCCAATTACCCAAAGACCTCTGAGCAACCAAAATAGATTATGCTCATTATGAAAAATGGGGATACCTCACCCAAATAAATTATAATAATGATAATAACCACTTTACGAGATCAAGTTGAATAAAATTTTAGATCAAAATAGAAGTAAAAATTTTTAAAATGAAAATAAAACTCCTTTAATCATGAAAAAAATTTCTAGAAAGATATAATAAGAATATAATGAAGTACCAAACTCAAAAGGTAATAATCCTAAAATCTAAACTACCACCACCAAATGGAGTTTGGCCCTTCATAGATTGGTTACTTCCAAGAATACTCATATTCTCCATAAATCATTATCTATAAATACCCAACACCTCAATCTAACCATCATTTAAAATGAAGTGGAGATGAGAATAAATAGTGAAAATAGAGGTCCAAATGTTCTATCCAGTTTATATCCTCTAACTTTGGCTCAAATTTGGATCTCTTATAGGATAAATTTTGGAAAAGTTAATTGTCTAATGTTCCTCATGAACAAATTATATTTCTCCATAAAAATTTGGAGATCATTTTAACATGTGGTGAAAATTAATAACAAGATTAATTAAGATCACTTTTTCTGGATGATGTTACTCTCCAACTTCCTCCACATTCACCCGAAACTTGAACATATTAAAGAATGATTTTAAAATTTTTATTTAATATATAGATGATCCTTATAGTATTTTCTATTTTCTAGTTGGAATCATTCCATTTGAACAATATTTTCTATATTTATTCATAATTTAATTTGGTGTAATTAGTTTTATAAGTCAAAATAAATTTCGATAGTAACTAATTTAGTTGGGCCTCAAGAATTTAAAATAAAAACTTGTCTGAATTGAAAAGGTTGTAGTACAATAAATTATGAGGCCTATAAAAATTACTCAATTTTGATTAATATTGAAAACATTCAAATAAAAATATAATAGTGATTGAAAATAGTTAGAATTCTATAATTGAGAAATTTTTACTTTTAACCTCAAAGCATCTCTAAAATAAAAAAACTGCAATTGATGTTAAATTTTTTTAATTTGTGGTGTGTAAATAATTTGAATAAAAATGAAAAATCGTATAAATATGATCACTATCATGAGTAATTATCTATCTGGGCCCATAAGATATCACCACCTACCTATGCATCAGAACACATCCAAGTCTAATATCGAAGGCATAAAAAACACAACATCCTCAATACCATCATTTGAAATATTCACGATGGGGGGTCCCATCAACCACTTCTAAAACTCCCAGGAGGACTAATGTAGCCTCTCTATTTAAATGAAATGCTTCCCATTCCATTTAAAAGCATTTAAGTGTGAAGATATCCTGGATAAATTATGAATTAATCTTTTGTAGTAGCATACCAAACTAAGAAGTGATACACCTCTACCACACTCTTGGGTAGATCCTAATCTACCACTCCCTCAAACTTCAATTGTTCCTCTACCACACCCTTTAAAAACATTCCATATCCCATAAAGTAGACCTCCTGAATCCATAATTATGACTTAGTGAGATTTCTATAAATCAAGATATCCTATAGTATATCGACGACCATCCTCAAGTGTCTCATATGATCCTCCATAGACAGTGACTAAACTAGAATTTCATCGATGAAAACCATCACATATAGTTTTTTGAATTGATGGAATATTAGGATCACGACTTCACTAAAAACTAATGAGGATTTTATCACACAGAAATCAATCACAAAATACTCATAATGATTATAACGACATAATAATTTCATGTTTGATATATCTAGATCTCACATTCAGAGCTATACATAACCCAGTCTAAGGAATATCATCAAGAACCATCTCGTCCATCACAAATAGTTGAAGAGTTCATCGATCCAAAGTAGTGGATTCTTTTTCTTTACTATCACCTAGTTCATGTGACAGTAATTGACACACAACCTCAATATCTAGTATTCCTTCCTATCTAACATCAGTAGAGCTACCTAGGGTGACACACTGGGCCTAAAAACTCTTACTAAAAAATTCCCCCAAATACACCTTTAGCTCATTAATCTATATAGGATCTATCAAATATGATGATATAGATATTTTAGAAGTCCTTAGGTGAAATTCAATAATGACTTATATTTCTTGGTGGGGATATAAGCATGGAATGTCCTCAGGAAATATGTCATCATACTCTGCCACTATAAAAGGAAGTAGAAAGCCCATAAAATCTACATTTCTATGGGTAATACTATACAAATAGTGAGTAATAGTTTGTGTCCCAATGTGTATTATCCCATCCTTATCTACCTTAGTTTCCTTCTCACCCACAAATGAAAACCAAATTCTATCATCGTGGACAAAATGCAGCCTCCACCTAAAATACACAATTTGATCAAGAAATGTGGATAGTCATTAAATACCTAGTTTGAAATCATAAGGCCTTATGCTAAAATAGAAATATTCCATAAGAATTTATCTCCTCTAAGATTCATATCATAATATCTAAAAAAGTGTGTGATCATTGAATCCCCTTCTATATGAGCCTCCAAGCACAAGGCTTAAGCCAAAGGCTCAACCAGAATCTTTAAGTCTCAAAAAAGATAATTGGAATGAAAATAGTGGGTAAGACATAGATCATACCTCTAATAATCTCAAGAACCTCTTATTCATAGGCCTATACTGCCTATAGTTATCCTCATCCCAAACTACTAGCTCCCTTGTCCATGTAAGGACCACATGGGGTGGTGGTGGAAATAGGTCTACCCATCTACCACCTATTTCTTCTCTCATGACTCCTCTTACATGTATGTCACCCTACAGACCTCCATGTTCATTCTATTATCTATACTTGGTTTTTATATTGATCATCTCTCCTTCAATTGCATAGCGGTGTAGAAAATCATGCATGAGATGTCCCTAATCATCATAGGAGAACCACTGCCTCTCTCTTGACTGACTATAACCATACAAAGATCCATGAACTACAGTCCCTCTTCCTTGATATTCTCTTATAAAAAATATCACATGCTCATATCCCTGTTTATGTCATCAACCACCATTTTCCAATGTCTCAGCTTCTATGCGTTCAATACCATCACCAACTATCAACATCTTTCCTCTCACAAAGCTGTGTACTACCAAATCACCCACCAACACTCCAATTTATATAGGAATGATAACAGATATCACTTCATACCATAAATATTGTTACAGGACCCTCTCACAGGACCATTATTAGAAGAAAAAATCATGAACCATATCCCTAGAGTATCTCAATAAGTTGGTGAACCTATATGAATACTCTTCCACCATCATAATACCATGTTGAATATATAGAAAACACAAAACAAACAAGAGGAACAAAATTTGGAAATTTTTTCAGGATGACCTCAATTATTTTCCATTATAATGATGAATTAAGAACTAATAAACAATAATTATCATTAATTATCATTCTAAATTCCCAGGAAGAAAAACTATGCACCTAAAAACATGATAGACTTGTGAATCAATCAGCTGGTGGACATGATTCATGTTGTTTATTGGATAAAAAATTCGATTAACCAATGAAAAACAACCACCCAACCCCAAGATTAAATAAATTGATAATGTAGAATGGTCACACATCATATTTTTTTGTAATATCTATAAGCTTGAATCAGTAATATGTCATTGATCATCCAAGAATTTTCCTCTAATAGATCCTCTCTCAATACTGAGGGTTATGCAGCTGACCCAAGGGTTTTTGAAAAACATAATTTATATAGAATCTAATTAGTTTTGGATTTTAATTATGATAATTAAATAAATTTATTAATTTATTTAATTATTATTCTTCCCAGAACAGTGCTCAATCCGAACAAGTGATGCGTATAATAATTATGTCACACCTGAGTTAAAACCTTCATTTTGGATTCAACAGTAGTGTTATATTTTCAACCAGACACTCTCTTTGTGATCTATTATATTATTTATGAAAATGGTGTGCATGTGATATAACATATTTTATTATTTTATTATATCAATATGGATCCTCCTCAGGGCTTATAATCTGACTCTAACATAGTTCCTAGTTTTGAAAATATTATTTAAAATATTTTTAAAAGCTTTACATTGATTAAAGAGTGTCATTACATATGGGTTCATTTTTTATAATTTTTTAATATGGTAATATTATTCTACCTCTATAGTAAAGAGTTTCTCAAAATCCCCCTAGGAGTAGAACATTATTTAATCTATGGAAATACATGTGTTATTATTTGATTTTTTATTTCTATCATTATCATCTAGAGGGTCTTATCTGGTGTGCATTTTAAAAATATGGTTCATGGTAGGGTTTCATTATCATACTTTTTTGAACACATCATGGAAGTTTGTTTTTTCTAGTCTGAGAATTTTTGTTAATTCGTTTCTAGTTTTTAATCATTTGAATTTTGTAACATTATTGAAGGTTCTAGACCCAAAAATGGTATGAAATATTGGTTGTAGAGTCTGATATAATAAAATTTCATTTAAGGTGTTTTAGAGCTTAGTTCATCATCATCATTATTTTATCATCCGTATAGGACAATTCTGGTAAGTTTTTTCTGACCTCTCTTATAGAGTTCTAGTTTTTGTGAGAGTTATTTTATTCAAAAATGGTGTTTTTGGATGAGGTTAAAGTATGTTTTGATAAGTTTGATGAGATAGATTTTAGATTTTGAAAAAAATTGACAAATTACATTCTACTTTAGAAAGACATTGATCTTCCAATGAGTGACACTAAACAAGAAGTGATAAAGATATAAGTATGGTAATGTCTTGATAAGAAAGTATTAGGATTGTTCTAGATGTCCCCTTCCTAGAACATGACTTATAACGAAAATAAAGTGAAGAAAACTTTGGGACATATAAAGAAAATTTTTAATATGTATGAATAGCTAACTAAAGGAAATTATATTATAGAGGATGTTCATCAAGATAATGTTATAGTAAAATCTAGTGGTTGGTCATGTCAATAAATTCAACAAGAGTTGGAGTTAGTTAAAATCGATAAAAATAAAACTCACATATATGGAGCGGGTTTTATTGTTAATTTCATCACTCCTATAATCATGGGATGGGATGGTTACCATGGTGAAACTCAAGAAGTGATAAGAAATTATTATTTATAGGAATTTAGGATCTAATATTGAATGAGAAAATTTTGCTAAATGAGATTCAATATTATATTATAAATTACCATAGTGTATAATGTAGGGCACATTCCACAACATAGAAGTGTGATAAGAAAAATGATAAGGAAGAATAATTAGAACACCAAGTAACTCTATTGAATTTCATCTCTTATGTTATAATTTTGGAAAAGAAATCATATGAAAAAATATTTTAGTGTATACATCGTAAATTCTAGAATATATTATTTTGAATGTGAATGTGAAAATATAAATTTTGGAAGATATGGAAAGTTTATTTCTAAGTGTCTCCAGTCCTCTTAAGTCATGGATTACAGACTCTTGGGATTCTTTTCACTAAAATCCAAGTAAATGAGTATAAAAATATATATACCTAGAATACTCAAAAACATATATATTGTGAATGGTAAAAGTCTCAAGATAGTAGGAAAGTGTGATTTTTTCATCCAAACATGGAATGGATGCTTGATAAAATTACAAGGAGTTAAGAACATACCAATATTAAGGAAAACTTTTATTTGAATAGGATTAATAAATGATGTGGGTTTCTATACTAATTTTTTGAGTGGGGTATGGATTGTTATATGTGGTTCCATTGTGTTTAAAAATACCGTGAAGGATGGAAAATTGTAAATATTTGGAGTTTTGGTAAGATAAATGCGTGTTGAGTACACAAATTCCACAACATTTCATCATGAAATCTTGGAGAAATTAGTGAGAAAGTGATAAAATAATTTCTACTAAATGAATAATGAATATTATAAGAATGGAGTGAAAATACATTAATGAATTCATTAATGGAAGTCAATATAAGGTGTCATCCTAAATTAATGTAAATATACCCAAGGATTAGAGGTTATTATTAATTCATATGAATGTTTATGTTTTTTCTCTATTTGATGAGATTTTCCACACACACTCTCAAAGGATTTTGGATTTTTTTACAAAGTGTTCATAGGAGTTGAACTAGGACATTCTCTTAACTAATAAGTATATTAAAAAAATATTAATTTGTTTGAAAAAAATTAACGGGGTAAAAAATATGGGGGGTTTGTTGAGTGATATCAGAGAAAAACAGGAAAAAATAATATAATGTTTTATTAAAAAGAAATATATTAATGATTTTTATTAATATAATATACCCTTTAGTTATTCACTAATAATTATCCCTTACGACAAATTTAATTCAATTGTAGTTCCTTAATTTATTGACCCAGAAACCCTATAGAAGAAACTTTGAACATAAATATTGGAACAAATTGACACTTAGATATTTTTTGGATTTCTAATCCCGAAACATTACATTGATTTTTTTCCAAAATTAAATATATGGTTAGTAAAAAATTATGGCATCTCCTAAACTAGATAAATATTAATTTCTTGAGTATTATTATTATATTTAAATCCAAAAAATAGATCCCAAATTATTAGATTTTATGTTTAAAATGTTTCTCTCACAAATGACACTTGGTCATCCTCATATGAAAAATAAGAATCATTCAAGTGACTGAAACATTAAAAATCATTTTATTAATAATATATTTATGAAAAAAAATGATTTAATGGATTCAAAATAATAAATAATTAGGATAAGAATTATATTGACTATAAAAATATGTGTGCTCCCATTGGTAAATTTTTTAATGTCGATATGCTTTGAATAAGAAAATGTTTGAAAGGGTAAACCCAATATTTTCTTCTCTCTTGGAATACAACACCAAGAATCAAATACAAATTATTAAAATAGAGAAACTAAGTGATATTATTTAATATTAAAAGATATTATAATCACAAAAGAAAATAATTGATAAGTATAAGAAGATGAGGAGGTGATGTCCCTTCTTGGAAGAGATCCTTGCACAAAGTCTTTCTTCTTCCAAATGGTTAGAGAGGGGTAATGAAACAAATATCTTCAAATTCATGCAATATATCCATTCAAAAACCCTCTATAAGTGTGAAAAATAAATTAAATTATGTGGTTAATGGGTTTTAAATGTCAATAAGAATACATGTGGATTTATGTATCCAAAATTTACACCACATTGAGTAGATTTTGAGACCAATTTCCAAAAAAAACTAGTTATCACTCTATTTAAATGAAATTTTATAAAGTAGGTTATATAAAATATGGAATAATTTCATCGTATTCCATGAATATGTTAAAAGGTTATGGCCTAAATGGTGAGGTAAGGTCAAATATATAAAATACAGATCATCTCTGCATTAATAGAGACGTTTCACCCTTCAAATAAGAGATCAAGCTTGCATAACCTTAATAAAAAATATATATAAATTAATTTAAAATTTATCAAAGAAACATTCAAGTAAAAATTATTCCTATATAAATTTTTACTATAAAAATACTCTCTATTACTAAAAAGGGAAAAACAAAATATTCATCGAATTTCCAAATTCATGCTCCAAAAGAAAAATTTCCTATAAATAATCAACTAAAGATTAATGTGGGGAAGTTATGTTAATTATTATCAAAAAAATATTCAACAGAGTAATGGATTATCAACTCCAATTCACTTACCCTTCTTCACTCCTGGAAAAATTCACATGTCGTGAATGTCAGTTTTTGATGTATTTTGACATTTATCAATCCATGTTAGTAATATGAGCAAAGAAATAATCCAAAAAAATAATTATATATAAAAAAATTGAAATTAAATGTCTTATATATTATATAAAAATTTATCTAATTGGATTAATGACACTAATTAGGCTTTTACAAGTTATCATCTCACTATGCCATAAATTCCCCATGTTTGTGTGTGCCAAACATTTACAACATAATACTGCACCCTTTATTCAATACATTCAGGTCATGTAATAATATTTTGATTAGCTTTATATTTTCCACCAAACCTATTCTACATCTATTATAATTAATTTACAATACACACTCAATTTAACATTCACAAAATTGAAACCTTATTCTCATGTCTTAGATAGTCCCATACGTGGTACATTTCATCACTCTCCTCTTTAATTTAATTTTTTTGTTTTTTCTTTGATTTTTTTTCTTATGTTCATAAAACTATCAAATATTTTATTCAGACACATAGGTAAATCCAATATAATAGTGAAATTTATAAAAATAGAAATGAATATATGGAAATTCCATTATTGTAAGTTGAAAAAAAAATACATAATTTTATTATATATTTAATTGGGTATGAAAAACTCACTAGTCAGGATTGTATGTGTATTTGGGTGGATATATTAAATAAAAAAATATTTGAATAATTTTACCACAATAAATGGTTTAAAAATATCAAGGGTTTCACAAATACGTAATCAATCGTACCATTTACCAACTTCCATTTTCACTAAAATCAACCTCCAATGATGAAAATATTCTAATGATTTAATTACTTATCATGAGATAAAAAATTTAGAAATTTATGTCTAATAGATTTCATTAAATTAAATATTATGTGACTGAAATTCTTTGTTTTTTTTGAAAAACAAAAAAAAATTGAAGGAAAAATAAACAAATATGAAAAAATCTTAAAGAAGGTACCAAATATTTAATACTCTCACTAACAACTAAAATTATATATTTTCCTTATTATTAACTTATCAAAGGTTATATGAATATGAAATATAGATTTTAAATTATGAAAAATAATATTAAAGTAATTGATTAATGGATATCTTGATATTCAAAAGTTATAGTGGTCTCTTGTAGTGTGATGACATAAACTAGATGTGTGGGTAATCCCTTTAAGCACTAATTTAACTAATGATAATTGATGGAAAATATAAAGATTGTAGCTCCATGTTTGACCTCTACTATGTCAAATAGAAAAACATGAGATATAACATAGGTAACTAAAAATATAGAATGAAACTTACCAGGAATTAACTTTAATTGTGAACTAAAGATAAGTAATTTGTCTTTCATATGAAACAAATTTTTTGGATCATTATATCCTGTTATGATTTTGATATATATTTTTAGATCCTTGAGTTATAATATGATGAAAATTGAATCTCATTAAGATAATAAATTTTTAGTTTCCTTCATTATGTAGCTTGGGCTAAATCCATGTTTTATTTCCTAGTAGACTTATCCTTCACCCATTTTCTAACATAATCAAAATAAATAAGAATGTATAATAAACTAAATGATATTAGAAAGATGCCCATAAAATAAATTCCCTATAAATAAAAACTATCACTATATAATATTTGTTTTTGTGGAATATTAAGTATTCTAGAAATGTTGGAATTATGTTGGCAACATGGTCATTTTTTACAAAACATGTGGAAATCACGGAACAATAAAGGCCAATCAAATATAGAGTTTAATAATTTCATTGTTATTATTTTGTGTTAAGAATGTGTAATAAAAAAAGATGTATAACAAAAATATAAAATAGATAGAAACTCATGATTAAGCTCACGTCTCCTAATGACTTTGTCTCTACAGTTGTTCTAAATGTAAGGATTAACCTACACATAAAATCTAGACTCAATCTTCAATTTTTCAATTTTTTATTTTTTTTAATTTTATAAATTTTAAAGGAAACCACATAATTCACTAAATTAAAATATCAATGATATGTACAAATGATGGAATAGATATTCTCATCAGGAATTGTATATCAAAGTGGTACTTGGTTTACAATATGCAATTCCAACATGTGAACAATACCGCTAATGTGGTCGACCACCAAGTTACCAAACACATTTTTACCCTTTATCTTCCTTTAAAACACTTTAAGAATGATAATTAAATGAATAAGTCCCATCTTAAAATATTCCTTCTTTAAGAGGTTACAACAAGCTATATGGTAAGGGAAAACGACTAATCTAAATCCTAATAAATAAGAAAAAAAATATCCTAAAATAATATAACATTAATGAAATACACTTCTATTGTTGTGTTATTTTATTAAAAATAATATAGTGTCATTGAATCATAGTAAATCACATTGGAATTCCCTTCCACACTCGAAAATAAGAATACTCTCACTACAATGTTCGAATTATAACACATAATATCAAATGGGAACTTCTTCTATGGGGATTGTATGATCGATGGTTTGGTGAGAATTTTCTATATATAATTAAGTAAAATCCTATAAGAATAATATAATAAAAAATTATAATCCTTTTTAAGTAGTCACAACAATGGTACGGAAATATTACAAAAACTTCTGATGAAGTGTCAATAAAAACTTATCTGCTCTCGGAAAGATCTAGCATCATGCACACATATAGTTTATGGAAAGGATTTAATAATAACAAACTTAGATCTCTAAGAATCTATTACATATTTTGATACTATAATCCCTAAGATAATTCCAGGTTATACCATGAAAATAAATTTCTAAAAGTTCAAAACCAAATTTTTCTCAATGTAGTTATGAAACACCTTAACCAAATTCAAGAGAAACTCATCAAATAAAGTATCATACATATAAAAATAATCTTTAAATTCCTTTATATAAGTCTTAATCAAATAAAAAAAATGATCACCATGTATCTCTAGAGAGAATTTGAGAAATTATAGTGTCCAAATGGTATCCTTTAGTAATAACAAGTAAATAACGGGAATGTGAATGTAATCTTCCCATGCCCCTCCACATAAAAAGAAACCAAGAAATAACCAGATAATGTTTCCAAGAAACAAAATTGTGTCTTACCCACATGTCCCCAAAATATCTGATTAATTAATTATAGGGGAAATTATCCTTGTGAATGTATTGATTTAGCTTTAAGTAATCAATACACACCCACCAAATTTTTTCACCCATGTTTGAACTAACTTCTCACTATAATTTCTCATAATATTAAAAAAACATTTATTATGAACAACATAAACTAGAATAGCATATGAAGAATCTAAAATGGGGTAAATCATACCCACCTAAATAAATTTATCAAATTATTTTTGATAACTTATGAAAGGGTGGGATTAATTCACATTTTTGGATACCTTATCATTTTATTCCAATCATTCAAAAGAACCATATTCATGAAAATGGAGGGGATAATACCTGATATTTCATACAAGGTCCACATAATTTCCCAAATTTTTTCCATTAAAATATTTAAAAGTTTTTATTTATATTTAGAGGGGATAATATTAGCAACGATAATAAGTAATCTCACATCACTTAATAAATATGATAATTTGAGATTTTTTGGAAATTTATTGAGTTCTAACATGGGGATGATATATGGATAGAGATATAAAATAAACTAAAATTTGATCATAGTGAAAATATGTATTATAATAGTAGTCTTAGATATCATGGAATAATTCTAAAAATTTATTAGTATACTCAATATCCATGTCATAACCAAAAATAAATTACTCAAGATCTAAATGTGAATCCATATAAAAATAAAATACGTCAAAGTTGTGATCATGAAAAATAGGATTGACAATTTTAGTAAACACTAAACTTAACCCAATTCTCATAATCTCCAAAAATATTGAATAATCATAGATCAAAGGGTTTTAAATAGATAGTTAAAAATTGGAGACAATGAAAGTTGATTAATCCTCTGAGTAGTAATTCAAGGATATTATAAATTAAATCTCATAGAATCATCCCCAAACTCTAGGGAAAGTTTTACCTTATGGATATATATTAATATTTTGGTAGTTTTGAGAAATTTTATAACTAATGTAATGATATCATTAAAATTTACTTGATCCTTATCTATATTAAGAATGTAGACATCTACATAAGTGATCATTTATCTCATCCAAATAAGTACACCATAAAGTATCCCACTAGATATTTCATAGAATTATTTTCCAATTACACCAACAATATTTTAATCTTTAATGAACTAGTGTAAAACAAAGATAATACATAATCTGCAAGTGTATTTATGGAAGCTCACAAATCACATAAAGCATCAAAAAGTGTAACTTACTTATAGTGCATAGGATGGTGAATGTACATGTATCCTTTCACTTTATAAAAATCACCTTGGTGTATGTGATGAGTGTGGGTATATTATTCCCATGGTCAATCTAATCATTTCTATTTATCCCTCTTTTATTTTTATATAGTTATTTTAGGAAATTTTTATACCTACAAATTTTCATTATTGCATCAAGTATACTAATGTTGATCTCAACACAATTTAATGTATCCAAGACTACTTTTTTATCTCATCTTTATCCATTTATTAGTTTGTAAAAATCTATTTGGAAAAGTAATTTGTTTTGGAGGAACATCATCAATATTCTTCGTACCTTTGTCATCCACCTTTGGCAACTCATCGATTGATCTTAAATGAGGTTTCTCTAAAGCTAATGTGAATTTTAGTGGATAGATAGGGGACTCTATCTCAATAGTTTACTTCCCATATATGAATTAAATGTAACTAACATTCTATATTTGATTTGTATAAGGTTAGAAAGAAGATTGTTGGTGTTCTTATTTATCATTTCATGGGGGGTGGTGATAATCTGTCTCATTTTCATCTTCATCTCCCTCAACATTGTAACCTTACTCCTCAACACATTCTATTAATAATAAATAATTTCTAAAAAAAGATAATATTTGGAATAATATACCTTTAGTTGTAAATTTCCTTATTTTTTCTCATATTGATTCTTGTGATTCAAATCACTTTTGGGGTAGTTAAAAATATTATTAGTAAGGTTGAAGTTGTTGGATTTTTTTTTTGAAAAGGATCCCGTTTTTGTTTTCCAAATTCATACCTCATGTTTTGTTGAACCATACATCCATGGATTTATATTGGTATTAAGGAACCATAATTATTCTACGGGGTTTGGTGATTTTACTACTAAATTGGTCTATCAGTGAATATTGATACATAATTATCCATCTCTTATATTTGTTAGAAATAATCCTATAAAACCAAAACCCTTTAAAAATTGTAAATTCATTTGAATTTTACTGAATCAAGTGTATTTTTGTCAGTTATGGGGGTTATGAAAAAAAATGATGGATTAGAATTATTTTTAGGATAAACAAGTTTGCAAGTAGCTTTCAACTGTAGACTATAGTTGATTCACATCATGAATCATTGCTTCATTCCATCAAACAAGTGTGTAGAGGGGAGGAGCCCATTCAAAGAAAAAACATGTCATAAACCTTAAAGTTATGCTATAAAACCCTCATTCAATGTTTTCTTATATTTTTTTATTTAATTTACTAAATTGAGGGTAGATTTTATTTTAAAATTAGGGTTCCACCTTGGACAACCATGTAATAGTTCCACCTCTCGCTTGGTTTTTTTCTCCTTATATGATGTTTTATCCACTATTCATAAATGGAATCATTCCCTATTTTTTATGAGTAGATTTAAGACTTAAAGATAATATTATTCATTATATTTATCTATATCTATTTTACTTTTAATAAATATAATGTTTTTTACATTCATTTTCAACTATCTCTAAGGTATTCTTCAACTTTTCTGATTTCTACTGATTTAACTCAAATTAGTGGAAGATATTGGATGAGTGGACATCTATGAGTATAATGTAGATGGTTTATAAACATTTAACTTAAATTATCATCATATTTTTGTGTGTGTGATTTTTGGTCTTACAAACATACAATATGTTTGACCAAAAATTCTAAATATCTATTGTGGGACCTAAACTATGAAATAAGACCACTCCACTAACCAAAAATACCACATTGTCATGCAGACCTAGATTTTATTCACCATGTGGGGTGTGATTGACCTTCAAAAGTGTGTTGGAAAATTAAAGGGATGACCCTAGGGATGTCATAGAGTTAAAATATGGTGGTGTGAGTGTGAATGGGATGTTATCCACCACTTTTGGTTTGATTTACTTGAGATATAATCAGGGTAATTAAATGGGTGGCCCTAAGGGTACCATGATTTAAGATATTGATCATCTATATGGTTGGGGATTCCTAGGACATTATCTAGGATCTTGGGTATAGGTTTATTATATAAGGATTATTGAAAATTAATTAAATAAATTTATTGATAAATATCCTATGTACTTTAATTTAATTTACTAATAGGAATTCCTTGGGGTGGTTTTCCTTAGATTAAATGATGATGTATTCTATATTGGAATTCCTTGGGGTGATTTACCTTAGGTTTAGAAAATATGCATGTATCATAGGAACACCATGGGTTAGATACCACATGTGTTCGGTGACAATGAATACTAATTTGGAATTACATGGGGTGGATTTCCTTTAGGTTTGGTGATGATGCCCTCTACATTGAAATTATATTGGGTATATTACCCTTGGGTTTAATGATGATGCCTGCTATATAAGAACAGTATGGGGAAGTTCCCCCTTGGGTTCAGTGATGAAACCTACTTCTTTAGAACAACATGTGGGACTTTCCCCTTAGGTTTTGTAGTGTTTACTAATTATTTGATTACTTAGTATCACCCTCCTTGGAATTGTATCTGTTACATGATCTCTCATGACCATGTTGGATTAACTGCAAGGGGATAGTGTTTATGTCTATTGAAACATTATGGATAGAGACATCCATATAAAGTTTAATTGGGTATGGCCAGAATGAAGTTTCCCTATGGGAATCAGGTATTAATGGTTGTTTTATTTATTTATTGTGTGGCTTAATTTATTATACACATAATCATACACGTTATAAACAAACTAGATATGCATTTGAATGCCACTGGTAGTGGCCTACAGTGTTTTAATCACACCTACCTCAAGTCACTGATTGTTACCTGAGTAATATTTATTATTTCAGGATAGAGAAAGTTAAATCACCCTATGGTTGAGGCTAGTTTGGGATTATAGTATGGAGTATGAGTATTGGGGCTAGACTATGACTAAGAACTATTTCAAAGGTTTTTATCAATTTTTTTCTGTTGGACTTTTGGTTTTTGATGTAAATGACTTATTACTGATGTATAATTTCCACACATGTATTATATAGAAACATGGTAACATATTTAGTAAATTATAATTATATTTCCTTAATAGTATACAAACTTCCTTAATCATTAAATATATAAGCATCACAACATCACTCAATTAGGTGGTAAACTAACCAAAATATACCTTGTCAAAATGATCGAATGAGTAAAAAAGTTCTATTAGATAATGTTAATATGAAATTTATATACAATTAAAAATTTAAGAGATATCATAAATAAATATAAAATCTATTTTTATTACCATTATTTATGGGAGGTTATGAAAAATGAAATTATTCATTCATGGAGGTAATAGTCATCTTGTATGCACGATTAACGAACATATTTCACAATAAATGGACATAGTGATGGTATATGATACTTTTACATTTAAAATTTAAAATAATGTTATAAAAATTATATTAAAACATTATTTACACATCCTAGTTTATAAATTTTATGTTTTTAGGTGAAATAAGACATTTCATTCATGGAGATGGTAGTCGGCACATACACACGATCAATAATATAATTCCTTATCGAATGGATGGAATGAAGGTAAATGTGAAAGGTGATAATTTAATAATTGATTAATTCATATAAAAAAGCATTATTATTCATCAAATCTATCCCATATTCAAACTATTATAGGTGTATATGAAAAATAATATGCATCTTTTCATTGAGTTGGTAGTCTGCATATACACAAGATTAGTGCATTTATTTTTCAAAAAAGATACAATAAAATGAATGAATAATTGATAATAAATTAATATGAATACATTTAATTATATATATTATATTAAATTAATTATATTAAACAAAGTTATGGATGATTAGTAAGTGGAAAAATCAAATATAATATGTAGAGGAGAGTAATGCTCACGTCAGGAACTTTATTTCCTTCAAATCATTGATAGAAATAAAGTGCAAAGACTAATTAGGGGGGACAAAATGTTTCATAATTGAAATTTTTAAGAATAAAAAATATAAAGAGTTTCAACAAGGAATTAGGTTGTATGATTGTGTAAAAATGGCGTGTTTTTTCTCTTTTATAAGTAACAGGAAAGATAGTTTTGTAATTTCCTTAAATTATTAAATTATTTATTTACACAATTCATGTTTAAAGACAAATATAATACCAAATTATGCACTAAGGACCATGATATGGTAGAAGTTACTCCCATACACTCATTTTTCAGATAAATTTGAGTGATTTTTGGATTTTTACATTCAATTTTCACTTTAATTATGTGTACGTTTTCTAAGGTAAGTTTTAATTTTACACATGTTAAGTAATTGAAATGTTTTATATTAATATTTTTATTAAAAATTAATTCGAGTATTATAATATTTTATATAGAGATAAATTTATACAAAAACATTACTCTGACTCATAAAATTTAATTTTAAGATAAACATATTTAACGCTACAAAAAAAAATTTAAGATATTCATTTTTTGCAAAAATTAATTTGTGTGCATTAAAATTATTATTTTCAATAACTTTTTTGACATAAATTGATTTATTATAAATAAAGTTATGGTTATTTGAAATTAAAATCAATACATAACAATATTTTACCAAAACTAATAATTAATTGAAAGAACATACAAATTGATTTTACATTATTAAGGTAACATTTTACTTAAGTTCTAAAATTGTTGGTCGTGGTATCTAAAAGTTAAAATAATATTTAAAATTTTATATTTTTATTCTTTAATTTCATATTTTTCACATAATTTATTTTATAACCTTCTAGTTCATTCTTATATATGGAAGAATTTATTAAAATTATAATTTCTTTATAAACTGCATTTATAACTAAAAGTAAATATTTTCAAAAAATAATCATAAATTTATACTAAGTAAATTTTGATTTTATAACTTATAAAATAATGTTAATTTTATCTAATTATATTTATAATAATTTTATTATTCAAATTTTAATAGAAAATATAAAATAAAAAGGTAAACAACAGTTATTTAAAAATGACATTCTTAGTCATTAAATTCTCCTAAAAATATTTCATACCAATTTTCTAATTTAAATAATTTAAAAGACATATATAGTATATAAATATCTTATATGTTATCACAAAGATATTTTTAACATGAGTAATTTAATTTTAAAATGTATCATGACCTTCATTTTACCGCATGTGAAGAAATATATTAGACTCAATATTATTTAGAGGAAAAAAATATACACTGACGTCTCATGATCGTACATCGTCTAGTGAGTATTTTCTATACAATTGATAGGATAGAAATACACCTAGAACTATAACACCAAGCCCAAGGGTCTACAAAAATTCATCTTCATACTGATCTCGTATCTTTTTAATTAAAACAATGGTTCAGATAGAATGGAAACAAGGAACAATACACAAACACATACTTCATCTCCCTCTATAACTCAGGGATAGTTTCCCAATATATAGAGGTTCGTTATTGCAAAGTGGTGATTATAAATTTGTGTAGGTCAAGACTCCATTGGTGTAATGGAAACCTCATATTACATCTATCAAAACTATGCACCCCAACCCCAATACTTGGGTGAACAGGAAAGAGGGAATCACCTCTAGGTCTATATTTATCAATAGGTCTCCTCTAGATAACTTGATACATATAGGACACTATATAAGACTTTTAGAAAAGTTGGTTTCCATGAATCTCTCATCCTTTATTATGAAACCCATGATTGTTTACAAAATTTAAGAGTATACTCAACTTTAACAACATGTGGGGGTTTTATTCCCCTATATGTGAATTCTAAAAGGGCCTTACCGACTTCACAATTTCTCTACTATATCTCTTGGTTCCTATTTTTATCCCTATATATAAAATTCATATTAAACCCATATCAGCTTAAACATTGCTTCTAATTTTCTAAAAAAACTTTTCTAGAGTGATCTACTTAGGGAAATACTCTAGATAGGCTATTCAGTTTTCTTAAATGGAAATAGAGGGAAAGCAACTTGAAATTCCCCATATGCGTCTATTAATAAATGTGGTGGATTCTCGATGTACAATATGGAATTCTAGAATGGGGTCAGAAATTTGTTCCCATGGGAGACACATACCTGAAAAAATGGATCCAGTTAAGATGACCTAACCGGGAGCACCCCTTTTTGGTCCACCTTACATGTGTGCACCAACGTCAGGGTTAACCACCCATAGATACATGAATAAATACTCAATTTCTAATTAGTTCACCATAAAACACATGTTTAATGGGTAACATTACAATTCAATAGGATCAAATATTCATGGGGGGAACCCTTTACAACCATATCCCATTTTCCCTTGGGTCACGGTGGCCTAAGAGACTACCATCCTTAAGACCATGATTCGCTGATGTGGCTAACCCTCAACTGACACTACTTTTTGAAACCATGGTTGATTATTTCCATTCCCCTCTAGCCTTTTATGGATCACCTGAGCAACCCATCCTTCATCGACATGTATGAGCCAAATATGTTAATCGAACCCTTCCATTACAACCACCCCGCACACTCTATCATTTCTATATCATCACTATTGTGTCTAACTCTCACATCATTTATCCCATGCTTGTCAGGTAACCCTGATCCACTACAAATTTTATAAAAATAAAACTAGAATATAATGAAAATGGTGCCAAAATGAAAATTTTATCCAAAATCACAGTGAATCATGGATTATTCAACATCACATTCTAAAAATCTTTAATACATACCCCTGACCTATAGATCCATCCTGCATCACCTCACTAAATGATCTTTTCCACCTCCTCTATTCTCCCATTAGAATCAACAAGAACTGGCCACCTATTCCCCTTGGTGGAAAAAAATAAATATTAGCCCTAGTGTCGGAAAATAAAATATGAATATAAATTAAATAAAATCTCATTATTCAATCTACTACTGCGATGACCCAAGTCATGGAATAAGAATATGAATTTAATTTATAGTGATCCAAGTGGAAAAAGCCCTATTAGAAACACAATTGAGCTATAGAATTCATTTATGATGTACCATTTAAAAGGTAGATCATAATTATTTAGAATTCATGTATATGGGATGAAAATTGTAAATTTAAACTTAATATATTTTTATCGAGGATTCAATACATTGAAAATTATATTCCATCTCTGAAATGGGTAAAATACAATCCATATATTCAAACACACTCTTGAAAATTGTTCGTGGTATATAAATAAATTAAATTTACCATTTTACCATTGGCAAGGTTTTGAGACTCTAGAGACTCAAAAAGGATCTAACACCTCTACAAAGGAATTATATGGTTGCTACATCTTCCCCACCTCAAAGAATTTTCATCTTTTAAAATATTACAACCCAAAAGAAAATTTATATTCTCACGCCATATCCTCACATTGAAGATAAAACACATGTGGATGAGATCCTCTAGCTTTTAAAGATCCATAGATTCACTTCGATCTATAAATAAATCCAAATTCTGGAGTGTATCCCTTACCAATCACTTATAATAGATTAAAAAATTCAGAGATTCACGTACATTCAAGTATGTGAAATAGACTCAATATATCTTAGGGGAATATCTATAAACCATATTTACTCAAAAATTGAATTCCCATAAAGACTTCCCACCCAAATCATTTTACTAAAACTATAGAAAACATATTAGAACGAACACAACTGACATCATGAACCATCATAATTACCTAGATACATACTATCTACCAAGGTATTTCCCATGTGTATGTCATTCTCACCACCATAAAAATTGGTAAACCCAAATATTCTTAGACTAGGATAATCTAACCACATCAAACTCCAAAATTTAAAACCTATATGGGAGTATTATACCACCATACCAGAGATTCCCACCACTTTTCAACAATAGCTAACAATGAACAAACATTGACACTACTGATAATAGTGTATAATAATTTCATTAATCCTACCATACTTTCCATTCAGACAACATAAATGGATAATGCATGCCCTACTAACCTCATTTGGGATCTCAACCACTATAGGTTATGAGATCTGAACCCCAAGTAAATATCTACTTAAAAACACAAATTTATATAATAAAAATTAGGGAGAACATTATTTTTTATTACCCATCCTTTATTACTAGAAGGGATATTCCCCTAAAATTATTTCTAAACTACATATAAGATATAATTATCTACCATCCAGTAAAATACACACAACAACTGGATTCAGAAAATATATCCAACTTCTACTATATATTATAATTAGGCCACTATAAAGGACATCTTAGACAACTATTCATATAAATCCATCCACTAGAATATTAGAAATGAAGATAATAACATAAAATCTACTTCAAATACTTTTAAGTCCCTAAAATAAACCATTTTCAAAATCGAATTATATATCTATTCGAGATCAATATAAACCTTATCCTAGGTAAAAGGAGCATCCCCTTATCGATAACAAATAGACAAATCCTTCAAAAAACCATAGTAAATGAGGATACACTCACCAATCCATGAAATAACTAATTGTAGTTCTTATTTTTTATACTTAATCGTCATCTTGGTTAATTATACAAAATAAATTTAAAAATGTTTCATCTTTCAAATTGAATATTTCTCCACCAGGATAGTATTCCACATAATCTCTAATCATAGGAAATCATCAATCACTGATTTAATTATCACTGGACCCCAATCCGCTATGGAGTGATCCTGATAACCTCTCCCTCTAAGCTAATTCTCATGGTGAAATAAAAAAGGTAGATGCTTACTGCTATTAGGGCTTACTATAAAAAAAATTTCTCTCTCAAATAATCTATTGGGACCTCTATCTCTTAGACATTGATAAAAACATGATGAAATAGTAAATGATGGTTTTAATGAACATAATTTTCATAATGAGGTCATCCATAGCACACACAAGGATAAATGCTTCACACTAGCTCTTATATGTCATTTTTCTACCCCCTATGATACATGATTTCCACATTAAGGATGATTTATATCCACAAAAATGATGATCCCATGTATCCAAGGATCCTAATCCTAGTATCTGACTCATCACACCTACCATCCATTATATGATTGACCCATGTAGGCATCAACAACACATATTGATGGATAATCCCTGAGCTACACACTCAACCAAGAGATCAAAATAAAATTATTTGTATCAGTCAAACCCCAAAAAATATTTTAACTATAGAGATAAACTCTCACCTCACAAAGGTTTTGTAAACTAGTTGTGAGAGTAACTGAGATCATCAGGGGTAAATTTCAACACATAATCCTCTAAAATTGGAGGACCCACTCCTTTTTGGAGTAAACTTCAATAGAAATTGGAACACCCTCTTATTTTAGAATAAATTTATATTTAAATAAATTGTAGTTTTTTATATATTTCTTTACATACTACATCGAGCTTAAAGTGAACTACTATATACTATTAAATTATTATCATTTAAATGTGACTATTATAACTTAGTAATTAAGTTGTAAGTATTAATAGGAATAATTAGATTATGAAAAATAATAATAATTTTTTTCAATAATAAAAATTTATTGATTTATTCAGAATAAATAACTACTCAATTATTAGTAAAGTCGTTTTATTCTTTAAAAATATTTCTTCATCAAAAATGGTTTTTATTTCAATTTTCATGCTGTAATTATAATTAAATTTTAAAATTTTTTTAAATATTATTTTATTTAATGTATATCATTTTTGAAATCATTATTTAAAAATTATATTAAGGTGATTTTTTAATATTTTTCTAAAAAAATTAATATTTAGGGTATTGTTAAAATGTTGATTTTTTTTTAAAATTTTCATTAATTTTCATTAAATAAATTAACATAAAAGTACCAATATGTTTTTTAATTTTGTATTAAATTAAAATATTACGTCTTTAATTATTTTAAATCTATTTAATTACATTGGAATCATCAATATACATTATTTTAGTATAAGCTCATTTTTAGGAATAATAATGCATTTTTTTCAAAAAACTTTTTCTATTAAGCTTTACACATTAATATTAAAAATTATTTATAAAACATATATAAATTTAATATTGAATAATTTAATGTAAATTTGGAATATATAGGTTCATATTATTAAATTATGCCCCTTTTATATTTTATCATTGGTAATAGTAACTATAGTAAATATTTTCCACCTTTTCCAGTATAAAATAAGTAAAATAGAGTTAAAACGAATGGATTAGGCCTTGAAATCTCTAAAAAAATCATTTATTTCATTGGAAAGGTTAATTTAGAACTCAAAAAACTTATTTTAAATGTTTAGGAAATTTATTTCTACTCTCCTTTGATAATGACCCTAATATTATTATAGAGATGGAGTAAATATAAAATGCCACTCTCACTGTATTAATATGTCTAAATATGTTTTGAGTGGGATAAAAAGGGGTTTTATTTGGTTATAAATAGTTATTTGGAAGATCAATGAATATTTTTTATCATGGAATTTTTCTTAATTTTTTAGTTATGTAATAATTAACTTACATTCTTGCGCAATGATGATATAGTTCTTGATCAAATAATAGAAAAATAAAATAAATGATATTAAAAATATTAAAATTAATAAATTTTGGGTGAATTATTATGTTCCGTAAATTTTTTAGATAAATATAAGGTATTATTGATGTTTTAAACCTATATATTTTATTTATATTTTTACCTTGTTGTTTTTGATTTCAAACTATGTGATTAGTCCCAAAAATTACTTTTAATGGTATCTTATGTTAAATAATATTTATTAAATGATATAAAATTCCTAAAAATCATATATTTAGAAAATTTAATAGGATATGGTTGAAAATATAAACCATTTTCCTATTATGGTTTATGTTTTATTTAATAGTAAATTTATTCACACTAAAAGAGAAAAAATAATTAATATCAAGGTAATCATCAAAACTGTTAACATATGTTGAAACTAAGAGATAAGGGTAATCGAATCTCCAAAACATTTATAAATTTTATTGGATGGTAGGATTTAAAATTATCCTCATAATATATTATAAATATATCAAATGGGTTCACCTTTACATGAATTATAATTTATTATATTTAAATTATTTAATTAATTCTAAGTGTTCCCAATCTTCCCCTATAAAAGTACACCGCGCATCCTCTCTTCTTCACATCACCTTGATCCAAACAGATCAACCAACCCATACAAAAACCTATTATTAAATTCATTATATAAATTCTATAGTGATTGGTATTCTCAAAAGAGTATCCCAAGGGTCCTTAAGAAGAAATACACAAGAGGAATCTCAAAGAGGAGGAGGCTTGAATGCATATGAAGCAGGATGAAACTTGTGGTAAGGGTTTCTCATATCACTTTTATTTTCATGAAATATATTTCATTTTGACCACATATACCTTTACTATAGTGTATAAAATTCCTTCATGATATTTTATATCATGAATATATTTATATTATTGGTATTTATTATTCCATCTGAATTTCATTCCTTTATGGGGTTATAATTAAAAATTTTCTGAAGTGGTAAGGTTTAATGTTACAATATCATTTATTTTTTGGGATTTTCAATGAAAATTTTCTATTGATCAATATTATATAGATATTAACCTTTATAAACCATATATTTTGTTTCCATATTTTTATTTCTGGAATTTTATTTATTATTACCAATTTCATCTCTTTGGTTTTTAAAATGATTGTAAAAATGTTTTTAAAAAAATTCAACCTTATTTAATTTTTGGTCGATGAACATTCTCTTCCATGTATAAGAACATAAATTTTTCCTATGGAATATTTTACTTATATTTGAAATGTATTTAAAAGTTTAATTTAATTACCTTTTACTATATTTACATATGTTTAAAATGACTCTTTTTAAAGAAATGTTTCCCATAAAAAGTCATTTTTGACTTTTTACAACTATGTGAAAGGAATGTTTTATTTTAACATATACCGAATGAATATATTTTCCCATAATCATTACTATTATTTACATTAATTCTTCCTTTACAATTTTCCATTTTTCTTTCCAAATTATAATTTTTTCTTAATATTCTATAAATTTTTCGATTTTAAATAAGTGATTTCAATATGAAAAGGATATTTTCCTCAATAAATGTTCGAATAACCTTTTAAAGGTATTTTTCAAATATTTCAACATATGTTAATGATTTTTATGATTGAATATGGATATGAGCTTTACTATTCACTTTATTTCTCTCTATGGATTGTGATAATAATGATTTAAGGACAAATTAATGAATTATATTTATTTTCCATTAATTATTAGGAAATGATATACTGTTTATAAAACATTTTTTCTTTCCATAGGTTACGGTATGATGATATTATGTGTTGCGTAAGATCTTATGGCATATATATGTATGGTTTTCAATATGTGAGTGGTGGGCCTCAAATTACATATCCCTCTAATTAAATGGGTAGTGATGGATAACTCATGAGAAAACAATATTATCTGTGAACCTGATTTCATGCCCACAAAATTATACATGGACCTATTTTTATATCCATAAGTTAATGAATAGATATGGTTTAATGATTATATATTAATTCATGTATGTAGTTTCATGTCCAAAATTTTATGTGATGACCTGACTTCATGTCCATAACTTAATGAGGGAACATGTTACAATTTATATATATTCACAACATTATAAGATTATGTTTTACCCATGTTTTTATGTTTATTATATGATATCATGGGTGATGTTTTATTACTAATGATTCTTCAATCTAATGTCTTTTTCCACTTTTATGAAAAATCGTTGTACCATGATTCATGATTTATGATCTATGAATTGTTCGGGTATAAAATTATTATTTTATGATCATGTTATTATACATTTATGCATATTTATGATCAATTATTGGTATATCCCACGTTTACCCTTACTGATAATCTGATATCACTATTTTTTATATTTCCTTTTCCCCAAGATATGAAGATAGGTTTTAGGTATCATATATCTAAGAAGTGTGTTAGTTGTGAAAAAATAAGCAGGATATGATATGATTCCTTTATAAAATAATATGTTTATATATATAGTCTCCAAATACACTGATCTTTTAGAGTTATGGGGTGTGTATAATTATGTTAAGAATATTTATCTAAAATAGTGTCATGTTATTCTTGAGTTTCCTTAATTTTTATAAGTGCATACTTTAATTATTTTTAGATATTGAGATTATAGAACTTTTTTGAAACACCTAGGGATATGTTTAAGTATATTATAACATCTCAAAGCTTTGATAAAGAAGATATTATGAGTTTTTTTTAAAAAAATACATCTATGTCTAGATACTAGCATAGATGTACCTAGGGGTAACCACTCTGAAAGGGAATGATTAGTATTAACTCAATAATCATTGGTTCATAATGAGTAGGCCTAATATAGTACACCTAACTAGTCAATACTAGGGGATATAGATTGGTTAATTCACATTTTCATTATAAACCATCATAATGGATTGGAAGAAATGATAACCATGTATGGCCTAGGTTACACCTACGTTGTCATAGATTAAAATAAAGGTATCATGATTTATACATCCAATGAATTAATTTAATTAATATATGATTTATCACTATGATTATTATTGAATTAACTATGACTTTTAGTTTTCTCTAATGGATGGAACTAGGAAGAAAATTTTTAATGATGATTGTGACAGATAATGGAATGATTTTTCACATGAACAACCAAATTAAATTAGAGATTGAATGAAAAAAAATTATTAGGCTTAATAATTAATCTAATTATATGATTAAAAAATAATAATTTAGGGAGTTTCATAACCCACATAATGAGAGAAAAAATAATGTTCAGTGGATTTCAATAGATAGAGAATAATGAGGGAAGAAGATTTAGCTTTATACATGTCAAGTATGTGGGAAGAATCACCCAAGAAAATTTATAAAAGGAACAAGAATATATTTTATGTGTATAAAATAAGGGTATGTAGAAAGAAACTTCTAAATAATAATGAATAATTCATTGGACTAAAATGAAGTTCATCCTAAGGTACCACTTATAGTTTAATGTCTTATGAGTGGGGGAAATTGTGAATTATCCAATTCGATGACCTAATCCTTGTTTTAGCTCTTAGATGAAATAATTTCTTATGCTATGGAAATAATTAAAGCGGAATGATTGATGTGGATAGGTATTGGGATTTGAGAATTATTTTGTATAAGTGTTTTAATAATGATGTTTTTCTCTAAGAATAAGAAATAATATAAGGATTATTTTTTATAACTTGTTCTTTAAGGATTTCAAAACTTATATTGAATGGTACAGATAACCTTTAAAAGTGATTTAGTTGTAAGGTTATATTTTTAAAAAACTTGTTATTAAAGGATATATAGGCCTTAATATTTTCTTGATGTTAAGATAATATTGTTTAGTTGGGATAAAGATTTAATTTATATTAATATATTAAATTTCATGGTATTGGTTACCTTGAAATTGGTTGGTTATTTAATTAAAAGTTGATTTACAAAATCTTTATAATGTTTATCTCATTTTTCTATTTATGGAAAATATTAAATAAAGTTAATTTCTTGAACAATATATGTTTTTATTTTTTTATGATTATTTAGGTTATTTTGGGAAAATATTAGCATGTTTTATGTGAATTTATGATCAAGGTATTCACATTATTTGTATATGAAAGTATTATCCACTTCAATTTATCCAGGGGTGAATGTTAATGTTTATCCTAGAAAAAATATGTTATCAAATATTTCATATTTTTTAGTCATATTTTGGGGGAGACTTACGGTTAACCATTTATGGAATGATTTATGTTGAACTATGGGTGTTATTGTTAAGGTTATTCATTTTAATGTATTATTCAATCATATGAACATTTATTCATATTGGATAACCTGTGCAGGCCATTTTGGTTTTGATAAATATCAAAAAAATGAAGAAATTTCTTTGCATTATTTTATGCATCTTACAATTAGTTAAAAATTAATTTTAGTACATAGAGAATGAAATAATCATCTTGAATAATAATTTCATAGAGTAACAGATGATATATAAGTGGAAATTAATTGAATAATAACAAAAGTATAAAATTATGCTCATGAAATGGAATAAATTTAAGTAAATATTTTTTCTCATGTTCTCTATCTTGATATTGAATGAATCCCTCAACTTTGGGAAAATGATATTACAATAAAAAAATTATCCTCTAACCATAATTTTTTATGAATTCATGATGTTATTTATCCAATACCAGTTTATATTTTTTCATTATCTTTATCATAACTATGTTCTCTATCACTCTATATTATTATTTAGGCACTATCATTCTTCTTTATGTTCATGTTTTCAATTCCTACTAATGTTCTCATTATTTGGGAACATGATTATGTGTTAATTCTTATAACTATTATGTTTCTCAATTCCACTTTTCAAAAATATATTATTATACCTTTAAAAAATTTGGGTTCTAAGTAAAGGTATTTTCAAATATTCAACCATTTATTGTTGAGATTAAAATTGTGAGGACGCAATTTTTTTAAAGGGGTAGGATGTAACACCATAATATTTTATAATATATTTATATTTAAATATTAAATGTGTTTAAAATTATGTTTTATTTTCCCTTATTAAAATCATTACCATCACTCTTGATCTTCTAGTCTTCTCCTAGGACCATCCTAGGAATTCTTAAGTTTTAATCCAAAGATGGTCTCTTAAAGAAGAGTTATTCATGTTTATTGAATCTTTCAATGTTTATTTCTTCTTTAGGTACTATAAATATATTTTAATCATCCTAAAATAATAAATATAGTATTATAAATATATTGGGATGTTATTATAAATATAGGGAAAGTATTTTCCACCGACATTCCATAAAATGGAAAATGAAATAATAACTCATGCATATTGTGGACTATCAGTTCCACATAAAGATACGAATCATTTTTCATAACTATCTCACATTAATGGATATATTAATAGAGTTAATAAATATAAATGATAATTATTATATAATAATGATTATTTAATGTAAAAATATTATTAATTTTTATTTCTATGTTTAATTTAGAAAATTAAAACAGTGTATATGCATTAGTATAGACCATTGTCTCTATTAACAATGTAATTCATTGATCTAAATCTTCTATTCCTGGATGGATAAAAATATTTATATAATGGATATATATGATATTTAAATTCATGAATAATTTTTTGGATTTGTTTAAAATATGATCATGATACAGGGACTATAACCACAGAATATAAACATACGTGAAAAACAATGTTATTAAGACCCAAAATGATAGTGATAATGAAATATTGTTATTGAATAAATAAAAAATAAGATATAAGTAAACCATTTATTATTATATAAATATTAATATTTTTCTGGTGTAGATTTCTAATAAATCAAAATTTCTTATAAAGGAGGATAGGTTGCTTATGAAACAAATCACAATTAAGGTAAGGGTTTCTCGTCACCCTTTTATTTTTGTGAGACATATGTCAAAATCACCACATGATACATTTATGTGGTATATATACTTTCTATTTTATATTTGATATAATTAATATATTAATATTCATTGTATTTAATGTTTCATTTTATGTTATTAATATTAATGTTGTTATAATTCAAAAGTTGCGTAACTCACTAGGGGTTTACATTATAATATCACTTTTTAATAGGATTTTCTGTGCATAAATTCCTGAGGATGAAATCATGTGATATATCTCCAAAAAATATTATTTATTTTCTTATACTCTATATATTTCAAAAAATATAAATTTTTCCTTTCATTTTCCTCTCATTAAGTACTCATAAGAACAAAATATTGTTTTTATGAGAAACCAATTTTATTTCACCATTCCGTCTCGAATATTTTTCTTCCACCCATCCTACATTATGATATTTTATTAAAATAAAGATATAGACCAGGACTAATCAATTAAAGGATGCCTGTAATAATTAATTATGAGTTTTTTCACCCATAAAAGATTAAAGCGCTCTAGGGGAATGGATCTGGTACTATTATAAATGATACATGGGTTACCAAAGGTGCCTCCAGAAGCCATGTAGTACACAACTAGGTTTACATACCCCCATATATGGTCAATTTTATTTTCATTGATAAGTAAACTATGAAACATGAGAACTAGATAAATAATATTCCAAGGGATTTTGATCACTTCTGGTATGGACCAATAAATTATAGAAGACTCCAACTCCACCAATTCTAAATTTATAACATGAAAGGAGTACAACTCTAACCCATTGAGAATGGTGATGGATCCCATCCTAAGAGAGTCTCCACGACCAAGGAATAAAGTAAAATCAAACAAAACTGAGTCATACTAATCCCAAACAACTCATCCTACTATCATGTATCTCTCTATCTAAGATATATCCATCTCCAACTTGATCACTCTTTGAGGGGGATTCCATCTCACCAATTTACCTTGTATAGATACATTGGGAACTGGGAGAAGTCTCTTACTATCCATGAGACTCCATAATGAGGGGTATAAATCCCACTCTTTTAATATATTTTCCCACTATCATAAATAATACTCTATTTGAATATTCCATTAAAATTTTATATTTTTCGTTTGAAGAAACTTTTTTCCCAATATTCTAGTGTTTTTATTATTTTAAATAAGTGATTTCAAAATGAAAAATTGAATTTTTCTCAAAAAAAATGTTATTGTGATATTTTAAAGGTGTTTTTATCTATTAAAGCATCTGTTGATGTTACCTATGATTCCCTGGGTATATGATCCAATGATACCATATTCATTAATTTTCTAGATGGTTTATGATTATGATAATGAAATTTTAATGAAACTTAGTGTCTATTCTATGGGTTAATATATGAATAAATGAGAAATCTTTTCATGATATTTTTTGTGAAAAATATGATAGGATTATTATTATGTGATGGATGGGTCCATTATTAACCTCTAATAAAATGGGTAATATTTAATGTTTATGAGCACAAAGGGTATATGGTTGGACATACAAAACCTAACATATGGTGTGTAGGAGGTTATCTCAAGCCTAAAATAGGTTATATTGGAGATTATATCAAGGTTGAATTTGGTACATGGGTGTTTAGACTAATACTAACATGTGATGACTGTTTTGGTGGGTATCCTTGAAATAATATTTCAATGATTATGATTGTGCCACTCTTTTTTTCCACTCTCTATGAAATGATCTTATTCTTATGATATGATCTCATGTATTTTGATATTTTATTATTCCATGACTCATTTCTTATAAATTACTAATGAATTATGATCAAAGAATTATTGGGTATGATTTTCAAATGTTAAACTAATATTATTATACTATTATGCTTATTTTATTCTTATATATGATCGTTGACTGATATCTATCATGTTTAGACTTACTTATCATTTAATATCACCATTTTTTATGTTTCCATTTCTCTAGATTATGAAAAATGTTTAAAGGTAGGTTATGACAAAGAAGAGTACTATCTTAGTGGAACATAGCTAGAGATGTTGAAGATATTTCATAAAATAATATATTTATATTTTTTTATCTATAGACACTAAACCTTTATTGTTATAGGGTATGTATAATTATGATATTTATTTAATATTCATCTAAAATTATTTGAGATTTATTTATTTAATATTTAAAAACCTCAAAAACCTTCATGATCTTATATATGTTTGATTTTTGTAAGTTTACTTCTTTCTCATTGTTTTTAATGTCCTTAAGGTATACACCTTCTATTTTTATTGTGAATGATTCATTAAATTTTATAAAATTAAACATAATACACATATACGCCCCTTATTGATTGTAATCATGATGCCATAGCTTCCCAAAGCCACAAGTAAAGTTTTAGTGAATACATTGAATTATACTTGATTTCATCATCTAGTAAAATTTTGTAATGGAGGGAATACCACCTATTCTAGTAGAATCATACCTATAAAGATAAAAAATTATACCTATGTTTGGATCTGATAAAACATACTCTCAATAGTTTCACTCAAACTCAAATCGTATGACACATATTCTCATAAAATTGACACATATGTATTGGTAAATCACAACTAAAATTCTATATTCACACATACTCTCATATTACTTTTATATTTTTAAACACTAGGTATTTTGACATGATACATATACCTCACTCCAATGACACCAATGTACAGCTCGATAATGCATATGTTTAGCTCCATTACTATTTCTAGCCTCCTTCACATAATATCTAGGTACCTACAAAGCACTTCAAACTCTTTATAACTATATAATTCACCATAAAATATTAGAATAAAGTAAAATCAACTTCAATCCATTCATTAAGTTACCAAAATAAAATAAACATTTATTTTCATATTTTTGTCTCTCTAAATAATATTTTCAAAAATAACCAAATGATTCATTAATTCTAAAACTATATAAATTGAAATCAACTAACAAGAATGGGAGAATATAATAAATTAGAAATTCAAAAAATATGATGAATTTATTGCAATTTAGAAGGGATGTGTAAGGGAAACTAAAAGAAGGATCAACCCTATGGAGAGAGAGAGATGGTTGATCAATATTTCTGTCTTATCTCTTATTTATAGTTTGTCTAGACTGAGTGAAATCAGCACCTAGAATTCGGACTTTTTCTAGAAAGAAATAACCATTTAATATTTGAAATTCCATTATAGAATACTTGATAATAGTGGTTCCTAAATTCTCATATGGACTTAACATATTGTTAAACTCACATAGTAATATCCTATTATAATCAAAAATTATAGAGATAAGTGATATTTCTCCCCATGTATATCTTCTTTTGGTGTAATAATTTTCAACATAAAAAAATAAATTAGGAAAATAAAACCATTATTAAGAATTACTATAACATGTTTTTAACCAACACTAAGAAAGTTAGCATTTAGTAAAATTGTATATGTATCGAAAGAGTCTCTACATAATATGTATAACAATTATATGATATTGCTTTATAAATAAATTCATTCCAATTTCGGGTCATCAAAATCTGAAATTGAACCATCAGATCATCAATACCAACTAACCAAGGATTATTCTTTTTGATAAAGAAAATAGAAACTAATTAGATATCCTTATTGTTTATCCCTATTAATTATAGAGGAAAAAATTTGTTTTTGAATATGGGGGATCCTTAGTTCAGGCTCTATTACTATTTTCAAGATATTTTTTACCTTTTACCTTTTCTTTACATTGATATCTCACACTAGTTTAATGTATTTTAACTCATTATCATTAACTTATTCATCATAGTTGTTCATTAAAAATATGGAATGATTACATGAGGTGAGTTTCATTCCTATATGAGAAGTTGTTTCTCTTTTGGTTGAATTTCCTTTGGGTACCTGAGAGAATACAACTTCATTATCACTGGGTTCATTGAGGATGAACACTTTTACAAAATATATATCAAATCAATACCCCAATTCATTAATTTTGGGAATACGACTACTTTTAGGACTGTAAAATTCAAATAGGGCATATTTATGATTATTATCAACATTACTTCTCTCCTCCCATATAACTTGTTTGGGTGGGGGAATCATTATGTATACCAGTCACTTCCTTTTTTCTATTAATAGAAACTCTCCTATGATTAATGGATGTAGCCATAGTTTTCCTTATTTCCAATGTTAATACCATAGTTAGACAAGCCAATGATTCTTCCCTTATAACATAAGAAGTGATAATATGAATATTATTATTCAGAGAGGCAATTCTATAAGGTACCCCATTAATAGGATGGGTACTAGGACTAATGTTCGTAGAATTAATTGGATGTTCAACCAAGCCAACATAACTACTAATATTGTGAGGGTTCCCACCTATATAAGGGTCACTATTTATAATTACCACAATTCCAAATGAGATATTTAATCTTGTGTTGATATAACTATTATTCTCCAACACATTATTAAGATTGCAACCTCATTGACTAGAACTATTTCTACTGACTTCCCATTTAAATTGTCCCTCCTGTCGTGGAGTGGATAAATATTATGATTTCATTTTCCATTAAGATATAGGGTTTTAATCCTTTAATATTATTCTAAATGACCAATAGAATTGAAAAAATTATAGTGAAATTTATATCCCATATAGTTACATGATATATTAATAATTTTCCTATAATCTACACAAAGGGAAGTAATTTTTTCATAGTGAATCTTTAAGTTTATTGTATTTTCTATAGTATTGATAATAACCACCTCATTTAAGGTGGAATCCAAGTACAAATCAACTATAATTTTAGAATAGTGACTATATATTTCACTCATTTTTTACATCTATTTCAACAAGTACACTAATTTTAGTCTCAATTTCCCAAAGTACCATTGGGTTACAATAAAATAAACTTAACCCTGACATGTATATCTATACCTAAGAAAGAGAATTCCTCACATTGAAGGTGTTAAAATTTACATCTCCTTTATTAATTTTCAGTAATTCTGGCTTAATAAAGTTTAAGATAAACCCTTATTTCCTATACTTGAGTTCATCAAATAAAAGAAATAATGTGAGAATACTCATTACCTATTATAATCATTAATAATTTGGAAAATCCACAATATAATCAATTCATTTAGAAAAATAATTAAATTTCTTATGATTTTATTCTTTCAGTAATATGATCCTTAGAAAATAGTATGCTTGAAGGTATCCATTCCTTATGTGATATCATGGAAAACAAGAATCTAAAATGGAAAAAAAATATAACTTTTCAAAGATTATTCCATGAGTGGATTCCACCCCCCAAAAAATTTTATTAAAGTCCACTAAAATATTGTTTTATTTGAATTGTGATTCACTAATGAAGTATTACTTGTTGAGCTATACTAATTATACATATCCTTAATCTTGATTAAAATATATTCATTTAATTATATAAAATAAATATTACATTTATATAACTTGAAAATAAATATTTATTATAATATATATTTATATATCTTGCGTGAAATATTTATTTTACGTCATTAATTAAACATGTGCAAAAATATATATTACATTCATTAACCTATGAAAAAATAAAAAAAATGAAAAAAATCAATTCACATATTATAAACTCGAATATCTTATGATCAAACTTTTAAAAACAACATAACTTGAATAATTATTATTCTTCTTATCGGGAATAAATTTCTTCACAAACATAAATTTAATATAATCAAGTTATTTAATGGATACACATAGTGAGTGACCCTCTAGATCACTTTCTCAATATAAATTGGTAAAACATACCTAATGTATAAGATTGAAATATAACAACACATCAAGGGGTCCATATAAAAATAAGTCAATATAAAAACAACGAAATCCTTCTTATGAGCACTATAATGTAATATAATCCTTTTATTTACTGATATTACATCATGCATGTCTCATACTTGTGTCATCACCCAATGTTATTTATTTATATTTCATGGAATTTCCTAAATGAGTAATCCAGGTTCATAATAGCCATGAAATTTGTTCAAAGATCTCATTTCATCAAATGGTTAAAGATATATTCTTTCACTAAATTCGAAGAAACAAATTATTTCATAACTATTCAATTATCATTATGTCACTTATTATGCAACAAACACATACAACATAATCATTATAATATTTTCATCATAATTTATATCCATACATCAAAATACATGATTCATGAAACGCATTAATAGTGATCTCAAGTAAATGGACCAATACACAAATTCACATATATGAACATCCAATAAAATATAAAATATTTTAAATTTAAATTATAAGGACAATCCCTTTGACTATCCTTTTTAGAAATAAATATTTATAAACATCATAAAAAGAAATTTCAATTCTTATGATCCCCTATGACCAAATAGTAAAAAATCCTATGTGTACCATTAGATTGGTATATCTAGACCATATAAAATATGTATTTAACAATATTGAAAATGAAAATATAGACACTAATTATAATGGGGATCATATATAACCCATAAATTTAACATATACTATAATTAAATTATTATAATAAAGTTATACCGAAGAATAAACAATATAAGATAAGAATATATATATATATATTGAACTATATACATGAAGTTATTTATAAATAATCAATTACAAGTTGGTTCTAGGTAACCAACACTAATATATAAATCCCATATATATGACATAATTTTTTCATTATACATTAATATGTTAATCACTAAATGATATATTTATTTTTTTATAAAATCACAATCTTATTCTTATCATTTTTAATTCCTATTATAATAATGTTAAAAGTCCCATTATTTCATAGAGACCATAATATGTTAGAATGAAATAATTTGGATAAGTTATTTTCTATATATATTATAAAATTATAATCTTATTAATCTTATTAATCAAATTTATTTTATCTATCCTTAATATGTAATGTTATGTTTGGAAACTCTATTATTTTATGGAAAAATTTTAACTTTATATTCTTTTAATATTATAATTTTTTTATAAAGACATGGGATTTAACATTATTCCCCTTCCATAAATTTAATCATTTAAATTTTAATTAAAAATATAAGATAAAAATAGATTTCAATGTTTTTTCATTTCATCCTCATGTTCACACATTGCCTCTTAGTTCTTATAGTTTTTCAATATTAATTTTAAAAGTTAAGTTGTCTTATATTTTAGGATACTATATCTACAATACAAGATCTTCATGGGTTGGTCCAAATAATAAAGGTCATACTTAAAATACAACCATTGGAATCTCTATATTTTATGATTATAATATATAAATATTTAAGAGAGATATGTATAATAATATATATAATTGACAACGTTTTTTAGGAAGCACCAGCCAATTAGCCATATCTACATGATAATTAAGAATCTTAAAGGGGATAAAGTACTTTTTTATTATCTTTTCCTTCTCCAAAAACTACATAACGCACTTCCATTTATATATTTAAAGTAATATATTATCCCCAAAATAAAACCCTCGGTCTCATTTATTATTTTCTATATAACTCATCTATTGACTATGTGTTTCTTTTATATGTTATCGAATCACCAAGGCATTCATTATCATTTCTTCGGTAATTTATAGTCCCAATACCTTTCATTATCTAACTTCATCGTATCAATTTTATAGTTCTCAATTTATTCTCAAGATAGTATTATTATTAGAATATCTATATCCTTAAGTGGAAGTTATTATTATATGAGAAATCTATAATTAGAATATCTAGACCCTAGCCTATATTTATATTAATAGTGTAGAATATGAGCATGTATTCTATGCATTAAATGGTATTTTTTTATATAACATATATCTGAGGATGAAAATTTATATTGAATTTAAAATTTGAGTTTAATTTCTTTATAAGATATATCTATATCATTGAGACGAACCAAAAATTTTGGTTAGAAATAATTGGCAGTAGTGTTCTTCACATCCAAACCACTTCTATGATAAATATCATAGAAAATTAAAAAGTGATAATTATTACCTATATGAAATTAATTGAGAAATATTTATATTTCAATACACTATTACTCAAATATAATTATTTATCATAGATTTCATCATAATACCCAAAAAATATCAAGGGGATATTTTCAAATTTATATGTTAGTGTAGAAAATTCTTCCAACACAACATTTGTGTTCAATAATTATTTTTTAAAAAATTTGAATACTATTCATTATTATATATATTCTAAAAATATATTCTTCTTATAATCTAATTGTATGTTCTCTTCGATATCTTTATATGTCTTTTTGCACACATGTTTGATAGAAAATATTGAGTTATGAATATAATTGGATAGATCATTCCTCTATTTTAAACTAATGTCATATATAATCATGTTGAAAATATTATAAGTTATTATTTCTCAATATTATACGATAATATTTTTCTATTTCATATCACCTTCAACATCTTTAATATATCTATATCAAGTTTTTATAACACGTTTTTTCAAAAAAATGGATATTTTATAAATCATTTCAGAAATATAGGATGTTTCCCCTTTATTTATATTTTCATAACCATTATATTAATATCTATGAATATTAGATTCATATTTATCCTTACCATGTATTAGGTTTTAAGATATTTTCTACCTAGAATATATTTCACTTTTTTTCATTTCTTGGGTTATAATGAATTAAGAAGTAATAGTTTTCGATAATATCTCACCATATGTGTTAGTGAAAGTATAGATATTTCTTTGAGAATGTATATTTTATCCTTTTATGATCAATAAATTTTTAATACATATCACCACTGAAATAATTCCTCGAAATTTTTAATTTATATAATACCATTATCAACTTTAGATCATTTTACTATTAATTTTTTAAATTAATCTTCAACTATCTTGAGTTATAGAATATCACTTTATCATTTTTATAAGAAGAAAACTGAATCCATTAGTTGTTTCATTATTATATATAAAAAATCCTCCCCTCTTGAGTTTAGTTAATGAAAAGTTATTCTGAAAATACTCTTCTTTGAAACATTGATTCTCCCTTCAAAATATTGTCTACAGAAATATTTTACTTATTTTTAATATAACTCGGTTTGTGGGTTTTTAAAATCATGATTAATTACTAAATAATCATTGAAACAACCAAGATAATTCATAGAAATTTTGTATCTCTATCATAGATGGTTCTTTTTCATATTCTTTAATTAACATTATTATTGAAGGATCCATATATATCTATTTGATTGTTATTACATTACCTAACAATTTAACTTTATCTATCCCATTATATATTTGTTATACATTTCATACAACATCTCCTTTATCATGTCAATGAATATTTTTAGAGAATTGTTTTCACTAAATTGCATCAACATGAAACCATTGGTGTTATATATTCTATGAAAGGTAGTCTTTACAATACCCTCTTTTCTCATGTTTAACTAATTTTATCCAAATTAATGATCAAACTTTTATAAATTCATTTTTTTTGATCATATAAGATATCAACCTATGGTAGTACATACTTTTTATTTTTAAAAATCTACTTTATATCATGATAATTAATTCAGATACACTTTTACCCATCCTAATCTTTCTTAAATAGGATTGGTTCTCCCTATAATGGAGAAATAGGGAATATAATAATCTTTTACAAATTCGATGAAAGTTTCTTCGCTAATTAATATAGTTCAATGAGGGGTATTATTTAGGGATCCGTAATTTTATAGAATTTATATACTTAAGTTCAATTGATAAATCAACCTATCAATGATGGGAATGACTAAAAAACAATTCTATAAATACATCAGTATAATCTCTCACGTTTTGACGTGTTTTAAATATTAATTCTTTCCTTTTTATCACCTATTTGAGCTAGATATTCCTTCTTATATAGAAATAATACCCATTCTTGTAGGGGATTTTCTAAATGATATTCTTAATTCTTCTTTAATTTATATATAATTTGATGTTGTTTTGAGATATTGAATGGGATTTACTACACCCATTAGTTGATATTATATCTATAAAAGGATAGATAATTAATTCCCAATGTATAATTTAGTTTCATAAAAGGGAGTATAACTATAATTGCAGGAAGATTATTCCTAAAAATAATAACTTGTAAGAGTTTTCTACTTGAGATATAATAATTTCCCCAATAAGTTATTTCTTTTATAACTTATCCTCTATGACTTTAAATTAATTTTCAACATTTCAAGATAACTTTCTTGATATGAAATAAGGTGTCTAACTATAATTAAAGAGAAACATCTTTGTTTCGGAATGAATAAAAATTGAATATATCCCTGATTCATTTTCATGATCCTCCTTAGATATAGTGATAGAAAAATATCTTTATTTGTCCCCTAAATTTAGATTTTTTTTCTTCATTTACCCTCAAGGGAGATTATCTTGGTGAATTGACATGCACATTTTCTATATTCCTTAATGTTAAACACTAGACTATAGATATGGAATTAAATATATCCTTCATTTATTTTATAAAATTTAATGGATACTTCATGTACAGTTAGGGATTTTCAGATTTATTTATTCCTTTTCCACACATAAAACATCTCCTCATTACTTTGATATAGTTTCATGGGTGATATTTACCCTACTTTTGACAGGCAGATATTTGAATTTTCTTCCCTCCATGATGAATATTAGTTGAACCTTCATAAAATAATATTCTCCGCATATTACCTCTAATATATTGTTATAATTGAGATTAATCAATATTTATCCCCATTATAAGGGTATATAAAACTATTTCCACAAAGCTATTAATGTCTTATATTGTTAAAACTTTTTAGATAATTGGTTTTATGAATATAAATAAATTGTTAACTCTACTTTTGGGGTTACTAAAAAATCATGAGTAATTTATTGTAAGTATGGTAAATTTTTATTTAAATGAAATAATTCATTTGAACACTTTTAATCTTATGTTAAATAAATTATCATTTCATTTTAATATAGATTTTTTGTGGAAAATATTTATAAATAAAATGTTTTCAGGATTTCCACACATTCTATTGAGTCAATTTCATCATAGGGATTGTTATTCTTGATCAGTATCCATAAATTTGCATCCAATCTTTCTAAGAGTTAAACATACAAGAATACAATTTCTTCCTCAAAATATCAGAGGAAATAAAATAAATTTTAAATGGAATTCACCCATTTCATTGTGATTAATATATTGTATGACCCACTAATAAAGGGTTGTTGTGGTTTTATATAAGTATGAACCATAACTTGTTTATTACATAAATAATTAGATAACTTCACATATATCAAGTTACTATTAAAAAAATTATTCAATTATGATAGAATACAATATATTTTCTTACTCCTTCTCTCATTTATTTGGTATCTTGTGCGATAAATTATTAAATTACCCATATCATTAGTTGTTGATGTGGTTCCTCCAATTAAGACTATTTATTAAAAATATAAAAGTTGGAAATGATATTAATCTAATTAATAATTATATAAAAGTAAAATTATACACATATAAGAAATAATTTTTGAATTAGTAACAAACCATATCCTAGGTTATACTCTTATGCTTCAAACCAGGATATTTATGGTTAATATTATAAAACTAGTATCCCCCCACCCACATAAATTTTATTGGGACTTAGTAGCCTTTAAAAAATATATTTATAATTTCATATATATATATATATGAAAAATTATAAAATATATTACATTTATTCTCAAAAGAGAAAACCACTTAAATAAGTAAAAAACATTTTTAATGAGTATAATTGCAAGATATCTTAATAAAACCAAGTATAGAACTTATAAATGATATTCTAAAATATGGGAGGTAAATATTTTACAGTTATTGTAACAATTAACTACACTTACAAAATATAAAAAAAATTTACATACATATTAATAACATAGATATAAGTATTACATATTTTAAAACATTAAAATAATAGAAAAATATATGATAAAAAACATATTTTAAACCTATAATAGCTAAAAATAAGTAAATCTAGGATAAGAATCCAAATATATTTTCAATTATAGATATTTTTTTATAATATTTTTGGCTTATATACATAAAAGTTTTATGTAATTGGGGATCTACATATTTAATGAGGAAATAAAAAAACTTATTTAAAAAATATTTTTCAAAATAATCAGAAAAATAAAAAACAAAATATTTTGAAAATTAAAAGAAAAAATCTCCTTAATATATTACTTTATTTATATTCATTATTTTAAAACAATATAAATATTTCTATATATTGTTCCTAAAAATATAAAAAAAGGTAGAAAATAAATTTAAGTATAGCATCGTGGATAATAGTGATAATGCATGAGCATGGTGACCTGGCAGCAGAACTTTTCTTCAGTGGCCTTAAGCTCCCCCAAGTAGTAATTAGAAAAACATTATATTAAGATATGAAAAAAAAATAATTATTTAGTTTATCAATGATTCATTTTATAACACTTATTTAAAATTTTAAACAATTTTAAATGAAATATTGAAAAATTAATATTTAATGATTATTTCTGATTCCAAAAAAAATTATCTTCATGGAAATATGATAAACCCCAATGGTGTGAGTGATTATAAAATTAGATATACTATTATATTAATATATTACTTATAAAGAAGAAAAATTATATTCATTACCTTATGTAGGCAAACAATTTCTGCATTTAGTGATGCGCCGCTTCAATTAAATCAAATCTCATTCTCAACTTTCAAAATGAAATAAAAATAAGATGATATGATAAAGAGTAGTATACTTAAAATCTATTTATTGAGTGAAAGTTTAAGAAGATATTCAAAAAATATATAAAGATAATTTTCAATATAAATCTCTAAACTAAAAGAAACAATAAAAATAATTCAAATAATATTATCCAAAACGATATTCAAAAATCCAAAGGGAGATAGATTTAATTTTTTGTAACACAATAAAAACATAGATAAAAATTCCAATCATATGCACTTTATATCACCACAAAGTGGAAAATAATTATTCCAAACAATCTAAATAAGTATTAATCATGTATGGTGTTTGAAGTTACTTTTTAGGACACCAATCCATTACGGTTAATAATGAGGTGATTTTACCTTGAACTAGTATCACATCTTGAAAAATAATGAACCCAAAATGCACTATAAACTAGATATCTATACAACAGTTTGTAAACAATTTCCTAATAATCAATAAAAATATTTCATGTTTTATGGTATATTTAAAAATTAATATATTCTATAGAATTAATAATTGATAGATCCTCATGATACACCTTTACTTCACAATGAGCAGTAATAGTTATTTCAATTTAGTTATTATATTAATAATTAATATAAGATTATTTTTGGGGAACCTATTAATATAAATAGAATGATATTAATGAAAAATTATATTGATATATTATTATAAATCGTGATAAATAAATAAAAGTAAAATCTTGTATGATTTTCATTATTAGAAAAAATGGAGTTTCACATTAAATGAAAATAAAAATTAATTAATGATGACTATATTAGAGTATGAAAACTAAAAAAAAGTTCTCTAAGTATATTTTTTTGTTACCTTTAACCTAGTTAATCTAATCCTCCCTTATTTTACACTTTTAGGGCCTTCTAGGGTTACAAAATGAGAAGAAAATAATATTTTAGTTCAAAAAATATGGATTATTCCATTATTAATATTTTATAGAAAAAATATTTAGTTAATTGATCTTGGTACACATATATTCAAGAAATATCGTGAAAATAATTCACTAATTTTCCAACATAAAATGATCAAAAGAAAAAACTACTCAATAATTAATATTTGAGAACATACATTCATAACTAAAAAATGTTTTCCTCATCACTAAATAGGTCATTTTTTATATTTTATATGGTGGATTGGATTTACTTAATAATATAAGGTATAAAATATATTCATTCCTTATCATATTTTTGATGTCATCAATCGGGTATAGTAATTTTCTCAAAATAAAAAATGGATTCATAAGAATTTTTTATGGTAGCTAGAAAGATAAAAGTGATATTTTCAAAGTCATGAAGGTTAAAAGGTTCTTGGTATGGTGAAAAATCCTTTTTTCATATTTTAAAGAATCCTTCATTGAAACTAATACACTATTTTGATCATTAATCACTGTAAAATCAGGTAAAATCACATACATACTCATTTGTGTAATATGAGTAAGAATTTAAAAAACAAAGTTCATGATTTAAGTTAATTATAGTAATTTTAGTTTTCCTTATCATTTGACAAAACATTGAAAATTAGAGATCCAACAAACTAAATGTTCACTTCATAAATGAACCAATCCATATGAATCTGAATTCTAGTCAATCCTTCATTAAATATTTGTGACAAAAATTTGGAAATAATTTTGTGAAATATCAATTATGTAAAATTGAATATGTAGTGTTATAAAATATTTAATAGAAGTAAGAGTTTGTTTTTATAATTATCTATATATTGAATAATTTAAATTCATAGTTCACATTTGAGAAATAAAATGAAGAAATAAAATCATGTAAAAATTGAAATATATAATGAAAATGATTAATTTTAGTGATCTATAATTGAAAAGTTCCAAAACTTATAGATTTATAAAATAAAACACTATATAAATGTGTAATCCTGTCAAAAAAATCATTTAATACATTAAGTATAATTGTGATTTTGATTTTCACTGGTATATAATTATAGAAGTATATATTGGTCCTAGGTAAAATAAAACTAGAAGAGAATATTTTTGGAGATCAAAATAATATAATTAATGAAATAATTAGATTTGAGGGTCAGGTAGAATTTGTGAATAAAATACATGTAAGATTTCAAATGAAAGAAAATATTTTCGATAATAAATCCAATAATATAAGGATATTTTGGAATTAGTATGTTACTTGAATTTTCCTAGGTGTGACAATTTATTGCAATATAATATGGACGAAAGCCAGTTATTTCAAAAAATATAGCATGGGAGAAATCACGCCACTCATAGTAACTAGACTAAAAATGGAAAAAAATTATAATTATAAGATAAAAAACACACTTATACAAATAATTTATTATGAACAATAAAAATTTAATATTATATATTGTTTTTAAGTTATATCAACCATATGAAATTATATTTAGTCCAAACATGAAAATGTTTCAACTTATTTACATAGTTAAATTTCAACGTAGCACAAATTCCTTATAATAAGAATTTTGATTGGGTAAAATTCATTACCTAATTATCATTGAATGAAAAAGTATTAAAATCTTTAGAGTGTGAATAACACAACCCATAATGATATAGTTGAAAAATATAATCAAATTTTTATTTTTGGGACAATGTTATGTGATGACATGTTATTCTTGTGAATAATAATCAATTGTCTAATATGTGAATGTATAGAACTCTGAGTAGTATATATTTCTAAAATAATTATAATGGTATATATTTTATATACAATATAATAATAATTAAAATTATATCATTCAATTATATTTTTAAACTTGTAATAATAGGGAAAAAATCAACTTCATTAACCATCATTGAAATATCACTTCCTTGGATCTGTCGTAAGAATTAAAATTCATCTCTAAAATCTTTGGAATTATTTGTAAATGAGTGAAAAACATTTACGATATTCAAAAATGTTATCATATATTTTAATATCAAATAAGAATTAAATAATTTAATTATAATCTATATATTAATTGTGGAATTTAACTTCTAAAGTATCCAAGTCATATTCACAAAGAAACTCACCATACAAGACAAAATTGGAATTGGTATAGTTGAAGTATCGTTAAGAAACATGCATATAATAGATATGATTTTGATATAAATGAATATAAATATAAACATTTTAATACAACAATAAAAAATTAAAAGTGAATTATAAATATATAGAAATTATGTATTAAATAAATGGTATACAATGTTATGATGTATATAGAAAAAATAAAAATCCCTTGATGAATTGAAAAAAAAATATATTGTAGTAAACTAAAATTTCATAATATTGTAAGTTCATTGAAAATTTATAGAAACTGAATGTCCATTAATATCACTATAAATATATTTAAATATAATATAATTTCTTACATGTTCAATATTAACACTAGGGGTCACTAACAGTGGGGATTCTAAAGATGTTTGTTCTTGTAAAACCTAAGATCCTAGGATGAAATACAATAGAAGTTGATAATTTATATAGATATAAAATATAAGATAATGGATAACGTATGAAGAATTATATTTTTCAGTGATTAGAGATAAATGAAATTGATATGAGTAATTATTATAAGAAGGGGTAAGTTGAGCATAATGTAAACTATTATTGGTGAAAATCAATACAATTGGAATTTACCATGAGAACAATCAAAGAGAGATAAAAAAATATAATAAAAAATAAACTAAAATAATTAAAGTTCAAACAATTAGGCTAAAAAAATAAAAAAATTAGAGAGAGATTATTTTTGTAAGAAACACATGGTTTCCAATTGTGATCAAGTAATCCTCTAGTTAATTGACTAAGAACTTTTATAATTGAGAAAAACAAAATATCATTTATACAATGAAAAAAATATCTAAAATATTAGAATTAAGAAAAAATTAACCACTTTTTCTCATGTAGTCTTTGAATGGTAAATTTTTTGTCATGATATGAAATCCATTAACATTGCCTTTAGAGACCCGGTAGGAGACAATCAACCCTCCATAACATCACTCTAGATTGAATGATAAAGCTATAGTGAAAAAATAAATAGAAAACCAATGCACAAGATTTAATTATTTTCATGTAAAAATAGTACAATTATATTATCATTAAAAAAGGAATCATATACTCATGCATCAACACAAAAAATATTATTTTTCATATTAGGAAATCTTACGTCGAATACATTCCTTATAAAAAAAATTTGAAATTGGTATCTATACCATGATTACCCCAGTACATGTTTAATTTAAACCTAGATAATGACTATAAGTTGGAAAATGTATAAGATTTATTTTCAGTATTTCTTCTTCCATTATATTTTTGAGATGTGAATAGATTTTTTAGTTTTCTCATATACCTATAAATGAAATGTATTATAAGAAAAATAAATGATATATATGAATTTTCCAAATGTAGTTAAAGAACAAAAATAAAAAATAGTGAGATGTATGAACAATTATATAAGTGTATGATATATTAAAATATATTAATTATTTTCAATGTTTAATTATTGATTATACATACATTTATGGTCTTGAGAAGAACAGAACCGTGGAATAACTTAAAATAAAACAACAACATCACTATTATAAATTAAATGATGATCTGTTTGATATCCTCATGAACTGATTATGTTAGAATTATTAACATTTAAATATTGGGTGAGAGGACACACCTATGGGGAATAAACAAATATAAAACCATGGCACATTATTAAATCATTTTCAAAACAAAATTAACGATGTAACTTCTTAAAAACAAAAAACTAACTTATAAACTCATACAACAACTCTAAAATATTATTTTTTATATATATAATATTTTAAAAAGTAAATTTATTATAAAAACAAAAAATAAATACACTAATATACAACAGATTGGTCATATATGGCAATAATATGAAGCAGAAACAATTTTAGGGTTTCACAATTAGGGTTTATATTGTGGCTAAAGAGGGAAGAAATTTAAAAAATGAACTGTGAAGTGTATCCTTTGTGAAATCATTCTAAGATAGACAGAATACAGTAATAGATTAAAAAATATAGGGTTCTAATTTCCCAGAAAACGTAATATAGGAAAACCATAAACTAAGAAATAGGTGATTCTTATAAACCATTTTAATATTTTAAATTGATTGATAGAAGAAATGGTGATTGAATATGTCTACAACAAGAAATAAGGGCATGTGTTTGGTAGTCTACTCACCAGTATCAGCCAAAGATTTGACTGATTAGGTATGAACATAGAGTAGAGTATATTAGATAATTTAGAAACCCTAGATATCATGAATAACATGGATTCCTCAGTGTATAAATGCCTACTTAAAAGCTAGGTCTCTACCTTGAACTAAACCTAATTAATATTTATTACCTACTAGTAGTAGTACTATGGCAATTAGTGTCTAAACATTGAAAAGTATTAATTTTATGTAACATAATAAGAAAAATACAAACAAAATTAAATAAATAAAAATAGGAAAGTGATGGAGTGATGATGGAAGTGTGAAATTAAGGGAAACAATAGTGAAAGATATGAAGAACAAATAGTTTAGAATTTAAGGTAACAATAAAGGAAAAAATTGATAGAAATGGGAACTAATATTGCATGTAATTGATCATAAAATGATGAATTTGTGAATAATTTTAATTGAGGAAACTACCTATCATTTAATGATCAATATTTCCATTGAACTCTCACTAAAATAATTATTCCAAACAAAACTCAAGATCAATATGATCTTTTATGGAGAAGACCAAACCACAACCCTTTATGATTAATACATATATTTTATCTTCCATGGAAAAATAAACTATAAATTTTTATTATCCATAGTTAATGAATAGTGAAAATATACTAATGAATTAGATAATATGTGCCTCAGGATGAAATGAACCAAAAAAATCTATGAAGAGAATTGATGAAAGAATGGTTAAAATTTATTTAAATCCATCTAATTTAATTCCCCTAAAATGGAATTACTCATATTATTTATAGAAGTTCCACAATAATTCAATGAAACTAACTTAGAAAAATAATTGAAAATAATATAAGAGAAACAGAATATTATTTGTTGATATTAGCCTCTTCCTCTAGAAGAGTGTGTATAAGAATGAACTGAGCACCCCCAAATGAGTAATAATCCCCAAGTTAAATTGTGTGCAAACTCCTCCATCACTTCTAACATTATCAACATCATATTTATACATTTCCTCTACTTCCTCCATTTGGTGATCCTTTACTATGGATATCGTTTCTCATAGGTGACTCGTGATGAAATCTATAATAAAATGAACTCTCCCATTTACTATTGTATTAGCAATAAATTTTGATTATTCCTTCAAATATCCTACCAAATTTACCTAGTATATCTTTTCCATCATTGAGGTCAAGGTCCTTTTGGATTTAATTTTATATTAAGGGAACATGCATGTTTTAACTCCACTTATTTAACATTAATTTTTAAATCTATCAATCTTCAAATGGATATTAATTTTACATAAATACCCTTAAATAGTGTTAAACATAGTTGAGTACCTTTGTTCAAGTCAATTTCTACCCTTACATTACCTTTCAAATGTAGTCTTTATACTCTTTTATCCCAGGTTTACCTTTTCATATCCTTTTAGAAACCTACTTAACTATCACGTATTATTAGATATACGATTCCAAAACCTAGGAATCAGGCTAATAACTCATAAACATCTCTTCAAAAATTGATTCTATATTTACATAGCCACCTAAAAGAAACATAATTAAAAACATCATGAAATTATCAATTCTAGAATCAAAAACACAACAAATAATTATAGATCATTCCAAATATGTGATATTAAAATATATATAAATAAAAATTAAGATCAATTAATCAATTTAACACCAAAAAACTATTTCAATAAGATATTCAATAAATAATTTTTTTTATAATAGATCCATAAATATAAAATCATTTCTCATTTAAAATAATATTTTAACATTATAAACTCCAATTATTCCCCTAAAAAATATGTGGTAAAATGTAATAAAAGTATTCCATATCATATTCCTAGATTGATGAATTCATGTCTTGATGGATGAACACCTTTCTAATTGAAAATAAGAGTTAATAAAAATAGTGAAAAATAAAATAAAAAAATAAGATTTAATAATAATAGATAAAAAATAATCAAAAATATAATTCAATGGAAGGATGAGATAATAAAAAATATATCAAAAATAGTATAAAATAGAGATAGATTTGAGGAAATAAAACCAATGGTTGTATAAACATTGTTAGAGAAGATACTTTGGGTCTTCATCGCATGAGACCACCCTGATTTCCAAGGTGTGTCTTCCCTTAATAAAATTTATATAATGTGTGTGATTTGAGGAAATAAAAATGTCATAGGTTGAAGTGAGTAAATCAAAAGTTTATAAGAGAAGCCATGACTATCAAAATCAATATGAGATTAAAGGAGAGTAGTGGTTTGAAAGTAATTATAATGGATGACCTAGAGAGGAAAGGTGGTTTTCTCCTTGACTAAAAATAGTGGGGTATTATAGGAATGAAATGGATTACATAGAAGACTACACATGTTTAAAATAAATGTAGATATTAGTATATCTATTTATGCTCTATTTTATAATCCTAAATATTAATATTATTATTTAAGATATAAACTATAATAAATAAAAAATAATAACATGTTATTAACAGATTATTTACATGAAACCCATAAAATAAAACACTCCCATAATCTAAAGGATTCATTTTTTTGTGATATTTGATACATAATAAAATAGTTTTAAAGAATAACTATATAGTCATTTTTTCATCTTCATATTAGTCTATTAGATCTCATCATACACATATCACTACATTGGATACCCTGGGACATACATAATGAAAGTGTGAGGTAAAAATACCAATAAGGGGATTATTAAAATAAATATTATGATGAGATAAATCATATGATTCAACTAATATAACTTGGAATCGTAATAGAGTATGATAATAAATAATAAAATCAAAACATGGAATATTAATAATAATATAATTAAAATAAGGAAAATAAATTAATGTGGGAATCATAAGAATTGAGAATAAGTATAAAACATTTCATCATAAAGAGAATCCAAGCCTTATTATGAAGACTTCATAACATAATATTATAGGCTCATTACACATGTACTATACATAGTATCTCAGGAGATGTAATCACTACCCAATTTATTTCAGGTATATAATTCTGATACCAACCATCACATTATAATATTTCATGTGATAGATATTTTCCCTAATTCTAATATACATATAATTTATTTGGGATATATCATTCGAGATTGTATAAGGGATATCATGTTGTACAATATTCATAATGAAGAGGAATATTTTATATCTTGTGGGTATATCATTGCTTATGAAATACAGATATCACAAAGCATCTACCAAAGATAATCATAATTGATGATTATTTATATCATAAAGAATGGTGAATTATACTGTATAATGCATAAGGAACCCAATCATTGAGTATGGTATTCAAACCATAAAATTTAATGTTCGAGTAAGCTTCCTCATAGTCTATCATTAGCTATAAAGTCTCATATGATGAAACTTATTAAGAGAATACGTTTTTTCATAGTGGTTACACACGTTCTAATAATTTCCCTTTACATATACATTTAATAACATAAAATTAAATGCATAAATTTTGTGGGAGTGTCCCTAAGATCTATATAAAGAAGGATTATCCTGTTGAAATGATGATAAGAGCTCTCGAAATCCTCTTACTAATTATATAGAATCTTTCTACCTCTTTCCCCCTAGAAACCAAGAGGTACTAGTAAATCATGAGATTTTTTTAGAATTCGACAAAAGGGTTTAATGATTCAGATGAGCTTGTAGATACACCCTATAAGAAGGACCTGATAGTCACTTCAAATGGATTTTCATTAATCATATGTTTTAAATTCATATGTTTATGAAATCATCATTGAAATGTATATGTTTTTTTCAATATTTGTGAAGTATTGGTTTCTCATATCATGGTTTTCATAGGCTTATGGTTTTAATTTTATTATGCTATATTGAAAAAGATGTATTTTGAACCTTAATAACCTAACATTACGGATATATGAGCGACATAAAAATGATATCACATATCAACCATAAATATAAATGAAACCTATGATAAAGAAAATGGGTTGCATAATAATGCCTCAAGACAAGGTAAAATATTGAATCATGTATTTTACTAATCATAAAATATATGAATTTATATTAGGACATTCAAAAATGAATAAAAGTTTATAGTTCATGAAATAGGTCTCAAAGTGAAATTCTGAATATAATAAAGGTATGAGAAGAATTTTTGAAATAATCACTTTGACAAAATTTTATGAAATGAAAAAAACTTCTTCAAAAGTGAATAGAGAAATATAAGAACCCAAAATACCATCGAATAAAAAGTATATTATATATTTCAAGAATTTGGTATAGAATAAATAAATATGATAGAACTAATACATGAATGGAAAAAAGATATTAAAGAGTTTCTCTTTTTTACCCCATATAGTGTGTATTAAAGTAATAATTGAGATGGTCATAAAAACAACTTTATATCCCCAAAGAATGAATAGAGAATAAAGTAAATGACATTAATAAGATATTTATCTATATCATGAATGAAATGAATAATGGATAATGAAAAATATGAAATTAATAAGGGATATATATAGATCGATGAAGAAGAAAAGGTGGAAAAATTAAAATAAGAGAATAAACATTGAAATTAAAGGACAGAATATGAAGTATCTCATATCACTTTATTTGAAATGTAAGTGATGAACTGTTAATATAAAATAGTGGCATGGTGAAAATTATTATAAAAAATAAATAAAAATAGTTTCTAATTCAAGAATATTTATATAATATATAAAATAGAAGATATAAAATAGAGAAACAATATTTTTTCAAAATACATATTATAATGAGAACCCCTTACCTCAACTTTTAACTCACTTTTTATGCTCTTATTAACTCTAAAATAATTTAATTAAGTAAATTAACATTATTTTCTATGACATTATTAATGTTTATTTCCTTCAATATAAACCATTTATTATCCTCTATTATTAATTTATAATATTTATATTTTATATTAATAGTTTGGGTCTATTTAGTCATTAGTTCCAAAGCTTCTTTGATATAATAGTAATAGTAAAATGTATTTTTTATTATTCCATAATCCCATAAAGTGTCAAGGTATAGATTCACGTAATTACAATTATATAAAAAAATTAAAATTTAACAGAAACTATATAATAGCTAAAAATCGTGAAACACATCCTTATAAGCTTATTTTGGGTGATTAAACTAACTCTGATGGATTATTTTTGATATCATTATTCTCACTCATATTTTACTACTCTAAAATATTAAACATGGGAATAATTTATTGTTAATTGTATAAGTACACTTGAAAATTAGTTTTATAAGTATCTCTTAAACGTGACAATGAATATAACACATCAGTCTCCACATAGGTGATGTAAACCTACAAGGGTGTGAATGGTGATTTTTAGAATTACTAAATTGAAAGGTAAAAAATAAATATTTTATTTAATAATAAATTAAAATTAAAATTACATTATTTGTTTAATTATTTTATTATTATATATTATATTTAAATGAGGTAAGAAGGGAATGAAAATGAAATATTTTTTATTGGGAATGTTTACCTTACTATTTGAGAAGCCTACTTTGGTATGTAACTGAATCCATCATTGAATGGTATTTCGTGAGACTAAATCTTACTTTACATAGATATAATGGTTTAGAGATTAATTTTTATAGATCTATAGAAATGGCAGAATTTTTAGAATTGAGATGAAATAGGTGAATGGGACTTTTATTTGTATGTCAAAGAAGATGAGGTTTTTACTAAAATATTATGAAAATTTTTATTTTTTATCAATAATATAAATAGTATATATTATAATAAATAATTAAAACAATTTTTACATATAAGGATAAGAAACAAATTGATACTTCATTCACTATGTAATTAATCATGTATTTACTAAATAAAAAATATATTATATCTTACTATATTTAACTATTCACATATCTATTTTTCTATTGATAAAAGTTACCAAAACAACACATTGTTTTTGACTTCAATTTATTAACTCCAAAAATTAATTCAATTATACCAAAATAATTTTTAAAATTACAAAATTCCATAATTTTAATTTCAACGTAAATTTTTTATTAATAATGAATAAGATAAAAGATACATAATTAAAAAAAGTACACATATAATTTATTTTAGTTACATGATTTACACATTAATTATATGGTATTGAATTTCTTATATTTAATTATTTTATTTATAGTAAATAATTAAGTAGAAGTTGACTTTATCCAAATATTGTGAGAGTTATTTTACTATTCCAATTATTAGTTTACTATTCTTACATTCATATATCTGATGGATACTATCCACATTTACAATTTCCATATATCCCATTTAATTAATCCTTATACCAAATAATTTTTTCATTATCCATTCAATTATTTTCCCCTGAATGCTATATTAAATTTCCCGTAAAATTACCATCTTATTTATAAGTTTTTCCAATCTTAATATAGTGATATTAATAGAAGTGGTTTTTATGGGAGAACACAACCCATTAAATTTAATTTTGTTACTAATTTTATTATCTTGTGTTTATTGAACAAGAAAACTTATATTAATTATATTTAATGTATTTTTATGAATTAAAATTATGTTTTATCGTTACACATTGCACACGATTAACTCTAGTATTTTGTGGAAACAATTTAACTATATAATATTTCATAAAATAAAATTTAAAATAAAAACATGGTATGTTACATAACTAAATATAATTTAAAACTATTTTATCCACTAACTTCTCTCTACTAACCAATAGTAGTTCCCTGAGTTAATAGACTAAAATTAAGAAAACATATAACATGTCTACCTTGTTTGGTTGGTATACGGGGTCATTTTTTACTTATAACCATATTAAGTTTTAAATTTCATAAACACTCATTATGGTGTTTAAAATTTTTATTTAATTTATAAGCTTGTATACCTCATGAAATCTTGTTAGAATATTGTGAGGACCTAATGGATACTTGAAGAAGACGTAATGGAAGAATTAAAGCTTTATATGGAAGCTAAAAGATCCTTAAAATGGCATTGGAGAAATCTGAGGATCCATTTGTTGATTAATATATTATAATAAAGTCCCAACCATCTAGTGGTATAACCACTAGTATTCCAATCCAGAAGAACCCAACCACATAGTCGGTGTAGACGGATAGTAATAATTCAAAGGGAAGTTGTTTATCGGCCATCTAGTGGGAACTCAATGGCCATCCAATGGATTTAGCATAAACATATAAAGAAGTGTTATCTCTACCATATAATCTATTGAGACTACTATGTAATGGGTGGTGTCGATTCTGAGGCCTCATGACCAGCATTTATGATAGTGAAAATTAATTTAATCTAGTCTTACACGTCTTAATTACCACCCAAGATACTTCCAAAAGATTCCTAAAAATTTTGGAGGATATAAATAGTATTCTCGTCTAACAACCTAGGAATTGACTGAATATGGTTTTCATATTTATTATTATTATTTAATTAGTTAGTTAAATTAATTATAGATATATTAGAAAATTATCTAAATTTAAAAATAAATAGTTTTAATAAACTAATTTGTTATATGATTATATTTAAAATTTGAATTTTCAAATTATATAATTTTAATTTGAAAAAATTTGTCTTATTTCTTAATTAATCATGAAAAAATTTCATTATGTTGATTTTTTTAGAATTATTAGAAAATGTTTCTTTTTAAAATAATAGTGAAAAATATTGATTTTTGTTAAAAACATTGATTTATTTCCAAGGTAAAAGTAATATTTGGATTAGTTTTGAATTTTAAGAAGTTAATTTTTATTTATATTGATCCAATTCTGGTTTTTTGAATGGGTTTTATACTTGAATTTTGTATAAAAAAATTATATATTTAAAAAAAATTGAAAATCTATTTTACATTGAATTTTGATAGTTTATTTTTAAAATAAATTCTAAAAATTATGTTTTTTATATTTTTAAAAATGAATTTCATATTTGAAATCATAATTTACAAATTTATAAAAAATTACCCTTTTATTTTTGGGCAATATGAATAGTAAAGTTAATAATTTTCGTTACCAAAGTTAAGGGTAAATCGGGTAATTAAGGCTAAAAATAATATGACATAAATTGTAAAAATTACATAAAGGTTGTTCCAATTTTATTTTATGATTAGTCATTGACCCAAATCTTCCATTATTCTAATTTATAATATTTTAGATCCACTCGGTTGACATTAAGTCCCTCATAGTATTTTATTTTAAGAATAGTCAAAATTGTTACGCTATTGTTTCTAATAAGTATAACATTTTCCAAATATGGTCATCTAGAAAATATGTTCATACATAAATAGTATTTTTTATATAAAATATTTATATTTTTTAGGGTAACTTAATTTAGATTTTCAGTAAATAACTAATATCCTTAAATGCTTTCACAACAATGATGTAGTAATTATTAGATTAATGTAAAAATCAAATAAATGATATTAAAAATATTAAAATAAATATTATTTTGATATATAAGGTGATTAATGAATTATCAGATGTCCATGATATTTTAAGGATATAATAATATAGTTGGTTCTAATTTTTACTTGTTTTTTTATGTTTTCAAATTCCAAGTAATGAGTGGTTCTAAATTTGACAATAATGATATTTCATAAATATAATAATTTATTAAATTATTAAAAAATCATAAAAATACTATTTAATAACAAATGGGATAATATATGGTCTAAAATTTGAATCCTTTTTCATTTATGGTCCATTTGGATGTATTTGGACCAAAATAGTCTTTCTACATTTAAATATTCTGAGAAAATCCAAAAGTACCCCTCACCTCAATTATAAAAGGGGACTCATTCCTTCACTTGAATTAAGTACATTGAGCCTTCTATATTAACCATCCTATATAATATTATCTTATAAACCTACCTATCCACATTATAGATATTTTGGTATTCCAAAATACTAAGTTCTTTAATGGTCCTTGAAGGAGGTCATATTCAAGAGGTAACGTTATCAAAACCACCTCTCATAATTTGTATTCACATTCAACTTTATCTTCACTTAATTCATAAATAAAGGCATAATAACTCTTCTGTCAATTAGGTAATATAATATTATATATATAATTGAATATATTATATCCATCCAATTTCTAATTTCCTCTTATTCAATGAAACATAACCATTGTGTTAAATATGGGTTTTAATCATCTTCCTTGGATAATGAGTTTACATTTTCTATTACCTCCATGAATACTGATCATAAATGTATTATTACACTTAAATAATATATTAATAAGTATAAAATAACTTATTTCATGTTTTATAACTAATATATAGATATTTTTTTAAATGAAAGTGAAACAAATTAGTGATGGTCAGAAAACCCAGCATAATAAACTAAAAAATTATCATTAATATTATATCGAATGAATAATACCCATTTCAAAAATAAAAATAATTCCTCATAACATTTGAAATTATATCAGTACATTAATACCATATAATTTCAGTCTCATATTATTATTCCCAATTTAAAATAATATCCAAAAATTTACACAAGTTAACCAACCTTGAAACAAATACTCCCGAAATGAAAAAATTAATCTTTACAACTCATCAAAATAGACATAAATGAACTTAATAAAATTATAATAAGTAAAATATATGTGAAACTGGTTCTTAATTAATGAATTAATTAATCTAATTTTATTATACGAAGCATTAAGTGCAAGTACGGAATGCATTTGTAAAAATGATAAGAAACATTCCTTTAAAAATCCTCTATAAATGTCTCTTTTTTTGAAAAATTCAAAAGGAATGTTTTTTAACTTATAGTGAATCAGTTAATTTTACCAATTTCATGATTCCTTCATGTTTTGAACTTTCCTTTATAATATTACATGGGTATTTTAAGGAAATGTTTTCCTTTGTATGTGTGTAGTATTCTTTTATAATAGGTGATGTCCTCAAAGAATGTTTTTATGATGAAAGTATTCACATTTTATGATTACGTTATGGTTAATTGGAATTTTTTATGATTATGAGTGGGTTTTTTATAAATCAGATATGTTTGGTTCTTCTATATCCCTCTAATTCATTGGATATGTTGAAATTTTATCTTAATGGTTATTATAAGTGTAACTACGATGGTTAGATTCATGTATAACTATGAGGGCTATGTCAAGTGTAACTATAAGGGTTATTTTAAGTTAGCCATGAGACTTATATAATAATTTAGTATAAAAATAAAATTTTTACCCAATTTAAATTTATGATTTATTTATGATTTATATTTTTTATAGAAGTGTCACATTTTCACAAAGTACATTATTATGGAAAATATGTTTTACTTTTTAAGGGTAAAAACTATAAATTTGTTAAAATAATTTCTTGTTCTTATAAGTATTCATGGACTAATGGTTTATATATTTATTTTTATATTTTTTATTAATATTTTTGTGTTTATATCCAGTTTTAAAAAAAATTCATTGGTTTCAATGATGGGTAAGAGAAAATAAGAATCCAAGATATATGTTGTGAATATTTTTTGTGAAAAGAAACCATGTTTCATTTAAATAATTTTGTTTTTTTTTTTGGAATAACTAATATTTTTTAGAAGTTTATAATTTCATTTTATAGTCTTTCTATGTAAAATTATGTCCTAATTTTATAAAACTCTAAACTTAAAAACATCCTCAAATGTAAGATTATTAATTCGTGAATTAATGCTCAAGATTTTGTAATGTTTTAGGTTGGGGACTTATATTTGGTATAAAAGGATTTTTTTATATAACTTTAGGGGTTAGGATAATTCAAATATAATACCCATAAATGAATTTTACTTTATGGTTAAGTTTAAATGATATTGAATTTGAATTTTACCATGTCAATTCATCTAAATTATGCGTTTTCAGAATGGTTTTACTTGGAATAAATAGGGAAGTTGAAGTTGGAAGTAACTGAGAGGATGATATCCTTCATAATCTACAACCTAGAATGATTGGAATGGTAACTAGGATGTTTATGGTAGTGATAAGTCAGTTGACACGTGATATTATTATTTATGGAATCAATTCAAGAGAATATATTGATCTACCACAAAGGAACATGTTGATAGTGGAAAATTTATGAGACTACACCCTCGTTCTTTTAACAGATATTCTGACCTAGTAGTAGCTAAAGGGTGGATTAATTACATTTAAGATATTTTCAATGTCATGGGGTGTCCAGATAATCAAAATTTTAGTCTTTTTATTAATCATTTTGAAGGATATTCTTACCCGAGGTTGTCAATGGTTAATAATATCATTGAAATAGAGGAGATTGATTCCTTTGAATGGGATGAATTTATAAATATTTTATTTGAAAAAAAAATTCCAAAGGAAGTATGAACTAGTATGGGAAAAAAATACTTATAATTGAATCCAAAGGAGGAATATTTGGGGGGGTTTTACCTATAAAAATTCACTCTTTTGATAAGATACACTCCAAATTTTATTCAAGATAATGATAGTAAAATTCATCATTCTTACTCTTGTTTCTGGAGGGTATGGAAAAAAGAACCATGGGGAATTCCTTATCAAATATGGTAAGTGATTCTAATTTGGTTATCGTGTACATATGGCTCATGAAATCAATTAAAAAGATATTGATTGTGGTAAGTTTTATTTTTATATGCATGTAGAAAAAATTTCAATATAGTAGGGTTGGGAATTATGTACATACTTTTCCAAAGAATAATCTTAATTATGGTAAGAATTCATACTATAACTAAGAAGGTGTGGTGAAATCCTTTGCAACCACTTCAACAGATGTAAGGACATCTAATGAAGTGGTATAATCTACAGGGAGCCCATTATTTTTCCATGATTTACTTGGGATCTAGGTACCATCATGTGAAGTTCAAATATGAATACACCCTAAAAATCATTCCATACTATATATGGGCATTTTGAGTTTGTATTTATGACCTTTTATTTGAAAAATTCAACAAAATTATTTATAGATCTCATGAATAGAGTATTCTTTGAATATTTAGTTAAGTTCTTGGTTATTTTATTAATGATATTTTAGTATTTTCAAAATGATTTGAGAATCAAGAAAAAATATAAGGTTTTTCTATAAACCATCAAAGAAAAATATAATAGTCTTTAATTATATTTCATTCCATGGTTGAATTTTAAATAAATGTTCCAGTGATACCACCAAAAAAAGTGGTTGATAAATGTAAAATCCCTAAAAATTTCACTGAGATTCAGAGTTTTCTTGGATTAAAAGGCTATTACAGGTGTTTTTTTGAAAACATAGCATGGTTATCTAGCCCAATAACCAAGTTTACTTGAAAAGGAGTTAAATTTATATAGACAATGTATTTTTCTAATTATTTTTTATTATTAAAAATAGTATTGTTGAATGATCTAGTTTTTTTCCAACACTTGAGAAATTGTGATTTTTTCATCTCTAGTGATTCTTCATTAAAGGGAATTGGTTTTCTTATAAATAAAAACTGATCAAGTAATTCATTATGCTTTTGAGAAATTGAAACTTCATGAGTTAAATTATCCTACCCATGACTTGGAATTAGATAATGTGTTTTTTCTTGGTAAATTTGGATGAATTGTTTATATGGAGAAAATTGAGAAATATATACTGATCATGTATTTTTAAAGAATGTATTTACTCAAAAATAGTTGAACGTGCAGCAGAGAATGTGTATGGAACTAATTAAGGATTATGATTGCAAGATTATTTATAATAATAGAAAAGAAAATTTAAGTGGATGACACTTTTATTAAAAAAAATATAGCTATATTAACATGTTACATTTAGAATAAGACCCTTTGGTTGGTGATTTAATTAATTTTTTCCTGGATGTTGTAGGTGCGGTAATTTCTTTTATCTTTTTATGTTTGATAGATATCGTTTTTGAAAAATAGAATAAATCATGGTCTGAAAAAAGAGTGTTCAATTCAAAAAAAAATGGTATAATTAGTGAATAAGGGTAACATTTTTTAATTTAATTCTAATAAAGAATGTACTATGATATTTGTAAAGAGATTATGTGTGCCTTTTGATTCCTATTTAAAGATAGAGTTGTTAACTGAAGCTCGTAATTCTTTGTCTTCAATTCATCATATAAGCAACAAGTTATATAGATACCTTCGAGGGTATTACTACTTGGATGGAATGAAAATAGTTATTGTTGACTCTACTATAAATTTTTTTTCTTATAAATTGTTTAAAGTAGAAATAAATATACTAAGGTGGAATATTCAGCCTTTCTTAATACCAAAGTGGAAATGGGAAAATATATCAATTTATTTCATAGTGTGACTACCAAAGAATTCCAAGGATAATAATTCAATTTGGGTTTCAGTTTTTCAACTGACTAAATTTTCACATTTTTATTTTCTTCCTGATACTCTATCTTTAGATAAGATTTATCAACTATATCTTAAGAAGGTAGTTAGGTTACATGGATTTCCACAATCCATTATATCTTATCATGATCCCAGGTTCACCTCTAACTTTTGGAAGGTCCTTCAAAATTCATTAGGAACTAAATGAAATTTCTTCATTGCCTTTCATCCTCAGTCTGATGGATAGTCATAATGAACAATTCAGACCTTGGAAAACATGCTACATTCTTATTCAATGGATTACCAGGGAAGTTTGGATCAACATCACTGTTTATTTGAGTTTTCTTATAATAACATCTTTCAGTCCAATATTCAGATGGTACCTTTTATGTAATTATATGAAAAGGGGTGTTAAACTCAAGAATTTTGGGATGATATGGGAAAATTGAAGTTAATGATGCCAAATTTGGTTGAGGATGTGGTCAAGAAGATGAAAATTATTCAGTAACATATTGGGATAGATGAAATAAAATATTGAAGTTATTTGGATAAAAGGAGTAAATACCTTTCATTTAAGATAGGTGATCATGATTTTCTTAAAATTTCTCCATGGAAAAGTGTTAGGAATTTTAGTTAGAATAGAATGTTATGTCCATAATTCATTGCATCATATGAAATACTGGAGAAATTTTACCCATTTTTTAATGGGTTTCCTAGCCTATAAGGTTATCCTAAGTACACAATGTTTTTCATGTTTCAATGTAAAGAGATTATGTCACGATTCAACTTATGTTTTTAGAACTAAGGTTATTCAGTTGGAAGAGAAGTTTTATATGATGAGACTCATGTATAGATTTTTGATCATAGAAATAAATTATTGTAGAATAAGGTAACTGATCGGGTTAGGATTTTGGGGAGTAACCAAATGGTTTAAAAATCAACCTGGAAATCTAAAAATGCTTTCACGTAAAGGTATCCCCATTTTTTTAATAATTTAATATAACTATGAGGATAAAATTTCCAAAATGGGGGGTAATTTAACAACCGAGGAACTAATAGAATAATTTTTTCATATTTATTATTATTCTTTAATTGAATAGTTAAATTTATTATAAATATGTTAAGTAACTCTCAAAATGAAAAAGAAAATAGTTTTATTAAAATAATTTATTTAATTTTTATATTTAAAATATTAATTTTCAAATTATAGATTTTTAATTTGACAAAATTATTACATTTTTGAATTCAGCATGTTAAAATTATCTTAGGATGAATTTTTTAGAATTTTATAAAAATAGTTTTTTCAAGGTCAACGGTCAAACCCCCTTTATTTCATATAAAAATCGAAGACGTATTTTAAAACTGGGAAAAGGGGGAACTCATTAAAAACAACATAAAAATTCCTTAAAGAAACAAAAAAAACAAAGGTAAAAATGATCATGTAAGTCAAAATGGAAGGAAACTTCAAAGAAAGAACCACAGAAATATTTCTCACCCCCTCACTAGATAGTGAAATAGTGAGTTCAGTAAAAATGATGTGTCATACCCTCAACCAATAATTCGTAACATTATAACAGTATATCATGGAAGAGAACCTATATGACCAACACATACATGTAGAGAATATCCAGATAAATGGTGTCAATTCACCCTTCCCACTTTTTTGACGCCCACCCGACAATGAATGCAATGAACTCACAATAATTTCAACCTATTAAAACAAAAAAATGACTAAAAACTATAAGAAAGATTCAATGTAAAGGTACCCATTTTTCATAAAACTAGATGATGAATGGATGAATTATGGGTGTCAATACTCTCATTCCTCTTTAGAGTCCACCCACTCAGTGGCACAAGCAAAATATTATGCACACATCCAAATTCAATGAGGAAGAAATAGGTGCCCTTGAAGAAATATACACCCCCAATAACAAACAAACCCATGAAAAACAATGCCTATAAACTCTTGAACAGAGTCTTTAACTGAATAATACTCTAATAGAGCCAAGTTCAATGCTCGCCATCAACCAAAAAACATCAGCAACCTAATTCGACAACCCAAATCCACCCGAACCACCAATGATAATCATGGATCATTCCATGACAAGACTAACACCTAGATGACACCAAAAATCCATTCATCTCTATATCACTAACAACACCAACCAAAGAGATACAAGCCACAACCTAAACCATCGCCTCTAGGGAAGCTCAACCACATTACAGCTACCAACCCATGCACGGAATCCTAGATCTATACTATCTATAGTGATGATGGTAATAGGAGAGGTATAATATTAAGGGAAAACTCTAAAACTCATATGACCAATCCAGAGTAGAATATGAAAGTGATAAATACATCAGCGAATATTAAAGAATACAATGACCTCTAGATCCATCAAGGAAGAGATGGAGAAAGAAGTTTCCTTCAAAGAATCTACCATCGAGTTAAGATGAGAAGCTTTCTAACACATAGAAAATTGAAAACCCCCTATATAAGGGATTAACTTATCCTGGTGATTTATAATCCACTTTTTCTTTTCATAAAATGTTGATTTTTCAAATAATAGTGGAAAATATAAAAAATTATTGAAAAAGTATTTTATTTATAAGTTCTAATTATGATTTGGATTAGTTTTAATTTTTCATAATTTCATTTTAACTTATATAAAAACAATTATGGTTTTTTTAATGGTTTTTAACTTTAATTTAGTATATAAAATTTTATAATCAAAAAAAGTAATTTTTCTGAAAAACTATTTTTCATTGCATTTTGTAAGTTTTATTTTAAACTAATTTATAAATATTATGTTTTTTGAATTTGGAAAAGTGGATTAAATATTTGTTATTACAATTTCCAAATTTATTAAATATTTCCCTTTTATTTTAAGACAATATGAACAGTAAACTTAGTAGTTTTTGTTACTATGGTTACGGGTAAATTTGGTAATTAGGGGTAAATAGAACATGATATGGATTAGAAAATCACACAAACACTTGTCCAAATATTATTGGATATGTGATTTTGGTCAAAAATCATGCGTGGGTCTAATTTTTGACCTCTTAGAACCACTTTCTAGAAATTAACTCCCTTATAGTAATTTATTTTAAGAAAAGTCAAACTTAACGCACTATTATTTTTAATTAGTATAACGTTTTTAATATATGGTCATCAAGAAAATTTGTTCACCCGTAAATAGTATGGTAAAATACAAAATATTTGACTTCATCATGATAATTTCAATAAATTATTACAAAACATTGATGAAGTAATTCTTAAATTAATGGAAAAATAAATAAATGATATAAAAATATTAAAATAAATATAATTTGATATATTTAAAGTGATCCATGAATTATCTAGATGACCATGGAATTTTTAGGATATAATAAAATATCTTTTTTGAATTTTCACTTCATTATTTATGTTTTTAAACTCCATGTAATGACTACTGTAAAATTTGACAATAATGATATATCAGGAATATAATAATTTGATAAATTATTTGAAAATCCCAAAAATAGTAGTTAATCATAAAAGAAAAAACTATAGTCTAACATTTAATCCCCTGTGAATTTATGGGCCATTTAGATTGATTTTTATCTAGAATATAATTTGAATATTTGAATATTTTTATAAATTCCAAAAGGGCCCCTCACCTCAATTATAAAAGTGAACTCCCTCCCTCATTCATTTCACCACATTAAGACTTATAGGTACACCATACTCTTCCAAATTATATTATAAACTTAAATAAACACATTTTAGAGGTTCTTCCCTTCCAAAATATCAATTCTAAGTTTCTTAAAGGTATTTTAAGGACGTGATATTTGAGAGGTGACTTTCTCAAAGCCACCTCTCTTAATTTCTTTTCTTATTTTACCTTCTCATAACCTCATTCATTATTCAAGGAATAATAAATCTAGTATCATTTATATATTTTAATTTTATATTTATAATGTAATATCTTCTATCCATCCATTTTCTCATATCCTCTTATTTAAGGAAACAAAACCATTGTCCGAATTATGGTAGTTAACCATCTTCCATGGACAATGAGATTTTGTTTTCTATTGTCACCATCCAGGATGGTCATAAAACTAATATTATAATTAAATAATATGGTAATATGTATATTATAACTTATTTTATATTCTATAACTAAGATATATATATGATATTAAATAAAATGAAACAAATTCTTGATGGTTGGAAAAACTGTCAAAACAAATTAAACAATTACCATTAACATTTTATCAAATGAATCATCGTCATGTAAAAAAAATGATATATGAGACCATTTAAACTTATCAAAGTGCATTGATACTATATAATTTAACTTCTACAGTAATATATCCATTTTACAACAACATCGATAAATATACACAAGTTAACCAATAATGAAATCCTGAAACAAATGCTCTCGAAATGACGAAGTTGATCTTTATAACTATTTAAATGTAAATAAATATACTTCCTAAAACATTAATAAATAAAATATATTTGGAATAGTTTCTGAATTATGTAATTAATTAATCTAATTTTATTATATGAGACATTATATTGAAGTGCATTATACTTTTAAAATAAGTGATTTTCTTCAAGTTATGTTTTTATGATGAAAGTATTCATGTTTTATGATTATGTTATGGTTTTTGGGAATTGTTTATTATTATTAGTGGTTCCTTTATAAACAAAATATATGTGGTTCATTTATATCTCTCCAATGCCTTGGGTATTTTGGAATATTACCATGATGGTTATTCCTTATATAGTTGTGATTGTTTTATTCAAGTATAATCGTGAGGGTTATATAAAATATAATAATGAGGGTTATTTACTATTATCCATGAGGGTTAAATAATAAGTAAGTATCATAAGAAAATGATTCCCCAAGTTACCTTTATGATTTATTTATTCTAACTATGTTTTACATAAATCCCATGTTTTCACAAAGTGTTTTTTGTAGAAGGGATATATTACTTTTTAAGGGTGAAAAGTATAACTTTGTGAAAATTATTTACTGTTTCTATAAGTATTAATGAACTAATAGTTTCATAATTTATTTTTATGTCCCCTGTAGTTTTTCTTGTGCCCATCCCGTGTTTTAAAAAAATAGTAGGGTTTAATAATGGCTAATAAAAAAAGAAAAATTGACGATGTATGTTGTGAAAATAATTTATAAAAAGAAACCATAATTTATTTAAAGGATTTTTTATAGTAAAAATAAATAATGTATAGAAGTTTAAACTTGTAATGTACGGGCTTAATATGTAATATTATGAACTAAATTTATAAAACTTTAAACCTAACAATATATAATATAATAGAATCAATTCTGGACTTAATGCTCAAGATTATGTAATTTTTAAGGCATAGTCTTTATACATTGGGTGACTGGGAAACTTACCTTCTCAGCCATTATCCTCTACTAATATGCTATGATCCCCAATTATCTTGTATGTTCTCTCATTTTCTAAATTCTCTCTTCTAAAATATAAAGTATGTTCTTATTGTAAATTTTCTCACTCTTATCAATTTATCCTTCTCTCCTAAGGCTTCTTCATATTATTTAGATATAATCTATAATAAACTAAAATGTTATTTCTTATAATAAATATTCTATCTTGTTCCTTTTTCATTTATCATTGGTCCTCACTACCTTTAAAATACTGGATTCATGTTTACTTTCCATAACTGTTAAAAGTCTAGGGACTATTCTCTATCATGTTTCTATCTATTTTTGTTTAAAATCTAGTGTCGATTGTGATTTTAGTTTATTTCCACAACCTAAAAATTCAAAGATTTTTGGTATATTGGATAATGTTAAATACAATGGACTAATATAAAAAATCCACAAGGAATTAGGGTGGTAGATATATGGGATATTCTTGAGCAATTATCGAACTTCCTTACTAAATATTGTTCATTATTTACTTTTCAAATTTTAAGTTATTTGTTACTTCCTTTTTTCAATTAATAATTTTTTTATACCATAAATATGATTAAAAATTTTTTGAATCACCCATTCTTTAATTCTTCTAATTTTATAAACATATATAATTATATCATTGTGCTTTCAAATTTAATAAATTGTTCTTTTTAAATCATAAAAATGTTTTAATTATCTTTAATATTTCAAAAATAAGTTCCAATATTTAATTATTTTTATCAATTTATTAAGGGAAATTTAACCCCCACCCCCCCCCCCACCCCGATGTTTCACCCTACTTTGACCAATATTTGATATCAAAGGACACTTGAATTTATTTATTTTAAAATTCTTTCAAAGCTGATTTTATTTTCAAAATAATTGATTGATTTTTCCGGAAACGTTATTTTTAAAAATTGATTATTCAAAAAACCATGGTGCTCTATAAGGACACTCTATAGACTGTGATTCCTTTTTTAGGAAAAGATTATCATTATTAGAAACTCACAAATATATATTTCTAAAAAAAATTATTATCCTTTCTAGAAAATAGTTATGCATGGTTATATTCATACTGCTATATAATATGATAAATGGACTCCCAATGATATTTATAATTTATAATTAGATGGTAAATAAAATAATTCCTTAAAATTTTGTTTTCATAAAAATCTATTTAATCAAATTTTTGTATGAAAATCTAGTTCATAAAATTTGGAAAATCTTAGAAGTAATTCCTGAACAATAAAAAATTAAATGATACTTGTTTTGAAATGTTTATATAACACTTTGAAATTTTCTATATGCATCCTAGTGAATATATCATTAAACTTTATACTCAATTTACTGATATTTTTAATGGGTGAAAGTCTCTTGGTTATTCTCTTTTTATATAAACATTATTCAAGAAAATGATTTGGTTTTTACAAAGAAATTGGGAACCCAAAGTTACAATGATCCAAGAAGGTAAGACATAAAAAATACTTGTTAGGGAGATCATTTCTTCTCTCAAGATATATGATATAAAAATAAAAACACCAACCAAAAATGAGGCAAAGGAGATCAAATTAACTAGAAAGATAAATGATTTTAAGGCAATCATTAATGACTTTACCAAAAATGAAACAAAGATTTTTCATCTTGATGAAAGGGTAAACAAGTACATGAAAAAAATATATTTACTCAATTATTCAAAGAGAAAAATAAAGAAGCATAGTTTAATTGATTTAGTATAAAAAATAATTGTCATATCAAGGAATAATATCCCATGACAAAAAACAAAAATAAAGGTAATAAGTCTCTAAAATTCTCAACATGTAGTGTTATAATGGACACAATTTCTACATAATAATCCAGAGATGAAATTCATAAATACCTCATGTGAAATTTCAAGGAAAATGGTATTGTAATTGAAACCCAATAGGCTACTATTTATATGGATAATGGGTTATTAAGGAATATGTATGGTAATCATTTTGAATTTAATAATCTCAAAGACACTAAAGCAGAAAATATAACATTTATAGAATTATAAAAATGTAAAATTAAGGGTATATTTATGGATTGATTCTCTAACTCTACTCTGATAAAATTTCTTTTATTTTTTAATGGGATGAAGTATAATTTATATAGTATTAGTCAATTATGTGTAGAAGTTTTAAAATTAGTTTTAAAAATATTTTTCTAAAGTTTTTAATTCCAAAGGAAAACTTTTTTTCTACATCACAATTTTCAAATATTTATATTATTGATTTCAAATCTCTTTAAATTAAAATATTTATGTTTTTAGGTGCACAAGATAATAAATCTTGACTTTGGCATCAATTTTTCAATCATTTCAACTTTCCCTCTCCTGTCATTCTCTACTGAAACTGACTAATACGATATTTATCAAAATTTTGTTTCAAAGATAATTTAGTTTTTTAAACCTTTTTCTCTTATAAACAAATACAAATCTTTCTTAAAATCTAGAAAGGTTATTTCATCTTCAAAATCCTTATAACTAGTCAAACATTACCTTTTGGGACTAACTCATGTTGGCTGTATTGAAGGTAAAAAATACACCATTGTAATTATCGTGGATTATGATATATTTTCATGGGTTTCTATCTTAGCCTGTAAAAATGAGGATTTTAATGTCTTTATTAACTTTTCATGGAAATTAAAGATAGAAAAGTATAGAAACTATTTTCTCATAGAAGTGAACATGGTGTAGAATTTGATAATAAATACTTTTATGAGTTTTTTTCTTCTTAATTATATCATCACTCCTTATTCACTACTAGAATTCCCTAATAAAATGGGGTATTAAAAAGGTGAAATAAGACCCTCTAAGAATTGTATAAGACTCTATTGAATTATTCTAACCTCCCTCTGTAATTTTGTCTTATGGAGGTTAATACCATTTGATTTATCCTTAACTTTATTCTTGTAAAACATTTCTAAAGAAAAACTACCTATGAATTTTGTAAAGGAATAATTCTAAATGATGGATTCATTGATATTTTTAGTTGTAAATTATTTTTCCTTGATACTAACGGTAACATCCTTAGCCCAAAATCCACTAAATCTATAACACCCCAAGCTTCTACGGTACGTTTCCCTTTGAATAATGCGATAGCGTGTGTTGTACGCAACCTCGAGTTCTAACACACACCACAACTAATTAAACTAGCCGTTGTGAATAGTAATACCTAATTTTTGAAATTATATATATTTTATATTTGAAAATGGACTTCATTTTTGGACTCGGAATATCGAATTTAGCCTAAGGTGAAATTTTGGTACTTTTCGGATAACTTTCATATTTTGATGAATAGTGAAAATTACTAAATTTTAATTAAAAACAACTTTTTTAATAAAAATAATTAATAGTGATAAATTATGAATTTTAGTGGTTTTAAAGTATATTTAGAATATATTTTTACCATTTAATATAATCTTGGTCATTGGACATAATTTTACAATTAAACCGAACATAAACAAGTGTCAATCTTTTGATAGTTATTATCTCTTAAAAACACGCTTTTTGTTTTGACAGCGGGAATTAATTTTAAATTAATTTCTGCACTTCTGTGTTTTGAATTTAGGAAAATGGATTCCATATTTGGAATCAGGATGTTCAAATTTTGTAAATGGGTAACTTTTATTTTTAGACATTTTGAATAATTACTGCGGTAAATATTTTATTTACCATGGTTAAGGGTAAATCCGGTAAATAAGGGTTAAAAAATAATATTATAATAATACTAAATTACCCTAAAACGTGTCTTAACCCTATTGGTTGATACATGGTCGACCATGGGCATCTTTGGGTCTATTTTGGGACCCCATGGATCCACTTGTAAGTGATAATGACACTTTATTTTAATTTAGTTAAAATGAATACAAAAATGACACAAGCATATATCTTTTAGAACAACAATTTTTACATAGGGTTATATATGTTGGATTTTAGATTATAAATATTCATTAGAAAGATAAAAAGATTTCCTACATAATTATATTTTATTTATAATTTTTAGACATTGAATAATTTATTTTATTTATGACACAATGATGATGCAGTAATTACTATAATAGTGAAAAATTAAAATAATTGATATTATAAATACCCAAATAATTATAATATGAAACTTTTAATGAATTAAACTAATTTTATATGATAATATGATATATTAGGATTGATTTAATTGACTTTTTTCGAAGTAATCAATCTGTTAGGAGTTTCAAAAAAATCAACTATTGAATAGTGTCAAAATTGACATAAAAGAGTTCTTAAAACAAATATTATATTATTAATTGATATTAAATTCCTAAAAATCTAAGGTTCGGCCAAGAGACTTATATTATGATAGGTTCCTCATTAATGGACCACTTGGGGGTCGCTTGGATGTATATAGTAAGTTTATTAACCATATTATATAAAAATACAAAGAGACATTGTAAAAGTGAAACTAATTAACTTAGAGTTAATACTTAAAGATAAGGTTAATATAAGTACCCAAACCTGTCTAAATTCTATTGGTTGAGTGGTTTTCGACCTATCCCCACCTTAAACTTTGAATAGTCAACTTTGGAGCCATTAGAAACCGAATATGAATTTATTATAAATTAATATTTCTAGCTTTTCCAAAGGTGCCCCTCACCCCTCTTATAAAAGGGCACTCCTCCTTCTCATTTCTTCACACCTCTAAAGCCTTTTGGTTCGGCCAAACTCTGCCCAAATACTCTCCCAACATCCCTCACTACAACCTAGGGGCCTTAGTTTGATCAGAAAGCCAACCTAAGGAGCCCTTTTGATCAAATCAAAAGGAAGAACCCGAAGAAGAGGTAATGTTTTCACCACCCCTTTTCCAAGTTCATTTCTTCTTCCACTTCTTCTTCCTTTGTTGTTACCATTCTAAAATAATGACTCCAGTATCATTTATATACTGTGATGTTATTATAAATATGGTACAACCATATTCAGTATTCTATCCACCCTTTGAATAACATGTCACCATACGTGCGTACGTACGGCTTACCGTCTCCACGTCGTGGTGTAATTGTTATTCAATATATTATTATTTGGATGGGTATAATAATGATGTGTAACTCATGTAAATAATAAATATAACATATTAATGATTCTGTATATATGATATACCATCCATTTATATATTATTTTAATATCAAAAGAATGATATTGTCGCTCGTGCGTACGTACGGACTACCGTCTCCACGAACGCGATGAGATTCATTCTCCATCGTATCCATTCAAGTATAATTATCATTTTATGATTTAAAAATGATGTTTAAGGACTTGATATCATTCTGGATATGAATAAGATACATCAAACATGGCTTATGTAACAAAACATATAAAAGAAAATGAGTAAGTTAACACCCGAAACGATGATAATTCTAAGATATTATTAATAAATCAATGTTAAAAGATCATATATGATATCATATTAATATATATGATTCTTGTATAATTTAATAACAATTATTTCACCATTATACAGGAGGTTAACCTACCACAACCAAGGAAAAGTACAAGGTAAGGGTTATTTCACAATCTCTTCATTATCCGAGGTTGTATATACGTAATAATCTACTGGGATCTCTTTATCATCCACATCCATGTTTTCTTAAAAATGTTTTTCAAAACATTTTTACTATTTACAAGAATATGGGTTAAAGTCATTTATACCCTTTTTTGAATTTTTATAAGAGGTTTATAAAGGAATATTTCCGTCGTTTTCAAAACAATGTCCTTTTTAACCTTTTCGACAGAATTGAGGTAAGAATGTTTTTTTTAACTTATACGGCGGGTGCGGTTATTTTCCGCCGTTATAAAATCGTCGAAGCTTTCCATACAAGCTTATAAGAATATTTTCAAAGAAAATGTTTTATTTTATATGGATCTTAAATGTTTTCAAAATAAAAGGAGATACTTCTTTAAAAAGAATTTTGATTTCATCTATGTCAACATCCTTTGATGGATTTTAAGATTATTTGAAGTTGATTTATTATGATACAAAACTTCTATATTGTATTGAAGGTTTTGTGATATGTTTGACTGTGGATGTGCTATTTTTATACCATTCATAGTTTATTGTGAAAGTATTGACATTTCGTATGCTAGTTTTAATACGAATGTTTATGTTATGTTTAAACCTTTTCATATGGGAATGCATTGGACTTAATAAGTGACGGGTGGAGCCCGCTATAGCTCCTCGATGCATCGGTAGGTCTCATGAGACAAACTAGTGTCTTGGCACAAGGCCTTGACAAAATCTTATTTGTAGTCTTGGCACGAGGCCTTGACTATGTGGTTATGATAGTCTGGCATTATGCATTCCAACATTATGAAAGTGGTTATTGATTTTTGCATGTGATTATTCGATTAGTAGAATATCCATGTGAATAAGTAAATGGCATTATTTCATTTTATTTATGCCATACCATGTTGAAAGTTCATATTTAAAAGGCTTTTGTTTTAGTTATACATTTCCTTAAATGTTTATTCTTATTTATGAAAGTTTCCGCTATATTGTTATCCTTACTGGGCATTTGAGCTCACCCCTTTTCTATGTTTTATTTTTCCCAGGAAGTGAAGAAGTAAATTATGAATGACCTGCAGGGATTTTATGAGGGGATAATAGTGTGGTCTATTGAGACATTATGTTGTTGTAGTAGTTTTTCATTTTATAATGTAATGTAAAACTTATGAATATATCTGGCATTTTCCAAGGCTATTAAACCAATCGGTCTTTCGAGATTTGATCTTTCTTATGATCATGCCAATGTTACGAAGTAATGCACCGACTCTGGGTAGCTGGGGTCGGGGCGTTACAAAATCAGTGCCCCTATCTGAGTCACCCCATGAAATGACGCATGCCTCTCCATAAACTAGAGGTTGCAGACTAATGAAGACGGTCTAACATGCCATGTGGGGATACTATACCCTAATTTCTATAGTAATACACAAAAAATAAATATTTAAATAGCAGAAAAAACAACCAATAACCAAGAACATAAATAACCAAACATTCCGAAAATTGGGTACAAACCCCATACTTAAAATAAACATGATATTTCATACTAGAATTTTCACATGTGTAGAAATACCCAAACTAAAAACAATAGTTGAATCCCCAAACGGTCTGGACTCTAAGTCTCAAACCTCATCCAAGCATATCCCAATCCTAGATAAACTCCCTTACATATAAACATTTCCCTTTTCTTGAACTACAAGAATGAAATCTTTAAAAGTACCCAATGGCATCCCAAGAAGGGTGTGAGTACAACTCAGTAGGCCACCACCAACAGTGTCTACAAAATATCTAGTCAAACAAATAGTTCATGCAAACACTACACAATTTACAAGTAAATATAGGATATTTTAGGTTCCATTATCTAACAATATTTACATTGATCATTTTTAACCTTAGTACCAAGTTCCTCATTTTCATCTTTTTTATTATGTAATTAATTTTCAAAATGTGTTCCATGGGTTTGTCATTTACATCATTCACACAAGGATGAAGGGATTTATAACTATTAATAAGGAAATAAGTCAAGTTATAATATCACTAGGGATAAAAAATTCACAACAATCACATTATACACACCTAGAAGCCTCGGTCTGGGTGGGATGCAACCGTTAGGGGAATAGAACTTTGTCCCATTTCAAAACATGTACATTATGGGGTGGAGTTTAGATCCTCATTCAAACTCGACTCATGGGTGTAAAACCCTCCTTTCAATACCTCACACTGCCAAGCCATGTTCACATGCTTATACATATCCATTCTCCACACATACCATATCACAACTCATCCAACTAAAAAAATAATACACAATAGTAAACATGGTAATAAATATCATTACATAACCCATTAGCACAATTTTCATTTACATTACATAACCCATTTATCCCATTTCCCTGTTCTTATTCCTAACTCACTAACAATATTAAATAATTCCAATATATTAACCCATTTACCATATTCATAAATTCCCATATGTTAACTCATTTATAATATTCATTAATTCCCATGTATTAACCCCATTACACATTTCAAGTAAAATTCCAAATCTAATGGGCACATTCACATTAATCCCTTTAAACCCATTTTCATGCCTCATCCCATTCGACATATTCAATAAATAACAATACAATATTAGTTAAACATGTTAAAAAAATCATATAAACTAACCCTCTTAGGGATTTCAACATAATGCATAAGCCCTTTTGACACAATCTAAATTAACTCAATTTAACCAATTATTATGCCATGCTAGACAACCCATTAAACTATAAAAAAATAAATTCACACTATATATATTCCATTTTAAACTCAACTAAACTTATTAAAAATTTTAACAGGGTCTCTACATTATCATGCAACAATTCCCCACTTGACTCTACCAATTCCTAGGTTTGGGATGTTGGTGCACCCCCATGGGATGCACCAAATTGGTCAAATCATCTTCAATGCATCCCATAGGGATCCTGAGGGTTTTAAATAATCATTTGGATGTTCATTTTACCCGTACTCACCAAATTAATTCAAATCAAAACAAGAAGGAAGCTAGAACACATACTCATATGAAAAAATACACTTAAAAACTAGGGGATATAATGTGTAGACCACCTACCATGAATCCATTGATGAACACAATATTTTTCATATCCTTAGATCCAAGTCAAAACACCCTTGGAAAACCCAAAAAATATTTCACTGGAAAAATAGGGTTTTAGGGATTTGGAAGAAGATCACCCAAAATACAAACCCTAATCTAGAATTGAGAATAAAAGAGAGGATTAGACATACCCAGATCTTGATTTCCCATACAACAGTTCTCTAAAAGGAAAATAATCGAAGGATAACCATCCCTTAGAAGATTTAGAGGCTTTAGTTCATCACTGGGTTTCAAAGGAGGAGAATGGGAGGAAAATCAGGTAGAGACGTAAAATCCCGTAATAAAAAAACTATAATTTTTTCAAATTTTAATGGGTCGAATGGTTTGGCTGCATGGTTTTCTAAACCCTACACAAACCATGATAAATACACTATTTAAGGGAAATGGGTCTTAACAATTACCCAGTATGCTCTTTATGGTTGAAAAATTGTGTGCCAATAGTGTGATATCCCAATGTCCAATGTTGCATGGTTTTCCTAGGAAGGTCTCACTGTTTAACTAAATATGTTCCAACTGTGCTCCTCGCAAAATTTGGATTGGTTTTCCATACTTTCATTTCATAAACCCCTAGAACACCCAATGTCCCCTCACAATCCTAATGATCTTTTGTTATCCAAAAACAAGATATTGAAACCAAAATTTAAACATGGACATACCACCATGAAGTTTAGGATCTTACACCAAGGGTAATCAACAAGCTTTTGATCCTAAATCTAATGGAGTTATCTTTTTTGGGAACTCAAACTCAATAAATGACTTATGATATGTCAATAATATGACCAAGATCTTAGAAGAGTAAATTCATATCAAATGTTTTGAGAATATTCCTAAATCACATCTTCAAATTGATAAGGATGTTGACCAACCAGTTTTATCCTTACCTAAAAATAAGTTTTATAAAGTAATTGAAGATTTTCACAAACCTACTTCTAATCATTTACCCAATGAATAGTTTTAATCTAAATATCTTTCAATTTACAATGTTATTAGTAAATTTCAATGGAGAAATTAAACTACAAGGCTGATTTAAATGAGGTTGAACACCAAGTTTTTCTCTCTCAACTTCAATCTAAATCCCATGATAAATATATAAATTATGAGAGTTGGATACTATTAATTCTAGAGAAATTTATTTAATTTCAAAGGAACAGTATATATAATTTCATGTAATGAACCGATAACCATATAATTATTGGCACTAAGTGGGATGTTCAAAACAAACATGACGATCCAGGAATTATCATTTGTAATAAGGGTAGAACTGTTTCTGAAGGCTATAGTTAAGAATAAGCAATTTATTATAGTGAAAATTTTTAACACATTGACCAACTTTAATCCATAATAATATTTTTGGAATTTAAAATGCATTTTAATTTTATTCTTTTTCAAATGGATGTCAAAAGTGATTTTCAAAATGGTCTTATTTCTGGAAAACAAATTGTGGATCGACAATCCATATTTGAAAATGAAAATTTTATAAATAATTTTTTTAAGTTAACCAAATATATTTATAGTTTAAAAACTGTCTCTAAAAATTGGAATGAGAGGTTAACTAAACAAATTTTATCAAATTATTTCAAAATGGGAAAAGTTGATTCTAGTAATTTTCTCAAAACATTATAGAATTATTTATTAATTATTAAAATTTATGTTTAAAAAGTTAATTTGGTATCAAAAAATTAAACTCATTGAAATTAATTTTATGATTTAAATAATAAATTTTTTTATATTATTTTTATGCAAGAACTAAAATTATTCCTCAGTTATAAAATTCCCCAAATTTATGAGGTGAATTTTTTAAACCGATGTAAATACATAATTTATCTTCCAAAAATTAATGGATCATGCAATGGAAATTTTAAAACCTATATGTATAAATTGTAAGCTAACGTTGGATAAAGTCAATTGATTGTTTGAAAAAAATCGTTATAAAAGTATGATTACAAGTCTTCTTTACCTTATGGTGACTTATCTGTACGTCATGATTATTGTATGTTTTTGTTATCATTTACAAAAAAATCTAAAGAAATGTAATTTTAAAGATCTAAAAATAATTTTTCAATATTTTAAACAAATTAAAAAAAATGGTTTATTTTATCTAAAGGAAACGTATTTTGAATTTACTTCCTTTTCTAATACTGAATTTATAGGATTACAATAATATAGTAAAAGAACAAGGGGACATTCCATCTACTAGGAAAATACTTCATCTCAAAGAGTATTAATAATAAAAATTTAATTTCACTTCCTATTTCCAAAACGAAATATATAGCCTCTGGATGTCGTTTTGATCAAAAAATATGGATACAATATACTCTTATTGACTTTGAGATTATATATTCTCATTTTCATATCAAGTTTGAAAGCACTTATGAGATTAGAATGACTATAAACCCTTATCCAACACTCTCTCAAAAGGAACAATGATCTGAGACATCGTTTTATATTACATAACTTTCAAAAAGTTGATACCATTCTTGAAAATGTTTGCACAAACCTCTAGCTTTCTGATATCTTCACTTAAATCCCATCATCTTGATCGCTATGAATTTTTTAATGGTGAGTTTTGTATAATTATATTATTATACTTTTATCATAATATTGGAGAGAATAATAATTCGTTCAACTTAATTTCAATTTTTTTCAATTTAAAACGTTTCTCCAAAAAAACTTATTTTCTTCAATCTTCAAAAAAATATTCAAACTTTTCATAATTTTTTTAAAATAAAGTGATTGTGATAATCCAAGAAAAAACACCTATATTGATAACAAAAATATGGATTTATTTCTTGCACATATTCTCCTAGTTATTTTATCATAAAAATAGTTTATTAGGTTTTAACATTGTAATAATCATGGGAATAGTGAGTGGGCCTTTATTGCATAGATGGTTAAATTCTCCTATGTAATTTTCAATAGTTTATTAACAAAAAAATTTCTAATCCTGAATCATAAAATTTTTTTATTTTTTAATCATTTATTTAGTTATTTTTTATAGTTTATATTATTCCTTTATATTACCTAATTCATTATTTTTTAGGGATTTAATATTGTCAATATTGAAATAATCCTAGGGGAGGCACTATTTTTCAAAATGTTTTTGTAGAAAATTATTTTACTCTTGAGTATATTAAAAAATATTTTAGAATTTTATTCTATAATGAGATATATATTTAAAGGGAAAATATTTTTTACCTTTCATCTTAAGAATTATTGAAAATATCCCTTTCAAAAATTTAAAATATCATTAATAATTATAAATTTTGTTTTAAATTTTATTTCTCTTCTTTTACTCTAACCCCATATTTCAATCCTTATTAATAATCTGAAAATAGGAAAATATTAGGAATATTTATGGGTAAAAAGTGTTATACGGAGAATTTATATTTAATTGGGTATATTTTTTATTTTTGATTTTCAAATGGGGTGTAATTCTTGGTAATATTTTTGGTAATTGTTTTATTACTTTGATAAAAACCATTTTTTAATCTTATCATGTTGTATTATATTTTTCAATATTAATATTCTTATTTTTTTACACTTATTATTAATGATTTTTTTATCATCAAAAAAGGGTTAAATTATTGTGTTTATTACCCATAGTAGTTTTAATAATCACCAACAATCTATAAAGTTTTTAAAATTTACATTTAAGTGATGTGTAGTTTTTCTTGATGACTTCTTGTTATGATCTTGTAAGAAACCTAAAGGATCCTTGAAGAAGTCCTTATGAGAGTATTGAATACTTGTATTGACACTAAATTTTCCTTTTAATGGAATTGAATAAAGTATAGTTACACTTGTTTAAGCTTAAAGAAACAAGAAGAATCAGGAAGTTAGTGGAATTCCTATGGGTATTCACATCCAAAAGAATCCCACCATCTATCATGTAGAAGAGAAATTGCTAGCTAGTGTAGATGGGTAGTAGTAGTGTATAGGGATGTTACTCATTGTTCATCTAGTAGAAACTAATTGGTCATATTATGGGTTTATTAGGAACCCGGAAAAGAACAAAAGCCTCATTAGCTAACCATTAGAGGCTACTGGGAAATAGGTGGTATCGAGTTTGAGCATTCAACACTAGTATTAATGATAGTGAAAATTAATTTAATATGGTATTCAATGGATTAATTACCACTAGAAAATTACATAATACACCTGAAGATTTTAGAGTATCCAAATAGTCTTTTTAGGTTCCTTGAAATCTTGCATACTCAACCACTATCCAACACCAATGTGCTATGATTTCCAATTCTCATTCAAGTGATATTATTTTCAAAATTATCTCTTCACTAATGAACAGTGTGTGATTATTGTAAAATATTCTCACTCTCAACATTTTCTCATTCTCTCCTAGGGTACATTTATATTCTTTATAGATAGTAGATACTAATATTAAATATGATTGCTTCTAAGAAATCCTCTCTCTTCTTCTTCTTTTCATTTATTATTGGTTCTCAATGCCTTTAAAGTGAGGGATTTTTTTTCTGTAATAATTAAAATTCAAGGGACTATTATTAATGAGTTTTCTATTTGTAAAAATTTATAAGATTATTTTGAATTTAATTATAGTTTATTACTATATCCAAAAAAATCAATGGAGTTTTGGTATCTTGGATACTGTAAAATCCAATAGACTACTACATTAAATCCTCAAGCAATTGGGGTGATAGATGTTAGAGATTTTCATCAGTTATTGCAGAACATCATTGAAAAATAATTTTCCATGTTTTATTTCTTAATTTGTATTTATTTATCAATGTTATTCATTCAATAAATCCTTTTTTAATTATTTTGATATGCTTAATACTTTTTTGAATCACTTTTTCATTTATTCTTCAAATTTTATAAACATATATAACTATAATTTTTCACTTTAAACTTTAATCAATCATTATTTTTAAATATTTAAATAATTTTAATTATCTTCAATATTTTAAAAATACTTTTTAATATATAATTATTTTTATACTTTCCAAATTTTTTAATTGAAATCCCCCTCCCCCTCCGTATTTTCCATTGAATCATACGCCAACCTATATTCATTATTATTATTATGTAGAAAACTTTCCTAACTTTGACTGCTACAAAGGATACCTAAAAAAATACATGGAGACCTTTCTAAAGGTATTTAGGAAGAGGGATTTATTTCATTGATATGGCCCATATTTCTATAAATATATCATATCATACCCTTGTGACCTCCTGATAGCAAATACTTTCCCTTACATGATTCTTATGATCACTCTGATAGACAGCCCATACTTTTTCAATATCAAGACAGTCTATTCAGGTTAACTCTATTATCCAAATATCTGACATGAAAATGTCTTCAATATCCTCTAGTTATAACATTATATCTAAGAGTACATTTAACCAGATTTATAGTTTACATCACCTTCAAATACTCTCTCAATCTTTGAGAAGTCACCTAAAACTAAATCTCAAGCTATTAATCTAACTCAAAATTTTAATCTCTCAAATTATAATTATAAATTATTTTAAAAAAATGAGTGATATTCCTAAATAATATAGTGAAATCTTACACCAACAGACTCCCCTTATGAATGCACAGTACCTCACGTTATTAATAAACCCTGAGATTTGTATATTAAAATTTCTTCCACAAATGAATTTGGGTGATATATCATGGTATTAAATTTACATATATATCACTAATAAACATAATCCACCAATGTATAGAAATGTATCTTAATATGAACACCACTAGAGATACATGATAGTTATTCAAGTATTGATAATTCTCTACTATATAGCTCGTTACTGATGTTTTCCTTAGGATTAATGAGATTATTATGTCCTATAGGAATATATATATTGTAATATAAGTTCATAAAAATCATCTCAAGGATAATTATGTATCATAAAATAAATTTCCACATGGCATCCCCCCACCTCTAACACTCTTCTATATAAAATACATGAAATCATTATAACCATAAAATATATAATCCATGTTCATGAAATCATAGTAAAATTTAGATAGTAAATCGTATTGATGAAAACATCTCATAAAAATATTATTATACCATTCTTAACATAATTTTCCGGAAGTACTTCCATAAATCTAGAAATACATCATCATTGGGAAATTAGGTTAATTATAAAACATCTCTAAAAAATAATATAGTCTATAATTTATATCTTTATAACTTTCTCATAGATATCAATGTACTCTTATTACTATAAGGGATAACCTGGGTACATGTATGAAATATGGGGAAATCCATAAATCCCATTAAGGGTGTAAAAAAGGAATAACATGGGGTGTGATAGCTAGATATTAAATAATAACAATTTGGAATCAATACAGGAAAGGATAATAAAGATTATTATAGAAATGTGGTATAAAATAATTTTAATCATTATATCATGTTATAAGAATATTCTATAAACAAAAGTCTTTTCATAATTCAAGGATCATTACCAAGATAACATTATATAAAGAGTTAAGCTCACTATTGATGCATCATAAATAGTGTCTTATGAGATGAATGAATTACCTAGTAGATTGGGGTCAATATAATATTAGTCACACCCTTTATTATCATACAAAATTTTTAATTTATTCATCATATCTCTCTAAGAATCATTAGTTATATTCCCTTATTTTCTATACTTAAATCATTTATTGGTTCCCTTGAGGTAATTTCTAGGGTGCTTCTTATTGCAATTTTCAAATATGGGAAATTTAATCTTCTTTACTCAATGAGAATTATTATATGAACTCTCATAATTAGTATATATATTTATCTTATTATCTTATATCCCATTCCATCATTGGAATTCAATAATTTACATCTCCAAATTACGGTCACATTGGACTATATCTCCATAATTATAAAAGTATTCAATCACAATATATTTCAAAATAAATGATTTTAGGCCATTAATTAAGCACTCGAATTTTATTAAAACCCATTTTCATATTAATTTCATCTATTATTATACATTTTCATCATGTATAATTCATTTGTCAAATTTATATTCTCTACATTAGTCATTTCGATGTTGTTTAGTTCATAGTTACAAAATCACTTTAATGTGGTGTAATAACATATGGTCATTTTACTATAGTTCCATAATCTATAAAAGAGTGATGGAATATAGTTCGTATAATTCAAGAATTAAAAGAGTTGAATAGATCAGTTTATGCTTACAACTCATGAAATCATCCAAGTTAATATTATTTTTCCATATTAAAACAACATTAATTTTTGGAATTTAAGATCATTATTAAAATTTCTATTTTATCATTCACAATCATAAGAATGATTTTATTTTATTATAATTATATATTAAATCATAAAATAAATTTTTAAGAATATTCATGAAAGGACTTAGTGAAAAAATAAATATCATCATTCACTTAGGTATCCTAAAAATACAATGTGTAAATCAATGTTTTTAAAAGGGTTCGAAGATAAATATGTAAATTGGTTGATGTATAGTTTTATAATAAAATAAAATTATATTAATTAGCATATTTTAATTTTAATTTTCTATATGTATTCATGATATAAAATGGGAAATTGGAGAATTTAAATTGAAACATTGGATTTGAAACCCGTGCCTCACACCTTGAACCACCTCCTTGGAATGAACATAAAGTTATCCAAGGAGAGTCCTTTGGGAATTCCATGAGCATAAGGACATGTATAAGGGATTGTATATAGTTATTTGAGTAGATATTTTTTAATATAATAAATTTTAATACTGAGGATAAACGAAAGGAGGATGGGTGATTATATTTCCATGGAAGGGTATTTTTTAATAAGGTATTAATTAATTTATCATTTTGGTAAAAACAATAATTAATATTATTGATTTCCATAAATTTAAATAGTTTAGGATTAATAAAAATTATTTAATTTAACATTCCAATTATAGAAACTTTGTCTTTTCATATGTGTATATTACATATTTTTATATGAATATTCTAAACATTACCAAAACACGTGAATAAGGACAATAAGAGTTAATTAAGTTTAGATACTAGGCATACAATTTTCTAATTTGGTGAAAGATCTTCATCATATCCCAAAAATATGTTCCCCTTTATTACTTGTCAAAATCATACCCTACTTAAAACCTTTATTTATAACATTGGGGAAGGAAACATAAGAATGAGTGATCTTAGATACTCAGTAAATGTAAAAATAGAGATATGTAAGCATAACATGAACATGAGCCTATGAGAACATGATTGTAACATTTCAAAACTATACATTGCTTATTAAGGATCATAATAGAATAAATATTGATAGTTTTTAAGGTATGAATCAAAATTAAATGAAATAATGTGATCTATTATATAATAATTATGGAATAATTCATGTAATTTTAGCATTCATATAAGCATAGAAAATCATTTCCATAGTTTTGGAGGCTCACTACCAAGGCTATAAGAGTGGAATGGGTTCACTCTGCAAACCATCATAGCATACAAAGTCCCTTACTGAACTAGGTTCACTACCAATTCTAGTACTATCTATCTCAATAGATATAAATCTTTAGCCAATTCATTGGAAGGAAATATAGGTCCCACCCATATTTGGTTATAGAGTAACCACCATCCTTAGTAATAATGTAACCACAATCCTTGGTTATAATGTAACCACCATCACATAATGAAAATCATGTATATATTTTCCACAAGATCATTAAATGTTCACCTTATCATAACCCATGAAATGAAATGGGTTTCATAAACAATTTATCATATCAAAACCAATGTAAAAGAGACAGGTTTCATAATAATTTCTTCATTTCACCGTAGTTTAAACATTATAAAAAGCAATGGGTTTCAAAATAGTTTTTTCATTTTATAACACATGAAAGATAAATGGGATTCATAAATATTTTTTTCAACATAAACATAAACCATTCATAGAAATAATAAAAATGGTATCCTTTGATTATATACTTAGTAAAGAAAAATTTACATCAAATGAATTTAATTAATATAGAAAATTATTTTGAAATAAAAATCACTTTGAAAATTTATTGGTGAAAATAATTTTTCATTAAAAATCCATTTTGAATACTAAAAATTAATAAAAAAATTTGGAAATGTTTTTCTTTGCAAATAAACATTAAAACTTATAAAGGATGCTTTAAAAAATGAAAACATTTCTTGAGGAAGATATCCTTTCTATTTTATAAAAAATTATAAAAACATAAAACATTTTTAAAATAATTTCCTTTAAAAATAACTGTGAAAACTTATAAATTAAACATTAAAGAAAATAATATTCATAACGGAGGAAAATTTCATCCATTTCGTATACATTAAAACAAATATTCCTTTCAAATTTTTGGTAATATCCAAACAGGAATTGTTTGCTAAAAAACATGAGGATTCCATACAAAAAAAATAAAAAGGTATAATATAGGTAAAAATGTCTTTAATAAATAATTTTAATAATATTAAAATCATTTTTGAAAACATTTTTAGAAAACATGGTTTTTGAAGAAAAATGAGTTATCGAAAAAAGAGAGAAATAAAGTTGATTTTTCTTAAAAACATTACTTTGAACTCTTGAGTACATAATGAGTGGAAAATAAAGTGAAAATGTTTTCTCCATAGATAACTATATGATATGAAAATAAGTGATTTTATTTAGAGATAGATCCAAATATACAACCATTGGAAGCATAATCTTGGGAAATACTGAAAAATGATGAGATTATAACATAAAAAACATAGCACTTTGTTAACATTTAATCATAAAACCCATAAAATAATAAAATTAAATTTAACATAGAATATCAGAAGAATATATTAATCCATTATATTAAATTTCAAAGGGTATGTATATAAACTTCATTAAGAAGATAGGTGCATAACATAACATATGTCTCCAAGAATGAAAATTATGACACAGATCCCTTTCTATATGGGTATCTTTTGAACTATTAACCCCATGAAAGATAGATCATAAAATTGATATGTAAAGACCAAAAAATTTAATGAGACTAAATATAAAATATATTCATGGATATTATATACACTGCACATAATAAAAAATTGGTGAATAAGTAATGTATCTCATAGAAGTAAAAGGTTAGATGGAAATCATTTACCGCTTACGAAATCTTTTGAATCGCAAGCCCAAATAAAGAATAAAATAAAATGAAACATTTAATATAATAAAAAAATATTATATTAATTATATAACATGTAAAAGGGAAATTATATACACAACATAAAAGTAATTAGTGGAGAATTTTCATATGTCTTCTAGGAATAAAGGAGATAATAGAAATCTCTTACATTAAGTCTTGACTTACATCATACACATATGAACCCTATGAATAATAAATATAATTTTATTATTAATATATTATATAACCATACTTATATGAATCATATCATATATTATTTACTTATAACCACTCATTACCCATTTATTACCTATTTCTTGTTAAAATCACATTTCGGGTAATAACTGTTGTGTTTTTCATATATGTTTTCATTTTTTATTTTCAATCCTATTAATTTGATCATGGTTTCATAATATATAATAATAATAATGAAATATTTATCATATTTATACATAAATTATACTTTTATGACCAATCATGAAAGATGTTTTGGATAAATGAATTATGTTATAATCATAGTGATGGTATGTCATAGGCATGCGTGAGTATCCTTTCCATATTTCAATGATAATTATGGAATCATGGTAAGTAATATTTTGTCTTTAAATAATTATTATAATATAATAAAAAACATATTTTTCTTTAAATATACTTATACATATCATACATGGGTTTTGCTGATGAAAATAGAGAGTTATGTCACTTTGTGAAGGCGGTAGACCACATATACATGAATGATGTTATCATCTTTCATTGAGTAAAAAGGTAAGAAAGAAATGATTTAATATATTTTAATAATGGTAAATATCTCATTAATATAATAATTATTTAACTTATATCACATATATTTATTAACTTTATCATTATTATCTTCCATGTAAAGCGTCGTCGAAGAACAAATCATATCATTTAATGAGGCGGTAGTCTGTTGTACACACAAGCGCGGTTATCATATCCCCTATGGAATGGAAACTAAAAAAATTATATATTATATAATGAATCCTAACTTATAATTATTTAATAAATATCATATACATACTAGTTATCCATCCTCATACCCAACTATTAGAGGTGTTAAAGGAAAATTGAATGACATTGATTCATGAGGGGGTAGTCCATCTCACACATGAATGACGATTTCATAACCCATTTGATAAAAGTGGATATGGTTATAGGTAATTACCTTAAAATAAAAATATCTCAATATATGGATGGTACTTAGGTAATTAAATCAGTTTGTTTTAAAAAAAGTGAATGAGGTAGAGGAAGAAACAAATTAAAATGTTTGATAAAGAACGTCACATATACCTTGGGTAACCTCCTTAGGTTTTCACCAAAAGGCTTCCAGGGTTGGATTTTCACACAAAATTAGGATTATAGGATGAGAATATGGAATTTGAGATGGAATTGTTTCTGGTATTAGCCAACAAAAATGGTTTTAAGGTGTTAAGAGGAGAGGATAGGGGTGGCCTTTTATAAGTGAGGTGAGAGGCACACCATAATGTTTTTTAAAAGAAAAAGGTGTGGCCACATTTTTATCATGCCAAAAGGATCCAAAATAGATTATTATCGATCTTATGAAATTATATTGTCTAAATATGTACATAAATTATATTTTATACAGGTTTTTAAGTCATTTTAACACTTATCATTTTAGTTTAACCCCACGATAAAGAATTTTTTATTTTAACTGTAATAATTAATTTTTACAGTTTTCACTATTTATTATCGTCAAAAATATAGGTTAAATAATTATATAATATAAAGTATTCCTATTTTAAATATTTAAACCATTTTTTCATATTAAATTCACATTAGTGGATTTTTTTAAAAATTAATTTTTCAGATGCAATGTGAAAGCGGGTTTTTAATGAGAAAATGTCCAAAGGATTACAAGTTTTCTATATCAAAATTCAAAATAAAAATGATTAAAATTAACTAAATTGGATCAATGTATATATATATATTTAATAATTTTAATTTAAACCCAATTTAAAATATAATTAATCTTTATAAATAATTTAAATTAAAAGGCAGTATTTAAATAAAATTCAGTATTTTTCACTTTTTATCAACAAATAATCTTTTAAAAAAATATAAAAAATTAACCATACAATAATTTCTACATGATTATTTAAAAATGGAATATATTTTTTTAAATAAATTTTCTAAAAAATTTAAAAATTAGATTTAAAACAAGTTTTTAAAAAGTTGATACAACTCTTTCTGAGAAAATGTAGTTTTTAAGCACAAAATTGGATCTATTCATTTCTATTGATTATAAAACACATGAGATGAATTTTAAATTTATGATTGAATAAAAAAATTATAAATTTCATTAAAATAATTCAATAAAAGTGGTTTTTTAAAATTTATTGAGGTAAAACATGTTTGTTCACATAGTAATATCTTTTTCGAGAAAGAATTCATTTATTTACAAAAAGATTTTTATTTTAACTTTAAATTAATTTGTAATTAAAAAAAATGTATATACATGTGTATAAAATATATTTTCATAATTTAGTTAATCATATTCATACCCACCATTGCAGAGTCTATATGATAACTTCCAATTTAAAAAACAATATTTTAATAGTACATCACATTTCCTTTAAACATGGTGTTGCGAGTAAGGCGAGATACACTCAATGTTGTGTATAATAAAAAATATAAAAAATATTAATTTAATTAAAAAAAATTACAAAATCTCAGGGGGTTACATTCTACCACCCATAAAATGAATTTTTCCCTCAAAAATTGTCTTTCTCGTCAAATGTTTGATATTTAAAATTTCCTTAATAAAAACCCACATCATAAAAAGGGTTAATAAAACATCATATAGAAAAAGAAATATGGTTGTATGAAATTCATCTTGAATAACACATAGTAGGTTTCAAAATTGTATAATAGAGGTTGGAATTAAAAGCATTTTCAAAGAAGAGTGAACTAACACTCAAACACTGATGAAGGGTGATAGAGAACATGGTTATGAGAAGGTTAACAAACACAAAGACATTAACCATAGAGGAAAAGAAAAGGACATTGATATAATAAAAAATGATGATTACGTTTTATTTATACATTCCTTACCTAATTTTGGTGAATTATTTTTCAATATAAACTCTGAACATATGAAAATGTAGTTATTAATATCTTTAATTTTAAAGGAATAATTTCATCATTTGGTTGTTCCTTGACCAATTTCCACTTAATTTCCTACTCTAAGAGATGAATTTTATCATGCCTAAATAACTAAATATGTTCTATGAAAGAATGATAAATAAATATTTCTATAGTTAGTTTAAAAGAATATTAACAGTGGTTATCCAATATGGATAAATATTTATATAGTGAAGTATGGTATTGACCTCTAAAACGACATCCAAAGTTCAACATAAACCATACCATAAATGGTAAACCTTATAACCATTAAAAATTTGGAAATTTATATATAAGATCACTAAATTTCCCAAAATCATCTTAACAATAATCCTCCAAATATCATTAAGCATCTCTTAATGGTCACATGCCATGTATGGGAATACCTTTGTCATATATTCTCTATAATCTTGGTAATAACAGGAATTACCATAAAACCTCGATGAAAACATGCATGCTTTCTCATTCCTTGAATAAAACCATATATTATTGAAAATATTATAATTATCTAATAATTTTGTAAACCCCCTCAATTATAACATAAACACCTTTTTCAATAAATCCTTTATGAGTTATGAGGTCATAAATAATATTAAATTTACTTTATCCATATTAATAATCTCTTTATCCAAATTAAACACCATTTTCTAAACCTCAATAACATATTAAGGTTTATCTTCCCATAATCATGTTTTTTCCATAAAATTGTACGTGCCATTAAATAAATTTTTAAGGTCATAAGAACCATTAAAAATAGTCTTTCAAATCCTTAATAAAAAAAATTATTGAATAATACTTATATATTTCATGATTAATATAGCATAATTCTTGAATTCCAATACATAAACACTTCAATAATTATACCTTATTCTTAAACAATTAACTAGGATTTTATTCTTCAATACCTCTTTATTTTCATATGATATTCGTAGTCTTTTAATTATTAATGGAAAAACCATTACTCATATACCCTTATGGATTTTATTCTTGGTATTTATATTTAAGACATTTATATGTACAATTCCCATACTATCACATTTAAAACATTCTAAAGACGATGATAATTTAGGGACACCATTATTCTCATCCTTTGTGTTAACTAAACTTCTCATTTTTCCTTTTTAATAACTTTCTCTATGTCCTTATATTCTATATAGAAAACATTTTATCATACCAATATGACATTCCCTTGAGTTCTTCTTTATACATTCTTTATATATAGGAAACTTAATTTTCTTTCTTCCATGGTCTCTAATACCCAAAATCACAATGAACTATATCCTTCTTTTATTTGTTGAGTCATATATTTTGTTAAGGTTCACATTTTTTATCATGCTTTGTAATAGCTAGTTAGGAATAATCCCAAAATCCTTCATTGTAGTTATCATACTATTTGGTTCTTCATTAGAAAATTTTCTATCAAATTCGATGTTAACCCATTTCTTTTCTGTTTCACCCATTGACCAAAAACCAAAAATCATAGTTTGATAGAAAATAATCATAGTGTAAAACCACCTAATAATTAAAAATCACTTATAGGATGTCTAAATCATTACGCCTTATTTTTAATCTATGAAACCTTAGGTTTATCTCTGTTATTTCACAGTTATCATCTATTTAAATCCTTCATGATGGTTTGTAAAGAGTTTCAGAATTTACAAATAATATCCCCAGGTAGTGTCAATCCAAGTGAGCATCAAGGTCTAATTTCATGCACCAGGTGATGATAAAGTATAGCTCCATGTTCCATTTTCAGTGTTATTACCCCTAGGTACCTCTGTGTCATGTCCACATCCACTTATAGTATCAAGATGGGTATATAATTTCATGGAAACCACTCACTATATCCTTTACCAAAATTTAAGGTCATATTCCTGTATATTTACTCATCCTTATACTTATCCTTAGACATGTCCATGGGGATATCAATAAAGTTTTATCATCCTCTTATCTAATAATTAACTAAACCTCCCTATTATACCAACTATAGAGACCCAATCTTTTCATACAAGGATATTACATATTTTTAGATGAATATTCAATACATTACACAAACACATTCTTGAGGATTGTAATAGTTTAGTGTCTTTGGAGACTAAGTGAATTATCTACTAATTTGGTGAAATATCTTAAACATCTCATATAATTTTATTCCCCATTATTACTCTTCACAAAAATCCCAACTTAAAACCTTTCTTCATAGATTGAGGAAAGGAAACATAATAATGGGTGATCTTAAATGCTCATTAAGGGTAAACAAAGGAGATATGTTATCAAAAAATTAACATAAGGGTATGAGAACAAGATCATAACATTTGAAAACCATACCTCTCATATCAAATATCATAATGGAATAAATATTTGTGTCTCATAAGAAATGAGTCATAAGGAAATTAAATAACATGATCCATGAGGGAATAATATTGGTATAATACATGGAATAATGGAATACACAAAATCGAAGAAAATCACTTATATAGATTTCCAGTCTCACTAGCTAGGATACCATAGTAGAATGGGTTCACTCCAAAAACCACCATATTACTAAAGGTTCTCTCCCAAGACCATCATAGTAGAAAAATTCCCTTACTGAACAGGCTACACTCACCATTTCAGCCCTATCTATCTCAAGAGATATAAATCCTTACCCAATGCATTGGATGGAGATATACATCCCATCCATCTTTGGTTATAATGTAACCACCATCCATGGTTATAACATGATCGCCATAACATAATTAAAATCATACATACAACTGAAAAATATCATAAAACATTCATCTTATGATATCCCATGAAATGAAATGGGTTTCATAAAAATTTAATCATATCATCACCTTTGGAAAAGTGACAGGCTTCATAATCAATTCATCATTTTAATATATCATAACCCATGAAAAAATAAGTGGGTTTCATAAGAATTTTTACGTTGTATAGAACGTGGAACAGAAATGGTTTTCATAGACATCTTTTCATCATAAGCATAAACCACAATAATAAACAATAAAAATGGTATTCATGGATCATGTCCCCTGTAAATAAAAAGTTAAATCAAAGGATGTAATCTTATATGGAAAATGATTTGGAAATATAAATCACTTGTAACCTTTATTAAAGAAAGTAATTTTTTATATTCCATTTTTAAAACTAAAAATTTATAAAGCATTTTGGAAACTATTTTATTTTAAAATAAACTTTGAAACTAATAAAGAAAGCTTTAAAAATCCTTTAAAATATTTTTAGAAGAAAATATACTTTTCACTTTGAAAATAATTTTTAACACATAAACCTTTTTTAAAATAATTTCATTTGAAAATAACCTTGAAAACTTATAAATTAATCCAAAAAGAAAATAATAATCATAAGGGTGGTAAATTCTGTTCATTTCATACGTGTAAAAATAAATATTCCTTTAACAATTTTGGTAGAAGCCAAAAGGGGATAATTTAGAAAACCACGTGAATATTTCTTTTAAAAAAATTAAAAAGGTCAAACATGGGTAAAAATTCCTTTAATAAATCATTTTACGAATGTTAAAATTATTTTTGGAAATATTTTTAGAAAACAAGGTTTTTGAAGAAAAATGATTTTTCAACTGAAGAGGGAAATAAAGATGATTTTTCTTAAAAATATTAACTCTTGAGTACATAAAGAGTGTAAAATGAAGGTAAAAAATATATTCTATAGAAATAACCATAGGATAAAAAATACACGAGTTTATTTATGGGTAGATCATAATATTTTATCGATGGAATCATAATCAAGAGCAATCATGATAAACAATGAGATTGTAACATAAAAACCTTACCACATTGGCAAATTTAATCATAAGCCCCATAAAATAATAACATTAAATGAAAATTAGAATATAATGATTATAAATAAATTCATATTATTTCATGTAAAATTTAGTGTATATACACTTAATAAATAAGATAGGTTCATAACATTATATATGTCTTAATTAAGTACAATTGTGACAAAGAACCCTTGGTATCTTTTGAACCGTAAACCCAATTAAATAGAGATCATAAAATAGATATTAAAATACCCATAATTTTTATAATAATATATATAAAATAAATTCATTTTCAATATATACACCGCATATAAGAAAAAATTTGTGAATGTGGCATGTATTTCATAGAAGTAAAAAAAGAGATGGAAATCCCTTACCACTTTAGTAATATTTTAAATCATAAACCCCAATAAGGAATCTCCTCAACTGAAATTTTAAATATAATTAAGAGGATTATATTAATGAAGTAAAATTCTAATGGGTAAATATATACATAAGAAAAAATAAATAAGTGGTTAATTTTCATTTGTATCCCAGAAATAAAATAGAGAATAGAAATCCCTTACCATAAGTCTTGACTTCCTTCCGACATGTTCCGAACTCCTATATAATAATAATTATGTTACTATACATATATTATAAAACCATAATTAAATATTTCATATCATATTTTATTTACTTATACCCATTTAATACCCATTTATTACCAATTTATTATTAAAATCATGTTTAGGGTAATAACCTCCTTGTTTTTTGTATATGTTTTGATTTTTTATTTTCATCCATCATACTTTAATTGTAGTTCCATAATCTCCAGAATAATAATAATGAAATAATTATATTATATATATATATATAGTTTAAATTCCAATCATTATATATGGTTTTTAGAAATGATGTATGTTACGATCGTGGAGATAGTAGGTCGTACATACCCATGAGTAATGTTTCCATTTTTTCAACGATCATTATGAAAAAGATATGGGTAATAATTTATCTTTATATAATTATAAAAATATCAGAAATAAAATATGATTCCTTTAAATATACTTATACATATCATCCATGTGGTCTGGTTATGAAAAGATATATATTCATCGCTTCGTGATTGTGGTATTTTACTCATATATGAACGACATTATCATCATTCTGTGAGTTAAAAGGTAAGAAGTAAATTATATATTATATTTTAATAATTATAAATATGTCAATAAAATCATAATTATGTCATTTATATCACATATATTCATTAAATGTATCCTTATTATCTTACATGTAAATATTTAGTAAAAAATGAATCACAACGCTTCACGAGGTGGTAGTCCATCATACACACAGGCAATGTTATCGTATCCCCTACAAAATGAAAAGTAAAAAAAATATATATATATGATATAATGGATAAATAGGTATAATTATGTTATAAATATCATATGTATAATTTATATTCATTATCATACACAACCATGATAGGTGGTAATGGAAAAAAAACAAATGACATCAGTTCATTATGAGGTAGTACACCAGACACATGAATGATGATTTTGTAATCCATTTGATGAAAGTGGAGATAGTTGTAGTTAATACCCTTAAAATAATATAATATCAGTATATGGAAGATTATATGGATATAATATCATCATGTTTTAATAAAAATGATGGATTTTGAGGATGAAACAAAATTAAACACTCGATGAAGAACGATGTTTATTCCTCATGTAACCTCATTAGGACATCCACAAAATCATTAAAAGGTTGGTTTTTTGAAACAATAAGGACAATATGATTATATTAGTAAAGTTTTTAATGTATTTTGGAAGGTAGTTTCTGAAAAAAAAATTGTTTTAAGGAATGAATAGGAGATAAGAGGAGGTGGTGTTTTATAAGTGAGGTGAGTGGCACACTTGTAATTTTTTGAAAAGAAAAAGGTGTACCAATGTTTTTATCATTGAAGAAGGATCAAAAATGTGTTATTATATATACTTATAAATTATATGGTATAAATATTTCCATAAAATATATTTTACACATTTTAGGTCAATTTGACTCTTATCTTTTTAGTTTTACCCCATGTAAACTCATTTTTACCTAAATCATGGTATTTAGTTTTTAATATTTTTACTATTAATAATGGTAAAAAAATTAGTTGACCTTATAATATAATATAAATTATTATAACTCCAAATATGGAATCCATTTTTCCAAATTCCATTCAAATGAGTTGTGAAATTTAACTTAGTATTCATCGCACAAACGTGATGAGAGAGTGTTTTCAAAGAAAAAATGTTCAAAAGTATTCAAGGTTTTTATAACCAAATTCAATATTAAAATTATTAAAATGACATGAATTGGATTAATATATTTATAATTTAACTAATTTTAATTTAAAATTAATTTTAAATATGATTTAAAATTATAAAAAAACAAAAAAGGTAGTTTTCAATTTAAATTCAGTACTTTACACTATTTATGAAAAAAATTAATCATTCAGAAAATTATCAGAAATTAACCCTAAGATAAATTTGATATTATAATTTAAAAAAATTAATTTAATTTTTAAAATAGATTTTTCAAAATTTAATTTTAAAATAAGTGTTTCAAAAGGAGATTTAAATATTTTTTTAGAAAAGTATAGTTTTTTAGCGTAAAACTAGATTTATTATTATCGCATGTCTAGAAAAAGATAAGATGGTTGTTTAATAGTTGATTGAATACATATAATATAACTTTCATTAAAATTGTTAAGTAAAAGTGGTTGGGTTAATTTATTGAGGTAAAATGTTTTTGTTTTCCTTGGAATGGATTTTCAGATAAATATTTCCTTTATTTTGAAATAGTTTTTTATTTTCATTTTTAATTAATTAGACACCAATTAATTCATTTTATATACATGTGTAGACCATATACATTCATAATTTAGTTAATATTATTCATATCTCTATTTCAATATTTAGAAGATAAATTTTATATTAATTAATAATAATTTAATAGAACATTATGCTTTGTTTAAACCTGGCGCTTCATGTAATGCAAGATACATTAAATGTTGTGTGTAATAAAAAATACCAAAAATATTAAATTATTTGAAAAAAATGTTATTCCAAAAAATATCAGGGTGTTAAAAAAATCAAGATTATGGTGAATAAATCTTATAAGAAATTAATTAAATACAATGATGTTATTTTTTTTGTTGTCGAAGAAACTGTTTTTTAGAAAAGTGTTGGAAATATCAAATAGTGTGGATCAGAAATTCAAATTTAGAAAATAAATGAAGTTGGTGGAGTGGATTAAAAAAAGTTTGGATTGAGAAACTATAAGAAGATAAATTATAACCAATAATAGTGGGTCTTCATGGAAGAAGTACAAATATGAAAAAGAAATGTGTAAAAGTTAATTCTCAAGTTACATAAGGTGTTATCCGCATTCATGAGCGTTATGTAAGGGTTATTCAGAGGGATATGTGAGGGTAAATCATATATTTTATGGGTATATGAATTATTAATGAAATAATTCAATTAATATGGGGTACCTATTCAGTGAAAAAACCTTCATGGATGATCACCTTCAATATTCAGAAAGCATTAAAATTGTTAGCTATGTTTGGTCCCAAGTATGAATAGTAGGATAATGTCATGACCTAACTCCCATACAAGGTTGAATTTTAAAACAAAACTAAATAAATAATTCCTTAATAACATATATCCCACATAATAGTATGAAAAAATTACTTAAAATCATAAATATACAAATACAAAACCACCAAAACTGATAAAAGAGTCCAACCTGCTATGAGGGAGAGGACTGTTGTGAAATGCAACCCCAGGTACAAACCATAGTCTATCTTGCTCACTATAATCTACCTATACCTAGTCCTCCTAACAATTTTTAAAACATAATTTTTATACATAATACATAACATGTTTATATCCCAAGTTATGGTGAGTATAATAATACCTAGTGGGACACCCTGAAATCACCAAACATAAAACAGTAACAGAGTAGTTAGCTCATCACACACTTATATGTCAGTTAGGATAAAATACCTTGTAATAAAAACATATAACCCAAATATACTTATGATATACACCAAGTCCCAAATATTTCTTAACTATACTTCCAACCATAGTATTATACTTGATACTTTAAGGTAACACCCATATAGGATAACTCCCTATATAATCCATGCTCTCACACCCGAGTTTTTTCCATGTCCTGGTTTTGATCTAGTTCAGTGGAAATACTGATACTTTCCTTGGTTTTTGGGAGATAATAATGTTGAGTTTTGAAATACCATCTATTCCTAATCATCCTAACATGGGTTCACTATAGCTTTTATGGGAGTTTTTGGAGAAAACAGTGGTTACTTCAAGATTTGGGCCAACTGTGAGATCATTTCAAAATTTAAAAACCAAAATTTTTATTTTATAAATCGTTTTTTTTTTACATTTTTCACTCATTACACTTCTCAATTGTCCTAAATTGACCTATTAAAACCACCATGTCCTTTTTTAACTTCTTATTAATTCATAATCTTGATAGATTTTGGTTATTTATTTATGTATTGGTCTAGCCCGTGATCCCATTTTTAGTTTTAAAAAAAATAATTTGTTTCTTTTATATATTATTCATTTTTTTATATTTTTCAGTGATTTGACCTCTCAATAGAGCCCAAGAACCCTAGTTTTACCCCCTGTTCCATTTTACTTCTTCGGAGCTCATCTTAGTCAATAATTAGAGAGAAATTTCTCAAGGATTCTCAAATCATTCAAACTTGGTAAGGTAGTTCTCTTCTTTCATGAATCAGTCATCTTTTTCTCTTTTACCCCCAAATAATATTTCCCTGGTTCTTACATACCTAAGTATCCTCTCCAATAATTTCCAATTTATTCTCTTTCCTTTATGGGTGTAGATATAATGGAAAATGAAGAGTTCTATAGTTTCCAAGGTGAGATTCCTTCTCCTTTCTCCTCCCTCCTTTTTCTCTTTCCACTTTATTTTGGTTTCCTCTTCTCCCCTAGTCATGAAATACCTGGGTTTATTTTATAAAAGGTTTTTTTTTGGGTTTTTGGATGGTTTAGGGTTGGTCTTCATAGATTTAGAGTGTAGGGAACCGCAGTAGGTGATATTGGGTGTGTGGTTCCTTTCCACCATGGTTTTTAGGTAGGATATCCATTGAACATACCATTATTATTTAAGTTTCATAATTTTCTAGTAATTATCACCTGGTATATATGTTTAGTATTTTGGTTCAGCCTTTGAATAATTTTCTTGGTGTGAAAAATGGTTGTTTAAGACTTTTTCTGTGAAAAGTAGTGTTGTTTTGTTATAAACGTGCACACCTCTTACTTACATAAATGTTTTATTAGATTATGCACCTATTTGATGTTATTTTGAACATGTTTCATTATCTTGAATAATTTTATCGTATGAAAATGTTATTATATCCCTTTCAAAGTTCTTAAAATAAGTTTTTTGTTTAAAATTTCTTTCCATGTGTTCAGTAAATTACCAGGTTGGATTTTATGTTCTTAGTACAATTTAAAACGATTTGTTTGGATTTATACATACATTTGGAGCATGAAAAAAATTATTTTTGGGTACTTTTTTGGTTTTCCAAAGTAGTTTTGTTTTTATAAACAAATGGGTTTTTTGTGGTAAACATGTTTTGGCCCGAGTTGCCGGAAAATGGCCTCTTTCCCATCCTTATAAAAATGGTCTTGATTTGAATGAGTAAACTGAATGTTTTATGGAATTTATAAAAATATTTTTCTACTCTAAATGGTTTGTATACACCTATTTATTAAAATTGATATTTTTACCTTTATAAAATGTTAGTTTTGAGAAATGCTTAAAGGTTTGTTTGGTATTTCTCTTGTAAAAATTCTTTCCATGTGTATTTCATGTTGTATCATTTGGGTCCATTTTATGATCAATGAAACTGATTTATTAAATTGTTTCAGGGCTTCCATATATGTTTTGATATGGTATTGGTGGGTTTTTGTCCTTAAATGAGAATTTTTTAATAGATTTTATGTGCAAGCCCTCGTTATACTTTTTGAAATTGTTTTATAAAAATTTAGGTTGTTTATTGAAGACATGTGTGTGGCATGTTTGATGTGTCTATGATTTTTAAATGGAATATTCCCGAGAAAAAGGTATCTTATAAATGTATAATTTCTTGAGCACAAAAATGGAAAACTCGGGTATCTAGGTGGGATGACCTTTACAAGTATTCTATTGATCTAGAGGGGTTTTGTCCCTATTCCACATAGCAAGTTTGACGATGACAACACTAACTAAACTATGGTGATGATGATGTTGGGGAACACTCGGTTATGGATGATTCTCATACTATTGGATCATGTACACAATAATGAATATTTGTTATTATTACTTTTACACCGAGATACAAGGTACCTAGGGCCCACAACGAACTAGTGCCTTGGGGTGCTCCCGTGACTTGGGCTCATTGGCTATTTTCTACTCACTGTCGCCATAAACATACGGTGTGTTTAGTTGGTAAAGTCATTAGTGTGTGTATTTTATTTAAAATTTTACATTCTTTAAAGCATACCTTTTGAAAACAATTATCATTTTAAAGTTTCACCTCTTTGAAAAATTATTACTAGCATTCTTGTTTATAAAACATGCAAATTTTTATCTGGTAATTTTATAGTATGGAACCTCATTTGAAAATAGTATTTTTAGATATTTTATCTCAAACTTAAAATTGATGTTTTTTTATTTTAAATGATGTGAATTGAGAATATAATATCGGGCTAACCTATGGAGTTTTAATACTTGCGCCTATAGTTTTCTTCTTTTTTTAGCCCATATGCAAGTTTCAACTTGAGTTAGGTGGATTTAGGCGACGATAATTTGTTGTGTTGGAGAGTGACTAGTGGGGTCACATTGTGTTAGTTTGGTCATTATGTTTGGTCAGTTAGTTTTATTGTGTAGTTATACTTTCGGTTTCTTGTATAAATAATGTTCAGTACAATTTTATATAAATGTATGTTGGGATGTCTGTTTCTTTACACTAATTAGTTATTTATTATATTTGGGAGAAATCATTACCTGGAGTACTTTGTTGATGTCCAGAACTATTTTCCATCCCATGGGGATTGGGAACGCCCTTTGGGCCATGCCACGAGTCCGTTTGGGTGCCTGATTCGGGGTCGACCCGGACTAGTTTGTGACACAAGCTATCACTGGTGGCGCTCATCTGGGAGGTTTTGATCATTAGGCCATACTAAATAAGTACTATTTGGAACTCATAATATATCGATACATATATGGTGTATATCACACAGGGCCTCTGAGGTATATCGATGCATATCTAGAATAACCCTCTATGTGGGGGATTATATACCGGTTTAAGTTCATTTTAATGATTCCATAAACCCCTCCTTGGGAAGGTGACAAAATGATAGAGGATAACATCTTGGGTCTTTCTGAGGGATTACCAAACTCCATCGTAGACTAATATCATTATGGGGATCACAATACTAGGCATTTTATGGTTTTCCTCACTATACCCACATTAGAATGGACCAAGGGAACACACCCAACTAATTATAGTCTAAGATAAGGAGACAGAGGGCTTCAACTATCTTTATAAAAGGTATAATTCATGTATTTGGGGTACATGGTGCATCTTGTCTACTATGGGTCTACCCATGTCTTTTCATCTCTCATGGAATGTATTTTCATAAATATAAATAATTTCTTTTTATGATACATGGTGTGTAGAGGTTGGGCTTGAACTCGGCATGTATCGCCTTCCCGAGTCTATCTACTCCAAGATATGCCCATGTACTCTAGTCATACACATGTACCTGGTTGTGAATGTGTACTTTGTGTCTAGGTACAAGGCCATGTCCACATGATCTTTCCATTTCCATGCTCGTGTAAACCTAGGGTTCATGTTCATTTCTAGACGTGGGTCACACAGAATGTGATATGTGTCACACTACATGTGATATTCTTCTTTTCACATAAACCCCAGTTCCATGGGAGGGGACCACAAGGAATTTTTTCTTTAGACTACACACTATCTAGACAATACTTCTCCATAAATTTTAGTTTTTTCTATGTGTCTCATGAAATCCATCACAATTATTGATTTTTCCACTAGACCCACCAATAAATGTAGTTCTTGGAACTATTGTAAATTCATCCTATACCAATGCCTCTATCCCAAAGTTTTATAGAAACTGTTGGGATCGGATTAATATACCAACGGTCTGTTGAAAACCATAGCTATAAGAAGTTTTAGGCTATATTTTCCCAACAATTCATAGAACCATTGGGATAGGCCCAGTTTTCCAAATGGTTTTTTGAAACCGTTGGGATAGTGGTATATTTCATAATATTTCCCAACGTTTTTAAAAAACCATTGGGATAAAAATACACAAATGCAGCATGAAATTCTGATCTTGATCTGCCCAAATTGCACCCTAAACCAAGAGCTCCATTGTTCTAGTAGCGTGAAAAACCATCTTCCCATCAACTCATTTTTTGTTCTTCCACATCAAGTTTGTATGTTATAACTCAGTTTTATGTTCTACTTTCATTTATTCCATTTTTAATTTGGATTTCTTTGAAGATGAGGTTGTTTTTTGTTTTTTATTTTGATTATCCCAAAATGACAGCTCCCCTATTCTTTGTGGACCCTTATTCCCAACCTGTGATCAATCCTTGATTCAAGTAAGTGTTTGTTCTTCCACATCTAACAGATGATAACACGGTGTGTCCTATTTCCCCTAACATTAACACTTAATTATTCAAGTATAATATCTATTCAAATTATGATTCCTCTAATTCAGAAATTTTTATCTATGGAATGTTATGTCATTTCATAGAGTTCCTTTACACATTATTCTGTTGCATAGAGTTCCTTTTAGGTGTTTTGTTGAGACCCTTTTGGTTAGAAGCATGGTTCATGTCTTACAGTGATATTTTAGTGATGTCTTATTATATTTAACCAACATGGTAGTGAGTTCTTAAATGGAAGGAAGCCCTACTATGGGTATCCATTTCATAATTTATTTTTCAATGGAATGGGAGGGGGGTTGTGCAGTGGGAGCAGGGTTGTGTAGTGAGATGGTGGGGCTGTGTGGTGGAAGGGGGCTATAGGGGGGTTGTGCAGTAGGAGGAGGGTTATAGGGGGTGTGTAGTAGTAGTGGGGGGTAGTTCAGTGGGGGAGGGGCTATAGGGGGGTGGTTGTGCAGGGTGGGGGATGCAAGGGGTGAGGGGTGCGCAATGTGGGGGGTGGAGGTTGTAGGGGAGAGATGGGGGATGGGGACTGCAGGAGGGAATGCAGTGGGAGGTGGGGGATTTAGGGGGTGTGTGCAGTGGGATTGGGGGATGTACACTCCCAACCCTCAAATCATTTAAATCCATTAAAAACATGTACCTTGCCATATCCCAAACATATAATAGCTCATCCTTATGCTATTTTGGCTATACAAATACCAAAACTCTCCTCCATCTCAACTGCCCGATATTCATTGTCCCAAAATTTGATATGACCTTGAATGTAGATGTATCATTCCCACATTCCTAGAATACCCCAACTACTCAATATAATTAATCAATCCCTTCTATAAGAACTCCCTGTATAGGAATTACCTACCTCATCACTTCCCGACTGAAGGTATCAATATCCTGGTGGTTCTACAACAACCATCATCCCATAACACCCATATTAGAAGCATCAGACACTATCATTTCCCACATCCAATCATATTCGCATTTCAAAATCACAACATACATGATGCCATTAAAATTAGACATCAAACTCAATACTCATAGAGGTCCTGCATCACTCTTGATGCCTATAAATTAACCACACATTGTTAATTCACTTATCACACATTAACCTCACGCACCAATTTCCATAATAAAAAACTAAAAACCATAGTCACATGCTAAAAATTTAACTCTAACTCTCATGGGATCTCTAAAATGTGAGTGGGCTCTCACTATTGGGGCCCATATATACCTTGCTGAATTTTCTAGAGGCATAATTTAGGATTCTCTCTCTCTCTCTCTCTTGGTTGTTGAGTGAAATAAAGTTGCGGAATGAATGTATCATGATTTTAATAGACTGATGACACTAGGTAAACAACCATCCAACAAAAAATTAAATTTCATTATTAGATCTTGTAGGATTTATTGACTTTATTATATATTTTTCTAAGATCACCTAAAACAATGGTCAGTCAAATTATCTGTGGATAGGTCGCCCACCCCCTGGACACTCCGCTCACCCCCTAGGACACTCCCGACCCCCTAGATAGCCCCACCACCCATGTGGACAGCCCACCCACCCCCTGTACAACCCCTAATCCCTAAACAGCCCCTACCCCAGTGGATAGCCCGCCCACACCCCTGGACAACCCCTACCCCTGGACAACCCCGCCACCCATGTGGAGAGCCTGCGCACCCCCCTGGACTCCCCGCCCACAGCCAGCCCTCCCCCCAAACACCCCTATCCCCCCCCACCCAAACAGCCCCGCCACCCCCATGGACAGCCCACCCACCCCCTGCCCCCTGGACAGCACCCCTACCCCCATGGATAGCCCACCCACCCCCCCTGGACACCCCTACCCCATGGACAGCCCCTCCACCCCATTGGAGATTCCGCCCACACCCCTAGACACCCCCTACCCCCATGACAGCCTTGTGACCCACAAGGACAGCCCACCCACCCCATTGACACCTCCCCCCCACCCCTGTGGACAGCCCTCCCACCCCCCTGGACACCCCCTACCCCCATGGACAACCTTGCCAAAACTATGGATAGCCCACCCACCCCAAGGACACCCCCTATCCCCCCTGGACTCCCACCACCCACCAAGGATACCCCCCAGACTCCCTCTACCCCTGGATATCCCCACCACCCTCGTGGACATCTTTCCCAACAACCTCGACACCCCGTACCCCCCTGAATATCCCTACCACCCCTGTGGACAGTGCGCCCACCCCCTGGACACCGTGTACCCCCTGGACAGCCCCCCTCCACCCCCATGGATAGATTTCCCACACCCTTGGACACCCTGTACCCCCTGGACAGCACCACCACCCCCATGGACAACCCATCCACCCCCCCCCCCCCCCTCGTGGACACACGGTACCCCCTGGATAGCCTCGCTACCCCCTTGGATAGCCCGCCCGCTGCCCTGGACACCCTGTACCCCCTAGACTGTCCAACCACCCCCGTGGAGAGTGATCCCACCCCCTTGGAAACCACGTACCCCCTGGATAGCCCTGCCACCCCCATGGACAGCCAGCCCACCCCCTGGACACATCGCACCCCCCTAGACCCCCCCCCCCCCCATTGGCATCCCACCCACACCCCTAGACACCCCCAACCCCCTGGACAGCCCCGCCACCCACGTGGACATCTTTCCCACCCCCCTGGGCACCCTGTACACCCTTGGACAGCCCCAAAACCCTCCTGGATAGTTCACCCACTCCCCTGAACACACCGAACCCCCTAGATAGCCCCCCACCCCCACCCCCCATCCCTCGTGGACTGCCCGCCAACCCCCATGGACAGCCCTACCCTTCTGGAAAGCCTCGTCACCCCCTTGGATAGGCCACCCACCCCCGTGGACACACCCTACCCCACTGGACAGCCCACCCACCTCCGTGGACATCCCTCTCAACCCCTAGACACCTCGTACCCCCTGGACAACCCCATCACCCCCATGGACAGTCTGACTGTCCCCCTACACACCCCGTACCCCCGACACAGCCCTACCACCCCCGTGGACAGACCGCCCACCCCCATGGACTCACAATACCCCCTTGATAGCCCCACCACCCCCAGACACCCCCCCCCCCCATCCCCTTGGACGCCTCCCCCCCCCCGACAACCCCGACCACACTGGACATCCCCGCCACCCCCGTGGATAGCTCGGCCACCCCCCATGGATAGCTTGCACACCCCCTGGACACACCGTACCCCCCTAGACAACCCCCCTGGACACCCTATACCCCCTGGACTGCCCCACCCACCCCCTGGACACCCTGCCCACCCCTGGACACCCCATACTCCCCTAGACAGCCCCCCACCCCTGGAAATCCCCCCACCCCCCTGGACACCCCCAACCCCCTGGACAGCCTCTCCACCCCCGTGGACAGCCCGCCCACCCCCCTGGACACCCCATACCCCCTGGATATTCCCCCACCCCCATAGAAAACCCACCCACCTGGACACACCGACCCCCAAGACATCCCCCCCCACCCCCTGGACACCTCTGACCTTCCTGGACAGCCCCACCACCACCTGGACACCCCCACACACCCCTAGACACCCATACCCCCTTGGGCAATGTATGTGATCACTCAAATAGTCTACTAAAATATAAAAAAAAATTGATCTAAAATTTTTTCAACTCTTGTATAATTCTCCTCCACATGTGTACATGATCTTTTACAGTTATGTATAGTTCTTCAAAGATATTTTGTTATAAATATCATATTTTGTTGTATTTTATATTATGATTCTCATATAGAGTAGTGTGTCAATTATGGTTTCATATAAAGTGAACAATTATCGTTTACTTACATATATTTTCAATGAAACATCAATCTTATTGAATTGCTTTTGACGAAATAACTTATAACGGTTTTTTATAGAATGGATAGAAGTTGGATGTATGAAACCAATCGAATTTCAATATATTTTCAAAACAATTTGGAGATATTTTTAGATTTTTCATTTCAGAATGCTTCAGATAGTGGTCACATACACTGCCCCTGTTACAAGTGTGTTGGAAGACCTTGGATGAGCCGTGAAGAAGTCAGCTACCACATAACCAAATATGGTTTTCAAGAAAACAACTCTTTGTGGTATCACAATTGGGAGAAAATGACATCTCAAATTTCTCATGATCTAAATGAGAGGACTAGATCGGAGAATTTGTTATATGGCTGGTTTTCATTTATTAAATATCCTGAAAAAGAAAGGATTCAGACCTAATAATATTTTTATATGAGCACACATGATGTGTCTAATGAAAATGATGATGTTGTCATGGTGAAAAATTTGAATGATGTTGTCATGACTCTAGTATACCAACAATGCGGTAAAATGAAAGGGCGGGAATTTTTAATCTGATTGTTTCATGGGAAAACTATGTATGGGATTTATAATACTGCCATCCATTAAATTCTGACCTTCTTGAAGGACTTACTTCTAGATGATGCAGATATTCCCCCAACCCACTATATGGCATGGAAGTTAGTTGAGGAACTTGGATTTTCAGGAAGAAAAATTCATGCTTGCCTGAAATATTGCAGTTTATTCTAGGAGGAAAATGTTGAACGGAATGATTGTATAAAATGTGGAACATTCTGCAGGAATCCAAAAGTTTATGGAACACCATATCGTGTTCCATAGAAAGTAATGTGGCACTTTTTGTTGATCCCCAGACTCCATAATATTTTTACGTCTGATGAAATATCAGTAAAAATGAAATGGCATGATACTGAGAGAAAGAAGACTAATGATGAGTTCATTCACCCTGCAGATAGATTTTCATGGCAGAGATTTGATGGTCAATATCTTGATTTTGCAGCTTATGTTCATAATGTGAGGTTTGGTCTTTCATGTGACGGTTTTAATCCGTTTGGGAAAATGCTTACGTCGCACAGCACAAAGCTGATTTTTATACACATTTATAATCTTCCCCCATGGTTGTGTATGAAAAAACCTTTCACTTTTAAGAGTATACTCATATCTGGCCCTTCTGATCCCATCAATGATATAGACATATACCTCCAACCATTAATAAAAGAGTTGAAACTTATTTGGGATGTGGTTGTGCGCACATATGATGCATGTTCAAAAGACATATTTCAGATGTGTGTAGCACTTATGTGGGATGATCTATGATTTTCTTGCTTATGCAATGATGTCTAGATGGAGCACGAAGGGAAACTATCGTGTCCTGTTTGTATAAATAATACATAATCCAGAAGACTAAAATATCATTGTATTTTTAGTTTTATGGGACATCAAGGATTCTTTCCAATAGACCATCCATTTAGAAATAATTGTCGAAGATTTGAAAATTCAATGGAGACCGATGATCCACTTCAGTGTATGTCTGGAACTGATGTGTTGAATGAAATGAATGATTTAATTTTTTCCATTCGGGAAGGGTCAAATGAAATCTAGAAAGAGAAATAATGTTTCCACCGAAACCTGTTACAATTGGAAGAAGAGAAGTATCTTATTTGATTTGACTTATTGGTCAAACAATTTGTTATGTCATTTCTTAGACGTAATGCACATTAAAAATATATATTTGAAATGTTTCTTTTTATTCTTCTAAATGTTAAGGTAAAAACATAATATGATTTATGGTCTCGACGTGACTTAGTGGATTGGGGCATCAGACCAGAATTGCATCATGTGCGTATCAGTGAAAATAAATGGAAACTTCCATGTGCTTCTTATGTTATGACACCTACAGAAAAAAAAAAGCAATGTCTGGAAGAAATAGATACTATTAAATTTCTTGATGGCTATTTAAGCAACATATCCAAATGGTTCAACAGAAGAGATTTAAAGCTAAAATAATTGAAGACTCATTATTATCACTTCCTTATGAATTAGCTGATTCCAAAAGAAATTCGTCATCTTTTTTCCAATAATGTAAGGGTGGATTTTATTTAGTTCTACCATTTGTTTATAGATCTTTGTGTAAAGAAGTTTTCCAAGTCTTTCTTGCAAAAAATGGTGGCAGATGCCCCCATTAATTTTTTTTGAGTTAGAGAAAATATATCCTCAATCATTTTTCACATTCATGACGCATCTGACTTCCCATATTCCAACTGAAATACTTCTTAAAGGACCTATTTTTTCTCATTGGATGTATCCAACTGAAATAAATATGTACACATTAAAGTCTTGTGTCTATAACAAGAATCATCCTAAAGGTTCTATCGTGAACGGTTACTTGGCTCAAGAATGTATGGATTTCTGGTCTATGTATTTTTCTGGTATTACTACAGGAATGAACAAACCAATGAGAAATGAAAAATAATGGTACGAGAAAATTGAACCCAGTTTTCCATCACTTCCTCAAATAGGAGGAATTTCTGGATCATACACATTGACTACATTAATCCTTGAAGAGCGGGAGATGGCACATCGCACAATTTCGTTAAATTGTGATTTTTTTGATGACTACATCTTATAAGTAAATTGTATATTTATATATAATATATATATCTGTTAAACTATTCTAATTTTTATCTATAGGTAACATAAAGTTATGATAAATAGAAAGTATTGTTCTTTATCTTTGAGAAGGAGGAAGACTTTGCATAGAAAAGAGTTTTTTTCTTAGTTAAAATTAAAGGTAATAATATTAATGTTTAAAATAATTAAAAAAATAATTAATTAAGATTAATATTTATTAATATTTCAGGTATTGAGTTTGACTACTGACTATATCTCTGAGGAAATAAGAGCTTTGGGTTTTGGTCATAATACCGTGGTTCGTGATTGTAAATCAATTGTTATTAATCTGTACATATTTATTATCACTGAATGAGAAAAGAAAATGATAACACAACATGATGGTGTTATGGTTACAGCCAGAATAGAAGGTTATGATAGTGCATCAGATAGTAGACAGTGATTTGAAAATGTAGGTTGTTACGGAGTCGTTGAAAAAATAATAATATTGGATAATTATTCCTATGGACGAGTCATGTTGATGAAATTTAAGTAGTTTGATTAGATGACGAGGCAAGGCACATTTATTGATGATTTTGGATTTCGAGTAATTGATATGACTCACACTCTTACTATCGATGAACCATATGTATTGGCATCAATGGAAAAACAAATTTTTTATGTCAATGACCATCTTCGACCTGAATTTGGTGTCATTATTGAATTTATTCCTAGACATATTTTTCATGATGGTGATGATGGAATTGACACCATTTCTACTGACATTGTAAATGATCCATTTATTACTTTTGATGAATCCAATATCTCAATTGTTGGAGTTGACTGTGAACCTGATGTTGTGGTGGGAAATACATAAAATCATTCATTCATGTTCTCAATTATTTTGGTTTACCTCAACTTGGGCTGTTAAGGTTGGTACTATTCAAATTGATTTAATATTGATTACAAATATTTTGTATCTGACTTGACCGTTATATGAATTTTCAATGTTTATTAGTCAGAATTTTTATTTGAATTCCATTTTATAATTTGTAATTGAACTATATTTAAACCTACAAAACTAACATTTCTAACTTGGTGAACATTTCAATGCTTCAACTATGATTTGTATAAAATGTGTATGACTCTAAGACCTCTCTTTAACATTTTACCTGGTAATGAACATGATGGTTTGTATGCTTCTACAAAAACATGTATTGAAACCTTCATCATCTACCTGATCTAGAGAAATTAATTTTTTCCTTAATTTTGACAACAACTTTACCACTTATGAATATGCTAGAATCAATGTTCCGTGATTTTAATAGATTGATAACACTTAGTAAATAACCATCCTACTAAAAATTAAATTTCTTTATTACATATTTTATGATTTATTGACTTTATTATATATTTGTTCAATCACACTTAAAATGATGGTTAGTTAAATTATCCATGAATATCCCTATTCACTCTCATTTATTTTGTTTTTTGGGTTACACATTAGTTATCATTTTCTATTTAATTCCATATTTGTTTTCAAATGTAGGAAATGAAACCAATTTAAGGGATGCGATGAAAACAGATTATGGACAACAATCGTCGCATGACTGAGCTGGGCATTCCACCACTAGTACCTGTAGTGAGTATTTTATTTCAAAAATATTTTTTAAAATAATATATAATGTCATGTGATTAATTTTTTTAAAACATTTTTTCAAGATCCATCTATTAGGTGATAATTATTTGATGAGCAGCCTAGTAGTGGTCCCAGTACTTGGGGTGTTCATATGAGGGGGTGGTACGGGAGCTAGACGATTTGGTCGGTGTACCTAATTAGACCATGCCCCTCCCACTAACATACCATCTATCCCACATTCTGATCTCGGTGTACAGTTAGGGACACACAGGATATTTAGGCATCCCATGTTTTTACCACCCTTTACATCTGAGCCTCCTTAACCGTCTGTACCATATCCGATGATGATTCCCACTCCCCATCCATCATTTGGCCAGCCATCCTTGTCATCTTCTTTTACTTTTGCTTCCTTCTCTTAGAGATTTTATATTCCATATTCTTTGACTTCTGATCTACCATAGACTGTCCCTGTGGAGCATCCATTGGGACCCACTCCATCTGTACAGGGTGTTTTTTCAGTTTCTTTGGATCCAGTGGAACCCATTGATCAGACTACCGCAGGTATACTTATACAACCCTAACAAATTTTTTCCCCATTATTTATGTTTATTATAACATGTATTGATAAAATATTAGTTTTTCATTCATAATAGATACATTTGCTGATAGAAGGAGAGGGCGGGGTCATACACGCATGTGTGCGGTGTGGTACTGCCACACGCAGTTGATGATGGACTAAAATGAAGATAGTTAGATGATTGAAAATTCAGGTCAGCAGTGTTGGAGTTTTTTGGCGACACTTTCCAAATACTCTGACATCATTCCAGTCATCCCACTCTCATGGAGACAGGTACCAAATGAAGTCAGGGATAAAATATGGGCAGAGATATGGGTAAAACAATCTATTTTATTTAATTCAATATATTGGTTTTTGTCCTTATATGAATTAATATTTTGGTGTCAATTGCGGTTTAATTTCCCCGATGGTGAGGGTGCACGGCCAGTACGTTTAAAGGATTTAACCGATCTTAGAGAGCTTATAAGCATGATTTGTACATTGGCTGGCAAGATAGAGTGGGCACAGAGTTAGAGGCGGTCCCTATCATGGATGATTTTCCATTAGAACAGTACCGAAATATGATTACTCATTGGAAAACTAACTAATTTATAGTATTAATCAAATTAGAGTTATTTAAATGAAAATATTCAAGTTTTTCGTTAATATTAATTATTGAATTTTATTTAGGATTCATCTGGAAGAAATAAAAAAACATTGATGCTAAAAAATACATCCACACATTAGGACGTACTATGATGCTAGATCATGAGAGGCAGTAGGTTTGACAGTTTATAATCTTTATTTCTTACTTGCACTTTCTATTGCTTCCCCTATAATTTATTTGATTTCTGAAGTTATTACATAATTTTAATTATGTAATTACTGTTTTTTTTGTATCCTATTTTTAATTATGGTTCCATATATTCAACGTCATTGTAGAGGCATAAATTGAATATAGAAGGATATGTTCCATAAGAAAAATGGTTTTGCTCGAGTAGAAAGAATAAAGATAGAAGTGTGGTTAACGAACCGACTCAGCAGAAGATTGTAAGTTTTACTTTGTAGATTTAAAATTTTTATATCTATTTTGTAAATTAATAATCTATTTATATTTTTAACATGATGATTTGGAGGCCCTTGATACCTAGAAACTAGACAATTTTGGGCCAAATGATCACTTACATCCAGTGTTGGGAGATCAACACCCTGGTAGAGTATGCTGCGGACCTGGGAAGAGTATAGTTCTGATGAGGTATTGTCCCTCCTCAGGTACGAGTTGTAATGCCACCGACATGAAGAAGGTTATGGAACAGGAAGAACAGGCTGAAAAAAGGGTCACGAAGATGGAAGAACAATCTTCTAGGGAAAAAACTTCATTTATGAAACTGATGGAAGTTTTACATCGAATCACTTCTACCAGAGTCTAGAACTACTTGTGATGAATATATGTCATCGATGCATTCTATATATGGTGGAATAGGTGTTCATTCTAGTGGTGTTCGAGACAATGGTGAGGAGGAGGCTGAGGTGGAGGATGAGGGTGATGAGGAGGTCGAGGAAAAGTATGAGGGAGAGGAGGAGTGCGGGGGTGATGATGGGGACAACGATGAGGATGAGGTTGAGGGTGATGATGATAGTTATGATAGTGATAGTGATGAGGGACAAATTGATCTGTTACATTTCTGACTGATATTACTGACCTTTGATGTTTATTGATTTGTTTTTCTTGAATATATGTGTGATTAGGTAGGTTATATTATCTTTATTTTTTTATCCATAAATAATAAAACATGAATTGATGATTTTTTGTGACTGATTCACCCCTCCCCTAGATATCCCCCACCCCTGAACATCTCCCACCCCTGGATAACCCGTACCCACTTGATAGCCCTACCACCCCCATGGATAGCCTGCCCACCCCCTAGATAGCCCCCCCCCCCCACCCTCTGTTCATGGGTTGTCCAGTTGTGGGTGCTGATTTCAACATTGATAAAACATCGGTGGTTCCATAATATTTTTCCCCATAAATGAAACCTTAAATTTAATGATTGATCGGAAATGAGATTCTAAATTATTTGAATGATTATTTATATATTATGAATGTTTTATTTTTTAAAATCATGGATATTATGAAATCCCCCTATTTTAATGAAATTGTAATTTTTGAGTGGAATTTAGAAAATTGGTGGTCTGATTAGAAGTTGATATAATGAAATAATTTTTTTATCCTTGAAATAATTCTCTTAGAAAATATGTAAATACCATCCCATGAAAATATGAAAATACCATCCCATGAAAAAAATTTAATGGGAATGAAACACATATAGGTGGTGTATGTTCCTTGTCCATAGGTACTAAAGTGATGGAGGTTTCCCCTGGATTTGTGATCAAACTGTTACATGGGATATGTCTAAGATTTAATCTTATTCGATGGTGTGTCACTTAATGATGTGTTGTTAAGTGTATTGTTTTACCCATCCATTTCATGTACCTTCTACATGAAGATTTTTGACATTTAGACTTGTATTATTTATCTTTCTCTATTTTGTAGGAAAAAAATTCATCATTATTCTTGTATTATTTATGGTTATGGTCACCAATCTGTGGGGTTCAGGAATTCCCATCAAGCTATGTTTGAGCTAACTCATGTAGCAGTGTACCTTGAAATCTGAACTAGTTCATGGTAGATTATTATCATAGATGACGATATGTGTCAGTCCTTGATGTCTTTATCCATTTTATATTGTCATGGAAGACATGACAGAGGATTTCAAGAACATGAAAGGTTGTTATGAGTTATTCATTTGGCCATCCCTCATTTTCACGAGCTGTAAGTCACCTTGGGAATTTAGAAAAGTGTCATTGGGGAATGTTTTTAACTGATTCTATTGAAAATAGTTAATTATGTTTTCATGAAATTCATATTCATATATCTCCTATTTGAGCTATTCATCTATGTATCCTTACTGGTTCATTTAGTGTGACTTATTGATATTGAGTAGAATCATGCCTCTTAGATGAAATTTCAATAGACCATATGATGAAGGTATTGGTAAACCACAATTAGAGAGTCCTTATGTGGACAGAAGTGTGGTTGAGATAGTAGTGTGTGCTATCTAAGATTTCAGACATGAACATGAACCAATTCATGTTCTTGATCTTATAGTGGAACCAAAAAATGATGAATCGAGAGACCAATGTCAAGAATTTCTTCTCGAAAAACCACTTGTGTTCTAAGTAAAAGTAATATTCATCACACTTTCTATTAGTTAAAAAAGATAAATAAATTATTAGTTTTCTTGGAAATACCTATTTCTATTATTGTAAAATGTGGTACCATCATGATGGAATGACTTGGAAGGATATAGTGGTACTCTAACCCCATGTTCATCCCCCCACCCCTGCGGACAGCCCACCCACCCCCCTAGACAGCCCCTCCCCCTATGGACTTCCCCCCCCCCCTGACCCACCCCCTAGACACCCCGTACCCCCCTGGACAGCCCCGCCCACCCCCCGTGGACACCCCCCCCCAGACACACCCTACCCCCTAGACAGCCCACCCACCCTAGTGGACAGCTCGCCCACCCCCCTGGACACCCCTCCACCTATGGACAGCCCCCCCCCCCCCCCCCGCACCCGCCTGGACACCCTGTACCCCCATGGATAGCCCCACCCACCACCGTGGACAGCCCGCCCACCCCCTTGGACAACCCCTCCCCCCACCCCCCCCCCCCCCCCGGACACCCCGTACCCCCTTGGACAGCCCCGCCCACCCCCTTGGATAGCCCACCCACCCCCCTAGACACCCCTACCCCCCCTGTGGCCAGCCCACCCACCCCCCTAGACAGCCCGCCCACCCCCTTGGAAACACCCTAACCCTTCTCTGGATAGCCCATCCACCCTCGTGGATAGCCCTCCCACCCCCGTGGAAAGCCCTCCCCCCCCCCCACGGACACCCCCTGACCCCCTAGACAGCCCGTCCACCCCTGTCGACAGCCCGCCCACCCCCATGGACACCCTCACCCCCTAGACACCCCCACCCCCACCCCCTGGACACCCACACTCCCTAGAAATCCCCCCCAACCCCTTGTACACAACCCCACCCCCCTGGACACCACCCCACCCCCTATACACCACCCCCCCGGGACACCACCCCACCCCCTGGAGACCCCATGGATAGCCCCCCCACCCCCTGAACACCTCCCCACCCCCCTGGACACCCCCCCCACACCCTGGAAACCCCCATGGCCAACCCCTCCCCTCACCCCACCACAATGGACATCCCCCCCACACATAATCCCCCTAGACACCGCATACCCCCTGGACAGCCCTGCCACCCATGTGGATAGCCCACCAACCCCCTTGGATAGCCCCTCCCCCTGTGGATAACCCCACCACCCACTGGACACCCTGTACCCCCTGGACAGCCCCGCCCACCCTACCTGGACAACCCATCTCCCCGTGGATAGCCCCCCCCCCCCCCCCCCGGACACCCCTACCCCCCTTGTGGACAACCCGCCCACCCCCTGGACACCCCCGTACCCCCCTAAACAGCTCTTCCCACCCCGGTGGACACCCCATACCCCCTGGACATCCCCTATCCCCATGGACAGCCTCGTCCACCCCCTGGATACCCCCAACCCATTGGATAGAACTACCACCCTCGTCGACCCCCCCAACCCCCTTGGACAGCCCCCACCCCCTGGACAGTCCCCCACCCCCTGGACAGCCCCCAACCCCCGTGGACACCACCCAACCCCCCTTGGACAGCCCCCAAAATCCTTGACCCCCCCCCCCCCCCTCCACCCCCCTAGACTCCACCCCACCCCCCTTGGACAACCCCCAACCCCTGAACACCCCCCCCCCAAACCCCCTGGAAAGACCCCCCCCCCCCAACCCCCTGGACACCACCCCACCCCCCTGGACACCCCCATGGATATCCCCCCCCCCTGAACACCACACCACCCCACCACCCCCCCCCCCCGGACACCCCATCCCCTCGGACACCCCCACCCCCCTTAGACAGCCACCCCAAACCCCTGAACAGCCCACCCCCCCAACCCTCTAAATTCGGAATTGAATTGTTTATGTATTTAATTAACTTATAAATTATGTGACAATGGTATATGGTTATACTTATTATATGTGTATACTTATTGTAACTACCTTATGAATTATGTGTTAATTCAGTATGTGTGTAGAGGGTAATTAAATACAGAATTGGAGGTATTCAGATTTATGTTTGAATTATGTGTTAGATCAATTGAAATCATTATGTATGAATTCATACAGAATTTTTTATGTATTATGCAGGTATACTTATTAAGGGTATTTTGTTTTACTTTTTGTATATTATGCACATATTCCATTGTGTGTGAATTTTGCATGCTTGTTGAAATTGATGCAGCTGCATAGCACAGGGGGAGGCCACCAAGCCGACTTACTGCTACAGGTATAAAAAGATATTTGAATGGTTCACAACCATTAGCATATGAGTAAAACTAGAACATATACCAATGGTTTTATGAAAATTTTTGGTATAAGTATATGCCAATGGTTTTTAAACCATTGGCATATATAATTTTAATTGAGATTTACCAACGGTTTGTGGTAAACCGTTGGAAGTTTACAAAATTGTTGGTATAGAGATCCTTCATGCTATTACGCGTGGTTTAAAACTGTTGGAAAACCATTATACCAACGGTTTACTTAAACCGTTGGTATATACTGATTTTTTCAGACATATCACAATAGTTCTCATAGAACCGTTGGGATATGTCTCTCTCTATAGCTCAAGACCCAATGGTTTGGACAACCATTGGTATAGTTTATACCAACAGTTGTGCGGCCTTTACCAATGGTTTTAAACCATTGGTAAAGCTGAAATTTCTAGTAGTGTAGATCGACCAAGGCTTGATGTCATCGATGGATGGATTTCAGCCATATCCTCCACTCGTGAAATGATCCTCATTATAATGTGTTGCAGATTATGAACTACAAACAGGGTGTCCCAGTCTAATAATAATCTATACTCTATCATTTGTAGTCATCGGTGAACCTAAATCATGCCATCAATCTTGATCTCATTCCTATGGAAAATATTTGTTGCACCAAATATCAAATGTGTAACAAACAGTTTCTTGGTATTTTTTGAACCATCGGTAAAAACAAAATGCTGACAATGATCACATGATGAAATGTGGTAGAAAAGAACAAAACACACAATAAAAGAAAACCTTATTTATTTTTCGGGTTGGACTTGATTCGATTCAATTATAATGATGAATGAAGAACCAATAAACAATAATAATCAACAATAACAATTCCCATGTCCTAGGAAGATAAAAATCAAACTCAAAAACATGATCGACCCATGATTCATTTAGTTAGTAGATTTGATTCATGTTAATTGCGTGATAAAAAAATAGTGATTAACGAATAAAAAAACTACCATGCCTTAGGTTTGGATTGATTTCTGATGAAGAATGGTAACACATCATAGTATTTGGTTAGATCCATAGCTCTAATTGGAACGCCAATTTCAAATCCACAATCTGTCATTCGAGAATCCTCCTCTAGTGGATACTCTCTCAATCTCAAGGTTTATTTGGATAACTATAGAGATTTTCAAAACCATACTTATATAGAGGATGGTTAGGTTTGAATTTTAATTATAGAAATTAAATAAATTTATTAACCTTTTTAATTATTATTCCACCCACGATGGTGCTCTAGATGAACAACTGATACATTCAAAGATTATGCCATTCTTAGGGTAAATACTATAATCTAGATTCTACTATGGTATCATATTTCCAATCTAATTCTCTATTTAGGTGTTTTTGCATTATTTTAGAAAAAATGTGAGTACGTGATATTATTTATTTATTATTTTTATTATATCAGTATCGAGACTCCTTGGGCCTTATAATCCCATGAAAACTCAATTCAAATGTCTAAAAATATTATCTAAAATATTATAAATCTTTAAAATGAAAAAAAATAAAATGTTACATTTTGCTTACTTGAAGGATTTTCATCCCAAAAAGAAAAAATACTACTCAAAAAATGAGGTTTTTGGGCTCTAATATTGTTCTCCCACTACCAAGTGATATCCTAATGATTCTTATGCAACCTCTATACACATGTTAAGGTAATTCCTCACCCATAGAGGATATTCTCTCGTTGATCCTCAATATCTACTAGATACCCGTAAAATGTATCTCTATCCACAATTTTCAGCTCACCATAGTCGATAACATGTGATGGTTTGTGAACATACCTCATCAACTATGACATATAGAATACATCATGTACCCATTCTAACTATGGTCGTGATCACATGAAGTGTGTCTCCACTCCAACCCTACAATGTATTTGAAAAGGGACATTGAATCTCAAAGATAACTAGTCTCCCCTAAAAAAATTCTTAATCCATGTCAATGTGAGACCATTAAGAACACGTGTTCTCCCTCCTAGAACTCCATATGCCTCTTTTTTTGTCTAAATAAGTCCTTAACAACACTGGGTCATCTGCACTTTATCTTAGATAAACTAAACCTTCTCTATTGTCAGATTCACCAACTCTTTTCCCATGAGTGTTGACTCTTCATTACTAGTCTATTATTGTGGTAACCTATATCTTCTTTCATACAAGGCCACCTATATGTTCTTTCATACAAGGCCTCTAATGATTCTATACCAATGGTAGCATGGTAGCTATTGTTTTACAAAAACTCCACAAAAATTAGGTGATTGACACGTGCCTGTTGTGGGGTGTGGAAAAAACTATTTTATAAGCTAAAAACAGTATAGTGGTTAACTTAGGTTGTATTCAGAGAGGAGCGATCAACCATCAAGTTTGTCACTTTAAATATAAGAAAGAAGTGGTGGTTTTTTTTTGAATTGGTTTAGTTTTGAAAACAAATAAATGAAACAAAGGAAATAATTAAAGTAAAAATATTATTATAAATTGGAAAGGAAATTGATAGAAAATAGTGAGATGAAATTGGGTAATTAGTTCCGGGTTGAGTTTCCAACTGCAATGTTATCATAGATTGATTTTATCCATTTCTCTTATGCTAAACTGATTAAAGTGAGATTTCACAATCACGTCCTCACATCTTTGATCAATGGTCTTGGTGAGTGTAAAACTTAACAATATATTATTTTGGTCTACTCTCCTTAATTTTTTGTAAGAGTTGTATTGAATACTCTCAATTAATTTAGGCAATTCCCGATTAGGCCTTGTTTATCCCAAACAATCTTGAATATGCATTAAAACTCTCACACGTACTGACAATGTCCAAGTGCATCACCACTAAGATCTAATAAATTCCATCGTATATAGACCATAACCTAGTGAGGGAGATAATTTTAATTAAACAAATCAATAATAACTACATAATATAAAATAAAATACAATCGTACAAGATAATATAAATTGTTATTACAATTGAAACCAACTTGAAAAAGAGAGAGATATATTCTTAACATTAAGCACGTGAAATTAAATATTACAAAATGGAAAATCTAACCTTCCCCAATCACCTATAAGATTTACCCCACCATGGTAAGGGTAATTTAGAAGAAGGGGGAAGAATAAGGCATTACAAAATAAAAAAAAGAAATAAGAGGGGAAAAGAAAAACATGAACATTTCCTCCATAATCTATCCACCAGAACTTCAGATTTTTTTCTCCCACCATATCATCGAATCAGGAAGAGGTCCCCTCTTATATGAGGTGAGTAATGGATTTTTCCATCTACCCACGATGTTTCAAAAAATTTGGTGCATTTTGTAATGAGTTATGGCCGAATTAGTATACCTGACTTTTTTCTGGCAATCACTATTCCAAAAACCCTAATTTGACCGGTTTAAGTGAATCCTTAATCAAATAATTTCTCCCTTACATTTATTGGGAAGCTTCCTCGTTGATTTGGACTTATAAAACAACTATAATCACCCTATTTGGTCGTATTTAGGCCAATATATGGATCATTTAATGTGGTAAGGTCCATTCCGCTGGCCAGAATAACTGTTCACATTGACTGATTTTTTTTTGGATTATTGAGTTCGAATTGGCTATGGGTCCATAATACTTATTTGTATCCCATAAAACATTTAATCCTACAAAAAATGAATCACAAGAATTGGATCTTAAATTTAGGAGTTATGCTCTAAATACAGAGGTAACATAAAATTGTTTCATGTCCATAATTAACCAGTTTTCACATTTAAGAAAAAAACTCACCAAAAAACAAAAAATGACCCAAATAAGCTCAAACTGGTTAATTTTAAGGGATTAAATAATTAAAAAACATATGAATAATTATGAAAATATTAACTCTATTAATTCCCCCACACTAAGAACTTGGACTCCCTCACAAGTAAACATCAAAATCCAATCAAAGCAAATTTAAAACACATATTCATGAGATCTTACAGTTTAATACCAAGAAACAAAATATATCATGCCTCATAAGAAAACCAATCTTTCAAGTTCAAAATTCAGTTCATTAAATATATTTCGTCTTAATTTATTCTCTAATTCACACAAAACACTTACGTAACATGCATTTTCTCTCATTACATAAATATCATTTTTCAACAATGTCTTTCTCATCCAATACCCATGCAAGTGTCACCATAGGCTTGATAAATTTATAAATATCCACCTGATGTGATTCAAGGACATATTTTTTTCATGAGGACTTGTAAAGGTTGTTCTGTGACTTTAGTTTGGTAGGATTTATATGTGAAAAATTATGAGGTATAATAAGGAGGGTTTAGCTCTTTTTGAAGAAAAATTGCATTATTTTAATTTTTAATTAAGTATGGTCTACTCATTACTCCCCTTAGTAGTAAATTAGATCCATAAACATGAAAAAATAGTGAAATTTCACACCATTTATCATTTCAGTAGAAACAGTTTCAATCATCTCAAATATGATTTTCTGGAAAGCATCAGATAGGCACAACTTTCTTTTTTCATTAGAAGCTCTAGAATGGCACAACTTCTCATACATGAAAGCTCCTGAAAAGGTACAGCTTCTAAAAAATGATTTTTTAGCAACAATAACATTTCTTCAATGTTTGATTTTCAAAAAAATTATCTCTAATTGAGGTAACACAACACAGGTCAACCTTCCCCCACACTTAAGTTCAACTAGATAATGCAATTTCACTTCAGGAGGAGGTTTTATAGGGAATATTGGCTTGTAATGTGGCAAACTTAATAGGATGTTCAGAGATTCTAAGGTATAAAAGGATTAAATGTTCATGGTAGGGCATAATGAAAAGGATTCATATGAAATAGGGGCTTTAATACTGAAGAAATTACTCAATCATTTAAAACACATGTACCTAAAATCCTCATGTTATGATAGGAATAAATCAAATTATAGTTAAATCATGCATGGTATGGTTCTCTCAAGAAGTGAGGTAAAATAAAATATTATGAAAATTAAGTTTTTAAGCCTCGTAGGAAAGTGATTTCAAATATAAAGACAGTGGATTGTGTCATGGGATTCAAAAATCAGAATATGTTTCATGAAATTTCCAAATATTTGAACTTGAAACAAAGTCAATTTCAGCATTCATTTATGCTCAGTTTCATCCGATAAATTGTTTCACACATTGAAATGGGTTTCAAAATTTGTGATGATAATAATTTCAGCTAAAAAGTTTTAAAAACAGACAAAATGTTGAAATACATGATTTTTTTTGGAAAAACAGAAAGAAAAAAACAATTGAAAATACTAAATTATAATGGTTCCCTCTCCAACACTAAAATTATGAAGTGTCTCAATGCATTCAAATTGATTTAACCTATAATAATATTTTTCATTGAATCATAGAAATTAATAAAGTGTAAAGGAAAGTTACAACCTGACTTATTGGTAGTTCCATGTTGAGTTAATATCCTAAGTTTTACGCATATAAAAACCTACAAACAAAGGTAGATAATAAAACATAATAAATTTATTCAAAGTAAAGAAAATAGAAATAGAATGATAATATAAGGATAGATATTGCTTTAATCCCCAAAGTTGGGCTTGGGTTTTGAATGCCTCCAGATGAGCAGGTTCAGTTGGTTCTCCCCAATCTAATGGTGGGTGAAGTTTCTTTAATATGAATCACCAAAACTTTTTCCTTCTATCATGAACATATTCTTTTTTATTGAGGAATTCATGGATATAGTACAACAAATCCACTCCTATGAAAATGATATTCAACATTCATAGTGGGGGTAGGACAAAGAATGAGTCCTTATCTTTATTGGTTTCCACTTTCACAACTTCTTCTTCATTCTCCAGTGGTTCCTCAAGGTATGCTACATCAAAATAGTAGTCAAAGTAAAAATCAGAGTGTAATTCTATTGGAATAAAATTAGAACATGATGAATCGATATCAAACTCTTCCCTATCAAAGTAAGTATCTTGTGTCTCTTTTTCCTCAATAAATTCCACTTGGATATCATCTTGAATTCTTTCTAATAAATGATCAACATGTTTTGGGAGCTCTAGGTTTTCCTCTTCAGGTGTATCTTCTTCTTTTTCCTCATCTACCAAGGTAATAGATTTGTTGGATGAATTTGAGAATTTCATGAAAGGGGAGGTGATACTCAATTCAGAATCTATATAATCAAAATGAAAATGGTTGTGAAAAATATTATCTCCCTTAAGTGTCTTGAATTCAATAGTTTATTCATTATGAGGGTCCTCTTGTATTTGAATTTCACAAGATAGAGGTAGGTAGTTAGGTTCCTCCATATTTTCTTCAAATTCCATTGCTTTGGTGGTGTCTTCATTCAACGGTTCTAGATCATCTACTTTGTAAGGAATATGTGGATAAAGTAGTTATTCACACTCTTTCTAGAATCCCTTTAGATCTTTTTGATGTCCCACATGTATCTCAGTAGGTAATTATTCATTCTTGTCCCCCTCATGTTCATTCATAGGTTCTGGTTTTTCCATCAATTCACAGATATATTCAAATGCAAGTTCTACTTTGTTCTTTAGTTTTGATATGTCATTTCGAAGTTCTTGAATATGAACTATATCATAACTAGACTCATATACTTTTTCCAAATGTGGGTATTTTTTCCATGAATTAAAGATATTATCATTTGAAAACATCATGGAAAATTATTTTTTTTGTTTTTTTAATTTAAAAATGTCCAATATTAATACTTAGATTGTGGCACTGCCTCCACGAAATCGGTTCTAAGTTTTGACATATGCCTATTGTGGAGTGTGGAAAAAATTTATTTTCTAAGTTAAAATATATTATAGTGGTTAACCTAGGTTGTCTTCAGAGAGAAGAGCACAACAATAAAGTTTGTAACTTTAAATTTAAGAAGGATGTGGTGGTTTTTTTTTTGAATTGGTTTGGTTTTGAAAAAAAATCAATAAAAAAGAAATCATTAAATTAAAAATATTATAAGAAATTGGTAAATAAATTGATTTAAAATAGTGAGATAAAATTGGGTGATCAGGTCAGGGTTGTATTTCCAATCGCACTGTTATCATAGTTTGATTTTATCAATTTCTGTTCTACTAAGCCGATTAAAGTGATATTTCAAAATCGCTTCCTTGCATATTTGATCCATGGTCTTAGTGAGCGTAAACCTTAACGATATCTTATTTTGGTCAACTCTATTTCCTTTTCTGAAATATTTGTAGTGAATACTCTGAATTAATTTAGGAAATTCGTGATTGGGTCTTTTTTATCCCAAACAATCTTGAATATGCATTACAACTTTCCCACGTACTAACAATCGCCATGTACTTCAACACTAATATATGATCTATTCCATCGTATATAGACTAGAACCTAGTGAGGGAGATAATTTTAATTAAGAAAAGCAATAATAATAACAGAATATAAAATCAAATACAATCTTACAAGATAATATAAACCGTTATTACAATTGAAACCTACTTGGAAAAGAGTGAGATATTTTCTTATCATTAACCATGTGAACTTAAACATTAAAATAAGAAAACCTAACCTTCCCCAATCATTGATAAGATTTACCCCAACATGGTAAGGTTAATTGAAAATAAGGGAGAAGAAGAAGTCATTACAAAACTAAAACGAAATAAAAGAGGGGAAAAGAAGAACATGAACATTTCCTCCATAATCTGTCAACCAGAAGTTCAGCTTCTATTCACCCACCATCTCATCAAATCAGGCCAAGGTACCTACTTATAGTAGTTTTGTAATGGATTTTTCCATCTACCCATGATGTTTCAAGGCATTTGGTATAGTTTGGAATGAGTTATGGCCGAATTAGTAGACCTAACATTTTTTGGCCGCCAATCACTATTCCACCAACCCTACTTTTACTGGTTTAATTGAAGCCTTGATAAAATAATTTGTCCATGAAATTTATTGGGAAGATTACTCATTGAGTTTCACTTATAACCCAGCTGGAATCACCCCATTTGGTGGTCATTAAACCGAGATATGGATCATTGAATGAGGTGAGATCCATTCTGCCGGCCAGAATAAGTATTCACATTGACTGATTTTGTTTTGCTTTTTTGAGTTAGAATTGGATATGGGTCTAGAATACATATTTATATCCAACAAACTGTGTAATCCTAAAAAATGAATCACATGAATTGGATGTTAAATTTAGGAGTTATGCTCAAAATACAGAGGTAACATAAAACTGTTTAATGTCCAGAATTAACCACTTTTCACATTTAAGCTTAAAACTCACCAGAAAACATAAAATAATCCAAATAAGTTCAAATTGGTTAATTTTAAGGGATTAAATCAATGAAAAACATATGAATAGTAATTAAAATATTAACTCTATCAATTCCCCCACAAATAGCACTAGGACTCCTGCATAAGTAAACATCAAAATCAAATCAAAGAAAATTTATAAAACATATTCATGAGATCTAACAATTTAATACCAAGAAACAAAATATATCATTCCTCATAATAAAACATTATTTCATGTTCTAAATCAAGTTCATTAAATATATTTCCTCTTCATTTCTTCTCCCATGCACTCAAAACACTTACGTAACATGCATTTTCTCTCATTACACAAATATCATTTTTCAACAATGTCTTTCTCATTCAATACTCATGAAAGGGTCTCTGTAGGCTTGGTAAATTTCTAAATATCCACCAGATGTGAGTCAAGTACATATTTTTATCATGAGGACTTGTAAAGGTAGTTCTGTGGCTTTAGTTTTTTAGGATTCAGAGGTGAAAAATTCTAAGGAATAATAAGGAGTGTTTTGCTCTTTTTGAAGAAAAATTGCATTATTCCAATTTTCACTCAAGTACGGTCACCTCATTACTTCACATAGTAGTAAATTAGATCCATCAACATGAAAAATTAGTGGAACTTCACACCATTTATCATTTCAACAGCAATAGTTTCAATCATCTCAAATATGATTTTTCTTGAAAGCTTCAGATAGGGAAAACATTCTTTTTTTCATTTGAATCTCCAGAAAGGCACAACTTCTCACACGTGAAAGCTCCAGAAAAGGCACATCTTCTAACAGAATGATTTTTTTCAGCAAAAAGCACATTTATTAAACGTTTTATTTTCCACCAAAAGTATCTCCAAATGAGTTAGCACAACACAAGTCAACCTCACCCCACAATTAATTTCAATTAGATTATGAAATTTCACTTCAAGAGTAGGTTGGATATGAAAAATTGGCTTGTAATATGGCTAACCTAACAGGCTTTTCATGGATTATAAGGGCTAAAAGGATTAAATTTTCATGATAGGCTATAATGAAAAGGATTTGTATGAAATAGGGGTTTAAATATCAATGCAATTCCTCAACTAATTAAAACCCATGTACCTCAAATCCTCATGTTTTGATAGGAATAAATCAAATTATAGTTAGATCAAGAAAGGTATGGTTCTATCAAGAAGTGAGGTAAAAGAATAGATAATGAAAATTATGTTTATAAGCCTCACGAGAAAGTGATTTTAAATATAAGGACAGTGAATTGTGGCATGGGATTCAAAAATTAGAGTACAATTCATGAAATTTACAAATATTTTAACTTGAAACAAAGTCAATTTCAGTATTCATTTATGCTCGGTTTCATGGGATAAATTTTTTCACACATTGAAATGGGTTTCAAAATTTGTGATGATAATCATCTTAGCTAAAAAGTTTCAAAAACAGACAAAAAGTTAAAAAAAAGAATTTTTTTTGGAAAAAAAGAAAAAACAAACAATTGAGAATACTAAACTATAATGTTTCCCTCCCCCACACATAAATTATGCAGTTTCCACAATGCATTCAAATTGATTTAACATGTAAGAATATTTTGAATTGAATCATAGAAATCAATACAGTGTAATGGAATGGTACAACCTGACTTATTGGTAGTGTAATGTTGAGTTAATCTCAAAAGTGTTATGCACATAAAAACCAACAAAGGTAGATAATAAAACATAATAAATTTATTTAAATTAAAGAAAATAGAATGTGAATGTGAATAGAAGGATAGATCTTAGATTAATCTCCCAAGTGGGCCTTGGGTTTTGATTTTATCTAGATGGAAAGTTTTAATTGGTTATACTCAAGCCGATGGTGGGTGAAGTTTCTTTAATATGAACCACCAGAACTTCTTCCTTCCATCATGAATATCTTCTTTCTTGTTGAGGACTTCATCGATATAGTACAACAAATCCACCCCTATGAAAATGATATTAAACTTGCTTGGTGGGGGTAGGACAAGGAATGAGTCCTCCTCTTTATTGGTTTCCACTTTCACAACTTCTTCTTCATTATCCAGTGGTTCCTCAAGGTGTAAAGCCTCAAAAGAATAGTAAGAGGGAAAATCAGAGTGTAATTTTATTTGAATAAAATTAAAACATGATGAATCAATATCAAACTCTTCTCTTTCAAAGTAAGCATCATGTGTCTCTTTTTCCTCAAGAAATTCCACTTGGATATTATCTTGAATTCCTTCCAATAAATTATCGACATTTTTTTGGAGCTCTAGGTCTTCCTCTTAAGATGTATCTTCTTATTTTTCCTCATCCACCAAAGCAATAGATGTTTTGGCTGAATCGGAAAATTTCATGCAAGGAGAGGTGATAATCATTTCAGATTCTATATAATCCAAATGGAAAGAGTTAGGAAAAATATTATTTCCCTTAAGTGTCTTGACTTCAATTGGTTCTTCAGTATAACGTTCCTCTTATATTTGACTTTTACTCGATAGAGGTAGGTATTCAGGCTCCTCCATCTTTTCTTCAAATTCCATTGATTTGGTGGTGTCTTCCTTCAATGGTTCTGGATCTTTTATTTTTTAAGGAATATGTGGATTAATTAGTTCTTTACACTCATTTCATAATCGATCTAGATATTTTTGATCTCCCACATGTATCTCATTTGGTAATTCTTCCTTCTTGTCCTCCTCAGGTTCATTCATAGGTTCTGGTTTTTCCATCAATTCACGGACATATTCAAATGCGAGTTCTATTTGGTTCTCAAGTTTTGATATGTCATTTAGAAGTTATTGAATCTTAACTATATCATAAACAGCCTCATATACCTATTCCAAATGTGGGTATTTGTTCCAGGAATTAAATATATGATCATTTGAAAAGAGCATGGAAAATTATTTTTTTATTTTTTTTAAATTGAAAAATGTTAAATATTAATAGTTAGATTGTGTCACTACCTCCCCGGCAATGGTGCCAAGTTTTGAAATGTTCCTATAATGGGGTGTTGAAAAAACAATTATTTTATAAGTTAGAATATAGATAGTGGTTAACCTAGGTTGTCTCCAGAGAGAAGCACTCAACAATCAAGTTTGTAACTTTAAATTTAAGAAATAAGTTGTGGTTTTTTTTGAATTGGTTTGGTTTTGAAAATAATGTAATAAAACTAAAGAAATAATTTGAAATTAAAATATTATAATCAATTGGTAAATAAATTTATTGAAAATAGTGAGATAAAATTGGGTGATCAGGTCAGGTTTGTATTTCCAATTGCAATATAATCATAGTTTTATTTTATCCATTTCTCTTCTCTTAAGACGATTAAAGTGAGATTTCACAATTGCTTCCTCACATATTTGATCAATGGTGTTGTTGAGAGTAAAATTTAATAATATCTTATTTTAGTTAACTCACCTTCCTTTTGTTAAAGAGTTTCAACGAATACTCTCAATTAATTTAGGCAATTTCTGATCGGGTGTTGTTTATCCCAAACAATCTTGAATATGCATTACAACTCTCACATGTACTGACAATAACCAAGTACTTCAACACTAAGATCTGATCTATTCCATTGTATATAGACCAGAACCTAGTGAAGGAGATAATTTTAATCAAACAAATCAATAATAACAACAGAATATAAAATCAAATACAATCTCTCAAGATAATATAAACCGTTATTACAATTGAAACCAACTTGAAAAAGAGAGAGATTTTCTTAACATTAAGCATGAGAAATTAAACATTACAAATTGGAAAACCTAACCTTCCCCAATCACTGATAAGATTTACCCCATCATGTTAAGGGTAATTGAGAAGAATTGTGAAGAAGAAGTCATTACAAAACTAAAAGGAAATAAAAAAGGGGAAAAGAAGAATATTAACATTTCCTCCAGAATCTGTCAACCAGAAGTTCAGATTTGGTTCACCCACTATCTCATCGAATAAGGTCGATGTCCCTTATTATAGGTAGTGAGTAAGGGAGTTGTCCATTTACCCACGAAGTTTCAAGGCATTTGGTGCAATGTGGATTGAGTTATGGCCTAATTAGTAGACCTAACTTCTTTTGGCCTCCAATCACTATTCCATCAACCCTACGTTGACCGGTTTAAGTGAAGACCTAATCAAATTATTTCTCCATGACATTAATTAGGAAGATTCCTCATTAAATTTTACTTCGAGCCCAGTGGGAATCACCCCATTTGGTGGTCGGTAGGCTAATATATGGATCATTTAATGAGGTAATGTCTATTCTGCCAGCAAGAATAAGTGTTCACATTGACTGATTTTGTTTGGATTTTTTGAGTTCGAATTGGATATGGGCCTAGAAGATTTATTTGTATCCCACAAACCCTATAATCATTAAAAAAATGAATCACATGAATTGGATGTAAAATTTATGATTTAGTCTTGAAATATAGAGGTAACATAAAACTGTTTAATGTACAAGAATTAACCACTTTTCACATTTAAGCTTAAAACTCACCAAAAAACATAAAATGATCCAAAGAACCTCAAATTGGTTTATTCTAAGGGATCAAATCATTGAAAAAAATACTAATAATTATGAAAATATTAAATATATTAGTGATCCTCCCATCTATATAAAAAAACAACATGAATTCTTGAATAATGTCCTCCAGAACATGAATGGTACACTCTATATGGATATCATCCTAAGGGTGAAATTCCAAGCACAAAATAAATATAACTCCCAAAGGACTCATGTAATACCCTAAATAATTCTAGAATGAAGTGAGAATCATGGAAAAAAATGATCATCAAGGTAACTCTATGAATCCAAACTATTTATTGCATGTAAAGGAATCCTAAGATCTCTATTGAACTCTATTGTTGCATAGATAGAAAGTGGGATGACTATGTGATTCACCCAAAAATCATCTAGACAATCGTTAGAGTTCTATCACGAAGTTCATAGAGATATGATCTCACTTCCACTCTCGAAACCTAAGGTGTTAAACCAAACCCACTGAAACCTAATGCTTTTCCTTTAACTACTAAAAAGTGAGGCATTAATAGTAAAACCCCACTGTAAACTTATTCATCCCTGGACACCAAAAATAACACTAAAGTTCCTAATACATCTTTTCCACACCTGGATATACCACTAATGGAGATTAATGAAACTCCCTCAGAACCTCCTCACACAAAATCACCGGCATCATCCTCCATCCTCATAAAAGGATGATGTGCTCCCCATATTCTGATAATATATCAAGAGAACATCCATTGGATATTTAATTATGTAAGATATCATAGTCCTTATATCTAATATGATCCTTTATATTATTTTATAGAAGTGATGGGGTAAAAACCATTAGTTGGAGGTAAATTGAACCATCCTCACCCACTAAGGACAACTGCAATGATGCTAAATACTCTAATTCCACTCTTAATAACCATGAAAAAGATCTCCAACTAGGAGCATTTTTTTCTTTTCTTCCACTTATCATGAGTATAGAGTATCTTAAATTCATAATATTGGATTAACTCTACCATTTCCACTATCTCAAGTAGAATTCTTCGATGAGATGATATATTTGAGGCTCTTATGGTAAGAATAGATGATAAACCTCTCACCCATAAGGTAGTGTTTCCACATATTAAGGGAAAATAATAACACTACCAACTCTAGATCATAGGTGATGAAGTTCTTCACATGAGGTGATGATAGTGTTTTCATCCATGTTACCCTAATCAATAGTTTCCCCTTAAAAATACAATACAACGGTGATCATGGGGTAATCTTATGAGGAGGTTCTAGACTAAGTTGGAAAACTATCAATTTGTTAATTTGTGTTTGTTAAAGTTAAATATAAAATTGGGTATTTTAAAACAGATAAAAAAATTTAAATAGAATAAAAATTATATCGAGACATAAAATCTACATTATTGGTTAGAAATTGAAAGAAAACTAAACTAAAAGGCTTATATAAAGATAGCAGTAGTGAACAATCTTTGATCCTTGGACACTCCGTTTATCATTTTCTAGTTGAATTATTAAATTATATTTATAAATGATCACTCAAAGACCTACTAGGGAATACCTAAATTTACTTGACACCGTATTTAGACCTCAAATATAGGTTTTGATCCACTCATCAAAATGATCCAATTAGCCAATGACCTTGGAGAAACTAAAATATATTAAGCTCATTGTGCTCGATGGGGGGACCTCAGCCAAATAAATTTAAATAGTTAGAATAACCACTTTACATGAACAATTTGAATAAAAATCTTGATCAAAATAAAATAAGATAAATTCAATAATGAAAATAGGCCTCCTTTAATCATGGAAATAGTTTCTAGAAAAATATAATATGAATATAATGAAGTACCAAACTCAAAAGGTAATAATCCTAGAATATAAAAAAACCCCACCAAATAGAGTTTGGCCCTTCATGGCTTGGTTACTTCCTAGAGAAATCATATTCTTCATAAATAATTCTCTATAAATACCAAATACCTTAATCTAACCATTCTTTAAAATGAAGTTCATATGATAATAAATAGTGAAAATAGAGTTCCAATTGTTCTATCCATTTTATGTCCCCTAAATTTGGCACAAATTTGGCCCTCTTGTTGGAAGAATTTTGGAAAATATAATTGTACAGTGTTCCTCACACAAAAATTATATTTCTCCATAAAAATTTGGGGCTCATTTTAACATGTGGTCAAAAATTAATAACAAGATTAATTAAGATTGCTTTTTCTGGCCGATTTTACTCTCCAACTTCATCTACATTCACTATAAACTTGAACATATTAAAGAATGATTTTAAAATTTTTATTTCGTATATAGATGACCCTTCTAGTATTATCTATTTTCTAGCTGGAATCATTCCATTTGAACAATATTTTCTAGAGTTATTCCTCATTTAATTTTGTGCGATTAACTCTATAAGTCAAAACAACCTTCCACAATAACTAATTTAGTTGGGCCTCAAGAATTTAAAATAAACACTTGTCCCAATTGAAAAGGTTGTAGTAAACTAAATTATGAGGCCTAAAAAAATTATTACACAATTTGGATCAATATTGAAAACTTTCTACTAAAAATATAATAGTGATTGAAAATAGTTAAAATTCCATAATTGAAAAATTTTCACTTTTAACATCAAAACGTCCCTAAAATAAAGAAATGCAACTGATAGATAATTAGTTAATTTTTGGGGTGTAAATAATTTAAATAAAAATAAAAAATAGAATAAATATTATCTCTATCATGAGGACTTAGCTATTAGGACCCATAGACTATCACCACATGCCTATGTATAAAGGAACATCCAATTATTGTCTCAAAGGCATAAAAAACACAACGTACTCAATACCATCATCTGGAAAATTCACGATGGGGGATCCCATCAACCTCTGCCAAAACTCCCAAGAGGAATAATGTAACCTATCTAATGAAATGAAAGGCTTCCCCATCTAGTTCAAAACATTTAATTGTGAAAATAACCTAGATAAATTATGAATTAATCTCCTTGAGTATCCTACCAACCTAAGAAGTGATACACCTCCACCACACTCTGGCAGATCCCAATCTGTCATTGCCTAAAACTTCAATTGGTCCACTACCACACCCTTTACAAACATTCCAGATCCCATAAAGTAGACCTCCTGAATCCATAATTAAGACTTAGTGAGATTTCCATAAATCTAGAGATCCTGGAGTATATCTATGAACATCCTCAACTGTCTCATAGGATCCTCCGTAGAAACCGAGTAAAATCAAATTTCATCGATGAAAACCATTAAAAATAGATTTTGGAATGGATGGAATGTTTGGTTCTTGACTTCCCTAAACACTACTGGGGATTTTATCACACTGAAATCAATCACCAAATACTCATAATGACTATAACAACATAATAATTTCATGTTTGATATATCCAGATCTCACATTCGGAGCTGGACATAACCTAGTCTGAGGAAAATCATCAAGAACCATCTTGCCCCTCATAACTAGTTGAAGAGTTCATCGATCCAAAGTAGTGTATTCTTATTCTTCACTATCACCTAGTTTAGGCAATGGTAATTTACACACAACCTCAATATCTAGTATTCCTTCTTGGATAACAACACTAGGTCTTCCTAGGGTGACACATTGGGATTAAAAAACTCTTACTATAAAATTCCTCCAAATACACCTTTATCTCATCGAATCTGTATAGGATCCATTCAATATGATAATATGGATATTTTAGAAGTCCTTATGTGAAATTAAATAGATATTTATATTTCTCAGTGGGGATATAAGCATGGAATTTCCTAAGTAAAGATGGCGTTATACTCCTCCACTATAAAAGGAAGCGGAAAGCCCATAAAATCTACATCTCCAAGGGTAATACTATATAATTGTTGAGTAATCAGTTTTGTCCCCATGTGTATTATCCATTACTTCTCTGCCTTAGTTTCTTTCTCACACACAAATGAAAACCACATTCTATTATCATGGACGCAATGCATCCTCCACCTAAAATAGTCAATTTGGGCATGAACTGTGGATAGTCAGTCCATTCCTAGGTTGAAATCATAAGGCCTCATTTCTAATAAAAAAACTAACAAGAAGTTATCTTCTCTAAGAGTCATATCATAATATCTACAAAAGTGTGTGATCATTGAATCCCCTTCTGTATGAGCCTCCAAGCGCAAGGGTCAAGCCAAAGGCTCAACCAGAATCTTTAAGTCTCAAACAAGATAATTGGAATGATAATAGTGGATTACACATAGATAATACCTCCAATAATCTCAAGAACCTATTGTTTATAGTCCTATATTGCCTGTAGTTATCCTCAACCCAAACTACTATCTCCCTTGGCCTATCAAGGACCACATGGGATGGTGGTGGAAATAGTTCAAACCATCTACAACCTATTTCTTCTCTCCCTACTCTTCTTCCATGTATGTCACCCTATAGACCTCCATGTTCATTCCATTGTCTCTACTTGGTATTTCTATTGATCATATCTTTATTAATTGCATAGAGGTTTGGAAATTCATGCATGAGATGTCCCCAATCGTCATAAGAGAAACACTACCTCTATCTTGATAGACTATAACCATACTAAGATCCCTAAACTACAGTCCCTCTTCCCTGAGATTCTCTCCTAAAGAATATCGCATGCTCAGATCCCTTTGTATGTCATCAACCACCAATTTCCAAGGTCTCATCTTCTATGTGTACAATACCATCACCAACTATCAACATCTTCCCACCCACAAAGCTATGTCCTACCAAATCCCACTCAATCACTCCAGTTTATATAGGAATGATAAGAGATATCAATTCATTTCTGATATATTGGTACAGGACCCTCGTACAGGCCCATTATTAGAAGAAAAGGTTAGGGACTATATCTAGAGAGTATCTCAATAAGTTGGTGAACCTATATGAATACTCTTCTACAGTCATACTACCATGTTGAATATATATAATCTTCTGGATACACACCTCTCACAACGTTTCTAGATAGAACACCTCCTTAAAGAGATAATCAAAGTATTTCTAAGAGCAGGTTATCTTATCATGTGTATGATTCACCAGACTCCACCTTATCCCCATAAAGTCCAAAATAAGACCCAATTCTAGGACCACCAATTGATATAAAGGAGTACTTATAAGTCTCAAAACTTGAGTAACTACCTATTACTAGTCCTTAGCTGGTTTCGGGTCTGGATCACCCTAAATCCTAGGATTCGATTCCTATAAAACCAATTAATCACACTCAACCTGTGAACAGTCACATCTGGTACAGTCGACATAACCCACTTCTCAACAAGTGGGGGAAAACTGGAAAACTACCTAGAGAAACAACCTATTTTACAGGGAAATGTACTGAAGTCTCAACACATGGTGGATCATCAAAAAAACTTAGTGGATCATCATTATAATCCCTCTAGAGAGTCTAGGCTGACAGCCATGATAGAGGAATCTTGAAATAATCAATACATACCATTGCTAAAGAGTATATTGTTGGATCTGACTCAGGAAAACATGGAAACCACGACCCATTATTATATGAAGCTCATACAAATTTTCTCTACACAACCAATTTCTATACACAATGATTCAACAATCATGTTGTCAGAGTCCTAATGAATAGATACATTGGCCATTATACCCACACAAGAGTCCATGTCCTGAGAGCTTAACTCAAAACACGTAAACATGGTTTCCCGGGGTTCTTAAACCTATCCTCACATTTAAACAATCTCTAAACTGCATTCTTGATATGAACACTTATATGATACCACTCTATTGTAAACCAATCCACCGAGGTCCCTTTTAGCTAGTGGTAAACCAAGTGTTACACCCTAATCTCTCCTTCAATGGTCCAGGGGATCGAAACAAGAATTGAGTAGGTATATCTCCCAAATGGGAGACCTTAGCCTATGTACATGTATAAACACACACACACACGTCTACAAACACTCATTCAAGGTAGAAAGATAAAACATAACTGACACAAAAATTCATGCATGACATCTATCTCACGTGAGAGTACAAAAAAATGTACTGGAAATAATAAAGGGAAAATACAATCCCACTAAAATTCATAAAAGATTCAAACCTTTTTAGAGTATGGGGACTCTTATCAAATGAAACACCTGGTGTTAACCCTATTCTATCTATTTCACTATGCTTCACTAGATCCAGGTCCTCCTAAGACTCCATCAAATGCCTTTTCATCCACATAATACACAAAATGTGTGGGTAGAGCCCATGTAAGGGTGGGTATAACAATACCTTGTGGGAAACTTCAAAATCACTAAACATAAATCATCAAGATAATAGTAAACTAATAACAAAAAAGGTATGTCAATTAGGATATAAAACATAGAAATAAAAAAATATGACCTAGATATACTCATGATAAACATCAAGTCAAAAAAATTTCTCATCCATATTTTCATCCATAGGGTTCTACTCAACACTTCAAGTTAATGCTCATTCAGGATAAATCACTCCATGATCTATTATATAATTGATGGTTCTCATCCAAGAGGTTGTTCTCATCAAGACTTGATAAAGAAATACCCATTGGAACTCTAAAGATCATGATACACTAATAGGGGATCTCACCTAAGGCCTATGGGGTATATAAGAACCTACCTATAATAATCCAATAAGTAGGGGATCATATGCATGTGTAATTTTTTCATGATGATTTGAAAAACCCCACCTTGGGAAGGTGATATAATGATATATGATCACACCTTGGGTAATGTAGAGTGATTCCTTAACTCAATATGAGATTAATCTTATATATGGGATCATAATCTCATTATTTGGATATAATGTATTGCTTTACCTTAATAGGGATGGAATATGGGAACACACCGAATAGATTTTGGTTTAGACTAAAGTGACATATGGCCTCAACCTTCCATGGAAAAAGTATACTATCAGTACTAGGGGTACACATCATGTCTTAGTTTCCCCTAGTTTTCCTGAATCTCATCATCTACCATGGAATGTATTTCACCATATACATGGAATGTTATTTTATGATATATAGAGTGGAAGGTTTGAGATGGTACTCAGTTTGGTCCACCTTCCTGAGTTTATCCCTCTAGCTTGTGACGGTGTACACTAGCCATGCTTCTGTACCTGGCCATACTGTGTACTTGGTTATCTCTGAGTATTTGGTCACGCTTGTGCACACTGGCCATATACATGAAGAACTTCCATCCATGGGTCACATGGTATGTGACATGACTCACTTGGCTAGTGTTATTCTTCATTATGTGTAAATCCTATAACTGCATGTGGGGACCACACAAAGATTTTTATTTAAACTACATGCCATATAGTCAGAATTTATCTAGAAATTTTATTCTATTATTTATGTCTCTCTCATACTTCCTTCACCATTTATTATACCTCTAGAACCATTGATAAAAATGGATCTTAGATCGACTAAGCCTTGTCATCACTGGGGACCAGATTCTAACTGCATCCTCCACTTATGAAATGATCTAAGTCTTCAAATGACACACATTCAAACTAAAAAATAGAGTATCCCAATCTAATCACAATATATTCTTAATCATCCTTATTAATCAAATATCCTCAATCATTCCATCTTTATTAGTCTCACACATGTAGAAATGATCTGTTGTTGAAAATATTGAATGCACAATGATAGGTTTCAAGGTTTTTGTCAAACAAATGACCAAATATAATGTTGGTGATGATCTCACAATGAAAGGTTAAAGAAAACACAAAACAAATAAAAGGAAAAAAATTTGGCCATTTTTTAAGGATTCTATCAATTATTTTCCATTATAATGATGAATTAAGAACTAATAAACAACAATAATCATTAATAAATATTCTAAATTCCCAGGTAAAAAAACTATGCACCAAAAAACATGACAGACCCATGAATCAATAAACTAGTGGATTTGATTCATGTTGTTTATTGGTTAAAAAATGGGATTATCCAATGAAAAACAACCACCCAACCTCAAGTTTAAATCAATTGATAATGTAGAATGGTCACACGTCATAATTGTTTGGTAGTTCTATAATCTTGAATCAGTAATTTTTCATTGATCATCCAAGAATTTTTCCTCTAATAGATCCTCTCTCAATACTGAGGGTTATGCATCTGACCCTAGAGTTTTTGAAAAACTTCATTTATATAGAATATAATTAGGTTAGTATTTTAATTATGACAATTAAATAAATTTATTAATATATTTAATTATTATTCTTCCCAAGACAGTGCTCAATCCGAACAACCGATGCGTATAATAATTATGTCACACCTAGGTTAAAACCTTCATTTTGGATTCAAAAGCGGTGTCATATTTTCAATCAGACACTCCCTTTAGGATTTATTCTATTATTTATGAAAATATTTTTCATGTCATATAACATATTTAATTCTTTTATTATATCAATATTGATCCTCCTCTAGCCTTATAATATGACGCTAACATAGATCCTAGTTTTGAAAATATTATTTAAAATATTTTTCAAAGCTTTACATGGATGAAATAGTGTCATTACATATGGGGTCGTTTTTTATAATTTTTTAATATGGTAATATTCTTCCACCTCTATAGTAAAGAGTTTCTTGTAATCCCACTAGGAGTAGAACTCTGTTTGAACTATCGAAACACATGTGTTGTTATTTGATTTTTTATTTCTATAATTATCATCTAGATGGTCTTATATAGTGTGCATTTTAGAATTATGGTTCATGGTAGGGTTTATTTGTCTTACTTTTTTTAACACATCATCGAAGTGTGTTTGTTCTAGTCTGATAATTTTTGTTAATTAATTTCTTGTTTTGAATCATTTGAATTTTATAACAATATTGAAGGTTCTAGACCCAAAAGTAGTATGAAATATTGTTTGTAGAGTTTGATATAATGAAATGTCATTTATGGTGTTTCAGAGCTCAGTTAAACATCATCATTTTTTATCATCCTTATAGGAAAATTATGGTATGTTTTTTCAGACCCCTCTTATAGAGTTCTGGTTTCTGTGAGAGTTATTTTATTCAAAAATGGTGTTGATAGATGATGGTAAAGTATGGTTTGATAAGTTGGATGAGATAGATTTTAGATTTTGAAAAATATTGACAAATGACATTCTACTTTGGAAAGATATTGATCTTCCTTTGAGTGACACTAAACCAGAAGTGATAGAGATATAAGTATAGTAATGTCTTGATAAGAAAGTATTAGGGTTGGTCTTATTGTCACCATCCTAGAACATTCCTTATAACTTAAATAAAGTGAAGAAAAATTTGGGGCATATAAAGAAACTTTTCAATATGTATGAATCGCTAACTAAAATGAAAAAAAAAATCTAATATAGAGGATGTTCATCATGATAATGTTATAGTAAAATCTAGTGGTTTGTCATGTTAATAAATTCAAAATAAGTTAGTGTTAGTTAGAATTGATAAAAATAAAACTCATATATATGGAGTGGGTTTTATTGTTAATTTCATCACTCCTAGAATCATGGGATAGGATGGTTACCAAGGTGAAACTCAAGAAGTGATATGAAGTTATTTTTTATAGGAATTTAGAATATAATATTGAAAGAGAAGATTCAGCTAAAGAAGGTTCAAGATTCTATTATAAATTACTAGAAGGTATAATGTAGGGTACATTCCACTATATAAAAGCGTGATAAGAAAAAGGAAAAGTAAGAATAATTAGAACACAAAGTAACTCTATTGAATTTCATCCCTTATGTTATAATTTTGGAAATAAATTTTTTATGAAAAAATATTTTAGAGTGTAAAGACTAAATTATGAAATATATTCTTTTAGATGAGAATGTGAATATATAAATTTGGAAGATATGCCAGGTTTATTTTTAAGTGTCTCCAGTCTTCTTGAGTCATGGATTATAGATTCTTGGGAATCTTTTCACTCAAATCCAAGAGAATGAGTATAAAAATTTATAAACCAAGAATATTGAAAAACATATATTCTATGAATGGTAAAAGTCTCAAGATTGTAGGAAAGGGATATTTTTTCATCAAAACATGGAATGGATGCTTGCTAAAATTAAAAGTAGTTAGGAACATACCAATATAAAGGAAAAAATTTTATTTCAATAGGATTGGTGAATGATGTGGGTTTCTATACTAATTTTTTGAGTGGGGTATGGAAAGTTACATGTGGTTTCATTGTGGTTTAAAAAATAGTGAAGGATGGAAAATTGTAGATATTTGGAGGTTTGGCAAGATAAATGAAGTTGAGTAAACAACTTCCACAACATTGCATCGTGAAATATTCGAAAAATTAAGTGATAAAATAATTTCTACTAAAGGAATAATGAAGGCTATAAGAATGGAGTGAAAATCATGTGATTAATTCATTGTAATCAATAGAAGGTGTCATTCTAAATTAATGAAAATGTACCCAAGGATTAGAAGTTATTATTAATTAATATGAATGTATAGGTTTATTCTCTAGTTGATGAGAGTTGTCACACACACTCTCAAAGTATTTTTGATTTTTTTACTAAGTGTTCATAGAAGTTGAACTAAGTAATTATCTTAAATAATAAGTAAATTAAAAAACCATTAATAGCATTGAAAAAAATGAAATGGGTAACTAAATATGGTGGGTTTGTTGAGTGATATCAAAATGAAACAAGATAAAAAATAATAAAAAATTTTATGAATAACAAACATATTAATGATTTTGATTAATATAATATACCCATTAATTATTCACTAATAATTATCCCTTATGGAAAAATTAATTCAATTTTAGTTACTTAATTTATTGACCCTGAAACCCTATTGAAGAAAATGTAACCATAAATATTGAAACAAATTGACACTAAGATAAATTTGAGATTTCCAATCCGAGAACCTTACTTTGATTGTAGTCCAAAATTAAATATATGGTCCATAAGAAATTAGGGCATCACCGAAACTACAAAAATATTAATTTATTTTGTATTATAATTACATTTAAATCAAAAATATTGATCCCAAGTTGATTAGATTTTATTTTTAAATTATTTCTCTCATAAATGACACTTGGTTATCCTCACGTGAAATGTAAGAATCATTAAAGTGACTGAACTTTAAAAAATCATTTTTTTTAAAATATATATTTTAAAAATATTGATTACATATATTAAAAATAATAAATAATTGGGATAATAATTATATTGTCTATAAAACAATTTGTGCTCCCATTGGTAAATTTTTTAATGTCGATACGATTTGAATAAGAAAAGGATTAAAATGGTAAACCCAATATTTTCTCCACTCTTAGATTACAACACCAGGAATCAAATAAAAAATATTAAAATAGTGAAACTAAGAGATATTATTTAATATTAAAAGATATTATAATCAAAAAAGAAAATAAATGAGAAGTATAAGAAGAGGAGGAGGAGTCCCTTCTTTGGAGAGATCATTGCACAAAGTCCTTCTTCTTCAAAATGGTTAGAGAGGTGGAATGGAATATATATCTTTAAATTCATGCAATATATACATTTAAAAACTCTCAAAAAGTATAAAAAATAAATTAATTTGAGTGGGTATAGGGTTTAAAATGTTAATAAGAATACATGTGGATTTATGCCTCCAAAATTTACACTACATTGAGTAGCCTTTGAGACCAATTTCCAATAAAAACTAGCTATCCTTATATTTAAATAAAATTTTATAAATTATGTTATATAAATTATGGAATAATTTCATCTTATTCCATGAATATGTTGAAAGTTTATGGCCTAAATGGTGAGGTAAGGTCAAATCGATAAAATATAGACCGTCTCTGCATTAATAGACATGTTTCACCATTCAAATAAGAGGTCAAGATTTAATTCCATTAATAAACAATATATATAAATTAATTTAATATTTATCAAAAAACATTCATGTAAAAATTATTCCTATATAAATTTTGATTATAAAAATACTCTCATGTACTGAAAGGGAAAAACAAAATCTTCATAGAATTTCCAAATTCATGCTCAAAATGAAACATTTCCAATAAATATTCAACTAAATATTAATGTGGGGAAATTATATCAATTATTATCAAAAAAATATTCAATAGAATAATGGATTATCAACTCCACTACACTTACCCTTCTTCACTTCTGAAAAAATTCACATTTCTGAATTTTAGTAATTGATGTATTTTGACATTTATCAATCCATGTAAGTAATATGAGAAAAGATATAATCCAAAAAAGAATTATATATAAAAAAAATTAAATTAAATGTCTTCTATATTATATAAAAATTTATCAAATTGGATCAATGACACTAATTAGGCTTTTATAAGTTATTATCTCTCTATGTCATAAATTCCCCATGTGTGTTTGCGCCAACCATTTAAAACATAACACTCCACCATTTGTTCAATACATTCATGTCAAGTTATAATATTTTGATTAACTTTATATTTTCCACCAAACCAATTCTGCATCTATTAGAATTAATTTCCAATACCCTCTCAATTTAACATTTATAAAAGTGAAACCTTAATATCATGGCCTAAATATCCCTATATGTGGTACATTTCATCACCCTCTACTTTATTTTAATTTTTTTTTTTTTTTTTTTTCTTGAGTTCATACAACTACCGAATATTTTGTAAATACACATAGGTAAATCCAATATAATAGTGAAATTTATAAAAATAGAAATGAATATATGGAAATTCCATTATTTTAAGATTAAAAACAAATACATAACTTTATTATACATTTAAGACTATAAAAAACTCCCAAGTCGGGATTTTATGTGAAGTTGGGTGGATATATTAAATGAAAAATATTTACATAAATTTACCATAATAAATGGTTTAAAAATATCAACGGTTTCATAAATACATTATCAATAATACCATTTACCAAATTCCATTTTCACTCAAATTAACCACCGATGATGAAAATATTCCAAGGATTAACTTACTTATCATGAGATAGAAAAATTTCAAAATGTATGTCTAATAGATTTAATTAAATTAATGAGTATGTGACTTAAATTCTTTGTTTTTATTTTTTTATACTTTTTAAAATTAAAAAAATTGAAGGAAAAACTAATAAAAATGAAAAAACCCTAAATAAGTTACCTAATATTTTATACCCTCACTAATAACTAAAATTACATATTTTCCTTAATGTGATCTTATAAAATGATATATAAATATGAAATATATATTTTAAATTAGGAAAAATAATACGAAAGTAATTGATTAATGGATATATTGATATTCAAAAGTTATATAGGTCTCTTGTAGTGTGATGACATAAACTACATGTGTGGGTAATCCCTATAAGCACTAATTTAACCAATGATAATTGATGGTAAAGATAATTATTGTAGCTCCTTGTATGACATATACTGTGTCATGTAGAAAAACAAGAGATTCATCATAGGTAACTAAAAATATGGAATTAAACTTACCAAGAATTAACTTTAATTGTGAAATAAAGATAAGTAATTTGTCTTTCATATAAAGCTAATTTTTTGGGATCGTTATATCTTGTGCTGATTTTGATATATATTTTTAGAGCCTTGAGTTTTAATATGATAAAAATTTAATCTCATTAAGATAATAAATTTGTAGTTTCCTTCATTCTGTAGCTTGGGCTAAATCCATGGTTCATTTCCTTATCACCCAATGTTCTCAATGCTCAATTTCCATGTAGATGTGGATTTATTTACCCATACAAAATGGTAGGAGAAAAATTTGGTGTTTCTAATGTCATCCTATAAGACCATAATGTATCATCCAATTTTTTTCTATAATCCTTTCTATTACGCTACACCATTTTCTCTATTATCTACTTAAAATCCTGATTTAAAGCTATCACCAAGCCATTTGTTTGTGGGTTGTATAATGTTGATATTTTTTTGTCACCCCATACTTCTGAATAAGGGAAGAAAAAATTTATTTTAAAATGTGTGACCCTTGATCATTGGTGATATCCTTTCATACTTTAAATCTATAAAAAATCCAATCCTTGAAAAAATATTTGAAAATAAGAGAATCATTAGTCCTAGTATCCATATCCTTCACCCATTTTCTAACATAATCAAAATAAATAATAATGTATAATAAACTAAATGATCTTATAAATAGGACTATAAAATCGATTCCCCATAAATAAAAAATATCACTATATAATATTGGTTGTTAGGGCATCTGAATTCTTCTAGAAATTTTGGAATTATGTTGGAAATATTGTCATTTTTAAAAAGACATGTGGAAATCATGGAATAATAAAGGCCAATCAAATACTGAGTTTAATAATTTCATTGTTATCATTTTGGGTTAAAATTGTGCAATACAAAAAAAGTGTATAACAAAAATATAAAATATACTAAGACTCATGGTTAAGCTCACATATCCTTTTGTCTTTGTCTCTACAATTGTTCTAAATGTAAGAATTATCCTACACATAAAATCTAGACTCAATCTTTAATTTTTTATTTTTTTATTTTTTTTAATTTTATAAATTTTAAATGCAACCACATAATTAACTAAATTAAAATATCAAGGATATTTACCAAAGATGGAATAGATATTTTCATCACAAATTTTATATCAAAGTGGTACTTGGTTTACAATATGAAATTCCAACATGTCAGTTATCTCGCTAATGTGGTCAGCCACCAAGTTTCCAAACACATTTTAACCCTTTATCTTCATTAAAAACTCTTTAAAATGATGATCCAATGAATAAGTCCCATCTTAAAATATTACTTCTTTAAGAGGTTCTAACAAGCTATATGGAAATGGAAAATGACTAATTTAAATCCTAATAAATAAGACAAAAATATATCCTAAAAGAATATAACAGTAAGAAAATACTTTACTATTGTGGTGTTGTTTTATTAAACATTATCTAGTGTCATTGAATCATATTAAATCACATTGTAATTCCCTTCCACCCTATGAAATAAGAATACTCTAACTACAATGTTCGAATTGTAACACAGAATATCAGATGAGACCTCCTTTTATGGGGATTGTATGATCCCTGGTTTGGTGAGAATTTTCTATATATAATTAAGTAAAATTATATAAGAGTAATTAAATAAAAAATTATAATCCTTTTTATGTTGTCACAATAATAGTAGGGAAATATAACAAAAACTTTTGATGAAGTTTCAATAAAAACTTGTTTGTTCTGGGAATGATCTAGCATCATGCATACATATAGATATGGAAAGGATTTAATAATAAAAACCTTAGATCTATCAAATTATATTCCATATTTTGATACTATACTCCCTAAGATAATTCTGTGTTACACCATGAAATGAAATTTCTAAAAGTTCAAAAGTAGATTTTTCTCAATGCAGAGATGAAACGCCTTAACCAAATTCATGAAAAACTCATAAAATAAAGAATCATACATATAAAAATAATAGATAAATACCACTATATAAGTATTGATCAAATAAAAAATGGTCACCATGTATCTCTAGAAGGAATATAGGAAATGATACTATCTAAATGGTATCCTTTAGTAATAACATGTAAATAATGGGAATGTGAATGTAATCTTCTCATGACCCTCAACCTAAAGAGAAACTGAAAAATAACTAGATAATCTATCCAAGAAACAACATTGTGTCTTACCCACATGTCCCTAAAACATATTATTAACGAATTGGAGGGTAAATGATCCTTGTGAGTTTATTGACTTAACTTCAAATAATCAATACACACCCTCCAAATTTTTTCACCCATGTTGGAACTAACTTCTCACACTGATTTCTAATAATTTAACAAAACTTTTCTTAGGAACAACATAAACTAGAATAACACATGAAGAATCTGAAATGTGGTAAATCAAACCCACCTTAATAAATATATCAAATTATTTTTTGACAACTTCTGAAAGTGTGGGATTAATTCAGCTTTTTGGAAACCTTATCAGTTTATCCCAATCCTTCAAAAGAATCATATTCATAAAAATGAAGGGGATAATTCCTGATATTTCATACAAGGTCCACATAATTTCCCAACTATTTTCCCTTAAAATATTTTAAAGTTTTTCTTTATGTTCAGAGGGGATAATATTAGCAATGATAATAAGTAATCTCACGCCACTTAATAACTATGATAATTTTAGATTTTGTGGAAATGTATTTAGTTCTAATGTGGGGGTGATGTATGGATAGAGATATAAAATAAAATATAATATAATCACGGTTAAAATATGTATTATAATAGTTATCTTGAATATCATATAATAATTAATAAAATTAATTAGTATGCTTAATTTCCTTGTCATAATCAAAAATAAACTACTCAAGATCTAAATGTTAATCTATATGAAAATTAAATCCATCAAAGTGGTGATCATGAAAAATTGAATTGAAAATTTTATTATACACTAAACTTAACCCAATTATCATAATCTCCAAAATTATTGAATAATCATAGATCAAAGTTTTTTTAACAGATGGTTCAAATGGGAGACAATGAAAGTTGATTGATCCTCTGAGCAGTACTTCATGGAGTTTATAAATTAAATCTCATAGATTCTTCCCCAAACTCTAGGTAAAGTGTTCCATCATGGATATATATTATTTTTTTAGTAGTTTTGAGGAATTTTATATCTAATATAATGAGATCATTGTGATTTACTTGATCATTATCCACATTGAGAATGTAGAAATCTACATAAGTTATCATTTCTCTCATCCAAATAAGTACACCTCAAAGACTCCCACTAGATATTTCATAGCACTATTTTCCAATTACACCACCAATATTTTAATATTAAATTAACCAATATAAAAATAAGATAATACATAATGTGGAATTGTATTTATGGAATCTCAAAAATCACATAAAGCCTCAAAAAATGGTAACTTACTTATAATGCACAGGATGGTGAATGTACCTATAAACTTTCACTTTATAGGAATCAACATGGTGGGTGTCATGAGTGTGGATATATTCTTCCCATAGTCCATCTAATCATTTAAATTTATCCATATTTTATTTTTATATAGTTATTTTAAGAACTTTTTATACCTATGAATTTTCATGATTGCATCAAGTAGACTAGTGTTGATCTCAACACTCTTTAATGTATCCAAACATAATTTTTATCTCATTTTCATCCATTAATTATTTTGTAAAAATATATTTGGAAAAGGAATGGGTTTTGGAGGAACATAAAAAATCTTCTTCTTACCTTTTTCATTCTCCTTTGGCTACTCATTGATTGATCTTAAATAATGTTTCTCTGAAGATAATGTGAATTTTATTGGATAGATAGGGCACTCTATCTCAATAGTTTACTTCCTGTATATCAATGTAAAGGAACTAACATTCTATATCTGATTCGGAGTAGGTTAGGAAGAATATTTTCAGTGTTCTTATTTATAATTTCATGGAGGGTGGTGATAATCTGGCTAATTTTCATCTTCATCTCCCTCAAATTTATTCCCTGACTCCTCAACACATTCTATTGATAATAAATAATTTTAAAAAAAGATAATATTTGGAATAATATAACTTTAGTGGTAAATTTCCTTGTTTTTTCACATATTGATTCTTGTTATTCAAATCACTTTTGGGGTTGTAAAAAACATTATTGGTATGGTGGAAGTTGTTGGATTTTTTTGAAAAGGATCCCCTTTTTGTTTTCCAGATTCATACCTCATGTTTTGTTGATCCTTCCAACCATGGTTTTATATTAATATTAAGGAACCATAATTATTTTATGGGGGTTCATGATTCTACTACTGAAGTGGTCTATCAGTGAATATTGTTACATAATTATCTATCTCTTATATTTGTTATAAATAATCCTACAAAACCACAACCTTTTAAAAATTATAAATTCGTTTGAATTTTACTGAATCACATGTATTTTAGTCAGTTATGGGGGTTATGAAGGTAAATGGTGGATTATAATTATTTTTATGATGAACAATTTTGTAAAAAAAAATCAACTATAGACTATAGTTGATTCATATCATAAAGCATTGCTTCATTCCGTGAAACAATTGTGTAGAGGGAAGGATCCCCTTTAAAGAAAAAACATCTCATGAACCTTAAAGTTATTCTATGAAACCATTCGGTAGTGTTTCTTATATTTTTTATTTAATTAAAAAAATTAACGGTAGATTTTATATTAAAATTAGGGTTTCCATCTTTGACAACCATGCAATGGATCCCCCTCTCGATTGTTTTTATTCCCCTTCTATTGAGGTTTCTCCACTATTCAAAAATAGAATCCTTTGCTATTTTTTATGAGTAGATGTTAGCATTAAAGATAATATTATTCCTCATATTTATCTATATCACTTATAATTTAAATATATATTGTTTTTTACATTCATTTTGAACTATCTCTAAGGAATTATTCTACTTTACTAATTTCTACTGGTCTAGCTCAAATTAGTGGATGATATTGGACGAGTGGACATCTGTGAGTATAAGGTAGGTGGTTTATAAACATTTACCTTAAATTATCATCATTTTTTGTTTTTTTTATGATTTTTGGTCATGCTGATATACCATATGTTTGACCTAAATCTCTAAAAAACTATTGTGGGACCTAAAATATGAAATAAAACCTCTCCACTAACCAAAAATAGCCCATTGACAAGTAGACCCAGATTTTATCCACCATGTGGGGTGTTATTGACCTTCAAATGTGAGTTGGGAAATTAAAGGGATGACCCTAGAGATGCCAAAGACATAAAATATGGTTGTGTGTGTGTGAATGGGATGTTATCCACCACTTTGGGGCTAATTTACTTGAGATATAATCTGGGTAACAGAAGGGGTGGCCCTAAGTGAACCATGACTTAAGAAATTGATCATCTATGTGGTTGGGGGTTCCTGGGACATACTATTTGTAATGCCCCTACCCTAGTTACCCAGATTCAGTGCATTATTAGATAACATTGGCATGATCACAAGGAAATCATGTCTCGAAACACCGATCAGTTTAGTATTATTGGAAACAAGATTCATACATAAGTTTAACTTTACAGCTTGAAGAGAAATACAACACAAATATATTTCATTAGAAACATCCAAGTCTCTTATATTATGCCTGCAATTCACTTATAACTAACTTCTTCATATCCTGGGAAAATGAAACATAAGAAAGGGGTGAGCTCAAACTCTCATTAAGGGTAACTAATATAGCAGAAAATGACAAAAATATTAAGCATGGTAAATAATTGAAACCACGTGCCTTTACCAATAATAAACAAGAATACTTTTATGGAATAAATATGAGCTGAGTAAATAATGCCATAATAAAACATAATCATGGGTATTGTACTAGTTGAATGACCACATGAACCATAGATATCATTTCCATAATGAGGGAATGTATAATGCCGTACATTCTGAAACATTTTGTAAAGGACTCGGCCAAGACGCCTGAAAATGATTAAGGCCTCGGCCAAAACCGTAAATCAAACTGGGAAAGGGCCTCGGCCAATTCCATGTCTATTTGTCTCATGAGACATACCGATGTATTGAGGAGCTATATCAGGCTCCACCCATCACATACTAAGTCCAATACATTCCCCATATGAAGAGGTTTAAACATATCATAAACATTCGTATTAAAAATAGCATATAAAATGTCAATACTTTAACCATAAATCATGAATGTTATAAAAATAGAACATACACAGTCAAAAATATCACAAAACCTTCAATAAAAAATAAAAGTTTTTTATCATAATAAATCAACTCCAAATAAACGTAAAATCCATCAAAGGATGTTGACATAGATGAAATCAAAACCCTTTTTAGAGAAATATATCTGTCTATTTTGAAATCATTTAAGAGTCACAAAATTATAAAATAAAACATTTAATTTGAAAATATTCTTATAATCTTTTAAGGGAAGCTTCGACGAGTTTATAATGGTAGAAAATAGCCACACCCGCTGTATAAGTTAAAAAATACATTCTTACCATAATTTTGTCGAAAAGGTTAAAAATGACATTGTTTGGAAAATGACCAAAATATTCCATTATAAACATCTTATAAAAATTCAACAAGGATACAAATTACATTAACCCATAGTATATAAAATATTAAGAAGGTTTTGAAATACATTTTTAAGAAACATGGATGTGGATGATAAAGAGGTGCCAGTTGATAATTACGTATAAACAAGCTCGGATAATTAATAGATTGTGAAATAAACCATTACCTTGTAATTTTACTTGGTTAAGGGTAGGTTAACCTCCTATATAATGGTGAAATAATTTTTATTAAATTATACAATAATCATATACATTAATATGATATCATATATGATCTTTTAACATTGCTTTGTTAATAATATCTTAGTATTATCGTCGTTTCGGGTGTTGACTTACTTGTTTTATTTTATATGTTTTGTTACATAAGTTGTGTTTATTATGGATAGGTTGTATCTTATTAATATCCTGAATGATATCAAGTCCTTAGACATTATTTTTAATCATCAAATGAGAATTATACTTGAATGGATACTATATGGAATGAATCTTATTGCGTTCGTGGAGAAGGTAGTCCGTACGTACGCACGAGCGACAATATCATTATTTTGATATTAAAATAATATATAATTGGATGGTATTTTATATATAAATAATAACTATAATGTTATATTTATTATTTACATGAATTACACATCATTATTATACTCATCCAAATAATAATGTATTGAATAACAATTACACCACGATGTGGAGACGGTAGGTCGTACGTACGCACGTATGGTGACATGTCATTCAAAGGATAGATAGAATACTAAATATGGTTGTACCATATTTATAAGAAAATCACAATATATAGAAGATATTGGATTTATTATTTTAGAATGGAAACAACAAAGAAATAAGAAGTTGAAGAAGAAATGAACTTGAAAAAGGGTGGTGAAAACATTACCTCTTCTTCGGGTTCTTCCTTTTGATTTGATCAAAATGGCTCGTTAGGTTGGCTTTCTGACTAAAGGAAGGCCTCTAGGATGAAGGTAGTATTGTTGAGAGGTTATTTGGGTAGAGTTTGGACGATCCAAAAGGCTTTGAAGGTATGAAGAATTGGTTAGAAGTGATGTCCTTTTATAAGGGGGAGGAGGGGCTCTTTTGGAAAAACTTAAAGTATTAATTTATAATAAATTCATATTCGGTTTCTAATGGCTCAAAAGTGGATTATTAAAATTATAAGGTGGTTATGTGTCTAAATCCTTTCAACTGATAGATTTTAGACAGGTTTGGGTGATTATATTAACCTTATCTTTTAGTTTTAACTCTTAGTTAATTAGATTTACATTTATCATGTCACTTTGTATTTTTATATTATATAGTTAATAAACATACTATATACATCCAAGATACCCCCAAGTGGTACATTAATGATACACCTATCATGATATAAGTCCTTTTTCTAAACCTTATATTTTTAGGAATATAATATCAATTAATAATATAATACTTGTTTTAAAAACTCATTTGTGTCAATTTTGACAATATTTAATAATTGATTTTTGTTAAAGTCATAACAACTGTATTAATTCAAAAAAAATCATTTAAGAAATAATAACATGTCATATTAACCAATAAAATTCTCTTATGGCATCAAAACTTTCAAAATATATTTATTTTAACTTTTATAATACCAATTATTTGATTATTTCATTAATAAGGAAAATATTGCATCATAATTGTGTCATAAATAAATTTAATTATTAAATGTCTAAAAATTATAAATAAATTTCTATTATGTATTAAATAATTTTATATTTCTAATGAATATTTATAGTCGAAAATATAACATATATAACCCTATATAAAAATTGTTTTTCTAAAACATATATGCTTTTGTCTTTTTTGTATTTACTTTTACTTAATTAATATAAAGTGTACTTATCACCTACAAGTGGCTCCATGGGGTCCTGAAATCAACCCAAAGATGCCCATGGTCGGACATGTATCAACCAATAAGGTTAGAACATATTTTGGGGTAATTTATTATTATTATAATATTTTTTATACCCTTATTTACCGGATTTACCCTTTAACCATGGTAAATAAAATATTTACCGAAGTAATTATTCAAAATGTCTAAAAATAAAAGTTACCTATTTACAAAATTTGTACCTCCTGATTCTAAATATGGAATCCATTTTTCTAAATTCAAAATACAGAAGTGGAAGAAATTAATTTAAAATTAATTCCCGTTGTTAAAACAAAAAAGCATGTTTTTAAGAGATAATAACTATCAAAAGATTGACACTTGTTTATGTCCAGTTTAAATGTGAAATTATGTCCAATGACCAAAATTGTATTAAATGGTAAAAATATATTCTAAATATACTTTAAAACCACTCAAATTCATAATTTATCACTATTAATTATTTTGATTAAAAAAGTTATTTTTAATTAAAATTTAGTTATTTTCACTATTCATCAAAATATAAAAGTTATCAAAAAAGTACCAAAATTTTACCCAAGGCTAATTTAAATATTCTGAATCCAAAAATGATGTCCATTTTGAGAGATAAAATATATAAAATTTCAAAAAGATGTTATTACTATTCATAATGGCTACTTTGATTGGTCGTGGTGTGTTAGAATCTCGAAGTTGCGTACAACACACGCTATTGTGTTATTCAAAGAGAACCGTACCGTGGATGCTTGGTGTGTTACATTCTCCCCTCCTTCAAATAATTTCATCCTCGAAATTTCTATAAAATTACTGTATAAAAATACTCAGGTGGTTCTTCATCATAAGTTCCTCGGGTTCCCATATTTCCTCTTCCATCTTATGGTTCCTCCATAGAACTTTTACCAGACGAGTCGTCCGGTTTCTCAGCACTTGTTCTCTCATATCAAGAATCCTGATGGGATCTTAGCAATAAGATAGATTGGGTTCCAGTTCTAATTCCTCATAAGTGAGTACATGTGTTGGCTCAGGCATGTATTTTCTCAACAGTGATACGTTGAACACATCGTGAACTTTGGAGAGATTTGGCGGCATTTCCAAATGGTAAGCTATAGCCCCAATTCATTCTAGAATTTCAAAAGGTTTGATGTACCTAGGACTCAATTTTCCCTACTTGCAAAAACATATAACTCCCTTCCATGGAGATACCTTCAAGAAAACATGATCTCCTACCTAAAATTCAAAATCCTTTCTTCGGTTATCAGCACAGCTCTTCTTCCTACTTTGAGCTGCTTTGATGTGGTTTTGGATTACCTTTACCTTTTCCATTGTTTCCTCCACCAGTTCTGGGCCTACAAGTTTTCTTTCACCAACTTCATCCCAACAGGTTGGTGTGCGACATCTCTTTCTGTATAACGCTTCATATGATGCCATCTAAATACTTGAATAGAAGCTATTGTTATAGTAAAATTCCACCATAGGTAAATATTGATCCCACATACCCTAAAAGTCAAGTGATCATGATCTCAACATGTCTTCTAAAGTTTGAATAGTCCATTCTGATTGTCCATCTGTTTGAGGGTGGTAGGTAGTGCTCAAACGAAGCTCAGTATCCAAGGCTTTCTGAAGACTTTTCCAGAATCTTGAAGAAAAACGGGGATCACGATCATAAATAGTCTATAGGGGTACTCCATGAAGTCTCACAACTTCATTAATATATATTATTGCTAGACGTTCAAGTGGTAAATCTTCCCTTATATCAATAAAATGTGTTGACATGGTAAGACGATCAATAATGACCTATATTGCATCGTTCCTTCTAGGAGTCTTTGGTTATCCCATGACAAAGTCCATCATGATATTATCCCATTTCCACTCAGGTATGGGAAGAGGTTGTAATAATCCACCAGTTTATTGCCTTCTAGCTTTAACTTGTTTAAAACCATACATCTTGATACAAAATCATCAATCTTCCTCTTAATGTTGTCCCACCAAAAATGTTCTTTCAAATCTCTATACATTTTGGTGCTCCCAAGGTGTATAGAGAAATTGGAACTATGAGAATCAACCAAAAATTCCATTTTTTGATCAGGTATATCAGGAACATAGAGTCTCCTCCCAAATTTTAAAATTCCATCTTCATACACAAAGTCACTCAATCTCCCATCATTCACAGCTTTAATCTTGTTTTGAAACTCTTCATCATCGGTCTGAGAAATATTTATCCTTTCTAGTAAATATGTTTTGGAAACCATTTGAAAAAACATTGATGTTTCACCTTCCATGGTGATTCGCATATCCATCTTTATTAGATCCATGTATATAGGATCCTTTTCAAATTTCATCTTGTTCAAAAATCCATGATCCTTTCTACTCAAAGAATCTGCCACCTTATTTTCCTTCCCCGGGTGGTAGTGTATCGTGCAATCATAATCCATGAGTAGTTCAAGCCATCTCCTTTGCCTTATGTTGAGTTCTTTCTGTGATAAAATATACTTCAAACTCTTGTGATAAGTATAAATCTCACATTTTTCACCATAGAGATAGTGTCTCCAAATCTTCAAATCAAATATTACAGCAGCTAACTCAAGATCATGAGTAGGATAGTTTTGCTCATTAATTTTCAGTTGTTGTGATGCATAGTATATAACTCTATCATTCTGCATAAGGACACAACCAAGTTCTTTCTTCGATGCATCACTATAAAAAACAAACCCTTCCTTCCCCGACGGTAGATTAAATATAGCAGTATTGACTAATCTTATCTTCAGTTTTTCGATACATTATTCACACTCTTTTGTCCAAACAAATTTAACTCTTTTACGTGTGAGCTTCGTTAATGGGTTATCCAATCAGGAAAAATTCTGGATGAAACGTCGATAATAACCTGCAAAACCAATAAAACTGCATACCTCGGTTATACTCATCGGTGCTGGCCATTCTTGGATTGCTCTTGTCTTAGAAGGATCCATAGAGATTCCATCCTTAGAGACAATATATCCAAGAAAAGAAATCTCATGAAGCCAGAATTCTCCCTTGCTAAACTTCCCATATAATTCATGTCTTCTCAGAGTCTTCAATATAATGCGCAAGTGATTTTCAGGATCTTTTTAGATTTTGTAGTATACCAAGATATCATTAATAAACACCACTACAAAGTCATCAAGATATTCCTTGAAAAATATGTTCATTAGATCCATGAAAACAAAGGGTGCATTAGTCAGCCCAAAAGGCATTACTGTAAACTCATAATGCCTGTAACTGGTTCGAAATGTTGTCTTCGGAATGTCTTCCTTCTTTACACACAACTGATGGTATCCAAATCAAAGGTCAATCTTTGAAAAGTATTGAGCTACATGAAGTTGGTCAAATAAATCCTCAATGAGAGGTAGCGGATAATTGTTATTTATTGTTATAGCATTGATCTCTCTGTAGTCAATGCACAGCCTCAGAGATCCATCTTTCTTCTTAACAAAAAGGACAGGGGATCCCCATAGAGAAACACTGGGGAGAATAAATCCCTTATTACTCAATTCCTCCAGTTGTTTCTTTAGTTCAACTAATTCCATAGTGGCCATTCTATAAGGGGTTTTTGATATGGGCCTTGAACAAGGAATTAAATCAATGGAAAAAATCAATTTCTCATTCTGGAGGATGTCCAAGTAAATATTTCGGAAACACATCAACATATTCTCTCACAATAGGTACATCCCCTATTTGAACATTCCTTTCCTTGCCCACAGTAATTTCATTCTCTTCCTCCCCGATAATTAAATTTAGTTGAGCTATTGGGGGTGGATCTAGATAAGAATCAGGTGGTGATGATTCTGCTCTAAAGATAAGGTCTTCTTTATCATCATCAAAAATCGTAACCTCGTTCTTCTTACAATAAATTTTCGAATCATGGTCTGAAAGCCAATCCATACCGAGGATTATATCAAATTCATTCATGGTTATGATGATGAGATTAGTAGATAAAGAAAATTTATATACTCTAATGGGGATATATACACAAAACATTGTTGCAATGATACTTACCTTAAGAGTTTTGACTAAAAACTCCCTTGTTAAAACAAATTGGAAATATATAATTTTCTTAGAAAATTGGGAAGATATGAAACAATGTAATGATCCAGAATCAAATAAATCATTTTCTAAACTTGATGAAACCATTAAATTACCTTCCACCATGTCTTTCGGAGCTTCAACCTTAGCAGTAGTGATTGCATAAGCTTGGTCTTGATAACTTGGCCTTTTCTGAGGTAAGTTTCCCTGACACTTAGGACATTCATTTTCATAATGCCCCATATCTCTACAATTGTAGCATTGAACATTGGTAGCATATTTCTTTATTTTACAATCACCAGCTAGATGACCTTTCTTTACACATTTGTAGCAAACTCCTTTTCCTTTTAGACAGGCTCCAGGGTGCTTACTTCTGCAATTATCATAGGGTGGAAATTCAATTATTCCACGATTCCTTATTTCCTTTCCCAGATTGTTCAGCAGATCTCTTCTGATCTTGCTTTGATTTAAAGTCATAAGACTTAGAGAATTCCTTTTCTGTCTTGATAGCACACGAGACAATATCTTTTCTATAATGAGAAGGATTGTTATACTAATACTCGACAGAGAAATGGTTTTAACCCATCAAATAAATGATCAATATTACTTCTTGGTTTACGTATATAATCTGCAGCATGCCTCACTAACCTTGTAAAGTTAGCCTCATACTTAGCGACATTATCATCCTCCTTTTTCCTCAGACTCAGAAATTTTCATTCCATATCCACTCGATGGTCATGAGGAAAGTATTTTTCTAAGAAAATTTCTTTGAACTCCCTCCATTCCATATTTGATACTTCATCATCTTCCTTTTTGTTTTGAATCAATGACCACCATTGATCAGCATCTCTAGTGAGGCGGTAAATTTCCATGATAACTTTTTCCCTTTCACTACTCTCCAAAGCGTGGAATATTTTCTCCAAGGAATTTATCCATTGCTGATCCACTAATGGATTTGTACTCCCATTGAATGTCAGTGGTTGTTACCTCATGAAGCGATCTAACATTGATCCTCCACGCTGTGGATTTAGGTGCTCCATATGGGTAAGGTTATTATTCATAACCTGAGTGAGTTGTCCTAGTATGGTGATTAGCTAATCAGCAAAAGTTGCTTCACCAACTCCACTATAATTATCTTGAGGAGGAGGGAAATCCCTACATGGAGTGCGTTCATTGATACGGTTTCCATTCCTTCCACTATAATACATTTCTAAACATTGGAAAAAGGTCAGTTTTTGAATCAAAATACATAATTCCATACTTGTAAAACACTTAACATAAATTGAACTATTTGTGGATATAATCCATAATCATAAAAAATAGTTTTCCTTAAGGAATTATATACTCATAAACCCTTCATAATGGTTTGTAAGGAAAATGAGAATTATCCTTAGCATATCCCCCGGGAGTGTCGTAACCAAGAGTGCAGCAAGGCCCGTTTTCATGCACCAGTTCCCATTCGAGTCTAGCTCAAAGTGGTGTTTTCAGGTTTTACCCCTCGGTACATCTGTGCCAGAGCTTCCTCTACCTGATCGTATCCAGGCAGGAATGTATTTCTTGGAAAACTCACAAAATCTCTACAATACCAAAATTATAGGAAGTTGTTCTATACTAATCCTCAGAGTCTATCTTAGGGCTATGTGCTCTAATCAGATTTTATCTAAATCTAGTTTCCATGGTTTGTACTAAACTTCCTCTAATGCCAATTGTAACGCCCCAACCCTAGTTACCCAGATTCGATGCATTATTACATAACATTGGCATGATCACAATGAAATCATGTCTCGAATGACCGATCAATTTAGTATTATTGGAAACAAGATTCATATATAAGTTAAACTTTACATATTGAAGAGAAATACAACACAAATATATTTCATTAGAAACATACAAGCCTCCTAGAATATGCCTACAGGTCACTCATAATTAACTTCTTCATATCCTGGGAAAATAAAACATAATAAATGGGTGATCTCAAATGCTCAGTAAGGGTAAGTAATATAGTGGAAAATGACATAAATATTAAACATGGTAAATAATTGAAACCACATGCCTTTACCAATAATAAACAAGAATACTTTTATGGAAAGAATATGAGATGAGTAAATAATGCCATAATAAAACATAATCATGGGTATTCTACTAGTCGAATGACCACATGAACCATCAATATTATTTCCATAATGAGGGAATGTATAATTACGGACATTTTGAATCATTTTTTCAAGGCCTCGTCCAAGACGTCTAAAAATGATTAAGGCCTCGGACAAAACCATAAATCAAATTGGGAAAGGGCCTCGGCCAATTCCATATCTAGTTGTCTCGTGAGACCTATAGATTCATCTAGGAGCTATAGTGGGCTACACCTGTCACTTACTAAGTCCAATACATTCCTCATATGAAAAGGATTAAAAATATCATAAACATTCGTATTAAAACTAGCATACGAAATGTCAATACTTTAACCATAAATCATAAATGGTATAAAAATATCACATCCACAGTCAAACATATCACAAAACCTTCAATACAATATGAAAGTTTGGTATCATAATAAATCAACTCTAAATAAACTTAAAATCCATCAAAGGATGTTGACATAGATGAAATCAAAACCCTTTTTAGAGAAATATCTCTTTCTATTTTGAAATCATTTAAGAGTCACATAATTATAAAATAAAACATTTACTTTGAAAATATTCTTATAGTCTTGTAAGGGAATCTTCGACGAGTTTATAACGGTAGAAAGTAGCCACACCTTCCTTAGAAGTTAAAAAATACATTCTTACGTTAATTTTGTCGAAAAGGTTAAAAAAGAAATTATTTGGAAAATGACGGAAACATTCCTTTATAAAAATCTTATAAAAACTCAACAAGGGTATAAATGACTTTAACTCATAGCCTATAAAATAGTAAGAATTTTTTGAAATACATTTTTAAGAAATATGGATGTGGATGATAAAGAGGTCCTAGTAGATAATTACGTATAAACAACCTCGGATAATGAAGAGATTGTGAAATAAACCATTACCTTGTACTTTTCCATAGTTGAGGGTAGGTTAACCTCCTGTATAATGGTTTAATAATTGTTATTAAATTATACAAGAATCATATATATTAATATGATATCATATATGATCTTTTAACATTTCTTTGTTAATAATATCTTAGTATTATCGTCATTTTGGGTGTTAACTTACTCGTTTTCCTTTATATGTTTTGTTACATAAGCCATGTTTGTTATGGATAGGTTGTATCTTATTCATATCCATAAGGATATAAAGTCCTTAAACATTATTTTTAATCATCAAATGATAATTATACTTTAATGGATACAATGGGGAATGAATCTCATCACATTCGTGGAGACGGTAGTCCGTACGTACGCACGAGCAACAATGTCATTATTTTGATATTAAAATAATATATAATTGGACGGTATATCATATATACAGAATAATTATCATGTTATATTTATTATTAACATGAATTACACATCATTATTATACCCATCCAAATAATAATGTATTGAATAACAATTACACCACGACGGGGAGACGGTAGGCCGTACATACGCACGTATGGTGACATATCATTCAAAGGATGGATAGAATACTGAATATGGTTGTACCATATTTATAATAAAATCACAGTATAAATAAGATACTAGATTTATTATTTTATAATGGAAACAACAAAGAAAGAAGAAGTTGAAGAAGAAAGGAACTTGAAAAAGGGTGGTGAAAACATTACCTCTTCTTCGGGTTCTTCCTTTTGATTTGATCAAAAGGGCTCCTTATGTTGGATTTATGACTAAATAAAGGCCTATAAGATGAAGGAAGAAAAGTTGAGAGGGTATTTGGGCAGATTTTGGCTGAGCCAAAAGGCTTTGAAGGTATGAAGAATTGGTTAGAAGTGGTGTCCTTTTATAAGGGGGAGGAGGGGCTCTTTAGGAAAAACATAAAGTATTAATTTATAATAAATTAATATTTGGTTTATAATGTCTCCAAAGTGGATTATGAAAATTCTAATGTGGGTATGGGTTGAAATAATTTCAACCAATAGATTTTAGACAGGTTTGGGTTATTATATTAACCTTATCTTTTAGTTTTAACTCTTAGTTAATTAGTTTTACATTTATCATGTCACTTTGTATTTTTATATTATATAGTTAATAAACTTACTATATACATCCAAGATACCCCCAAGTGGTCCATTAATTATACACCTATTATTATATAAGTCCTTTGGCTGAACCTTATATTTTCAGGAATAGAATATCAATTAATAATATAATACTTGTTTTAAAAACTCATTTGTGTCAATTTTGACAATATTTAATAATTAATTTTTGATAAAGTCTTAAAAACTTTATTAATTAGAACCAAATTCATTTAATCAATCCTAACATGTCATATTAAGCAATAAAATTTGTTTATCGCATCAAAACTTTCAAATTATATTTATTTTAACTTTTATAATACCAATTATTTGATTCTTTCATTAATAAGGAAAATACTGCATCATTATTATGTCATAAATAAATTTAATTATTAAATGTATAAAAATTATAAATAAAATTCCATTATGTTGGAAATCAGTTTGGATTTCTAATGAATATTTATAGAAGAAAATATAACATATATAACCCTATGTAAAAATTGTTTTTCTAAAAGATATATGCTTATGTCATTTTTGTATTTACTTTAACATAATTAATATAAAGTGTTCTTATCACCTAAAAGTGGCTCCATGGGGTCCCAAAATCGACCCAAAGATGAACATGGTAGGACATGTATCAACCAATAAGGTTAGGACACGTTTTGGGTAATTTATTATTATTATAATATTATTTTTTTACCCTTATTTACCGGATTTACTCTTTAACCATGGTAAATAAAATATTTACCGAAGTAATTATTCAAAATGTATAAAAATAAAAGATACCTATTTACAAAATTTGTACCTCCTAATTCTAAATATGGATTCAATTTTTCTAAATTCAAAACATAAAAGTGGAAGAAATTAATTTAAAATTAATTCCCATTGTTAAAACAAAAAGCGTATTTTTAAGAAATAATAACAATCAAAAGATTGAGACTTGTTTATGTCCAGTTTAAATGTGAAATTATGTAAAATTAACAAAATTATATTAATTGGTAAAAATATATTCTAAATATACTTTAAAACCATGAAAATTCATAATTTATCACTATTAATTATTTTGATTAAAAAGGTTGTTTTTAATTAAAATTTACTAATTTTCACTATTCATCAAAATATAAAAGTTATCCAAAAAGTACCAAAATTTTACCCTAAGCTAATTTCGATATTAAAAATCCAAAACTGAAGTCCATTTTGAGAGATAAAATTTATAAAATTTCAAAAAGTGGGTATTACTATTCATAACGGCTACTTTGATTGGTCGTGGTGTATTAGAATCTCGAAGTTACGTACAACACACGCTACTGTATTATTCAAAGAGAGTCGTACCGTGGAATCTCGGTGTGTTACACTCTTGGATATGGGGTACATGTTTATTATATAGGCATTATTGAAAATTAATTTTATAAATTTTTTGATAAATTTCCTATGTACTTTAATTTCAATATCTATTGGAAATTCCTTGGGGTGATTTTCCTTAGATTAAATGATGATGTCTTCTATATTGGAATTCTATAGGGTGATTTACCTTGGGTTTGGAAAATATGAATTCTTCATAGTAACACCATGGGTGAGATTCCCCATGTGTTTGGTGACAATGAATTCTAATTTGGAATTACATGGGGTTGATTTCCCTTAGGTTTGGTGATAACGCCTTCTACTTTGAGATTATATTGGCTATATTTCCATTGGGTTTAATGATGACGCCTACTACATTAGAATAATATGGGGAAGATCCCCTTTGGGTTCAGTGTTGAAACTTTCTTCTTTGGAACAATATGTGGGATATTCCCCTTTGGTTTTGTAGTATTTTTTAATTACATGATTACTAAGGATCACCCTCCTTGGAATTGTATGTTTTACATGATCTCTCATGACCACTTTGGGTTAACCCCAAGGGTATATTGTTTATTCCTATCGAAACATTATGGATAGAGACATCCATATAAGGTTTAATTGGGTATGCCCAGTATCAAGTGGCCCTACAGAAATCAGGTATTGATGGTTGTTTTATTTATTCATGGTGTGCCTTAATTTATTATACACATAATCATACACATTATACACAAACTATATTTTCAAATGGATGCCACTGGTAGTGGCCTACAGAGTTTTACTCACACCTACCTCTAGTCATTGATTGGTACCTAAGTAATATTTGTTATTTTAGGATAGGGAAAGGTAAATCACCCCATAGTTAATGCTAGTTTTGGATTCTAGTATGGAGCATGAGGCTTTGGGACCAGGCAAGGAATCAGAACTGTTTCGAATGTTTTTACCAGTTTTATTCTATTGGACTTTGGGTTTTTTATTTAAATGACCTATTACTGATGTATAATTTACTCACATGTATTATATAGACTTATTTTGAAAAATAAGGGGTTATATTTATTATTTATCCAGACTTACATGGATCTATACTTACTGTTTATATATATTTATATGATTACCTTTATTTCTGCTATTGTTTTTACTCTAATATGTAGCTATAGTATCCTGGTCATACAACCATAGACTCATGCTTCTAGTTGGAAACCTCTATTATAAGGAATTCTTAAGATGAATTGGAAATCACTGGTCTAGGCACCAATATGTGGTCAAGGTGATATGACATTACAATGTTGCATCAAATCCACTCTTCTTTTGTCTGACTATTTGGGTTAGATAGATAGGATTTAGGGAATTGTTAAAACATGGTATGGAACACATGCATGAAAGTTTCAATCCCACATATAAGGGGAGTCTATGATGATTGGGATAAGATAATTTTTTCATGCTTTCACTTTTACTATTGACTTATTTTACATTGAGAAATGAACAAGATTGTGAGGTTATTGATTTATGTGATTTTACACTCTTGTTGTGTGAATGCGTGCATCATGGAATGTAGGATTCAAATTTCATTTAAATTATTTTCTTTTTTTTAATAAATGGAACATGATAACAATCAGTTATTTAAAGTTTTTATAAAAAATTATAGTTTTCACAAATAAATTTATGGTGTAATATTGCATAATTAATTATTAAATTTTTAAAAGAGTATTAGATGATCACTTTTATTGATTATTTTATAGCATCTTCCAAATAAAATTCCAATTACAAATTATAAATCATTTCTCTTTATGATTTTTAATTGAAAATTCATTTAAATGAACCTTTCTTAAGAAATATTTTGGTTAAAAAATTTGTAAAAGTTTGATGAAATAGATCCTAGATAAATAATGTGGACCATACAAGTATATGATTTTGACCATGTGTATGAGTAGTTAAGGATATTGGGATTTACCAAGTTATATGATCCATATGATATGATACATATGATGTAGTGGGGTGATGTTCATAATATCTCTTTTTAGGATCTATGATTTTAAAAAATTTGATAGAAGTTTGTTCTGATGAGAGACATAGTTTTCATGACGTGATCTTGAGAATTGATAAATGTAGAAAGAGAGAGAACATGGGTTGTGAGACCTTTATGATGTGTTTTTTATAAGATCATTCGATTATTTTTCCTATTTTTCCTTTTATTTGGGTTATGATTTTGAAAACATAGATAGTTCATGATTATTTTCAACCCTTGTGGGTTTATTCTTACTCGAGGATTGCATGGGATAATCTAGACATGAGCATGTTTTCATAACTCTTATGTTGTAAAACTTGGTCAGGGTGGTGATACATGTTTTATGACATAGTTTTTTCACTAATATATATGAAAATTATGTTTCAATAACCGTAGAGTGGGTGGTTGGAGTAAATATGGGGTTCTTGATATATATGTGTATGAGATCCCTAGAGGATAGTGGTGTAATGGTCTATGAGTTACCATATGTTGTTGAGATGTGGATTTTGATATTGGTGATTTGAGAATTTTGAGTGGATATCTAGACACTTTCCTACTATTGTTGGAGATATAGGTGATAGAAGAGGGTAACCAAAGATAGGGGTTAGTCAAAACTAATTAGATAATTTAGATTTGAGATACATGGTAGATGCTTTATGAAGAGGATGATATAATGAAGTATGAAAAATTATTGGAATGGGTGTATAGATGAATTTTTTGTTATGGATATATATTATCTACCTTAATGATGTGGGTTGTGTATAGTTTTGAAGGTAAGGACTAGTAAGATATCTGACCCTATTTGTGAGGTGATCCTGGATATTTGGATCTAGAATGTGTATAATGTGAGTTGATGCTTCTGGTTTTATAGTGATTTAGATATTTCTAGTATTCATATAGTTTGTAATTACTCTATTTTTCCCTATAAGACTTTGTAATGTTTTAATGAATATTTTTCAATCATGTTGTTGAGTTAGTGTGAGATTATAGGGCCTAGAGAGACTCGATATTGATATAGTAAAAATATTAAATATTTTTCTCAACACACCTGTATCTTTTTATAAATTTTGGAATATATAAAATATATTTCCCTATATAGGTAATATAATACCATATTTTATTAAAAAATGTGAGGTTTGCTATAGGAATGACCTAAGGTTGGTTGGCATTGGGTGTTTCATGGAAGGAAATCATTGGAATGTGAGTTTAATAGAATAAATAATTTGTTTTATTTAGTTTAATTAAATGTAATAAAAAACCCATCCTCTATAAATATCCCATTATGACAGATATAGATGGTTATCTTTATAAACCTATGAGGATTTAAGGGGAGGAGGAGAATTCTTCATTGGTGGATTGGGATTAGAGGACAACAAAAAATAGATCGAGGTGGATTGCAGGGAAAGAAGTGAATACAGTGGACCAAATTCATTGCCAGAGAATGTTATCTTCACCAACAATCAATCCATTATCAAGTTTTTGAATGTTATTCATGTATTTCTACCCTATTTTTTTCAATCATTTATTTAATTATCTGGTTATTCGATCTATGATTTATTGATCTTCACTTGTTCCCTTCTGTATTTTGGTATGATTAATCCTATAAAACTCCCTCCTTTACTTTGATATCACCCTTAGATATCCCATTTACATTATCATTGTCTAAGAACACTAATAAAATTATGGATTTAATTTTTTGTGTTAATTTCTCCCCATTATTCTGCACTTTCTTTTTCATTATCCCATGGGGTCACAGTTCAACATTGTCTGGGTGGGTTTGAGTGCGATTAAACCCCTAGATTCAATGTAATTGTGTGAATGGAATATAGGATGGTAATTTTTAGATTGATCAAGATAGATTATGGGTATAGGGTGATACCCCCCATGGATTTGGTATCTGAAGTGGTGATGGGAGGCAGGGCGGATCATCTGCGGGTGGGTGGATTATCAATTATCTTTCACTAGAGTTATAAGATTGATAGACAGAGAATACCCACTTCAATTTCAGGTATTCAAATGGTGAATTTTGTGTCATTTAAATAGAATATATAATCTATGTAAAGGTGAATATATTTCTATGAAAAACCGGAACATATGGAATGTAATGAGAAGAACACATTCCATGTAGCCCCATGGTTTTAGTAGTTTGGGTTTTCGTGGAGATTAAGATCACATTCCATGTATGACTGATATACACAATATGAAACTATATTTGTGGACAAGTATATGCACATTGGGTAAATGAGCTTTGGCATGGCTAGGTATATGTGCATGGATATATATACACGACAACCACCGGATATATACGAGAATATCTAAAAGCACATGGGCAGGCCCCATGTGGATGAGACACTTCATATAGTACTTGTACATTCTATGTATTACTACAAGTTTATCCAAGATGTTTGCATGAGAGTACATTTCCAGGTATCCATGTGAGGTCACATATTGTGTGACCATTGGTATACATCATATACTTTTCTCAAGGACTTCCACCTATCGTATCATTATCTTCTGGAATCAGATTTCAGTCCATGTGTAACCTATACTGTGTATTTTTCTATGTATAATACAATGGATAATACCATTTTTTAATTATATATTTGACAAGATGTGATATGATAATGAAGATCCTTTCAGTGGTTCTTGGATAATGGAAATGAGCTGGTTTGATCTGTAGAGAGATGTCAGGATTAGAAACTCCCCTATCTCACTAGGGTGTGGGTCCCCTATACTCTTTACCTAAGTAGAAGTGATCAGCTATGATCATCGAATGGTTAATGGGGTCAGTGCTCCCCTATCAAAACTAGGTGTGGGTTCCCCATACTATTTACATGGTTAGAGATGGTATATCCCCATACAAAATCGGGGTGTGAGTCCTCTATCTATGGAGTGGTACCCCTCCGTCTTCAAGATCCAATGGGGATAGTGTCCTCCAATGAAGTTGTGGCTCACTCAGTTGTCGAGTGTAGTTTTGAGTTGTGGGACTCTCCACAAATATTGTTGTATGGTTTTGAGTTATGATGGGAAATTGAGATGGACCTTTAGAGTTGTAGGCTAACACATCAGTCTTAGTTGGGTTGAAGAGATGAAGATACTCTTTCTCTTTTTTTTGGGATTCTTGTTGACCTTATTCAGGTTATTATGGTTTTTCCTCATGTTTTGATTGATAGGACATTATGGGTTGAGTTGACTATTATTGTATCTTTCTATTTCTCACTTTATAATTTTTGGTGCTTCCTATTGGGTATGTATGTACTCACAATAGAATTTTATTTTCCTATACATGTCATATATTATACATATGATAAAAAGATAGGTGGTGAAATTAGTGGAACGTAGTGGTACTTGGGTTCTTTGACCACATTTAGTGGTCATACATGGAGATCAAGAGTCAGGCTCTCTTTAGTTTTCATTTTTCCAGATTTTTTCAAATTGGGACATCATTTCTTGTTGGGCATGTATTTTTCCGCTTTATGTTTTGGAATTATTTTTCCATACTCAAATTATTTTCCTTAGAGTTTATTACATGCACGGTTGTATTCTATATTTTTATATCATTTATTATTCCACTACAATTTTACATGTATATCAATGTGTGTGTGTGTGTGCTTGTAAATTTTCCCAAGGCCTTCCGTTAGATTGTATTGCTTCACAGTACTTGTCTCTATCCCCTAGCCTATTAGAGTAGATCTTGGGGTTGTCAGACACAGCTTGTCATCGATCATGTGGGCCCTAGTGGGTCATATCATGAAATAGTTGGACTTTGAGTGATTGAGATACCCAAGTCTTGTTTAAAGAAATAACTAAGTGATATTCCATCATCTATATGATATCAATGTGCAATGATCCTGGTCAAATGAATTATTATCCTCATGATCATTTGTTTGATTATTTATGACTTGAGATAGTCAATTCAGGGCATACATTAGTGTAGCGTTAAGATGTATGCTTGATCGGAATACCTGGCTGGAAATGAGAGCATATGATCTCTATTATGAAAGGTTAAATGGGAAACTATTTTACAATGTAACAAGGGAGTGGTATTTGTTTTTAATTGATTATTAGGTGGATGTGTCCAACCTAATCTTAGACTTAAAAGTAATCATGGTTTTTGAAATTGTGTGTTTGGATGGAATATCTTGTGATACATGTCGATGGGTGGTTTTTTAGAAATATATGGGATATAGAGAATGAGTTTGCTAAGTTATGTGACTTCTGAGGTGAGTTAATTAAGTAGTATGAAAATTCATGTTGTTTATTTTAATGATCTTATATTTTAGATCGATCATTTTGGGATGTATGTGTATCGTCCATGTAGTCCTTTTGAAGATAGTCCCTTATAAGGTTTCAATGTGTTCCGGTGGGGTCTAGGACTCCTTAGTTTCCCAGACTATGTGTAGTGAGGCCTTGGTTTTTAATTTAAGTGGTGGATGATATGTTTTTAAAGTATACTGGATATGTAAGGGACACCTAGTTTGTTCAAAAAAGGAAGAGTGTGTTGACCCTTACCATTATGGCGTATGTTGGTTAGAGCTAGAGTGACTCTATGGTATTAAAAAGACTTTTTTCTTGTGGAGTGTGTATAAATTAGTTATGATCGATGAATGAGATGATGTCTCTAAAATAGATTATGAAATGACCTTGGGATCATGAGGACCTTGATGATGTAAGGATGGTCAACTCATGCAAGTGATGTTTCATGGTCTTCTATGAGAAGTTGGTTGTGATTTGATTACCATTAGAACCTATGAAAAACTAAGGGGTTGAGTGACTCAATGTGATAACCATGTATCTAGAGTGTACCCAATATATAGGGATCTGATATCTAACAAAATGATTAGTTACTAGTGGATCTAGGTAAGTCCCATAGCAGGTTAGAACATGAGAGCTGCATGATAGAAAGAAAGGTGGTCGACCTTAGTATTGACTCATTATGACTTAGTGAATGGTAAAATTTTGTCAATAAATTTGGAAGGTTATTGTGAGTGACAATACAGTATTAAGTGGGTCTGTAGAAGGTATCGAGTTGAGGAATCCTTACAGTAACATGATCAGATCTCAATGATACTAGTGTTTGATTGAAAATGGATGTTTGTAAGGACCATGATTGTGCATATAAAATAAGGAGGCCATATGGTGTAGAGACCACCATGGATAGTTTGAGAAAGTGTTTCTCGTTACTAGATATTTTTAGTAGACCTTGGAAGTGATGATTTGGTGAACCCAGCCTGGAGATGGTTACATATTTATATTGTCACTTTTTTACAAGAGGCCAAGTTAAAGTACCTGAGAATAGGTGTTGAAATCTGAAATTTAGGTGGATTTGGTGTAATAAGGCTTTCAAAACCACTAGATACAGGATAGTAATTAGGTGGTATGACTGGGTGTGAATACTAGGAAGTTATATGGTAGTGTAACCAGGTTTGTGGTACTTCTGTGATCTAGAATGACATGATAACCTGAATGATCATATAACTACTTATGTTATACAAGACTCATGAGTGATACTATGGGTTCATATATCACTATTTGGGTGAGAAATTGGCAGGTATAGACATGTTTCATTTTCCAATGAGTTGTGATGTTGGTTTTTTGGGAGTTCGTAAAGGCCCTTAAAAGTGGGGCATCATGGTGGAGTTGATTGAAATAATTAGTGTCACGATTCATGGGTAGATGAGTTTTTAAGTAGTAGAGATTGTTTGAATGAATTTTTTGGAATGAACATGACTATTAGGAGGCTGGTTAATTATTTATGAGTAGACCAAGTCCCATGAAGGAGATATTAGGATATGCTCACTTGATCTATAAATGGATGGAACCTAACCTGAGTAAGAAAAATTCTTATGCATATTAGTGACTCTGACCAGTTGTGTGAGTCATGTTCCATTAGGCAACCTTTAATTGGGATAAAGTGAGTTCATGAAATTATTAAGTGGGTGAACCCTAATTTTTGACATGATACTTGGGGTGAACCTCATTTCATGATATAGATAAAGGGGTGGACCTAAATTCATGACATGGTTCAAGGGATGATCCTACTTCAGAACATGAGTCAAGGGGTGAATCATGTGATGAATCATAGTAGAGTTTAATTTTGATGCATCATCATTTAGGTAAGAAAATATGGCAACATGGCTTAAGATTAAAATATTACACTATATATTGGGTCATCATTAAGATGTTGATCTTGAGGCTGATGCATTATTTGAGGAGTATTTGATATATATATATATGTATAAATATATATATGTATATTTGATCATAGTGAATGAACTCCCCAGGATAAATTAGTTCCTTTGTTGCTTCTAAAATTATATCACATATGTATCTAAGAGGACATATAGGAGCGAGAGTCTGTTTTAAAGGCTTAGTGGCTATATTTTTTTCAACTAATCTTGGTGATGTTTGGGAGAGAATCTCAAGGAAAAACTATTTTATGGTGGGGATATTGTAAAACCTTGAAACTTTATGAGGTGTGAATCCATTTGAATGTTTCCAACTCTTATGTATTTTGGATAATTATCAAGGTTATAAGGATTATGAGTGGTCCAAAATTGGTTATATGAGGAACTAAAGGGTCATAAGTACTCAACTGTATACTGTAGTGGATTCACGGAATAAATAACTGCTTTACACCCTAAAACCATTAGTCATAGGTTAGGATCATATAACTTAAAAACTCATTGCATGAACCTTTAGGTCATTCCTTGAAACTTCCTACGATGACTTTTTAATTTTTTTTATTTAATTTTTAAATTAAGGGGGGGATTTTATATTTGAAAGAGGGTACCTTATTGGATAACTACATGAAAAATATCCCTCCCCCTTGGTTTTCTTCCCCTTTCATGAATATTTCTCCCTATTTCATTAAAAAAATTGTGAGATGATCAATATGATTAGAAAATAGTTTTATATCTAATATTTTGTGTACTCTTTTTCTAGGTTTCCTCCACTATCAGGAAATCTCACATCGCTTATGTTCATATATCCATATTTCCAAGTTATTATACTAATATTCTAATTTTTACCATCTTAGATCAAATCAATGGTTTATATTGTATGAGTGAACATATATGAGTATAATTTATATGGTTTAAAAGTTTTTTCCTTAATGTCTATACATTTTCCATTATGCGTATAATGTTTTGTTACACCAACATATTATTTGTTCTACCTAAAATTATAAATAAATGTTGTGGGACCTGAAATATGAATTCGACCCTCTCCATGATCCACAAACATCCCATTAGGGAGTAAATTGGGATTTTATCCACCATGTGGGGTGTATATAACCTTGAAAAGTGACTTTTGAAATTAAAATGGGTGACACGAAAGATTTATTAGACTTAAAATATTTTCATGTGTGTTTGAACATAATGTTATCCACCACTTTCAGCTCACTTGACTTAGAAAATAATCTATGTAATTAAAGGGAATACCCTAGGGGTTTCATGACTTAAGAAATTTATTGTCTATGTTGTTATGGAATCAAAATAAATTCTATATGATATAAGGTACATGTTTATTATGTGGTTCTTTTTAAAACTTAATTAAATGAATTTATTGAAGAAATTCATTTTTAATTTAATTATAATATTTTTTTGGAATGAATTGAGTTAATTCTCCTTGGATTCAACGATGATGTATACTAATTATGAATACCTTGGAATGATTTCACTAGGATTTGGAAATTAATATTGATACATTTTAATTCCATATAAAATACTCCCCTTAGTATCGATGATGAAGCCTACTAATTTAGAATACCATAGGGAACATTCCGCTTGGGTTTACTGATGATGCCTATTATTTGAAATGCCACCCGGGAGATTCCCCTTGGTTTATATTGTATTTATATATTACTTTATTTTCTTGGATAATCATCCTATGAATTATAAATTTTTCCAAATCTCTCATGAATTTCTGGAATTAAATCTGGTTTTTCGGAATATACACATGTTCACAATTTATGGACAGATATATTCAGCATAGGCCAAAGAAGCTATGATCAACCTCGGGTGTCCCTGCTGAACTTGAAAACTTTATTATTGTTTGATAGGTCAAGGTAAATCTCTCTATGAATAATATTCATTTGGACTACTAGGATGGAGTATATGTTTTTGAGACTTACCTAGGACTCATGACCATTTTTATTTTTTCCTAGTTTTCATATTTTTTGTATTTGGGTTTTGATGTACATGACTTTCTACTGATGTACGATTACCTCACATGTATTTTATAGTCTCATTTTGACATAGCATAGGTTATGTTTATTATTTATCAATGAATTCGTGGGTGTCTATTTATTATTTATCCATATTTATCTAATTTCATTATTCTGGTATTTTTTTTTTCTTACACTGATATGCTGATGTAGTATCCCCCACCATACAACTATAGACCTACACTGCTAGTCGGCTGCCTCTAGAATATGGGGAGGAACACCTGAGGTGACGTGGTGATTTCTGGTATATAAATCAATTAGTTTTTTATGGTGTTATAATTTTATATATCTATTAGATATTCTGGTGTGGTGAAAATTCCATAGAGCTTTACTTGAGTTAATTTATAATATTATCTATCCAAGTTCATCTATCTCACTATATTGGTTAATTCATAAAACATTTTATAAATTAAATTATATTCAATATAGGAATTCCTTACCTAGTACACTCCCCTTATAATTATTATACTTCAATAACTAAATTTTGGGGAGTTTTGTAATATATTTTTTATCTATGCTCAATCAAACATTGATTTTTTTTAACCAATGGTCCTATCAGCATAGAAACCGCCAGTCATGGGAGTTATACCTTTGTGAAAGTATTATATTATAAGTATCTCAATAATTTAATGATGTTGGTATCCCACACATAACATCTTGAACCAATTTTAATACTCATATTTCAACTCTCTTCATGCTCTCTTCATTCCATATATATCATTTTGAATTGGTGTGGTCCTTGATGCTGGAAAGAATCACTATAATAATAGGCATTACAAATAATTTCTACATGTATCATCTTTAGGTAATAGTTGATACATCTAAAATTTTAGGGTTCCATAAAATGATATTGATAATTCTCTTAATTAGATTTGGAATTCATTGATATTACATGGTTTTAAGATTGATAAAATCCCATTGAATTATTTTAGATGTATTGTTGGATCTTTCCCATTAAGATAATGAAATTTTGGGTGAAGATTAATTAATCTGAATTTTATCTCAAAGTATGATTCAAGAGTTGGATATGCAATGCATGTTTATTAATAATTGAAATCATGTGAATAAAACTCTTAAATGTTTCATTCAAGTTATTTTCTTCAATCATTTTATGAGATTCATATTAAACCTTGGGGTTCAATTAAAAATTAGCATTAGGTTTGTATCATATCATCAAGTAGAGAAAAAAATAAAATAGAAGAAGTGGACAACAATATCATCAAATGAGGATAAATTTTATTATCCCAAAAATAATCTATGAGTATGTAAGAAGATAAAATAAGTGGGTGAAGAAGAAAATAAAAAAAATAAGACGGAAAACAACTTACCTAAAAATGGGTGGAATAAAACAATTTCATCCATTGAAATAGAACCAATTTAATGAGAATTTTTTAATATAACCTCAAAATATTTGTGATTTTTTACTAAGGGAATCACATGGTATAAACATGGTTAGTATCTTAAAGAGGAATTAAATTAAACATACATTAATAGTTTTGAGAATAAAATAAAATAAATGAAATAGGGAACCTAAGATGGGGTTTTTGTTGACTGATTTTAGAACAAAACAAGATAGGAAATAAAATAATTTATTTATAAAAAACAAAAATATGATTGATTTTGAATGATATAATCTACCTATTGATTATTCATTAATCATTATCCATTATTATTATATTTATTAAATTATATTTCCCTAATTTTTTAACCTAAAACCCCTATGGAAGAAAATGATACCACAAAGATTTTAACAAATTCACCAAAAGCTGACTTTGATATTTCCAATCACAGAGCACTAATTTGATTATAGCCCCAAATCCAACTTGATAATTGTATAAAAATTATGGTATCACTCTACTGTATAAATTTATATTTATTGAGTATGAGGATTATATTCTAACCCTATTAATTGATCCTAGTTTTATTAGACTTTATGTTTAAAGTGTTTCTCTCAAAAATCACACATGGATTGCATCATGTGAAATGTATGAATAGTTTGAGTGATTAAAACTTTAAAAAACATTTCTTTAACCATAAAATAACAAAACAAATTATTATATGTATTCAAAATTACTAATAAATGGTGAAATAATTATATCAACCATAAAATTAATTGCACTCCCAATGGTAGATTTTTTATCATGAAGACTATTATCATAAGAAAATCTTTCAAAGGGTATAACCCAATACTATCTAAACTATTATATTCCATCACTAGTAATTGAATTAAAGAGAGTAAAAAAATAATAATGAGGTTTTTATAAATATTTAACATATTGAAATCCCAAAATAATGTAAATGAGATGTAGAAGAAGAACAATAGAGCATTATTAAAAGAGATCATCCTATAAGTTATTCCATATTAAAAATAGTTATAGAGGTGGAATGGATTAACTATGTTTGGAAACACTTACCTAATGTTATGACCATCTATCCTCAAGCGTAAAAAATGTAAATAAATAGAGTTATGGAGGATAGGTTTCTAAATTTCAACTAGTATGTCAAATTATACCTCCAAATTTTACTCAACATTTAGTCGCCTTTTAGAGCCATTTTCCACATAAACCAAATATCAATCTTGTTTTATAAAGTTCATCACTTGTATTTATCTAAAATAAAGAAAAATTTCATCTCATTCCATGAAAGGAAGAAAACCTTATTTCCCAAAAACTGAGGTAAGGTCTAATATATTGAATTCCGTGTATCTTTTCATTAATTGCTACTTTTTACCCAAAAAAATATTGGATTCATCGTGCATGTTTTAAATAAATAATTTATAAATAATTATAAATAATTAATCTAAAAAATATCAAATTCTGAATTCATATATAAGAAAATTTTATTATCAATATACTTGGGTGAAAAAAAAATATAAAAATAGAATTTTCATGTAATTTCATAATTTATGTACCAAATGAAAAGTTACATTAAATGTTTAACTAAATATTAATTTGTTGAAATTATATAAATTATTATTAGAAAAATATCTGAAAAAAATTTCAATCACTAGTCCATTTTCATAAAATCTCATCATAATTTTTTACCTTCATCAACAATTTGGTATGTAAGTTGTGGGTTTTATTTCTCAAGCACAAATACAGTGTTTTTAGAGCCTTCATTTGATGGAGCTCTTTGAAAGATAAGATCAATGGAATTAAACTAAAATGTTTAACATCTATAAATGGTTGATAATACGGAAGTGGGAAATTCATGAGTTTCTACTAATGTAAAGGCATATGGTTTTAAATGATTCTGCCATAAAATATATAAAAAAATAGAGTCATGGGGAGGATGAATCATAAATTGGTAGATATGGAAAGAATCATGAGGAAACACATCAATTTTTTCAAGGAGTTTAGGAAGAAGGATAGGAATTGTGTTTCTATTGGGGTAAGAGATTCTTAAATCATAATTAAATGAAAATGAAAATAAAATTTTCCATCATAAAGTATTTGGTTTAATTTAAAACATTCATGAAAAATCCAATAAAATTGGAAAGTTATAGGTTGTGTCTTGTTCATGTTTATTTAAAAGGTATAGTGATGTATTCTTTGGATTTTGGATCTTGGATAACATCTTATGAAATGTTTTCAAAATAAAAATCTATCCTTGTTGAGGATATATTATAGAAACATCAAAACCAAGTAAAATTTTTAGATGATATCAAAGAATCAATATAAGATGCGTTTTTTCAAAATAGTTATATAAAAATTTTGTATATTATTAGGAAATTCATGGAGTATGAAAGTTATTGAAACACCAAACCATTTATAATTAAATTCATATGGAATTCAAATTTTGTGGGTGATTTCAATTCTAGAAGTGTGGGAGATATTAGAGACTATATTTGCTCTATGGATAGCTCTATAAGGTGATGTTTCTAAGGTTTTGGTTCGGTCATGATCTGATCCATAGAGTCAACATTATAAATCTACCAGGATTTGGCATCAAGTATGGAGATATACACTACTTTCTTCTCATGGGTGATGGAGAACCTAAAATTATTGAAGATGCTATAAGTTTGAGTGACTTTATTTGAGGGTAATTACCATAAGGGGTGAAATAGATTCCTTACATGTGTTGGGGACATAGGAGGTAGTATATTAACCTATTTGGAGGAGATAGCTTTATAAGATTATGCTTTGTTAGATACAGGTGGAAGAAAATGCTATAAAGTGGAATAAGGAGAGGATTCTCATAAAGGGTTAACAATAAATGGATGGTATATATTTCTTTTGAGATCTTTTCTCTATTTATTAAATGTGAAAACCTAAGAATTTAATATATTTGTCCTCTAATTAAGTCAACTCTATTTGATAGTTTACTCCACACACAACACCAAACTAAAATACAATTTTAGTGTGTGTTTGTATATATATATATTATAGATATTAAATATATCCACTAAAACATTTCATTTAATTATTATGCATTAATAGGTGTAATTTAATTATTAAATATTATAATACTTATTAATATATAAACATTATTTTATACAAATTTACTTAATACATTATTGTGTTAAAGAATCTATCTTTTTATGTGTAGCGATTTTAATAAATGGAAACTAATTATATTGTTTTTAAATGATTATGTTAATAAAATTTAATAATTACTGATTAATGGTAGCTTTATTATTGTTTTATATAAATTAAAAAGGATAGTAATTAGTTTTAAAAAAAGTTATTTTTTCTATAAAAATTGTTTATTTGTATAATTTTATTTAAAAGATAAATTTATATATTTTATATTGTTAAATTTAAAAAATAAATGTTATTTTTAGATTAATCAAAACAATACTTTCTTATGATAATTTTTTGTTATTTCTCTAAAAAATATTGATTTTTTAGGTGAATAGTGAAAAATAAAAATTTTATAAAATACCATGACTTTTATAAATTTATTAGTTTATAAGTATGAACTAAAACTTAAAAAAACCTTATAAGAAAAAATATGTATTTTATTACTAAATTTCTTATTTTAAAAATGTTTTTTTTAATTTAAAACCTCATATTTGACATTTTAGAACCTATGTTATATTTTTCAAAAAAATTGTATTTTATACATTATACGTTTTGTATTTTAAAATTAATTTTTACCAATTTCAAAAATTTAAACAAATACAATTTATATAAAATTTTGAATCATTAGTGCCAAATTATTTAATAGTGTTCATTTTATTTTTGGTAATAAATGATATGTTTTCTTACATAAAAACTAGTTCCGCGGTAAAATCTAAAATTGTTAAAGTAAAAAAATGGTAATAAGTTGAAAACCTGATTAAAAAATGAATGAAAATGGGTGTTTGAGGATTTTATATACCTTATTTATTCCCCTCATTGTTATTTCTCAATTTTTAACCCACATTACTTGGGAGTGACTTCCCATAATTGAAAAGTTTTGGGTATTTATAAAAAAGTCCCCCATTTTCACTTATAAAAACAGCACTCCTCTCCTCACTTCCCCTCATACAAAAACTGATTAGTTAGAACCCAAAATTATCCAAAAGTCTTTAAAAAGTTCATATACACCTTCAAGATGTTCTTTTATTCTCAAAATATCATCTCTCAAATGATTGACCTCTTCTTGAAGAAGATAATCTAAGTAGTGAGGTATAAATCTATAACCACTCCTTTATTGTTTTATTTATTTATGTGAAGTTATTACTCATAAAATTACATTATACCATATTATAATGATAACATTGGTATCAGTATTATACAGATATTTTATTATAATTATGTTAAAATTATTAACCACCCTTCCCTTTTCCAAATAAAATGAAAACATGAAGAGTGGGAATGTGCGAACTTCCACTCCCATGATGTAACATGTTCATTTTACTTATCTTCCAAAATGGATATTAAAAATGATATTTTAATGTGTAATTATTATATGTATAAATTATTTAATATTTGGTAATGATAAACCATATTATTCCTCTTTCCCATTCTATGATAATGAAATCACCATCTATATGTGCATGTGGACCACCACCTCCATGGATCGATGTATTCCACATTTCATTGTCTCCTTCCATGGATGGTTCTAAGAATGTTTTTAAAGTATAAATATGTTTTTTTTATATTAATAATATTCTATTAATAAAATTTAGATAATCTATTAATGATATGAATGATAAATAATCATTATAAAATTAATCGCCATAAACAAGAGAACTAAATAGAAAACAAATTATACATTTTATGTAATATTTTAATATCCATTAATAATTATTATACTTACTTAAAATTGTGATATATAACAATAATAAACACTAAATATGATCATTATTCTTTTTCTATAATGATATTACTACTAGACCACCACATAATTATCCATTAATCATGGCATCCTCATGTTGGGATTGGTTTTTCCACCTACTAGTGACCAATGCTTTGAATTTAAATCATGGATGAATATGGTAACTTAATTTAAGGTATAATATGGTATAAATATGTAAATAACTATTTTTTCTATAATGGTAACAATATTATCAAACTCATTTATTAAAATGATGTATTTCATTCATCAAGAATCACCGAAATATGCTTGTTATTGATTTCATTATCAGGGATTATGACTAAAACACTCATGAAAGGAATTTGAAAAATAATAAATTATTAGAAATAATACATAATAGTAACATTAATGACCTGGTAATGATGGTTTTTCTAAGAATAATGAATATAGATACTACTATTATGAAACTATTTCAAACAATCAGACTATAAAAACCCTATGTGGAAAAATATGTAAAAAAAGAATCCAACTAGAATTATTATATATAAATACTATATATTAAGAGTATAAATGAAAATAGATATAATTAAGGTTTTAAATTAATTGATTAAAAAGATATTTTTGTGATGCAATAAGGTTAGATTATATTTTATGGAAATCAGGACAAGAGGTATGGGTTTCTTAGTCTCATTTTCAAATTCATGAGAAATATTTGATATTACATACCATAATTTATATTATATGTAGTGATTATTACCTAATGAATGTATTTTTTCATATTCAACAAATTCATGGGGTTTAAATAGTAATTTTTTGTTCTTTATTTACAATACCTTTTACTCAAAAGATACCAAAGTTGTATGGGTTTTTTAGTCTCAATTTTGATTCATTGAGATATGCTACAAGTTATGCAATGTAACAGACCATCCCAACTCATTGTATTGAGAAGAAAAAAGTTCAACAAACCTTAGGTTACATCTCTAATACACCAAAGTTTGATAATAAATTCCAAGGGACAAATAAAACATTTATGGATGATTTTATCTTTAGATATATAACAATCTGACAACATTAAATATTAACATCCAATCCTATTATATGATGCTTGATTATAAGTAAGTCAACCAAAATTTAAAACCAATAGTACCAAAATATCATAGTGGAAATAGAATAAGGAAAATAAAGTGACAAAACTGAAGTACAACCAAACTCAAAGAAAACACGATGACATGATCTCAAGCATCACCTGAACTAGTTCAAAAATCCAACACAAGCTACAAAGCCCACGGTATCAAGATGAAACTCTAGAGAAATTTGATGTATTTACATTTACTATGTACTGGTATATTACATTTAAAAATTCACCAATGTTTCTATGAAAGGGGTGAGTATAAACATAGTAGGTAATCCCTTAAGACTTTCCAACACACACCACTAGGACAGGAACTGGTTAGCACGTTTAAAATAAAACAGTTGAAAAATAGTTAACCATTTTATATAAATCCTTATGTGAAATCCATGAGAGAAAACCTATAAACCATATTATTATCATTTGTTTATATTTGGCTTATCTATTCTCATGTTCACATACACATGCATCAATATGTAAACTCATTCTTTGTGATACCATTGATAGTGGTACTCCATGACCATAGTTCTTCCTACTTTGATGGTGGAACTTCTGACCACACCCATCCACTTTGGACACACACCAACCCAATAAGTCCAAATTCTATGACTATTCATTATCATAAAAAAACACCACATTCAAATTATTTCATCAAACATTTTTTGTGTGTCAAAACTATTCCACAACATTAAAACCATCATTTTAAAATTATAACCAAATGGGATTTTCTGAAATCCATCCAATTTTACATGATTCCAAAATCCATCCAAAAAAAATTTCTTTTATGAAATCATGAAATGAAACTATTAAAAAACCATGAAAAGTCATTTAATAAAAGTAATCCTTAAATTTATAGAATAAGTGGAGATAAGAGAGAAGTGGACAACCTCTCAATGGATGGAAAAAATAAATAATGGTACAAAGAACTTCTAGATCTAGGCTGACAACACCTTCCCTTTAATAGATCCAATAAGATCTAATCAAGATTCAAGACATAGAACATATATCAATTCATAATGGAATATATCTATGGATCTCCAATGCACGTTTATTTTCATAAAAGTCTCTTCCTGATTTAAGGAAATAATCTTAGGAACCTACAAAATTAATGGAGTTCAATACCCTAAAATAATAGGAGAATAATTAGGGTCATTGGTCCTTATTCAGAATTAAAATTCATTTTTTAGAGTATTAATTTCACATCACATGACATGTTAGCATGGTTTTTCAAACCGAAAACCAATTGTGAGCATGTTATTGGAAAAGATACAGAGTATTTCATTGTTTTTTACCCATGATTTATAAAATCATGCACCAACTGTATGATGATACTTTCTTAAGAGAATACCAAAAAATGTTGTGATAACATTATTTGAAAAACTCTACACTAACTTTTCTTCTCTCATTATCTCCATCCACACATTTTCCCTTAGGTTTTTTGACAGTTTGGGTAAATTGTTCTCTAAATATATACAGTCTCAATGACTCCTAGAATCACCTTTTATGGTTTCCAAGAGATATTTCATGATTTTCACTAACTTTTCTCAAACCATGCACCTCTTAAAACACTTGAAAAACACTCCAAAAACATCCAAAAACTTCAAACAATCAACCGAAGTATTATATAAAAACAAAGTATATAAAAAAGGGGAAATAAACTGAAACTATGGGTGTTAAATTCTACCCACCATTGGACTTTATATTCTTAGAAAGTATAAGATTGGTGTTTCTTTTGAAGAGATCAAGCCACTACTTGAACATTTCATTTTATCGTTCCCATACCACTTTCTAAATCTAAGCACGTTTCTATAAAATTTGTACCAAAATGATAATTTTACCATATAAAAGATTAACTTAACTGTTTATAATATGTCTTAGCACATGAATCAACATTTAATCTAATTCAAGATCAACATTATTTCATTAAATAACATGGTTAGGGTTAGGATGGTACTTATTTAATTGAGTTACATGAAAAACATCATACATGAGACTAAACCTTGGAAGTAAATCCAACTGATAAGTCACATCACCCACTCATTAAAGTATCTCAAAAGGTCCAACGTACCATGGAGACAACTTCCCTTTCTTACAAAAATGATTATTTCCTAACCTTATAGATATTATCAAGAAAACATAATATGCTTCCTCAAATGATAACATTTGGTGAAGATGATCTACATGTGATTTATAATGAATTTGATTCATTTCCATTATTTTTCAATTCATCTGAATCTATTTTTCATCTCTTTTATAAGTTTAGGTATTATAAGTGAATTATCCCTTGTTTCAACCCAACAGTGTGGATAATGACAATGACGTACATATAACTCTATGAAAGGAGACATATGTATTGTGGATTAAAAGTATTATTTTATGAGAATTATAATAATGGTATATACTTCACACATAATCCTATAAAATATATAACACAATATATTATCATGTTTTTCACCATTTAGATCATCCATTTGGATTTTCCATCCATTTTGGATAAGAAGTTGTGCTCATGGTTATCTGGGATCTAAGGGCTTGATGTAAGGACTTATAATGATGATACATGAATTATCAGTCCTAGTCAAACACAATTGAATTTAGAACACCATGCATCATTACAATTTCCTAATTATAAATTTTTGAAAAGTCTTCAATCATATTGAATTAACAAATAGGGATAAAGGGAGATGAATTTTTGAGTTGATCCATGATCACCCATATGGGATAATTTTTCCTAACTACTCTTTTTCAAACTATAAAAAACAATATATATTTTATCCCACTTATACATAAGAAAATGTAAATAATAAAACATACTTGTTATTCATTTTTTTTCCTTCACCTGCTAATAGGGGAGGAATATCAAGACAAAATCTGCCACTTTACTCTTCATGTAAGCCCACCAAATATATGCTCTCATATCTATATATATCTTTTGGATGCCATTATTAACACCCCATCTTGAATGGCGGTATGTAGAAATAATATATTCCAGATAGGTTATAATAATTATAATATGATCTCTAAAACACACCATAGATATCCCATCTATTTTATATCCCTCAGTTTTCTACCCACCATTTAGTTTTCACATCATGGTAAACCATTCAAGATCATATGTCTAAGAATTTATAACTTACTCAACTAAATCAATAATAAGAGAGACCAGAAAGAAAATTTTAACATTACATTTCTTAACATAATTTATATGTATATTAGCCACAGTAAATATTATAATCCATTGATCTAAATCCTATTTATCAAAATTAATATATTACTTTGTACAAAATGAATCTGTAATAGAAATAATATTTCTCTCCCTTTCTTATGTCCAAGTATATGACATCTTCAAATGCACCAAAGTACCCAAGAAGGGAGTAAATTTAACCTCAATAGAAAATCCTTTGATAATTCCCAACACAAACCACTAGGATAAGTACCATTATGCACATTTCTATAAAATATTTCAAAAATAGATAAACATTTTATAAAAATACATAAGTGAAATCGATGTGAGAAAACTATTAAACCATCCTATTGACATTCATTAATTTTTAGAATTATCATTCTCAGGTTCATGCACACATTAATCCACCCATACACTAAATATTTGGGTTACCATTGATGGGGGTAATCCATTACCATAGTCCTTCCTACTTTGATGGTGGAACTTCTAACCACACTCGTCCAATTTGAACACATGCCACCAAAATTATGCCAAATTCCATGCCAATTCATTGGCATAAAACAAAACTTCTTTAAAATAATTTCATCAAAAAAATAATGTGTTAGAACCATTCTATAATTTTAAAACACTAATTTTAAAATTATAAGAAAAGGGGGTTTTCTAAAAGCCATCCAATTTTCCATGACTCCAAAATGCACACCAAAATGGTTTCCCTCATGAAATCACACAACATAAATATAGATAAACCAAGAACCCAATTTAATAAAACTAATCCCTAAGTTATAGAATAATTGGAGATGATAGATAAACCAACAACCTCTCAATGGATGGAGAAAATGAAGAACATCACAACAAACTTCTAGATCTAGGATCACAACACCTTCCCTTCAATAGATCCAATAAGATCACATCCAGATTCAAGTCATATAACATATATATATATATATATCCATAATGGATTAGAACTATGAAATTGAGAGAGAGGATAAGAGTATACCTAAGTATAATAATGAAGAATACGGGATTTCTAATGATTCCATATTTCCAATACACTTTGATTCATCTAAAACTCACTTCTGAACAAAGGGAATCATCTTGGAATCCTAGGGAAAGAAAAGATTTTGATACCCTGGAATAATAGAAGAAAAATGTGGGTCTCGAATCCTTAATCCAAATTAAATAACTTTTTTAGAGTATTAATGGCATTTCACATGGTTAGGTCACGTAGTTTTTCAAAATTTGTTCCAATTATGTGCATCCAACTCGAAAAGATCTAGAGATCCGCCTAGTTTGTTCCAAATAATGTGTAAAATCATTCTCTAATCATGCGGTGATATTTTACCAAGGCTAAACCCTCACATGTTTTGCTCACAATATTTGAAAACCCATTCACTAACCCTACTTCTCCCACTTCCCCATCCTCACATTTTCCCCTAGCATGCCCATTGTTTGGGAAAACGGTGCTCCAACCATGAACCTTCCCAATAACTCCCTACATCAACCTACACAGTTTCTTATATATAGTACATGGTTTCTACTAATGATTCTCAAACCATAAACCTCATTAAACGCTTCAAAAACACTCCAAATCCTACCAAAAACTCTTAAAACTCAACCAAAGTATAATATAAACTAAAATCAAATAATAAAAGGGATAAAAACCTAAAATATAGGGAGTAACAAGGACCATGTTTACATTGTATATTTTTCTATTCATTTACGAACACTTTGATGTTTTATACTATATTTCCATGTAATTATTGGGATTTACTAATCCAAGTCAAGTTTTTTTCTTCTAATATATTTTTTCTAAAATTTTACCTTGGCAATAAGAATTTTTAGAAACTTAATTTCTATTAATTGAGTTATGATCATTCTATTTAAATTACTTTATATAAATTAGGTACATTCTGAAATTATTTTTTATTATTTTTAATTCCCTCAATTTTTTAAATTTTTACCACATAAACCCCTTTACAAATTTTCCATGTTTTATGAAGTATGTTTCCTTTCATAGATATCGATAACTCAAATATTTTAAATTTGAGTTACAATGTTTTTTATTGAATATTGTTCTTATATTATTGTGTCCCTCCACCCTAATTTTATATTATATTTTATTTTAAAATACTCTTTGGTAAAATGAATTTTTAATACAAAAATGGTTTTTTTTACAATGTGGGCTTTCAAAGGTAATCTTAATGTATTAAAAATTTTCATTTCATAATCGAATATTTTATAATAGGCTCCACATTTCCTATAGAAAAATTTATGTTATTTTTAAGGTTTCATTATTTTATATTCATTTTAAAAGAAAATTTTTTGAAAATATTTCACTTTAAATTTTTAGAAGATACATTTGAAAGAAACATGTATCTTTTTATTTTACATCAATGTTAAAATTGTTTTCTAAACACTCTTTTATATTTTCACCTCTATTTTCATCTTCATATTCAAAAGGATTTACACTCATGGGATTTAGGTTACATTATTTATTATCTAGTAAATATATATATATATAATTTGGTGGATTGAACTCACAGTATCAAACAATTTTATTCTTTATCCCTTATTGTGTGATATCGTTAAAAGTATTCTTTTTCAAAGATGTTTTTCATCTATGTCAACATCATTTTAATTTTCATTTATTACAATGACGATATTATTTTTTGAAACCAATTAATTCTTTCTCTAGATGGTTTATGAATTGTTATTTTATATCAAATATATGATCTATCACTTTCTCTTTCTTTCCTAATTATCTACCATGTATAGACATAACTTTTCCTCCAACTTTTTTTCTTTATGAATACCCTATTTTCCATTAATTTTATTGATGGGTGTTAAATTAGATTTTATTCATCAATTGATTGGGGAAATTATTATCTTAAACATATACACTTTATCTATATAATTTAAATACCAAATGATATATTATATTGGAAGAATTATATTTATTTATAAAGTTAGAGAATATCATTGGATACCAATTTATTTTACATGGGTTTATCATGTTATAATTATTGATGGAATTGTAAATAATTTAATTATATGAATCAATTTTAAAAGGATATGAAACCCATTTTATTCTCATGGGTTCTTTATGAAGTGTTTATTGAATACCATTTTATTTCCCTTCATCCTTTATGCTATAAAAAGTGAATGATTTTCATTATTATGTTTTATAAAACCTATTTTTACTATTGGGTTTTAATGATGTGATGGATAGATGTTTTCTTATGGAATGAATTTTTAGGGATAATATTTAAGTGATGGTTGGGACCTATATGTCCTTATAATACATTTGGTAAATATTTTTATCATAGGAGATAATGGGGAAAATATTATTGATTCTCAATCCAAAATGGAAAACACAGTTTGATGCCAAATCCACAATGGGAAATAGGTGAGTCAAGTCCATTCTACTAAGAGAAATAGGTGATTTTTTCCTGGTCCACTAATGGAAATAGTTTGGGATGCTTGATCCCCTATGTTATGATTTATATTCTTATAGATGTGCCATATTTCTAAATTATTCCTTTTATCTATGATATATATAATTTTCATGATGTGTTCTTATATTATGAAAAGATTTATGATATATAACTTTTGGGTATAACTTTATTATGTATCCTAGTTATTCTCATATGATCATATTATCCAAACTAAATACATTTAATTATTATCAATAATTTTTAACCTTACTGATTATTTAAACTCACCCTTCCATAATGTCTCCACTTTCCCAATTTATAACTATAAGAAAAGTATTAAATTCCTCGAAGTGTAAATTATATGGATAATTAGTTTGATATATTGAATACTTTTTATAGATTAAGTGGTTTATTATATCATTATAAAATGTCCATTGGTTAAAAAATTCATGAGTTTAGTTAGTTATTTTTGTCATGTTTCCTTAAAATTATAAACCTAAAAGTAATTGGGAATGTATTATAATGAAATATTTTCTTTAAGTAATGGAATTAGATTATCACCTCTATAGGTTTTTATATTAAACACATGACCATTCATATGGTACTCATAATTGTTTCCATAGAGGGGTCAAATCAGGAGTAGTTAGATGTTAATACTGCATTTCTTTATAAATATTTGGATTGGGATATTTACAAGTAGTATACAAAGGGTTTAGTGAATAAATGAAACAATTATCTTCTATTAAAGCTAAAAAGGATCCATTGTAGATTAAATTAACCACCAAGGAAGTGGAATTGGAAGTTCAATGCATTTTTGGAAAAATAGAACTTTGTTCATAACAACGTACACCATATTTACTACTAAAAGGTGTATAGTGATGGGTGTTTCATAACATTAATTACCTATGTAGATGAAAGTTTTATTTATTAGTCGATAACAGGGAGGATTTATGGGATAAAGACTAAACTATCTGGATTTTTTGTGATAAAGGTTCATGGTTTAACAAAATCTATTTTGGGGATATGGATTGTAAGGGACCTAAAATCTTGAGAACTATTCTTAACTCAGTCTGAATACATCTATAATGTAGTAAAATACATTGGAATGAGTGAGGATAAATAAATTACCCCTCAATTGTTCTATCAATTTAATCTAAACAAGTATAAGGCACCAATAAATAAATAAAACACTATAAGATGAAATATTATTTGTGGTGGCCAATTAGATGAATTATCAAAAAAACAACCACTAATTAATAAAAACAAGAGTTTCCTACCCATTAAGTACACAATATTATTGGAAGGTATATATAATTATTTCATAAAGAAATATTAGTAGTGGTGTTAGAAATAACATTAACTATTATTCATTTTACTTGTGGTTATTTGAAAATTTATTCTAATTAAACCCAATTTTTGTAGTGGCTACCCCTTTCCTCTCATCACACAAACCGCCTTCTAGTATCCCTTTCACTATTCTCTAATATTGTAGGAACCTCCCCTAATCCTTTCAGATTTTCCATTCTTCTTCTTCCTCAAGCACATGAACCTCCTCTTCTCCTTCCTAATTTCCACTTCTCCTTCTATAGAGCAGCTTTCCCATCTCCTTCATGATCTCCTTCTTCATCTATTCATCACATGAACCTCTTACTCATATCTGTATATTTATTCTATGTATAAGTTCTATTCTTAGAAGCTATAATTTTATCTTCAATTTATTATTCTCATATATCAAGGAACTCTATGAGATTTATATAGGCATTTTTATTTATTTATTTATAGATCTGCCTTCTAGGGATTTAAAAGTGTGAGTTTTTCATGTTATTGGATTATTTTGTAAAACTTACATACTATAAAATTTATAGGGACATAAAATATGAAAATTACTCTCTCATTACCATTTCTCCATATTTCAGTTTATCTCTAATTATTTAATATTTTTTTATATATTTAAATTATTATTAATTTTTTGATTATATAATATGTATTTATTTTTAGTTTATTATAAGGTTAAATTTTAGTTATTTTTTCATTAATTCTTTTATTATGATGTATTCATGAATTATTTTTTAATTTTCTATTTTCTATTTTCTTTATTAGTAAATTATAGAATAATTATTATTTTATTCTTATATTTTTTATTCATAGTACTATATATTTATATAGTAAAATATGAATTCAAAATATAAAATGATTACAATTATATTTTATTTGATGATTTTTTCTCAAAAAAATTTTATAAATTCTTATATTTTATTCCTAGTTATGTATTATTTGTAACATGGTTTTATTTAATTTATAGGTGTTATGTTTTTTATATAAATATCAATTAACATGGTATAAAGGGATAAATTTTAGATTCTTTTTCCTTAGAATGCATCTCAATATATTAAAGGGTTTGATTAATATTTAGATTTTTCTTTTGAAAATTAATCGATAGATGAAAGAATAAAATATGCTTACCCTGGTGGTATTTTCTGATGATGGTTAGAAAGATATGAATTTTATGATAAATTGATATTAAAAAAATTCCTTATGGATATGTGAGATGGTTTTGGCATAAGTAATTAGACAGTGATGAATTTTTGATTTGTAACCATCTTCATAATGAATAACCCCTACCCTGATAGTGGAGAAGTAAATTAAAAACTAGATTAATGGTATTTTTTTCACAAGAGCACAGCATGATGAATATTATAACATATCAATGTGGTATTTTCTTTTTTTTAGATTTTAATACAATATATAGAATATAAATAAGTAATTAAATGAGTTTTATAAATTAGTGGATGATGATAATAAGAAGTTGTATTAAGGGAGAAGAGAATATAAAAAAATTCCATTATACTGAAGTTAATCATAATAAGTGCTTAAGTGGAATCAAAGGTAAATCAATATTGATTATATTAAATTTTATGCTTGGTTAATTTGCTGAAGCTACTATTATTCAATCATTTTATAAGATAAATAAATTTATTAACAAGATTAGTATCAATAATACAATGAAAAATGCATGTCTTAATGACATCAAGTTGTATTGGTGAGAATATTCAGATAGATGGTATTTTATAAGATGTTATATTTCTAGATAAAAATTAGTGAATTTTGATGAAATTTTTAAAAAACATACTACAAATTAAAAAAATAAAACTATTATAAAGTTTTTATGTTAATTTCCATTAAAATGTGATTGAAAAAATAATTCATGTCTTTTCAAAAGGTAGAGAAAATGAAGTTTAATTATATATAAAACAATAATTATTTGTTTATGTGATATCTTAGAGATTTAAAAGCATGTAAATCCTTTGATATTTATATTTAAATTTCTCTTTAGGTCATAGTAATGTGTGTTTGAGATTGGTTACTAATATATTTAATCCATTTGGATCTCTTAGTATAACTTATAATATATGGCCAATTATTTTGATCCCCTAAAATCTACCTTCATGGATGTCTATTTAAAAAAACATCTATATTTATTTTTATGATCATTCAAGTAAAGAAAGTGTATAGAAATAGAATTGAAGAATAATTTCAGCCTCTTATAGAATAACTATACGATTTATAAGATTATTTTTTTCGATTCATATGATGAATCAAAAAATTTAATGTTCAAAATGTGTGATGTAATAATGTGTATGATTGGTAATTTACCAAGATTAGGAAACATAATTGGTTATGACACTCAAACCGTCCAGGCATATCTAGTTAGTAACATTGACTTCGATACTAGAGAAAAAAATTGAAAAAAAATTAGTGTTACATGTGTCATTTTCAATGCTTGAATTCATCACATAGATATCAATTTAAGAAGTCATAATTTTATGGATGAAATGATTTGAGTACACCACCAAAATTATAATCAGTTTTAAAATTTTTGTCACAATCATCAAATGTAGATCCCTAATTTGGGAAAGTGTATTAGTTTAACTATTAGAGAAAAAGTGTTCAAATCTCATTAAATATATTTGGTTCATGGAAATGTAAAAAATTGAGTGTTTTTTCCAAAATAATATATAGTGAATTTCAATTTTTACATCATAATAATGGAATTATGAACATTGAAAAAAATTAATGGGAAAATTTGGTTTTTATAATATTAAATGAGAAAGGGAAATCAAAATATTATATTAATTCCTATAAAGAAATTAAATAAAGGGATGTAAAGTATTATATGTAGGAAAATGGAAATTAAAAGTATGCTATAATTGTTTTGGCTTTGAAAAATAAAAAATGTTATGTTTTTATTCAAACACTAAAAATTGTGAAAGTACATTATGGTTATTCGTGTAACATTTCAAGATGTTCTGACTTAAATCGTCATAATATTAGGGGATTAAAAGTCACAACTCAAATATTTTGATGTGGTTAATTTTATCTCTATCATTCCACAAAATGTTACCCAAAAAAATAATAGTAGTTTTAATTGATTTTTTCATGTTCTTTAGATAGAATTGAGAGATTGAAGAAATTCAAGGAATAATTATAATGAAACTTTTGTAATTTAGAAAAATATATTTACCAAATCATTTTTTACTATAATGGTTTATCTAACTATTTATTTTATTTATGGAATTAAATTTGGAGGGATCATACATTATCAATGGACATATCCAATATAGGTATTGTCATCATACACATCTAACATTGCTATATTAAAATTTTAAAACCAATTACATAATTGGTTTATTCTTATATCTGCCTTTTTTTAATTATGTATCTCTATTATTTAATGTCATCTGGGAGAAAAAGATCTCAACCATAAGGATTAATTGTTAAGTTTATATGGATAAAGTGTGTCTCGCCTTTTTTCAATTTACTTTAAAAATATTGTAACATGCTCCGGTCGATTTGAACATGTTGATGATAACACAAATCAATTGCAGTCCTATAGGAATTCTAAAAACAATAAAATGTTATGTTATCATGTTGGAATTTTCAGTTTCATTAATACAAATAGATTTTATGCAATAAAATATATATATATATATATATATATATTATACTTAATAGTGATAGTATAAATCCTTTCATTAGAGAATTAAATATTAAAACAAAGATATAACTTCAGAGTTGACCATGAAATGTGAAAGAGGTAATAGAAGTCAATAAAAAGGAAATTATTGATTGGTTTCAACTCCATGAAATATCATAATTAATTTTATATTAATTATATTTTCATATAATGATTATATGTTTCTAATAATATTTTATATTTATATGTGTACATAATGAATTTGGATGATCGGTTCATAAAGTTAAAAGTTTTAAACTATTTTCCACAAGGAAATTTAAAGTAATATTTGAGGCACAATGATTTAAATATTAATGGCTTCATGTTTCATATATTTTTGTATAAGGAAGGATTGAAAATAAAACAAATAATCTTTATAAAATTAAAAGAGTTGGGATACTATGGAATATTTATTAAAATTATCAAATTATGTTCTCAAGAATAATTTTTAGTTATGTTATTAAAATGTAAGTGGTTCAATATTTACATGAGTATAAGAAATTATTTTTTACACATTAATTATATTAACTTATCTTTAGTCATCGATTCTAGTGAGTGAAAAGAATATATTATATATATTTTTGATTTATAAGATGAAATGTTATATTATATGGATAAAATAGTTGATTTGTGTAAGAGTTTTGTAGTCCATGCCATGTTGAGAGACTTTTATGATATTTCTGATAAAGTTAAAGAATTATTTTATAATAGAAAACCCCATCTAAAAAAATAGATTAACACATCTATCCATGATGATATTGAAACAATCGGTCATTCAAGGAAGGGACAAGATGGTGAAATTATATTAATGGTGGAAGATAATAGTAATATGATCAATGATAAATTAATTCAATTCATGCTTAGTACTCCTTAAACTTATATGTTGTTTATTTATTTTGAATACGTGAATTCTATTGATAAATGTACACCATTTTCAAAACTTTTTCTTATTTTTTAATTTATATCATATTTCAACATCTTTTATATTATTTTTGGATATAGGAATATAGAAAACCAAATAACTAAAAGATAATAGTATGTATTCCACAACTACTACAATATCATTTCCATCTGATAAACTCCCACATTCATCAAGTATGCTTCTTACTTTAGGTATTCTCTATTTATACCATTTGATTCAATTTAATATTCTCCCATATTTATTAGGTACACTTCCTACTTATAGTTCATCACCTACATCAACTATGTTGGGGGTTTGAATGGAGTAGTTGAGGAGCGATCATAGACTAAGAATATATTGTCAACATTAATATAATGAGGGTATTATTTGGGGATAAATATTAGAATGTAATTTTTAATGTGAAATAATATTTTTTCTATATAATTATTATAATGTATGATTATATTTATTGACAGATTCAGAAAATAATAAGTTAAAAATGAACCTGAATAAAATTAATGTATGTAGTTTGAAACAATTTAACATAGTAATTCCACTTTACATGTGTGGGATTCCTAAAGATTATTTCAAAGGCTTATACAAGAAGATCATGGGGCAGTTATCAAGTTATATGAATATTATTTTTAATAAACATGTCAATGTATTACAAAATAATATTTCTAGTTTATTTTATTTTATATTCCAAATAAATGTATGTTTAATTATTTTTTAAGATATAATATGTAGATGATTTTTCATTTTCAATATTGATGATGCAGTTTAGAAACACTAGACATTGAAAAGTTTAGAGAAAAAGTGAAATAACTTTAAATATATGTTGTGGTATGCATTCAATGACATGTCCTTGAATCAAATATACATAAAAGTACACAGAGGGATATTATAGTATCAGTATAATTCCTTTATAAATATGTATCATTCTGGTTCACATAAGTTATTTTATACTATTTTAGTACATTGATCTAAAACAATTAAAAATAAAGAAAATTTTATTAATATTAACCTTATTTTCTTCAAAAATGTTTTAAAAAAACTCATCAAGTTGAGAAAAACAATTCATCTCCAAAACAGTTAGTTCTAAATGTTTTCCACAAATAATATTTAACAAGGTAATATAATATTTAATGATAAATATAATTTTTTACATATAAATAAATTACATTTTTATATTTATTAATTTTTTTCCTTAGACAATAGAGTTTAAATAAGTTGGTCATGATCTTGGTTGAACTGGGTTGTGGTTCAACATGCACAAGAAATCTAATGGGATTTATGTAAATTAACTCACTGCAAGCATCTAGGTAAAAAATATAAATAATATTTAACTTTTTTTAAAAGAATATGTTTTGTTAAATTTTCTTCTATTTTAAGAAAAAAAAAACAAATAAAGTTTCTTGTGATGTAAATCCCTCACAGTCATCATCATCCTCTAAAATTGATGTTATTCCCCAATTTTTGGGAAAGGATCGTGCCAGTTGTGTTTGTGAGTTAGGTATTGGACCCTCCCGCTCACATCACTTTAGGACGATCCAATCTTTTTTCACTATAATTCCTCATCCTGTAGGATTGAGTAGTGTTAATATTCTAAATAAATTAGAATCAAAAAATAAAATTATGATGCTTGATAACATAATACATGAGAAAGATTCAAAATGGATAGCTCAATATGAGAAGTTTGTAGTGATGGGATGTGTGGTGGATACTTTATTTTTAGGCATGACTGAGAGAATTCATCCATGAAGTGCATCCTTAAAATGGTTTGTACTATATTTGTTACATTTATATTATTATTTTATATTATTACCACAATGTTTCTAAATATATTTCAGATGAAAAATATCTAATTAAAATTAATTTATATTCTAGATTTATTTTAATATTGGCATCAAAGGCATTGAACACTATTAGTCTATAAGAAAATCATAAGCATGGATCATCTAGGTGAAACCAACCTAAGTTAATGGAGAATATTTGATTTTGGATTTTTAAACCTTCAATTGGAAGAACCTCTTATTATCCTTTGGTGGTAGAATCACTTTGGTTAATCACATCTTGTGTTTTATTCCCATGAACATTCTCTCAGCATGTGAGGTACCCAAAAAAGTGATCAAATTTATTTTGAATCATATGTTATCCTTCATTTGGGATTCCCACCCTCAAGGAAGATGTCATTGGGACTCTTGGGGTAGGCTTTCTGAGTCCTAGGATGAATTTGGTATCAACCTTAAGGAGGTCTCAAAAATGGTGCATAGTATGCAAGCCAAGTTTTCATGGGAAGCTCTTGAGGGTCAGACTCTTTAGGGAAGCTTTATCAACAATAAGTATAGGATGAACATGAGAAGTGAAAAAGTTAAGGTTTATAGATTTTTTAATTATATTCAGGGTCATGTTCTTGTTATCCTGGATAACTCATGTTGGATCATTGGTCATGGGGAGATCGGCTTCTGGAGCCATAATTGGGCTTGGAATCTGCTCGATTTCCCATGTTTCTTGATCCTAGATGTTTATTTCGGGCATGATAGCTCATATTCTATGTTTTTTAATATGTTTCTTAATGATAAGTGTCAAATTATTTTTCACAATATCATCATGTAAACTGTGAAAGTTTTTTTCCATAGCATATGTGTCTGGTTTATTTTCTGCAAATGCATATTGTTCTGTTGTGCATGCCAATGTTGTTCATGAAGCATGGGGATGAACTATTTGGTGTAATGACCTTCTATCTAAATAAAGAAATCTGGTATAGAGGTTATATAACTTTTCACTACCCACCGATGAGAAGATAAAAAAGGAAAGGTATTCAGTTTGTCTTGAAATGTACATGTTGTAGAAACCCCCAACATGAATTAGAGTTTCATCTCTTTTTTTGCAGACGGAGAGATCTATGTGTTGAACATACTCAGTTCATTCCTTGGTATGGCCCACCTTAATTGGAGTGGTGAGTATTTTTTTTCCCTCTCTAGTATTGAGGTGTTGATAGGGACTATCCATAAATAAGGGCAAGGGTGATCCTTTTAGTGGCTGGTTGCTGGAGTATTTGGGAGGCGAGGAACATAGTTGGGTGCGAGGGAGTCTTTGCATCATGTTGGAGTTTGGTGACCAGGGTGCAGTTCCTAGCAATTTAACTATTGACTCTGTTTAAACATTATGATACATCTCCCTATCTCAAGTTAATCATGCATATCGATGATAGTTCCTTCACCAGGTAGGGTCTGTCTTCCTCGGGTCATTGGGTCATTTGGATTCCTCTCTCCAGGGGCCACAAGTAAAATATTGATTGTTCATGTTGTGATTGTCATATGCATGGAGGTGGTATAGTGCACAACCTAGGTGGCCCAGTCCTCTTTTCCTGCATTTCCTTCTATGGTCTAGTCTATTCTCTAATGGTAGAGTCTTGTGCTTTTTGTGATGGGATAAATAGGTATATAAAAAACAAAATTTGTCTATCATTTGTGGAGATAGGTTTGTAATTCATCTTTCTCTCAATGAAGGGTCAGACCAGGGTTCCTTAGTCTATAATTTATGACATTTGATGATACAAGGCCCTCATTAATCATCACACTATCCTACTACGCACTTGGCGTGAAGGGAACTAGGCTGTAGATTTTTTGCCTTCACAAGTTATTTCTTAGAGATCGCTTACTTGTTTTACTATCTTTAAGTACCTACCGCTTGGCTGCCTATCCATTTTGAGAGGCAATTCCCATAGCCTTTATCATTTTAGTCCCCCTTGATCTATTTTCCTCTGATACGATTTCTCTAATAAAAATTTAATTTATGGTTGGTAGTAATAAGTACTCAGTTTTCAGTAAAGTCATTTATTCTTCAAAATACATTTTCTTCGAAAATTGTTTTTACTGAATTTTAAACTTAATAACCCAGGTAATTTTTATATAAAACATTTTCATATATTCATTATTTATATTTTATAGATTTATATTCATTATAAAAATATTAGATATTTTTTCGTCAAAAGGTAAAAAAAATTCTTCTAACCGAATTGGGTTTTACAAGTTATATGGTTTTATTTAAAATATTGATTTTCATATAATAGAATTTTATATTGAAAAATTAATTTCATTTCGGAATTCATCGTATCAAAATTATAATAAGATGAATTTTTTATTATTTTCTAAAACATTTTCTTTTTCAATGACTAGTGAAAAATAATTATTACTATTGAAAAGTGTAATTTAAGTATTTATAGAGTAAAAATTTACTTTTATTTAGTTAAAAAATTCATTTTTCATTATTATTTAAAATAATCTAATTTTTGTTTTTTAAATTTATTTTATACTGTAATTTTGTATAAAAACGTTTTATACTAAAAATGGAATTTTTCTGAAAAACTATTTTTCATTTCATTTTGTCTAGTTTAATTTTAAATTAAATTTTGACGCCTATTTATTTTGAATTTTAAAAAATATATTCTAATTTTTTAATAACGAGGTCAAAATTTATTAACTATCTCCCTTTTATTTTTTGTCAATATGAATAGTAACCTTAGTTTGTTATCACGGTAAAGGGTAAATCAGGTAATTAAAGTTACAAATGTAATGATACGGACTATAAAATGACCCTAAAATTGCCTTAATTTTATTTTATGAGACCATTTCATTAATAATCATCCAATGTTTGGTTATATAACCTTTTTTCCATTTGAATGTGACAGTAACCTTTATAATATTTTATTTAAAGAAAAGTCAAAAATGCCAGACTCTTGTTTTTAATAACTATAATAGTTCTAACATAGGGATAAAAAAGTTGATATGTTTTGTTATAAATATTAATTTTAAATATAGATCAATTATATTCATCATAGTAATTTTTTAATTTTTCATGATAAAACAATTACATTTAATGCTTACGCAACAATGAGGCAATAATTATTCAATTAGTGAAAAATTATAATAAATGGTATTAAAAATATTAAAAGTAAAACAATTTGAAATAATTAATGTGATACATGAATTTTTTTATAGAACTATAAAATTTTATGTGTATGGGAATCTATTACATTGAAACTCTTAGGTTTTCTTGATATTATAAAAATCAAAGAAAATGAATGTATCCAAAATTGACATTACTGACATGTTTCAAAAATAATATTTTATTAATTGATATAAAATTCCTAAAAATCTTAAATTTGTCTAAATAAATTCTATATTGTAAATTAAATCACCCATGGTCCATTTATGTGTTTTCTTCTTTTTATAGTAACATTATTAACCCTTAAATTGTATATATTTTAATATTTTGGTAATTGTTAAAAGTGTTAACAAAGGATTAAAAAAATATAAGGGTAAAATTATGACCCAAATTGATGAAATTTTATTTTATGAGATAATTAAGACTAATAATCAACTTATATTTTAATATTATCAATTTTTTCTATTTTTACATAAAAATTAATTTATGTTAATTTAATAATTTAAGATTTCCAAAAGTGCTCCTCTAGTATCTTATAAAAGGGAACTGTTTATTCTCATTTATTCACAATTTAAAAACCATTTGGTTCATCCAATACCTGAAAAAATACATTCCTATAATCTCACCACTCATTATAAATGTTTTTTCCACATAATACCAACCTCATAGGGATTAAGGTGTTAATCAAAGAAGTATATCTTAAGAAGCGGTATAGTTTTTAACGACATTTTTAGTTTTATTAACTCTTCCACTTCCTTAATATATTATTAAGCCAATATAAAATAATAAAACCAATATCACACATAAAATTAAATATTAAAATGTTAATTTTATGAAAAAAATCATCACTTGTTTTATCAAATGGGAAACGAAACCATCATTCGTGTGAACAGTAGACTACCACCCAACGAACCAATGTAATTCATTTTCCATCACTGTCTCCCACTGATGAATTAAAATTATAGAATTAATATCAATATATGATATTAAGGAAATATTTACCATTCTTAAAAGATAATATATCACTTGTCTTCCTACCTTTCCATTCACTGAAAATTGATAATATTGTTCGTGCGTACATGTGGACTACCACCACAATTGAAGCGATGTGACTCATTTTTCATCACCACATCACATAGATTATTTATATAAGTATAATTTAAGAATTAATATGATATTTATAATATTATTTTCAATTTTTAAATATAAAATAATACTTACCCTCTTTCTATAATGATCGTTAAAAAATGGAAATGTTCCTTAAGCGTACATATGGCCTATCGTCTCGGTGATTGTAACATAGATCATTTGACATAACATATTTAATAGATGGATTTAAAAGTATAATTGATTTATAAAAAATATTATTATTTCATGATTATGATTCTTATGATGATGAAATAATGAACACTTCGACCATAGTCAACTAATGAATTAATTTTTGACTTATGTATCAAATATCATATAACTTTCACATATTAACTTAAATGATTAAGTTATGTATATAACATTTTAAGTGATATAAAAACAATAATAAGCTTGAAAAGTTTCTTAATAAATTAATTGATTAATATTATATTATTAATCAAGAATATAAGGAACATATGTGAAGATTCGAACTCAAGATAAGGGACTATCTTTTAAAAATCATTTTCTTTAAGATTCCCTTAAAAATATATTTCTATTTCATGTCCATATTTTTATATTATTTTATGGATTTATTTATATGGACATAAAATAATTATAAATTAGGTTTTATTTTTATTTTTAATTTTTTCAAAAAGTTTCCAAAAGGAATATCTGTACAGAATATTTTAAATTTCTTTACAAAAAAAACAAATGTTCTTTTTTAATTATACGATGGTAGTAACCTTTCTTGATGACATAACCATTATTTTATTTTTTGATTCCTTTACAATATTTCATGTTTTCATAAATTGAAAATCACTACTTCACTATGTTCTATTTATTTTTCAAAATGTTTTTTAAAATGGAATGGATATATTAATATCTGAAAATGTTTTCTTGTGGATGCAGAGAAAATTTTTATGACGCAATATTTTATGTATTTTATTATGTTTATTTATAATTTTTTATGAGGATAAGTGGTTCCATTATAAACTTAGGTAAGGTGAGATCATGATAGATCCTTAATTCATTTGTTAATTTTATGGAGTAAACTTATTAGTTTTCTCCTATGTAATTATGGGTATATACTGTGGTGGTTCCTTCAAGTATAATTGTGATGGTTATTTCAAGTTTAATTGTGGGAGTTACTCCATGTATAACAATGATGGTTATTCTATGTGTAAGAGTGATATGAGAAATTTTATACATGTAAACTATATGATTTATATTTTTTTCAATGGGTTTTTATGGAAATATTATGAATTCACAAGGTAAATGAAAGTATATACTACTTCATAAGGATGAAAAGTATAACTTTGTGAAAAAAAGGTTGTTATGTGTTTTTCGTGATTTTGAAGAATCCTTATTAGTTTATTTCCTTTAATATTTCTTATTAATTGATTAATTAAAATATTTAAGTAGATAAGGTGATTTCTTGGGTAAAAAAATGATTATTTTGAGCCCAAATTTTATTTTAAAAAATGAACATTTTTATATGTATTCATTGACAAAAAAAATTATTTATTTCTTTTAAATACCCTTACTGAGATTTTTATTCTTATCCGACATTTTAAAAAAATCACTCAACCTTAATATGGGTAAGGTAAAGGAAGAATCCAAGTTGAAATTCTAGAGTATTTGTTATGAAAATAAAACATGATTCATTATAAAAGTTTTATATTATTGGAAAATTGGATAATGATTAGAAGTGTACACTTTGTATATATTTGGGTTTGTTATGTAATGGTTATAACTTGACCCTCTAAAACACTAGACCTAAAATATCTTTGGCAATGTAATAAATTGAATTGTATTTTAAAGTAACTAGAATGTGTAATGCTTAAGGTTGGGTCCTTATATTGTACACCGATTTTATAATTATTTTTTACCACTTTTATTAATTTTATTTGAAAAAAATGTATAAAATTATTGAAATAATAATTTCATAATATTCTTAGGATGAATTTTATATAATTTTCTAAAAAGATTAATTTTTATGGGAATAGTTAAAATACCAATTTTCATAAAATTGTATATTGTTTTATTTAAATATGGTAATTTAAAAGACCCGTTATATTTTTAGTTGGGTTTTAAGTAACATAATAATCATTTTATATATAGGAACTAAAAAATTGTATAGTAATCAATGTTATAATTTATTTTGGTATAAGTTCATATTTATGCTTAATAACTTGATTTTTTTTAAAAAAATCATTTCATTTTACACGTTTTATTAAAATTTACTTCTTCTACTTCTCTAAATTGAATATTGAAAATTGGATTCCATATTTGAGATAATTAGGCTCAAATTTTTTAAATAATTCCCTTTTATTTTTTTCATTATGAATAGAAATTATGATAAATATTTGTCACCTTATTGAATTGTAAATTGGGTAATTATGGTTAAAAATAATGTGATAAGGCTTTAAAAATATAACAAAAACTTGCCTTATTTATATTTTCTGAGTTTAGTTATAACTTCCTCATATGATATTATATTATATGGAAACTTGTTTCCATATTTCTTTAATAATGACTGATAAATTATTTTATGTAAAAAATAAATACTGAATGTCAATATCTTAATTTAAATTTTTATAACATAGGGATAATAAGAAGTTGGGAAAGATTATAAAATTTTAATTTGAATATAAATAAATTATTTTTATGAAATTTATTTATTTTTAATTTTTAGTGATGATATAATTACCTTATAAGCTTACGCAAAGATGTTATAGTTTCTGTGCAAGTAGTAAAAAAATCAAGTTAGATGAATTTAAAAACAATAAAGTTAATATTTTTTTTGGATTAATTTTGTTATTACTCAAATTTCATAGGTAATTAGAAAATATAAATTAATTTAAATGTGTTTACATTAAAATTAAATTTATGTCTTGATGTCTTCGTAATTATGTTCATTTAGTACCACTTTACATGATTATGAAAAATATTATATTTAAATCTTTTGAGTAGTTTCAGGTGTGTCATTTCACAAACTTATAAAACGGAACCTCATCTTCTATGTTATTCACAAATATTAAGCACTCTATATCAAAAAATATCAACCCTAATACCATTATATATTCTGTAAATTCATTATTGATCTTCTGGTATTCTCCTATGACTATCTTTATAATGATTAAGGAGTAAACCAAAGGAGGTCTCTCAAATAATTGGTAATCACCTTTATTGAATCATTCAAAGATTATTTATAATTATATTTAATTTAAATATATTATATTCAACAATAAAGTCTGAATAAAATATCATAAATATACTTATATTATATTATTATTTTTGTAAAATCATTTTCTACCTCATTTCCATAAAATGGGAAATGAAGGTATCGCTCAGGTGTATGTGTGGACTACAACCTCCATATAGTGATATAATTCATTTTCAATCACCATATTTCAGTATTACTAATTATGACAGATTTAATATTTATATATGATATTTATTACATAATTATGATTCATTAATTATATTATATAATCTACCATCATAATTTCTCATCTTTTGGGAAATGATATATCACTCATGCATATGTGTGGGATACTACCTTGACAAAGAAATGTGATTCATTTTTCATTTATATACTACGTGGATGGTAATAAGTATTAATTTAATAAATAAATATGACGTTTATAATATAATAATTATTTTTCAAGGTAGAATTATTATTTATCTTCATTTCATTCCATCCATTGAAAAGTGGAAACCACACTCATGTGTACATACTATCTCTATGAAGTAATGTAATCCATTTTTCAATAATACTTTATATAAATGGTTATAGAACTATATATAATCATTAAATATGATAATAATTAAATTATTAATATTATATATATGATGTAACCATGATTAATGTCCAATCACTAAAACTACTTAACTGAAAAATACATGAAAAACAAAGCAATTAACACCTGAAATGATGATGATAATAAAATAATATTAATTAATAGGAGATAAAATGTTATAAGTAAACCATTTTTGGTATCTTAAGTATAAATATGGTCTTTTTATATAATTATAATAAATTTAAAATTATTATATTGGAGGATAGAGAACATATGAAGAAAGTTAGACTTGAGGTATGTGATTTCTGTTATAATCTCATTTTATTTCTGGATTTTTATGTTTATATTTTCTTTAGGTAAATTATATAATTTAAATCTATAAAAAACCAATATATTTTATTCTAATTTTTTATTTTTGAGATATACATGTTTATTTTCCATTTCTTTTCCTACTGTATCAATAATCAATACGTAATTTATATGTAAGGGGTTTCTAAACTCATTTTTTTCATTTGGTTATATTACTTATTCATTGTCTATACTATGAAAAATTTATCTATGTAATGACCTGTGATTTTTTAATATCATATTATACTTTTTTTTTGTGGACATACATTTATAAAATATAATCACTTCAATGATTAATTCTCATTTCATTGATTAATTCTCAATTCAATGTTATAATCTTTTTAAGTGTTTCTCATCTCACTTTTGTTTCCATGAGACATATGCCATATTCATGACTTGTATCCTTCATATAGTGCATATATTGCCCCTTTGATATGTTATATCATGAATTTATTTATATTAATTATATATAAAGTTTTATTTCAGTTTATTTCTTTATTTAGGGTTATGATTCTAAATTTACCAAAGTGGTGAGGGTTAATTACACAATCTCATCCTTATCTGGGATTGTTTATGTTTTTGTTTTTGTTGGAGGAATTATAGGATATTTTATCTTAAAGACCATATATTTTCTTATATTATGGTTATTTATGAAAATTACAAGTTTTCATTACATTTTCCTCTCACTGAGTACTCTAAATTCAAAAATAATATTTTATGGAAAACTGAATTTTTTTTTTCTATTCGATAAGGAATTGTTTTATTTCATGTCCACATTTTTCTTAAAAAATGTTTTTATTATTCTCAAATTATTTTCTATATTAATTTTTACCATTTTTTGAGTTTTTATCAAAATATTTTAAATGTATCTTCTTGTCATTTTTCAAATGAGGTACTTTTTACCAATATTGTTCATAGAATATTTATTTTAATATTTACTATACAAATTAATTTTCCCACTATCACAATGATTCTTTTTCTTGAAACTTCCTTTACAATTTTCCATTGTTATTTTCCAAGAAAAGTTTTTCCATAGTATTATTCAAATTTTTATATTTTAAATAATTTATTTTAAAATGAAAAGGGTATTTTCAACAAGATATTTTTTACTGTTCTTTTAAAACTATTTTTATTTATGTAAACGTCCTTTGATGAGTCTTATACTTTATTGGGAAATGATATAATGATACCATAGGCCTTATTTATTTGGATGGATGATGATCATGTTGTTTTATTTATTGATTGGGGAAAATATTAACATTTTGTATGATAGTTTTTCAAACCGAATGTTTATATTTATTATGTATTGAATTGCTATTCATTTATATTATTCGATGAATTCATTAGACTTAGTAAATGATGGGAGGTGACCTTTATAGTCCCTTGATACATCAGTAGGTCTCATGGTGGAAACTAGCATGGGTGTTTGGTGTATGTCCACCCAAATATTTATGATATGTCGTCATGCGTATTAATAGTATGATTAGGATGTCTTGGAATAATGCATTAATGATCTGATTATAATATCTGGTATTATAAATCACATAATTATGAAATTATTTATTTTTATCCATGTGATTCTTTATATTGTTACATCATCCATGGATATATTCTCCTTTTATGATTTTAGTTATATTAAATATTTGATTCATGTTTATCTTTACTATATAATTCATTATTTATTTATTATGTGATATCTTCTGTTGTATTATTTCCCTTACTAAGTATCTAAGATCACTATTTATTATGTTTTCCTATTCCTATAATACCAATAAGGTATCTATGAATAATTTTAGGTATATAATAGAAGAAATAATAATGTTTTTAAATATATTTTTATGTTTTATTTCATGTTTTCAAATTTAATTTAAGAATCATATATGTATATAGTCTCTAAGGACTACTAAATTATTCAATCCATTAGGATGTGGTCTCTTTTATCTTTCTCCAATGAAGTAAGGTTACAACCATATCATGGTTACTGGACTCAGGTATTTCCTATTGGTATCAAATGAAATTTAGTAAGACCCTTGATAATTAGATTTTTGATAAAAAATAAATTAGAGAACATAACCCTATGATATATTCTATGGACATGTATAAGTATATGGTATTATCATGAAGCTTTAGATTATGTGGTTTTCTAAGAAAATTCATATATTTCTATATACTATCATATGAATGCAACTCTGGCATAAATGCACCTTTGGGTAACAACTCTGAATGGGGTAGATAGGGTATTAACATGATCATCACTAGTCTACAATGAGAGGGGCGAAGACTTCAAACATGGTTATATAATCTTGGGGATATCCATTGGTTAATTCACATTTTCTCTATCCACTATTATTATGAACTATAGGATAGAACTTATGGAAAAATATGATATTCTATAGTGATATGTGATAAACCTAAATTGTCATGGGTTGATAATTTTAAGCTTGATCATAAGTTTAAAGGCATAGATACCCTTTTTGAGGATTTATGTTAGGGTAGTTTAAGATGATTGAGGACATTTTCAGATACATTTATGGGAATACAACCCTTCGGTTTAGAGTTTTTTTTAATGAAAAGCCTATTTCAGTAAGAATGATTTTATATTTTGGGGACATAAGTTGAAAGGTATTAATAACATTTAGGTTTAATATGATCTTTAATGTTAATATAGTCAATTTTCATAAAAGGATTTTTACATTTTGGGAACATATATTTTATCATGTAGAAAATATTATCATTAAAAGGTGATTTAGTGACTAAATGATTTATTTTATTTTTGTAGTAGTATGCTATATTGAGGACATTATATGATTACAGTAAATATAATTTGAGGAATAAAAAATGAGTTAAAGTATAGACACTACAAAAAAATGACTTATACCAACAGAAATTTATTGACAGATAATATATCTGTTGGTAAAAATGATCAATTCCAACAAATATGATGTTTTATTTGTATTGATTTTAAGTATCAACACTTTTTTTACTAACAGATATATCTGTTGGTATTGATCGCTTAATACCAACAAATCTTTTTCCAACAGTTGAATCTATTGCATTATCATATTAATACCAACATTTTTTTTACCAACACTTGAATATATTATTGATAATAACAATTACCAACAAATCCATTATCATAAATAAAATATGTTACAATAAATATTTCAATGATTATAATTAATTAATAGAAATAATTTTTTTTTATAAAGATAATTGTTTTAATGACCAAAATCAATATTCAATTTTAGAGGTTTTATTAAAAAAATATCATTAATAGTGCTTATATATTATAATTTTTTTTATTTAGAAAACATTTAAATGCTTTTTATAAAAGAAATAAATCATTATGATATTTGGATTTAACAAACATAATAAATAAAAACATGTTAATTGATAAAACAATATTAAAAATAGAAGTGAAAATAATAATATTAATTTTTATGAAATTTTATTTCAATCCCGACTTGGTGGTTCCGCGATTCTCCCCGTTTCCCCGCTTCCCCGCTTCCCCGCTTCCCCGCTTCGCAGCTTCCCTGCTTCCCCACTTCGCGGCTTCCCTGCTTCCCTGCTTCGCGGCTTCCCCATTTCACAACTTCCCTGAATCCCTGCCACAATCCCTACCTCTCTACGATTCCTCAAATCCCTTCCTCTCAGCGATTCCCTGAATCCCTACATCTCAGCATCCCCACATCCATTACATTTCATCGTTCTCATCACTCTCAATGCATCCATCTCAAGCAGAAATCCCTATTTTCCGAAGCGTTCCTCCATGATTCCCCATAGAAAGCTGAGATTTATCAGAGAAGAAGAAAATATGGATGTCATACCTTGAAATCTTCATGATTGATCGGATAAGAAGCAATAAAGGTACACCTTCTGGTTAATTTTTGGGTTCTCTCAAATGAACTTTTCTGTCATTGGATGGGAATAATTCTCTCATGGATTTGTTAGCATAGAAATTCATAGTCAATCAGCCTGTTCACTTAATCTGATAAAGAAATTGAAAAAGTAAAATCTGGTTGAGGAATAGATGAATTAGGATGCGAGAAGCATATTGGAAGTGAAAAAATGAGAAATTTCTTTCATGATTACCCAATTTTAGGTTTGAATGTTGATTGAATTCCTCTATTTTAAATTTCATCACTAAAAAAACATAATGCTAGTCATTATAAAAGGGATGAACGGATTTTATACAGTATCTTTAATATTTATATATTGTTCCCAAAGGAAAGAAACTTTTTAAACATAAAAACTACTTAATTCACAATGTCTTTTATATTGAATTGGAGTAAGGGTCCCATGAAGATGAATGGTGCTTTATTGAAATCTAGACTGACCGAACTCCTTTTCAAGTCTCATTATAGGTACAAATTCCATTTTAAATGAACTTAAATGTTTCTATTCTCTATTTTTTCATAATACAAACAATCCACATTGAAATGTTACACATTTAATTAGTGTATATTGAATGTTTAACAGACGAGTGCATCATAAATCATCTAATAATAAAGGGATTCATTCTTACTTTTATGATTAATGTTTTTACATTTTGAATCTAGTTACAATACATTTTTTGATTTGGTATGTAGAATGCTACAATGTTCTGCATCTTCTTTATTAATATATGGTTCCATTTCCCTATGATATGAAATTTCTTACATTAATCATTTAGTGTACTATTGAATTTGTTATTGATAGTCTATACTTCAAGGTGTTTCTACAATGAGTTCCTTCTATTCAGATATTAATTAGTTGGACAATGTATAATAGTTGATATCTATGTTTAATTTCATTTATATCTTGAACATCACAATGATGTATTTACGTGTCCATAAACTAATAGTGTTTCTTGTTAAATAATCATAGTTTATTTTAGTATTTAAAATTAATTTCCCTATATGTTATTTGAAAGTTATATTCATTGTCAAGATACAATGACGAAATTTTTGTAATTGATGAGAAATATTATGTTAATAACTGTTTGTTTTCATATTAATTGCGAAATTTTTGGTAGTTATGCATTAAAGATTGAATAAATGTCAGGATTATCATAGTTTCCCATATGATGAATTGTTTCAAGAGGCCCTCCAGAACCTTTACATACAAAAACCAATTCGGGTCGGTGAATTCCCTTTTCAATGGTTGAATATTTCAATTCCTCTATTTAAAAAAGAACAAACCCCTGTCCAGAGATACTGAATGCTCGATCTATGAAGGATTATTGTGATGGAACACTATTGTTCTTTAATTACATTCTCAACATGTTCCTACTAATACATTATTTTGATAACAAGAAACTGTATTTGAAATTAGCTCATGTGTAGAGGTATGTTATGAATTTAATGTGCTCTATTAAAATATTTACTCCTCTATTAACTGTTATCATTATGGCTCTAATGTCCTATTTTATTTACATGCTTCCTGATTGGGTTCTGATCTGAAATTATTTGCATCATTTTGATTTTTTCGGCTTAACAATGCTTTTGGCACTGGTGTCCTATGTTGCAGTGTTTTGGATGGTGGTTATTGTGCTTCTCTTCATTTTCATTATGGATCAAGTACATGAAGCAGTTTTTATACGTGTGTGCAGTTTCACTTGTGTTTCAGGATAAAGATGTTATCTATTTCATTTGGGTGAGATTTTTGGTTTTGGAAGTTTGAGTTGTGGGTGGATGAATGAAATATGTCTTGGGTCATCAAAGAGACCCATCCAAAAGTGGTTGTTGCATGGAAGATAGGCCAGAGGATTTAGACGTCGGACTACGAGGCAGTGCACGAGGCCATTCAAGAGTTTTTTTTAAGTTAATAAGCTCAAGGCCTCATTGCGTCATTTTCAGAACTTTATACCCATAGAATATTTCAGCTGCTGCAATCTACTTATTCAGTAATTTGAATCCGAGATGTAGCCCTCTTCCTAGGAATAAGAAAGGATGATGTTGTGAACAATGTATAGTAACAAGTATTGAATAGAGACAACTCTTCTTAGAGGCTCGCCATGAAGAAGCGGCCATGTAGCAGACAACGGAATCTGGATCTTGGTAAGTTGTAGAACTTTCTTCTCAAGCATTGATATACCCTATTATGTTTTCCATTTTATTATGAAACAAATGAAATTTATTTCTATCAATAAAGTTTATGAAACAACTGGTTTTTGCATGAAATATTGGCTAGCAGATTTGGAAGCAGGACTACACGGGAATGAACGAGTCTATTCAAGAGTTTGTTTGGAGTCAATAAGCTCAAGGCATAACTATGTCATTTTCAGAACTTTATACCCAGAGAATATATCAGCTACTAAAATCTGGTTATTCAGTAATTAGAATCCTAGATACAGCCCTCTTCCAAGGAATAAGCAAGGATGGTGATGTGAACTATGGGCAACAGCAATGTTGGATCACAGACCCTTCTTCTCAGAGGCTCACCATGAAAAAGCAGCCAAGTAGCAGGCAACAAAATCTGGATCCTGGTATGTTGCAGAACTTGACTGGGTCTATTTTCCTTCTCAAGCATTGATATGCCCTATTTTGTTTTCCATTTGTTTACGAAACAAATGAAATTTATTTCTGTCACTAACTTTTATGAAACAAGTGGTTGCTTCATGGAATATTAGCCATAGGATTTTGATGTGGGACTACATGGGAGTGCACGAGGCCATTCAAGAGTTTGTTTGGAGTTAAGAAGCTCAAGGCCCCATTGCTTCATTTTTAGAACTTTATACCCAAATAATATTTCATCTATGACAATCTTCTTATTCAGTAATTAGAATCCAAGATGTAGCCCTCTTCCTAGGAGTGAGAAATGATGATGTTGTGAACTATGTGCAATAGTAAGGTTGGATCACAGACCCTTCTTCTCGTATTCTCACTGTGAAGAAGTGGCCAAGTAGCAGGCAAAAGAAGCTGGATCTTGGTAAGTTGAAGAACTTGAATGAATATGTTTTTCTTCCCGAGGAATGATATGCCCATTTCTGTTTTCTATTATTTATGAAAAAAATGGAATTTCTTTCTGTCACCAACGATTATAACAGTATTGAGAGAAATTTTGTGAAATGAAGTTAATGTTTGGATAACAGGGACAATGAATGAAAAATTCCCATTCTGTGTAAATAATTTTTTTATAATTTCATTTATTTCTATTTTGGCTTCAATTTATTTAGATATTTTTAAATAATTTGTGGGAATTCTCCTTGGTTGTGTTTGGTGTAGATCATGGATTTAAAGGTTGTGGCATAAAAGCGACTTGAGTTTTCTCTCTGGTATTGGAGCTAACTTCATTTTTTGGGATGTCAAGAGGGATGATGATTGAAAAATGATCATTACTTGCAGTTCATATTTTTATACTTCAATTTTTTTTTCAATTCATGTAGATATTTTGAATTGATTTGTGGGTATGGTTTTTTGGTTGTGTGTGGTGTAGATCATGGAGATGAAGGGGGTGAGATAACAAAGACGTGAGGTTCCTCACTATTATTGGAGTTGACTTAGTTTGTTATTTTAATGGCCTACTTGGGGATGATGATAGATCTTTGGCAGAACTACTCTTCTACAATGATGGGTGGAGGAGGAATTCAACCAAGAGACAACATTCCCTTTTTTCATTTTGGGGGTGGCCAAGGGGGTGATAGTGTTGCATAGATGGATCTTGAGTTTTTGTGTTTTTATGATCTTTTTAGGAATCAATAAATTAAACTATGTATCAATTCATTTTGTATTAAATTATATTATTAATATAGTTAATTTTTTTTCTAATTTTGAGCATGTGTGAAAATAATCTTCAATTTGATAATCAAAATAGGTCTATTATAAAGGATAAATTAATAAATATAATATGAAATCTTACCAATAAAAAAATTTATATTTTTTATTTAACTATAATTTATAAAGAAATATTATATGTTTGTAATATTATTACCAACAGATATATATGTTATATTAATCTGTTGATAAACACCTTGACCAACATATATATTATATGTTGGTATTATTTTAATTGTAACAGAACTAGTTTACCTGTCGCAATAACATTTAGCGACATAGTTTTTACCGAGTGACAGGACATTTTTTGTTGGTAAAACGTTTTACCAAAAGAAAATACACTTTTACCAACAGATATACCCCTGTTGGAAAAAGATAATTATTTTGTAGTGAGACTCTTATTTGATTTTATTGTGGCTTTATGGTGAGTTGAGTTATTTATGGAAAATAATTTCATATTTTGGAGATTGTATGATTAGGGAGTATATATTTTCAAAATGTGACTATATGAGTGATTTATGTTGTTTGGAGATTAATGTTAATTTAATCTTGGAATAATTTATGATAAAAATTGTTATAATCATTATGTTTCATTTTTTTAAAAATATTTTAAAGATTTTTAAGGTTATTTTTTTATGGAATGATTTAAGTTGAACTTTAGGCTTTATTGTTTAGGATTTGAAGATTAATGTAATTGTAACATCCCAGGTAAATAAAGAACATAAAAATTTTCATATTTATTAATATTTGTGAATTAAATGTAAACTCTACTTTAAAGGGGGCGCTATGTTAGACGGCTTACCCAATACGCAACAATGGGTTTCTATGAAATCTTATGTTGCACACTAATAATATAATTTTATTATTTTAAATGGTAGTTAATGCCTAGCTGTTGTATTGAGATGAATGAATAGAACTAACTACAATATGATGATACATATTTGTTGAATATTTTTACATTTATCCAATAAAAGTTAGACTTAAAATAAGTAAAGAATTCTATTTCAAGCATAAATACTCTAATATTCACTAAAAGGTCGATTTACCGCCTTCTAATGACGAACCCTCTCTAAATCTAGTTTTTGTTACTTTTATATGTTCTATTTGAAAAAATAAAATTATTGTTTAGAATTCGGACACCAAAATTTACTTTGGATGAAATTTTGTTATTTTTCTGATAATTTCCATTTTATAATGAATAGTGAAAAATACAGTATTTTAATTCAAAACTGCATTTTAATCTAATTTATTTATATGGTTATATTATCCTTTTAATTAGTTTTAAAGTTCAATTAGAATATATTTTGATCATTTAATCTAATTTTGGTCATTGGAATTAATTTCATTTTTAAATTGGACATAAACAAGTGTTAATCTTTGGATAATTACTATTTCATAAAAACACGCTATTTGTTTTAATAGCGGTAATTAATTTAAAATTAATTTCTGCCACTTCTGTGTTTTTAATTTGTAAAAATGGATTCCATATTTGGAATCAGTAGGTCCAAATTGTGTAAATAGGTAACTTTTATTTTTATACATTTAATATTTTACTTTAGTAAATATTTTATTTACCATGATTAAAAAGTAAATATAGTAAATAAGGGTAAAATATAATATTATAATAATATTAAATTACCCTAACATATGTCCTAATCCTATTGTATGATACATATTCGACCATGGTCATCCTTGGGTTGAATTTGGGACCCCATGGAGCCACATGGGAGTAATAATGACACTTTATATTAATTAATTTAAAGTAAAGACAAAATTGACATAAACAAATATCTTTTCGTAAATAAATTTTTACATGGGGTTATATAAGTTATATTTTCGACTATAAATATTTTTTATAAAGATAAAAATATTTCCTACATCATGGTATTTTTTTTATAATTTTTGGACATCAAATAAATTAAATTATTTATGACACAATAATGATGCAATATTTAACTCATTAGTAAATGATTTAAATAAATAAGATTATAAATATTAAATCAATATCCCAAAACTGTCCAATTATTATTGGATTATTTTATTTTGACAATGATTCATCTTAACTTTGATTTTAATGAATATTTGACCTTTTGAAACCCAATATGAGGTTATAATAAAATAATTATTTCAAACTTTCCTAAAGAGCCCCTCCTCTAACTTACAAAAATCTCTCACTTCTAACCTATTTTTCACACTTCTCAAGCCTTTGGATCATGAAAACTCGTCTCCAATAATCTCCCAAAATCCCTCTCTTCATCCTATAATCCTTTCCTTGGGCAGAAAACACTCCAAGAAACCCTTTTGGTTCAAACCAAAGGGAGTTACCCGATTTAAAGGTAACGTCTTCTGTTAAGTTCTTTTGTTTTATTTTACTTCTCCAACCCCCTAAACTCTTTTTATTACATTATTTTATTACAACACCATCATCCTTAATATACTAGTATGTTGTTACGAGAAGTATTTTAACTAAACTTACACACACCTCCATCTAATGGGTAAAGAACATAATGATTCTGTGGATGGAAAACTGACACCTCATGAAATGATGATTGTTCAATTAACTCCTACAACCTCTAATGGTGGCCATTATGATGGAACTGTATTTATATATTATATATATTATATTTTTGTTTTCTTTATTCTTCTTTATTTTTCATTTATATCATACCTTTATGGTTTCCATAATGGGTAAATGTGATAATTTCATTTTAAGAAGTGCGGACTACCGCCCCCTCAAAGTGATATGACTCGTTAATACATTTTGTGGGTTGTATAAATGATAAAGTTAATGATATTATATATAATATTATACTATAATTATAATATACCTATTTATCATTACGTTTTCATTCCATTAAATATTAAATAGAAATGAAAGTAGCGTTCATGCGTATGTATGGCTTACCGACTCCATAAACGGTGCATTCCATTTCTTATCACCAAATGTTATGTAATAAAATAAATACATGTATATACTGGATATATATAATATATATTATATCTACATCATTAATATCATTCTGGATATAATGTAGTATTGACCACATGGACAAATTGTAATTATAACAAGTTCATTTTTAACACAAATTCTGAACATCGACAAAATGCCCGATATGAACTCAAATAATTAACTAACTATTATTTCAAGGTAATAAGTGATATAAAAGTAATAATAATCATTAAAAAGGTTACTAAGAAAGTAGGAATTAACTTAAGTTTATTATTCAGGAAGAACAAGGAACATACGAGTCAAGTTGGATACGAGGTAAGTGATTTCTTATCTCACTTTTAATTCCGTGAGATTTCCATTGTACACCACTTATTTATTACATGTGGAGTATTGTTTACTTCCATTTGATATATATTATCATGATTTTATTTATATTCATGGTATTATGCGATTAATTTTGGTGGTTATTAACTTTTCTCATACGACTCGATTGATTACAATGTGGTAAGGTTTTTTCATCTCACTTTTTATTCCCGTGATTTTCATGCTATATTAGCCACTATTTCATTTTGTGTGGTAGATGTACTGACCATGATTTTATTATTTGTGTAATATGATTTAATTTATGGTTATTTAAAAATTAATTGTGTGATCTTTCTTTTACGGGGTTCAGGTTTCGTAAGTTACCAAATCGGTAAGGGAACCTTTCACCCTCTTCTTTTTAAAAAACTTATTTTTGTTATGTCATTTAATTTACATATTATTATGTTGGGATATGTTATTATATATCCTTATTGATGTAAATTTTATGTCCAAGTTATTAGATGTCCTTTTATATCTCGTAAAATTATTTTCTGAATTTTAAAGTAACGCTGTTAGGCTGTCAAATTTCTGTAAGAAAACTTATTATCCCAATTTCAATTTTTGGGTTAAACATCTACTTCTTCATTTTGTCATGCTATGAATATGTGTGAATAACCTCTGATTTTTTTACAATTAATATCCACTTATATTGGGTTTATTTATATTTTTCACACAAAATTATGTAATTTATTTATCCTTAATCTAGGGATACAATTTTTATAAGGGGTGTCATCTCAATTTACATTTTCATTGACACTTCATTGTTGATATGAACCAATTCACTCTTATATGGTGTATATACTATCCTTTGGCATATTATATCATGAATACCTTTATTCTCATGATATTATTAAGTTATGATTAAATTTTATTCCTAAATTATTTGTATTCTAGGGTCTCTAATTTTGTTTAAAACTCTTTTACTAAAATATAGTTTTAAATGTTTTAAAGGTTTATTCTTCTAAATATTTCACATTAATGTCCATGTTTTAAAAATGGTTTTAAGGATTTATTCATATGGACATGAATGTTTTAAAATTGAAATTTCATTCAAAATCTTCAAAGTAGTATGAGACACTTTGATTCAAAAATATATTTATTTAATATTTTAAATGGTTTTGAAAATGGTTTGATAAAAGCTTTGATTTTGTCAATATTTTGAAATGATATATTGTGATTGCAATGTGGAAATGTTATATTTACATTATATTTGTTTTATCAGTTAAGAATATGTTATAGCTATTGGGCATTATTTACATATACGGGTGGTTCCATGATAAATCTAGGGCGGGTGTGCCTGAGATAGCTCTCCAATGAATTGGGTAACGTGACAGAGGTAAAAGTTAATGTTTCTCCTAAGAGATTTAGGGAATATACTGTGATGAGTATTCCAAATGTGACTCCCTCTGTAGTTGTGATATCTACAATGTAAGTATGTTATTTATGCCGTATGTTACCTTTATGATTTATAATTTCTATGTGTTATTCATTAATCTTATGATTTGATGAGGTATGTTATGATTGAAATGTATGGTTTCATTGTTTTTTATTTATTGATGGGATGAAGTTTTCATTCCTTATTTTATATCCCTTAATTATCATTTTATGCTCATCCCAAGTTTTTTAAATGTTTTCCATAGGACTTAAAGATGAATAAGGGTCAAATATGGGATTAAGGAAAAGTCATGCTGTCTAAAACATGGAACTAGACATGACACTTTTTTCAAGAATTTTTATATTATGAAAAAAATGGATACTGAGTGAAATTTTCTACATGTAATATTCATGTTGTTATGTAAATGTTATGACCTAATACTCTAAAACTCTAAACCTGAAAATATCTTCAATGCGAATTATCCATTTAATCCAAGATTATGTAATGTTTAAGGATGGGTCCTTATAGTTGGATTCAGAGGTAGGTTTAGACAACTTTAGGGATTAGGAGATTACATTAAACACATGGTTAGTCCTTATGTCCATTATTTCAATTAAAACCTTGTTTTATAACTTTTTTCAGATCAAGGAGAGTATGTTACAAATGAAAGGAGGAAGATCTCAAAATACAATCAAATATCTTCCTGATGACTTGCTTGCAATAATTATTGCAAAGTCGTGTTCGGATAATTGTGAAACTTTTTCTAACATACAACTCACTTACAAGCATTTGTTTGAGATATAAAACACCTTCACTATACCTTGATATCATTGTGGATCATGGGTTGTATTTAATCAAATCCTATTTTCACAATATTCTCATATTTTCAAGAAAGTTAAATATTTTCAAGGAATTTTCAAATATTTTACCTTATCACAAGATTTTGAAGAATATTATGATTTTGAAAAAGGTGCTGAAGAAGGAGACCTTTGCACAACCTATTTATATTTTCTTTTATAGTATAGTCTCTCATAACATAATTATTGTATTTTAAAAGGACCGTTAATTGAATGTTTCCACTCATATTCGGTCCGACTATTTTATAGAAAGCATGTTTTATCAGATGTTTTGAAATTATATGTCATACATGATTATTTTCCAAAACTATTTTTCTTTGAACACCCATATGACCCAAGTTATACAAGGTTTATTTGGATGAAGGAAGAAAATGATTTTGAAGGATCTCTAAATCATTGTTGCAATGCATGGACCTTCTACCTACGTGAAAAAGAAAACGATGAAACCAAGTTGACACCATGATCAAGGTATGATGTTCTTTATTCTGGGGATCATTTCATTTTATCATATGGTGGTGAAATTAAAAAAAATGAAAATATATATAAGACATCAAGAATTAAGATGTGGAGATCATAATGATTTGGGGTGAAAATGAGGGGTATAAGGAAACCATTGAGGTTAAAACATGTTAGAGTTATTTTTGAGTTTTATAAAAAGGACAACACGCAGACCGTGTGAAAACCTGTCGCTTCGGACAAAGCTGTGGGAATTGAACCCACAACCATAGTGCGATTGGGATTTATCCCCTACCACTAGACTATTTGAAGCCTCTAGTTAGTATGACTTATTCTTTTTAGTTAAATTAATTTACTGATCAAGAATAAGTTGATTTGGGGTCTTATGTTTTATCAAATGGATATCCTTAGTATAATAAAATGATTTGGTGATTAAGTGATAAAATTGATTCTTGGAAGACATTATCTCTTTTGGGGAATAATATATACCTACGGAAAATGGAATACAATGGGATTTTAATTGTGGGGTAATGGTTGAAATATTATTTTTGAAAGAATTTATGTTTTATTTAGAAAATATGGATATCTTGGTAATTTATTGAAATGACTAACCTATCATAGAGAATATGTGATTAGGTTAATTACACTTTAGTATGAGACGATAAGAGTAGTCGATGCTATTTGGAGATAAATGTTAAGATTTACTGTGGAAGACTATGAGATTAAATCCTTCTGAGTTTTGGGTTTCAATCTTAGTTTTGATTATTTTGAAGAATTTTAAGGAAAATTATGTATTGAATGGTATTTCTTGAACTTTGGGTACTTTTGTTGAATTTTGGAGATTAAGAGTAGTAATTTTTTTATAAATTATTATCATTTTTTTGGGATTATATGATCTCGTACTAACCATTTTGGTTGTAGTTGGTGTTTAAAGACAAGAGAAATATATAGTTCTTTTTTTTGGATTATGTGATTCTCTAGAATATGATTCTTGTGCTTTTTATGTGACCAATTCTTTTTGAATGCACATTGTTTGGAGAAAATATTATTTTTTGGTGGAAACTTATTAAATGATGAAACTCTACTTGGGGGTTAACTTTCTCCTAATCATGTTTCCTACCACTCTCCATCAGAACTTGACTATTTATTCTCTCTTCTATATCCTTGTATTCCTACATGGAATCCGAGTATGGGTTATCTTGGGTGACCTTTGTACTTCTCTTTCATTCTTTTAAAGTGATATTTTTACTGACTCTTTTCCCGATGTGGGACTTTTAATGAAGTTTCCAAGCCCAGTTTTAAATTTACGAGGACGTAATTCCTAAAAGGGGGAAGGATGTAACATCCAAGGTAAATAAAGAAAAAGGAAATTTTCTATTTTATTAATATTTGTGAATTAAACATTAATTATACTTGAAAGGGGATGTTATGTTCGACGGCGTACCTGATACGCAACAATGGGTTTCTTTGAAATCTTACATTGCACACTAATAGTATAATATTATTATTTTAAATGGTAATTAACGCCTATCCGTTGTATTGGAAGGAATGAATAAAACTAACTAAAATATGATGATAAATATTTGTTGAATATTTTTACATCTATCCAATAAAAGTTAGAGGCTTAAAATAAGTAAATAATTCGATTTTAAGCATAAATACTCTAATATTCACTAAAAGGTCGATTTACCGCCTATTAATGGTGAACCCTCTTCAAAAATAGTTTTTTTTTACTTTTAAATATTATATTTGAAAAAATAAAACTCTTTTTTATAATAGGAACACCAAAATTTACTTTTGATGAAATTTTGGTATTTTTTTGATAATGTTCATTTTTTTTAATTAATAGTGAAAAATACCGTATTTTAATTCAAAACTGTGTTTTAATCTAATTTATTTATATGGTTAAATTATCTTTTTAATTGGTTTTAAAGTTCAATTAGAATATATTTCTATCATTTAATCTAATGTTGGTCATTGGAAGTAATTTCATTTTGAAATTGGACATAAACAAGTGTCAATCTTGGGATAGTTATTATTTCTTAAAAACACTCTATTTGTTTTAACAGCCAGAATTAATTTTAAATTAATTTCTTCCACTTCTATGTTTTGAATTTCAAAAAATGGATTCTATATTTGGAATCAGTAGGTTAAAATTGTGTAAATAGGAAACTTTATTTTTAGAAATTTTAAATATTTACTTTAGTAAATATTTTATTTACCATGATTAAAAAGTAAATATAGTAAATAGGGGTAAAATATAATATTATAATTATATTAAATTAATCTAAAATGTGTCCTAATTCTACTGGATGATACATATAGGACCATGAGAATCCTTGGGTTTAATTTGGGACCCCATGGAGCCACATGGGAGTAATAATGATACTTTATATTAATTAATTTAAAGTAAAGACAAAAATGACATAAACAAATATATTTTAGTAAATAAATTTTTACATGAGGTTATATAAGTTATCCTTTCGACTATAAATATTATTTGGAAATCTAAAAACACTTCCTAAATCATGGTATTTTTTTATAATATATTGACATCAAATAAATTAAATTATTTATGGCACAATAATGATGCAATATTTAACTCATTAGTAAATGATTTAAATAAATAAGATTATAAATACTAAAATAATATCCAAAACCTATCAAATTATTATTGTATTATTTTATTTCAACCATGATTCATCTTAACATTGATTTTAATGAAAATTTGACCTTTTGAAACCGAATATGAGGTTATAATAAAATAATTGTTTCAAACTTTCCTAAACAACACCTCCTCTCCCTTATAAAAAGCCCTCACTTCTAACCCATTTATCAAACTTCTCAAGCCTTTGGCCCATGAAACCTCTACTCCAATAAGATATCAAGATCCCTCTCTTCATCCTAGATGTAAAGACCCAAAAATTTCAAGGAAATGTTTTATTAAATTCTTTGTAATTTTACGAGTCTGCAGTTTCTGACGACGCCTGATTCTGAGGCCCGATGTTCCTGGAATCAATTTATGATGTTTTGTTAGATACGTTCAGTAAACGTACATGTGGGTTTTTCTATCTTTCGAACCAGTGCTCAGAATTGAAATCTAAGGACACTGATGAACTCGTAGCGCTGGTATTCTCTTAAAGGTACCTTTACCGCAGCTGCGTTTTATGCGAGTTGAGAGTTAATTTATTTGGGAATTAGAGTAAAATAAATAAAATTTATATTACACAATTTTATTTAGGTTGGGTGGTTATTTCTTCCCAAGGGGAGTTAGATGTGGGGCCCATACCCACATAACCTCTCATGAGAGGAATTAGTGTGGTGGGGCCCACACGAGCCCCAACTTTTCATCTCCTCATAACTCTCCCTTAAACCCCTTGTTTAATTCAAGACAACTCCCCTAATTAATTGGGTAGAGCCTATCCACATTCCACCCTCTTAATTAATATGCCACCTTATCAAATTAATTAAGACTTTTGAATTAATTTGAAATGTCATGGCATGTTTATTAAAATAGGGGAAATCCTCATTTTAATATTTTCCTTAGAAAATATTTTGTGGGGGAACCTCTGGAGAATTAGAAGAAGGTGTTCCTCTACAACGAAGAACACAATTCTTCAATGAAGAACAACTCCGATGAAGAACATGAAGAATCTCTTACAACGACGTTTCTTCCTCGGCTTCTTCCTTGGAACCCCTTCCGACGTGGGACTTCTCCAATGACTCTTCTATCTTCCTCTTCGTCGTCAACGGACCAACGCAAGATCTCGGCAGAGGAAGCGTATGGAGAATGACGAAAACCTTGTCTACCCCCGCGACGAAAAGACGCATGACCACCGCGATGCTCGTCTTCTGCGGTTTGATGACGTGCGGCATCTTTTCGAGGTAGGGTGTTTGTATAATTTATTTTGAATAAATTATACCCTTGTCGTTGATGAAAGAAAGTGTTTGTTTATGGCCAATTGATAACACCTAACGCAGAGGGCGCATGACGAACAAACACGGCCCGACGACCCTCCGCAGGTTGTTCGTTTGTACACGGATTGACGGGCAATGACAAAACGGGACCGCAATGGCGATTTAGAGCTTTCGCAGTGTAGTTAGGGTCCCGAGATGATCCTAGGTGCAGTCGGTGGGTGAAACGGACCACCGGAGCGCGTCCGGTGGTCCGCGGAAGGCGGCAGCGGCGTGCCGCCGGAGCAGACCGCCGCGATTGAGCTACGACGGTAGATAAAACTGGAACGGCAGAGCCCTTCCGGAATTGAAGAGGCGCGGCATTAAGCCGCGCCAGCAGACCAAGCCCCCCCTGCTCGGCCAGCATGGCCAAGTCGCGGCCGACCGCGCCCAGTCAGGCCGGGCCGTGCCAGCCGCGGGCCAGGACCGGGTCGGGTCGCCCGGTTCGGGCCGACCCAGGGCGGGTTGGGCCGAGTCGGACTGGGCCCAGACCCCCCTTCTTCGGACCGATTTCGTTCATTCGCCCATAACATGAGCCACGGACCTCCGATCAACACACCGTCATTTGCGTAGAAATCCTTGGATCGAGATGGTGATTTTGTATATTACACTCAAGTTTTCGGCAATGTTTGCATACGGCCGGGTTGGTTCGAACTTGAAACCAACCAGGCCCTTGGAGCGGAAACGTTTATAACATAAGGACCGGACGTCCGATTGACGTTCCGTCAACTACGTTGGATTCCTTTTGATGAGAAGGTTATTTTGGAATACTCCACTTGAGTTTTGGATTCAGTTGGAGCATGGTTGGTTGGTTTTATCTTAAAAACCAATCAGGCCTCAGAACGGAAAAGCCAATAACTCTCAGATCGGACGTCCGTTTGACGAACCGTCAGCAGCATTGGTAATCTCGTTGAGAAACAGTTCCTTTGAGTATACCACATGGGATTTCAGGGTGCAGTTGAGATACGGTCGGGTTGGTTCCTACATGAAACCAACCGGGCCCCCGGGACAAAAAGGATAATAACTCACAGACCAGGTGTTTGATTGACGCACCGTCTATTGCCTTGAGACCCCTTTGACGAGGCGGTCCTTTGTCTTACTTCTACGTGAGACTTCGTGAAACTTGGAGTATTGACCAATAGCTCGTGGAGCGGATCCTTTCGGAGACGAGCAGACAAAGTGTGGAGACCTAGTAGTTATAGACCTGACCACTGCTTGACTGATTTGACACGGAGTGATTCGACTAGCCCAGTGGACGGAGCACCCAGTTTTGCAGCAGACCCATGGTGGACAGAGCACCTGTTTTGGAAGTAGACCCATGATACTTGATAAGAGGAGTACCTCTGACAGCTATTAGGGGGAGCGCCCGGTTTGGCGGCAGACCCACAGTGGAGGAGTGCCCGGCTTGGCAGCAGACACACGGTACTCGATAGAAGGAGTACCTAAACAGTCTAAGGTTAGTGAGTAGCGCCTCAGAGTCGCGATAGGGCCACTGTACTCGACAGAGGAGGCGTTCTCCAGAAGTTGTGGTTTCGATAATGAAAATCCTAGTTTGATCTGAGTCAATGACCTTTGTGTTTTCCTCATGATTGAGATGGGTTACTTGATAACTTAGGTATATGTATGGGAATATACCTAAGTAAAGGTTATCTATTGAGATCATTCTTTGTGGTTTATCCTTGTTGGATTTAGTGTGGCCTTGAGGGTCTCGGGGTCCCAACTGAGTATCGTTATACTCACCCCTACACAGGCTATGCCCGAACCTCTTTGTGTTGGATGCAGACGACAGACAGTGCTGACCGAGGCAGAGTGTATGAGGACTGGACTGTACTCAGAGGTGGACACATGGCGTGATGGCACACGGAGCGGACCGATAGACGTAGAGTGCTAAGGAGGACATCTGTACCTGCCCTTCAGGTAGGAACCCGGTGGATGATCCAGGAGTTGCTTTACCATTCAGCTGTTTGTCTTTTCAATTGTACTTTCTTTCAGTTGTAGCTACACCATTCTGTTGGGCTTGTATTTCTGGCCCCTTTGTATTTTCAGCAAACTTTTTATACTGCTTCACTTAGTGTTTTCCTCATCTTGTTCTCTGGTTGTGTGTGTTTACATTTTATAAAGGCAATGCCTTCCCAATTCTAGGGAATTACGCCTTTGGTTCTACTCTCTATCCCCTGGCCTATAGAAGGCGGGCTTGGGGTAGTCACGATGCGGGCCACAGGGGATGGGTTATGACAAATTGGTATCAGAGGATGTCGGTTCTACCGCAGAACATAGGACTCTGATATTTTCTTTCTATGAAGAAATAATGTTAAGGGTACTAAGTGTGGTTTTCAGTTCAGGGAGTCTAGTGTTGGTGCGGGCGGCTGATGTATCCATACACCAGGACCCTGACTTCTGATTTTCGACTCAGGGCACGAAAACACTGATTGCGTGTGTGTTTTCAAAATTTTCTTTTAAGCCAGCTCAAACCACGTCAGCTCATCAGGTATAGTCTTCGACCGTGTCGCATCTGTTTCTTTCAGGATGCCTCCCCACGGACGACCAGCTAGAGCCCCGAGAGTTATACGTACTGACATCCCGACAAGCGATGAGGCCTCAGTACAGGACCCTCTTCCAGTTGGGGCACCAGCGGAGGCACCAGTGGTACTAACATCCATTGGTCCACCAATGCCACCATCCCCAGCAGCAGAGAGTGCACTCCACTTGACCGCACTGTATGAATTCCAGCGCCAGAGGGCACCCAGGTTCCAGGGAGAGACGGACCCACAGGCGGCTGAGGATTGGCTGGAGGCTGTGGTGAGAGCCTTTAGACTGGAAGGGATTCCAGCAGACTTTATGGTGATCCTTGCTTCCAGCCTCCATCAGGAAGCAGCAAGCAGATAGTGGAGCCTGATGCTCCAGATGCACGACGAGGTGACACTTCTATGGGCAGAATTCGACAGCCTGTTCCGAGAAGAGTTTGTACCAACCACCCTTCGAGCGGTGCATATACAAGAGCTACTTCATCTGCAGCAAGGCAACATGACAGTAGAAAAATACTCAGCGAGGTTCACAAACCTCTCGTGCTACTCTATAGATATGGTATGGGGCCCGTTCTTCAGGGCCCGGACCTTCGAGCAGGGGCTTAAGCAAGAGATTAAAGCTTCAGTTGTCTCCCACAGCATCCCGATGCAGACGGTGGTTTTAGAACGAGCCCTCCTAGTGGAGAGTTTCCTTGTTGAGAAGTCTCTAAAAGCAGGACCACCACTAGCTGACATGCAACGGAGTCTACTGCAGCTGGCAGCAGAAAAATGACGCAGAGGTCCAGGAGGTCCACCCCGACCACAGGGAACATATGGACATGGGAGATCACAGCTTCAGGCAGCTGAAGTATATGACTATGGAGCTCTGGAAGCATGTGGACAGGAGTGGGACTAGTTCCAGGCATATATGTTTTTGTTCATGATGCTTCTAGCTTCGTTAATGATGTTGTGGTGGTTTCCTTGTGTCTTTGTACTTTGAGCTGCAGTAATAAAAGACACTTATCCTTTTGATGTTTGCTTTCTTTCCTTTTTTTTGGTTAATACTAAGAGGTTCTGGTTAAAACTGTTGAATTGAACCTCACATTCAAGATTCCTACTGGAGGAGACCCAGTGACCACACACTGATGACGACAGTGTGACTTGACCCTTAGAGGCGAGAGTAACGGTTGGATCTCTTGGTAGTAGCGTTGAGGCCATATGACGTCATCCATGACATGAATTTTACCATTCATGTCAGGATTGACTGTATTAGGCAAAGGACATGGTGCATCCATGGGATGAGAACCGATTTCTCTTTTCGGTAAAGGGGAAATCTTAGCAGCTCTTATACTACCAGAGATGGTGCAGGAAATGATGGAGAAGGTGTAGATCATCCAGGAGCTGATGAAGACTACACAGAGCAGACAAAAGTCCTATGCTGATAGGAGATGGAGACCACTGGAGTTCGAGGACGGCAACCATGTTTTCCTACGGGTCTCACCTCGACGAGGTATACAGAGATTTAGCTGAGGCGCCAAGTTATCTACGAGGTTCATTGGACCTTTCCAGGTCCTCATCAGGATAGGCGAGGTGGATTACAGCTTGGCTCTTCCACCTCAGTTGCACTGGGTGCATGATGTCTTTCAAATATCTCACCTAAGTAGATACGTGCATGACCCTTCACACATCATCGACCATGGGAAGCTAGATATTGATGACGGGGTGACTTTCACGGAGGTTCTAGTCGAGATTGAGGATCGACAGGAGTGGTTCCTATGAGGATGGTCGATTCCTCTAGTGCGCATTCGCTGGAAGCACGAGAACCTCCAAGAGAGCACATGGGAGCGAGAGGCTCAGATGCATGCTCAGTACCCCTTTTGTTTTCCTAGTATGTGTTATAGCTTTATGGGGATGTAAAGCCATGATGTGGGAGTAATGTAAAGTCCTAGAAATTTCAAGGAATTTTTTTTCTTAAATTCTTTGGAATTTTACGAGTCCGCAGTTTCTGACGGAGCCTAATTCCAAGGCCCGGTGTGCCCGAAATCAATTTCTGAAGTTTTGTTTGGGTAGGTTCAGTAAACGTATGTGTGAGTTTTTCTATCTTTTGAACCGGTGCTTGTAATTGAAATCTGAGGACACCGATGAACTCGTAGCGCCGGTATTCGCTGAAAGGGACCTTTACCGCAGTTGCATTTTATGCGGGTTGAGAGTTAATTTTTTTGGGAAGTAGAGTAAAATAAATATAATTTTTATGACACAATTTTATTTTAGTTGGGTGCTTATTTCCTCCCAAGGGGAGTTAGAGGTGGGGCCCACACCCACATAACCTCCCATGAGAGGAATTATTGTGGTGGGGCCCCCACGAGCCCCAAATTTTCATCTCCTCATAACTCTCCCTTAGACCCCTTGTTTAATTCAAGACAACTCCCCTCATTAATTGGGTGGAGCCTCTCCACATTCCACCCTCTTCATTAATGTTCCACTTTATCAAATTAATTAAGACTTTTGAATTAATTTGAAATGGCATGGCATGTTTATTAAAATAGGGGAAAGCCTTATTTTAATATTTTACTTAGCAAATATTTGGTGGGGGAACCTCTGGAAAATTTGAAGAAGGTGTTCCTCTCTGAAGAAGAACATCATTCTTCAACGAAGAACAACTCCGATGAAGAACGCGAAGAATCTCTTCCAGCGACTTTTCTTCCTCGGCTTCTTCCTCGGAACCCCTTCCGACGCGAGACTTCTCTGACGACTCTCCTATCTTCCTCTTTCGCCGTCAATGGACCGACACACGAGCTCGGAAGAGGAAGCATATAGAAAATGACGACAACCTCGTCTACCCACGCGACGAATGGACGCCCGACCACTGCGATGTTCGTCTTCCACGGTTCGATGACGTGCGACGTCTTTTTGAGGTTGGGTGTTTGTATAATTTATTTTGAATAAATTATACCCTTGTCATTGATGAAAGCAAGTGTTTGTTTATGTCCAATTGATAACGCCTAACGCGGAGGGTACGGGTCGAACAAACACGGCCTGAGGACCCTCCGCAGGTTGTTCGTTTGTGTGCGGATTGATGGGCGACGACGAAACGGGACCGCAACATTGATTTGGCGCTTTCGTAGTGGATTTTGGGTCCCGAGATGATCCTAGGCGGAGTCGGTGGGAGAAACGGACCACCGGAGCACGTCCGGTGGTCTGCGGAAGGCAGCGACAGCACGCGGCCAGAGCAGACCCCCGTGGCCGCAGATAGAACCGGAACGGCAGATCCGTTCCAGAATTGAATAGGTGCAGCATTAAGCCACGCCAGCTTAACAAGCCCCCACCCCCCCCCCCCCCCCCCCGCTCGGCCCGCCGGGCCGCGCCCAGTCGGGCCGGGCTGTGAAGGCTGGGTTGTGCCAGCCGCGGGTCGGGCCGAACCCGGACCCAGTTCAGGCCGACCCAGGGTGGGTTGGGCCGGGTCGGACCGGGCCCAGACCCCCCTTCTTCAGACCGTTTTCGTTCATTCACCCATAACATGGGCTACGGACCTCCAAACAATGAACCGTCAGTTTCGTAGGAATCCTTAGATCGAGACGGTCGTTTCAGTAAATTACACTGAAGGTTTAGGCAAAGTTTGTGTACGACCGAGTTGGTTCAAACCCGAAACCAACCGGGCCCTTGGAGAGGAAACACTTATAACTTAAGGACCAGACGTCCGATTGACACGCCGTCAACTACGTTGGATTCTTCTTGATGATACTGTTCTTTTGGCATACTCCACTTGATGTTTGGACGCAGTTGGAGTACGTTCAGTTGGTTTTAGCTTAAAGACCAACAGGGCCCCTAGAACGGAAAAACCAATAACTCTCAGACCAGACGTCCGTTTGACGAACCGTCAGCGGAGTTGGTAATCTCATTAAGAAACGGTTCCATTGAGTATACCCCATGGGAGTTTGGGGTGCAGTTGAGATATGCTCGGGTTGGTTCATACACGAAACCAACCGGGCCCTCGGGACAAAAAGGCTAATATCTCACAGATCAGGCGTCCGATTGACGCACCGTCTGTTTCGTTGAGACCCCTTTGATGAGGCGTTCCTTTGTGTTACTTCAACGTGAGACTTCGTGACACTTGGAGTATCGACCAGTAGCTGATGGAGCGAATCCTCCTAGAGACGAGCAGACAGAGTGCAGAGACCTATTAGCTGTAGACCTAACAACTGCTTGACCGATTCGACTCGAAGTGATTTGACTAGCCCAGTGGACGGAGCACACAGTTTGGCAGCATACCCACGGTGGACGGAGCACCTAGTTTGGAAGAAGACCCGCGGTACTCGACAGGAGGAGTACTTCTGAGGGCTATTAGGGGGAGCACCCGGTTTTGTGGCAGACCCACAGTGGTGGAGCGCCTGTTTTGGCAGAAGACCCACGGTACTCGACAGGAGGATTACCTCAGCAGTCTAAGGTTAGTGAGTAGCGCCTCAGAGTCACGACAGGGCCACTGTACTCGACAGAGGAGGAGTTCTCCAGCATTTTTTCTTTCGATAATGAAAATCCTGGTTTGAGCTGAGTCAATGACCTTTGTGTTTTCCTCATGATTGAGATGGGTTACTTGATTACTTAGGTATATGTATGGGCATATACCTAAGTAAAGGTAATATGATGAGATATTTCTTTTTGGTTTATCCTTGTTGTATTTAGTGAGGCCTTGAAGGTCTTGGGGTCTCTACTGAGTATCGTTATACTCACCCCTGCACGGGCTATGCCCGCACCTCGTTGTGTTGGATGCAGACAACGGACACCGCTGAACGAGGCAGATTGTATGAGGACTGGACAGTACGTGAAGGTAGACACTTGGTGTGATGGAACACGGAGTGGACCGATAGACGAGGAGTGCTGAGGAGGACATCTGAACCTACCCTTCTGGTAGGAACCCGAAGGATGATCCAGGAGTTGCTTCACTATTCAGTTGTTTGTCTTTTCAGTTGTAATTTCTTTCAGTTGTAGCTATACCTTTCTATTGGGCTTGTATTTCTGACCCCTTTGTATTTTCAGCACATTTGTTATACTTCTTTACTTAGAGTTTTCTTTCGCTTGTTCTCGGGTTGTGTGTGTTTACGTTTTATAAAGGCAATGCATTCCCAGTTCTAGGGAATTACGCCTTTGGTGCTAGTCGCCAGCCCCTGGCCCATGGAAGGAGAGCTTGGGTTAGTCACAATGCAGGCCCCGGGGGATGGTTCATGACATAAGAAGCCTTACCTTAGACAAAAAACACTTCAAGAAACCCTTTTGGTTCAATCCAAATGGAGTTACCCGATTTAAAGGTAATGTCTTCTCTTAAGTTCTTTTGTTTTATTTTACTTCTCCAACCCCCTAAACTATTTTTATTACTTTATTTTATAACATAACCAATATTCTAAATATAATAGGATGTTGTTATGAGAAGGATTCGAACTACACTTACAAAAACCTCCATCTAATGGGTAAAAAACATAATGTTTCTCTGGATGGAAAACTAGCGCCTCATGAAATGATGATTGTTCAATTAACTCCTACCACCTCAAATGGTGGAAATTATAATGGAATTGTATTTATATATGATATATATTATTTTTATGTTTTATTTATTCTTCTTTATTTTTCATTTATATCATACCTTTATGGTTTCCATAATGGGTAAACGCGATAATTTCATTTTAGGAAGTGCGGACTACCGCCCCCTCAAAGTTGTATGACTCATTAATGCCTTATGTGGGATGTATAAATGATGGATTTAATGATATTATATATGATATTATACTTTAATTTTAACATACCTATGTATCATTAAGTTTTCAATCCATTAAATATTAAATAGAAATTAAAGTAGCGTTCATGCGTACGTACGACTTACCGTCTCCGTGAACGGTGCATTTCATTTCTTATCTCCAAACATTATGTACTAATATAAATACATGTATATATAAAATATATATAATATATATGATATATACATCATTAATATCATTCTGGAGATAATGGAGTATTGACCACATGGACAAATTGTAATTATAACAAGTTCATTTTTAACTCAAATTCTGAACATCGACAAAATGTCCGATATGAACTTAAATAATTAACTAATGGTTATTTAAAGGTAATAAGTGATATAAAAGTAATAATAAACATTATAATGGTTTTTAAGCGATTAGAAATTAACTTAAGTTTATTATTCAGTAAGAACAAGGAATATACGAGTCAAGTTGGACATGAGGTAAGTGATTTCTTATCTCACTTTTAATTATGTGAGACTTCCATTGTTCACCATCTATTTATTGCATGTGTTGTATTGTGTACTTCCATTTGATATATATTATCCTGATTATATTTATATTCATGGTATTCTATGATTCATTTGGTGGTTACTAACTTTTCTCATACGACTCGATTGATTACAACGGGGTAAGGGTTTTTCATGTCACTTTTTATTCCCGTGAGATTCATGCTATATTAGCCACTATTTCCTTTTGTGTAGTGGATTTACTACCCATGATTGTATTCTTTGTGTAATGTAATTTAATTTATAGGTATTTACATATTAATTGTGTGAACTTTCTTTCATTGGGTGCATGTTTCATAAGTTACCAAATCGGTAAGGGAACCTACCCTCCTCTTTTTAAAAGACTTCTTTTTGTTATGCATTTTAATTTATATCTTATTATGTTGGGATATGTTCTTATATATCCTTATTGATGGAAATTTTATGTCCAAGTGATGATATATCTATTTCTATCTCGTCAACTCATTTTATGAATTTGAAAGTGACGTCGTTAGGCTGTTGAATTTCTGTAAGAAAACTTCTTAACCCAATTTCAATTTTTGGGTTAAACATCTACTTCTTGATTATGTCATGCTATGAATATGTGTGAATTACCTATGATTTTTTTACACTTAATATCCACTTATATTGGGTGTATTTATATTTTTCACACATAATTATGTAATTGATTTATCCTTAATCTAAGGATACCGTCATTATAAGGGATTTTGTCTCAATCTACATTTCCATTGAGACTTCATTGTTGATATGCATCAATCCACTCTTATATGGTGTATATACTGTCATTTGGAAAATTATATCATGAATATCTTTATTCTTATGATATTATTAAGTTCTGATTAAATTTTATTCCTCAGTTATTTGTATTCTTGGGTCTATCATTTTGTTAAATACTCTTTAACTAAAATATCATTTTAAATGTTTTAAAGGTTTATTCTTATAAATCTTTCACATTAATGTCCATGTTTTAAAAATGGTTTTAAGGATTTATTCATATGGACATGAATGTTTTGAAATTTAAATTTATTTCAAAAGCTTAAAAGTGTTATGGGAAACTTTGATTCAAAAATCTATTTATTTAATATTTTAAATGGCTTTGAAAATGGTTTGATAAAAGCATTGATTTTGTCAATATTTTGAGTGATATATTGTGATTACAATATGTAAATGTTATATTTCCGTTATGTTTGTTTTATGGGTTATTAATATGTTATGGATATTGAGAATTTTTTACGTATACGGGTTGTTCCGTGATAAGCTTAGGGTGAGAGAGCCCGAGATAGCTCTCCAATGCATTGGGTAATGAGACGGAGGTAAACGTTAATGTTTATCCTAAGATATTTAAGGAATATATTGTGATGGGTATTCTAAATGTGACTCCCTATATAGCTTTGATAGCTATAATGTAAGTATGTTATTTATTCCATAAGTTACCTTTATGATTTATGATTTCTATGTGTTGTTCATAAATCTTATGATTTCATGAGTTATGTTATGATTGAAAAGTATGGTTTCATTGTTTTGTATTTATTGAGGGGATAATGTTTTATTCCTTATTTTATATCCCTTACTGAGATTTTTATTCTCATCTCATGTTTTTGAAATGTTTTCCATTAGACTTAAAGATGAATAAGGGTCAATGATAGGATCAAGGAAAAGTCATGCTATCTAAAACATGAAACTAGACATGAATCTTTTTTCATGATTTTTTATTTTATGAAAAAAATGGATACTGATTAGAATTTTCAACATGTAATATTCATGTTGTTATGTAAATGTTATGACCTAATTCTCAAAAACTCTAAATTGGAAAAGATCCTCAATGTGAATTATCCATTTAATTCAAGATTATGTAATGTTTAAGGCTGAATCCTTATAGTAATACTTCTTCATATTACAGTTTATTTATATTTGATATTATCCCAGCTTATACTAACCATATTGGTTTCTTCTAGAGATAAGAGTAACAACTTATTCTCCATTAATGGATATTAAAATTAATTAAAAGTTAATTTTATTTCTATAGGTATTAAAAAATCATCTTCAATATTTATTTTTTGGAGTAAGATATGATATGTAAGTAGAAATTATTGAATCACAACCAAAAAATGAAATTATGCTTATGAAATGGAAGGAAATCAAGCAAGTGTACTATCTTGTGTTATTTATCTTTATAGTAAAGAAATACCTCAACTATTGAAAAATAATATTAAAATAAAAATCAATATCCTTTACCTTCATTTCTGATGATTGTATGGTCTTCTTTAATCACTTGCTGATTTATAGTCGTGTGGTCATTAACTTTCGAATGATCATGTTTTCTATCACACTTTATTATTCCTAGGACGTCATTTTTAGCCTCTATTTAAAAAAATTAACTTATGAATAATTTTTTTCTTATCTATGAACCATATTATGTGTTATTTTGGGCAACCTTTATATTCCCCACTTCCCCTTTACCGATGCAGTTTTATTATTCCGTGGTAAGATATTTAAAAAAAAAGTATTTTAAAAAAATTAAACCCTTAATTACAAAGATAAAAATAATGATAATGACACAATTTATTTATGGTAGGAGAATGTATCACAAATAATATTAATTTAAAATAATAATAAACTCAATGTCTTTCTTAAAATTCAATGTTGATCTTTAAGTGAACTTCAATGTACTAAGAAAATATTTTTATTTAAATATGAAAATTATAACCAAGCCATTAAATAGTGGTATGAATAGGAATAACCAAAATTATTAAAATATGTATAAATTTTTAATATGATTAAAACTTATTTATTTATGACAATAAATAAATGATCAATTTTCAAAAAATTCATTTTATTCGTCAAAATAAATTTTCTTCAAAAATAGTTTTTATGGAATTTTATACGTGAATATTATAACTAATTTCTATAACTTTTAGTCATTATATTTGAAAAATTGTAAATAATTTTTTAAATCATCATGTCATGGTATGCTTAGGATGAATGTTCTAGATTTTTCTGAAAAGATCGATTTTTAGTGAATAGTGAAAAACAATTATTATTGTAAAACTATCATTTATTTTCATTAAAACAAGTAATTTAAATGTGTTATTATATTTTAGATTTTGTTTTATATTAATATAATATATATTTTATTAAAAATTATATAAATAATTTCTTGGGAATTAATATTATATTTTATTTTGGTCAAATTTTATTTTTATGCTTAATAACATATTTTTCTAAAAACTATTTTTTTTTTCATTTTACACATTTATATTAAAATTTATTTCATCCACTTATAGAAATTGAATCATGAAAAATTGATTCCACATTTTTAATTATGAGATTCAATTTGGGTAAATAGGTCCCCCTTAATTTTGTTCATTATGAATATTAATCATGGTAAATATTTGTCACCTCAATAAAGGTTAAATCGAGTAATTAATGTTAAAAATAAGGTGATAAGAATATAAAAATAAATCAAAAACTTTCATTAATTCTGTTGGATGAGTTTATTTTGACCTCACGCATATAAAATTTGAATATATGGAAACTTTCCACCATTTAGTTTTGATAATGACTTGTATATTATTTTAAGTAAAGAATAGTTACAAAATGTCACTATCTTTCTTTTAATTTATCTGACATATTATAATAGTAATAAAAATAATTTATTAATAAATATCAAAGTTTATTTTGAACTTAAATAAATTATTTTTATGATATTAACATATTTTTAATTTTTAGGGATGATATAATTACGTTAAACTATTATAAAACTTCGATACAATGCTTGTGCAAGGAGAAGAAAAAACAAGGTAAATGGTTTTAAAAATAATAAAAATAATATATTTTTAATTAATTATGGTATTACATGAATTTAATTGGTATTTATAAATTATAAATTATTTTAAATGTTTTAATATTATAATTACATTATTTATTTGATGCCTTTGAAGTCAAAGTAAATGAATAGTCTCAAAAATGAATTCAATTATATTTTATGATAAACAATATTATGTTAAATAATTTATAAATCATTAAAAATATTGAAATAGTAAAATTAAGATAGTAAATTGTATAAAATTTCATCGATGGACCATTTTTTATGCAATTTTAACATTATAAGTAAGTTTATCTCCCTTAAAGGCTAAAATATTTGTTACAATGGTCAAGGCTAAAAAGGGTTAATATTGGGGTTAAACCAAAATGTAATGATTAAAATGAAACATTAACACATATAAATTATATTTTTTTTCTATAGAATTTATTTTAATCTTAGCATATCTGAAATATTAAATTATGACAATTGTGTGCCACTTTACATGATCATGATATATATTATATTTATATATTTTAAGTAATTCCTAGGGTGTCTTTTCCCTCGCTTATAAAAGAAAACATCATCTTCTCATGTGTTAAAAAATATTCAGAATTGTAAATTGGCCAATAAATCACCTAATATATTATTATATTACTCCCCTTTGTTCATGATATTTTTTACTTATCTTAAGACCATCCTAAGAATGCTTAATGTGAAAGCCAATGCAGTTCTCTCAAAGAAGAGGTAATCATCTTTACTAACTATTTCAAAGTTTATTTCTTATCACAATTCATATAAATCTATTATATAGATACTAACACACTTAATTAAGTTTTATCAATATACTGATATTTTATTATGATATTTTATAACCATTTTTTACCTCATTTCCATAAAATGTGAATTGAAAGTATCAGTAATGCATACGTGTGGACTACCACCTCCATGTAGTGATATTATTCATTTTACATCACCATAATTCATGGTTGAATATTATGATGAATTTAATGTTAATATATTACATTGATGATATAATTATATTTCTATAATTATAATACCTTATATACCTTCTTACATTCCCATCTATTGGGAAACGATGGTGTCACTCTTGTATACGTGTGGACTACCACCTCCAGGAAGCGATGTAATTATTTTTTTAATTTATAATTTACATGGATAGTAATAAGAATAGATTTAATGAATATATATTATATTTATGATATAATAATGATTTTTAAAAATTGAATTATTATTTACCTTTCTTTCATTCCATCCATCGAAAGGTTGAAACATCACTCATGCGTACGTACAGACTACCGTATCCATGAAGTGATGTAATTCATTTCCTAACTATTTTATAATAATGGTTATAAAAGTGTTTTTAGTATTAAATATGATACTTATGAAATTATTATTATTATATATATAATTTATCTAAGATAAAAGATTAAGTTCCATAATTTTCAAACAGATACATATATAAAAAATGAAGCAGCCAATACCAGAAATGATTATTATAATGAAAGATTATTAATAATTAAGAGATGATATGTTATAAGTAAAAATTTTAGGGAATTATATATATTAATATGTTTGTGGTATAAAATTATAATAGATTTAAATTTATTATACATAATCTTAGAGTGATAACAAAGAGAGTCGAACTTGAGGTAAGAGATTACTCTTACAGTCTCATTTTATTTAGGAATTATTTACGTTCATGTTTCCTTTGGAAAAATTATATTTTAAAAATATCATAAACCCCATATATTTTATTCAAATATTTTTATATTTGTGGTTTACACATTTAATTTCAATTTCTTTTCCTGTTGGATCAATAATAAATACATAAGTTACACGTAAGGGGGTTCTTAACTAATTTTATTTTCCTAAGGTTATATTACCTCTTCATTATCTATGTTATGAAAATATTATGTTTGTAATAACTTATAACTATTTAATATTGTGTTAAAATTATTTTATTTGGATTTACATTGGCTACTCATAATCACTTCATTGATTAATTCTCACTCCGATGTTATGATCTTTTTAAGGGATTCTCATATCAAATTTTTTTCATGAGATGTAGACCATATACAACACTTGTATCCTTCATGTGGTGTATATACTACCTATTTTATATGTTATATCATGAATAACTTTATATTCATAGATTTTGAAATTTCATTTGAAGGTATTTCTTTCATGGGGGTTATGATTCAAAAGTAACAAATGCAATAAGGGTTTATTTCACAATCTCATCCTTATTTGGGATTGTTTATATTCAAGTTTCTATTAAAGAAATTATATGATATTTTTATCTTAAACCACATTAATTTTATTCTCCCCTATTTATTTCCAAAAAAATATATTTAATTTTCCTCTTTCTAAGTAGTTAAAATTCCAAAATAATGTTTTTAAGGAAAATTAACTTTGTTTTTTTCTATTATGTTGGGGATATTTTTTTTTCATGTCTTTTTTTTCAACGTTTTGAAGATTGTTTTTACTATTATCCAAGCATTTATTAAAGTAATTTTTAACTGTGTATTACTTTCTATAAAAATATTTAAATGGAATATTATTTTTTCGAATGAGCTACTTTTTACCAATGGTGTGAATGGAATATTTCTTTTACTGTTTACCATGGGAATAAATTTTCCCTTAATCATGACTATTATTTACCTCGAAGATTCGTTTATAGGTTTTCATGGTTCTTTTTAAATAATATATTTTTCCTCAAATTATATAAATTTTTATATTTTAAATAAGTGACTTCAAAATGAAAAGATATTTTTCTTCAACAAATGTTCTTTTGTACTTTTAAAGGTTTTTCCACAAATTTCAATAACCTTTTATTAATATTATACTTTAATAGGGAAATAATCTAATTATACTATCGATCTAATTTTTCTGGAGGGATCATGATAATGTTGTTCTTTTTATTGAATGGGTAAAATATTAATTTTTCATACGCAAGTATTTTAATTTGAATCTTTAATTTTATTATATATTGAAGTTTTATTCATTTATTTCATATGATGAATGAATTTGACTTAGTAAATGATGGCTGGGGGCTGTTATAGCCCCGAGATGGCTTGGTAGGTCTCTTGAGGAAAATTATCCTAGGTTTTTGGTGTATTCTTAGTCAATTATTCTTACTAAAGAGAGATTCATGGAACATGTTATGTACTTGAGACATGTTTAATGGAAATGAAGTTTGGTAGGTCATAGACATAACATTATCAAGAATAATTAAAGGGGATATATAATTGGTATATAGGTTTCCTTTATTTCTAAATCTCATAACTCCCTTCCATATAGTTATTATATAGAACACTTTATCCCAAATCTCAAACTCCATTCCCCATAGAATATTTTCATTATTTTTATTTTTTCAACTCTAAATTGCTCTAATGTGTTTTTAAATGGCATGAATATTCCCTTTCATTTCGTCCACTAGTTTCAAACCAATTTTTTTTTTCATTTTACAACTTCAACCCAATATTTTAAAGTTTTATATTTCTTATTATATAGGGATTCATATAGATCCATTTAAATTCTTGAGTGGAATCTATTTTTTTATGAGAACATTATCAAAGAAAGGGGTTGATATTAACCTCATCTAAAGTCCATTTTAATAACTATGTATTTTTTCAAAGGAAATACTATGTTCGATAGCGTACTAGATATGCAACACCAAGCTTAAAAGAATAATGAATTATTATTATTTAAATGTGACAGTTATAACCTAGATATTAAATTGGTAGGAAATAATAGTATTAAATTAGTTTGTAAATATATAATGATCCTATTAATTTATAATCTATTAACTAATTATTTGTAAATAAGCACTCTATTTTTTAGTAAAGTCATTTTATTCTTCAAAAATACATTTTCTTCAAAACTGGGTTTTCAATCTTTTCATGAGTGAATATTGTAATTAATATTTAGAGATTTTAGAAAAATTATTTGAAAATTTTAATTTAATATTTTAAGTCATAATGTAAACATTATATTGGGATAAAGTTTTTTGAATTTTATTAAAAGATTGTTTTTTAATAAATAGTGAAAAATACTGATTTTTACTAAAAAATGTATTATATTTTTAAGAATTTAAAATGAAAAATTAAATTTTGGATTAGTTTTAATGTTTAAATATTAAATTTTTATTTTATATAATCCGATTATGGTTTTTAAATTTACTTTATACTCAAGTTTAGAATAAAACCATTTTATATTTTAAAATTTCATTTTTCTAAAAAATAGCATTTCATCGTATTTTTTCAGTTTGATTTTAAAATTAAATTTTTAAAATTATATGTAATTTATTTCTGAAAAATGGATTCCATCTTTTTAATAAAAATTTATAAATTTGGAAAAAATTTCACTTTTAATTTTTTTCAATATGAATAGTAACTTTAGTAATTTTTTTATCATTGTAAATGCTAAATCAGGTAATTAGAGTAAAAAAATAAAATGATAAGAAATATAAAATGACCCTAAAAATTTCCTTAATTTTATCCATTATCATCCTATATTCATTTATATGGCCTTTTTCTTCCATTTGGATGTGATTATAACCTTTATAATATTTTATTCAAAGAAAAATTGAAAATATCATAGTCTTGTTTTAAATAACTATAACATTTTTAACAAAGTGATAAACAAAGGATATATTCCATTATAAATAATATTTTTAAATATGAATTATTTATCTTCATCGTGGAAATTTATTTTTAATTTTTATTGAATAAATAATTACCTTAAATGCTTATACAAATCTGACATGGTAATTATTCAATTAATAAAAAATCAAATAAATGATATTAAAAATGTTAAAATTGTTATAATTTGAGATAATTAATATGGTACACTAATTTTATATACGAACATGAAATGTTAGGAATTTATTAAAATATATTTTTAAAATTTTACTTGATTTCTTAATGTTATTAACATCAATGTAATTAATAGTTCTACAAAATTACATTATTATTATTTCATAATAAATAATATTTAATTAATTGATTTAAATTTAATAAAATATTATATTTTGATAGTAAATAAGGATATGGTTTATAATATCAATAGTGGTCTATTTATAGACTATTTTTTCATTTATAGTATCTATCTTTACCCTCAATGAGTAAAAAATTTGTGTTGTCATGGTAAGTGTGAAAGGGGTTAACGAGGGGATAAAAACAAGAGATAAGGGTAAAGCCATAGTCATAACTTGTCTAATTTTTATTTAATGAGATTAATTAAACTCATTCTCATCAAATATTCTAAATAAATAATTTTTTACTTTATAATTGAAAATTAATTTTTATTATTTTTATATTTTGAGAAATTCCAAGAGTTCCCCTCCCCTCTCTTTTAAAAGTAAAGCTCTTATTATCTTTACTTAACACTTCAAGAAACTTTTGTTTCATCCAATACCTACCCCAATACCTTTCTATAATAAATACCCTAATTATAGAATCCTTTTTGGGGTATAATACTAATATTATAGGTCTTAAGGTATTAAGAAAGGGATGTTTTCCAAAGAAAATGTATGGTTTTTAACCACATGTTTTAGTTTTATTTCTTCTTCCACTGCATTAAAATGTTCTTCAATCAAGATAAAATAATTACACAAGTATCCTATATATACTGATATTTTTTTATTAATGGAAAAACTAAAATCAATATCTAATATCCATCAATTATGAAAAGGAATTCATCATTTGGTGATACTGTAGAATATCGCCTCACCAACTGATACAATTCATTTTCCACCACTATATCTCATGGTTGATTATAATGATGGAATTAATGTATATATATTATATTCATGAAATATTTATCATTATTAATATATATATATAATTTATTGTCATACTTATCCATTCACTAAAAATGATAACATTGTCTATTCATACGTGGGGTCTACGACCTCCACAAAGCGATGTGATTCGTTTTTCATCACCACATCGCATAAATGATATATATAGATATAATTAATGAAATAATATTATATTTATGATATTATTATAATTATGTAAATATAAAATGATACTTACCTTCTTTTCATAATTATTATTGAAAAAATAGAAACAATACTCGTGTGTATGTATGGCCTACTGTCTCTATGATTGTAACGTAATTAATTTTTCAAAACCATATTTAATTATTGGATTTAAAATTATAATTGATTTATTAAAATGATAATTATTTCATGATTATTATTCTATATATGATATAATAATTTTCTCTTTTACTATAGTTGACTTATCGAATCTATTTTAACCTTATGAAACAAATGTCGTCGAAACATCTGATGTGAATTTAATTAAATAAATAATTAAATATAATAAGGAAAGTGATAAAAAAATATAATAAACTTTAAAAATGTCCATAAGAAATTAAATAATTAACCTATGTTTATTATTTAGGAAGATTAATAAATTATGTAATGAATCCGACTCAAGGTAAGGGGCATTCTTTTGAAAATTTTATTTTGAAGTTTCCCATAAAAACTATCTTTTTATTCCATATGCATATTTTTAAAAAAATTATTTTATGGATATATTTTTATGTATATAATTAAATTATAAAATAAAATTCATGTTTCATCAAAAAAATCAATGTTTCAAAAAGAATCATTTTTGAAATGTTTTAATATTATTTACCAAAAGACAAAAGGAATGTTTTGTTTTAATGTATATGGTGACAACGCCCTTTCCCACCATCGTACCGATTATTTCATGTTTGAATTCCTCTATAAAATTCCATTTTTTCAAGTAAAAACCTTATTTCTATTTTATTATGGAATTTTAGTTTTAAAAATTAGGTTTTATATAAAAGGGGTATATCAATATCTAAAAATACTTTTTTATGGGTGAAAAAATGTTTTTTATGAAAGATTTTATGTATTCTGTTATAGTTCATGGGAATTATTTATGAAAATGGTTGAATCCATTATAAAACCAAGGTAGGGAGATCCCATTATATCTCTCTTATGTATTGGGTAAATGGATGAATAAAATTGAGTAGGTATCTCCTAAGAGATTGTGGGAATATACTGTGATGGTTATTCAAAGTATAATTATGATGGTTATTTTAAGTGTAAATGTGATGGTTACTCCATGTATAACCATGATGGTAATTATATATGTAATAGTGATATGAAAATGATTCCCCAAGTTACCTATATGACTTATTTGTTTCTTCTATGGGTTTTCATATAAATCTTATAATTTCAAAAGGTATATTTGACTATATATGTTTAAAAAGTATAACTTTGGTGGGAAAAAGTTATTATGAGTTTTTCATGATTTAGAATAAACCTTATGAGTTTTATTTTTCCCTTAATATTTTTTATGAAATGTTTAATGAAAATATTTAGACTAAGAAGGTGATTTCTTGTGTAAGAAAATATTTATTTTGAGCCCAAATTTTATATTGAAAAAGGTAGATTTTGATATGTATTCCTGGACTAATAGTTTATTTCTTCTTTTTTATGCCCCTTACTAATATTTTTTTATAATAACACATCTTAAAATGTTTTCATAGGGTTTAAGGATGGTTAAAAGAAATTAATAAATAATTTTTTTAAAGTAATGAACATTTTTTATAAAATGAACTCATGTTTTATTCTAAAAGTCTTACATTATAGAAAAAATAGATACTAATCAGAAGTGTCCACATCGTAATATATGGTTTTTTATGTAAAATTTATGACCTGATTATATAAAAGTCTGAACCTAAAATATATTTGGGAATTAAAGAAATGAAATCTAGAATAAAGAAACTGGATAATTTAATTTTTAGGGTTGGGTCCTTACAGTTGGTTTGAGAGCAAGGTTTAGTTAACTTTATAGGTTAAGATATAATTGGAACATAATTCAAAATTCATGTATAACAACCAAGGATAGTATTTTAGGAATAAATATGGTTATTTTTGGATAATTGTAGAATAGTTAAAGATATCATGGTTATGGATATCGTACTACTTATCATCTTTATAAAATGGTTTAATGTGATTTTATTAACATGATCACACTAATAATTTTGGTTTATTAAATAGATAGATCTAGTAGGCAAAAAAGTAATAATGGATGTGAAGGAAAATATGGTGGTTTTCTAAATGGGAAAATTAATTAAATGGGAGTTATAGTGAAAACTATTTTGGTGATTCTTAACCATTTATCACAAGTTATGATCAACAGGTTGAACCTAGGTGTGTTTCCTAACCCATTGAATATGAAATAATTGAATATTTTTGGATGTTTATGTGATAAATCTCCTAAATTTAAAAATATTAAATGAACATTGTGTCAAGAATTTGGGAAGAAGCACTCAGGAAAATGTCTTAAGAGAATAGGGAGATGTTTTGTATGTGATAAAGGAGGGAATAAATAAAAAATCTTCAAATGAAAAAATAAATCATTAAGTTATCTCCATGAAGAGGAATAAAGTTATTTATATGGAATCAATTGAATGTTTCAAATATAGGGAGTATGGTCATTGTGTGAATTGATGATCTGGGGGAAACAATAAATAATGAGATCACCAAGATCATATAAAAGAATATTTATTAATTCCCAATTCAATTATTATTAAATTTGAGGAAAATGTAAATAACATATGAAATGTATGGGTTGTATCATGAAAAGTGTTTTGATATTGTTGAATATTAGGAAATGATTCATATTTTGTTTATCATGAGGAATCATTAAGGAATAATATGGAAAAACATGGTTAATGAATAATGTTGAATGATTAGGGTATTTACATATAGGGATTCAATAGTTATGATGTAGTGGTATATTTAAGGATAATCATAAGGTCAAAGGAATATACTCCCATATTGAGGTTTTATGTGATGTGAATAATTTGGGAGACATTTATTCAATTTTAGTAGATGTTTGACCTCTATGTAACACTTAAGTTTAAAATGTGAAAATTTTATTTAAGGAAGAATAAACTTTTCATTTTGTGGATATAAGTTTAAAGGTATTGATAAACTTTTGGGTTTATATGATCTTTTATTTTGCAGTAATTATAGGTTATTATATTTTTAGGGGTGCAAGATGAAAGGTATGAGATAACCTTTGAGGTAAAAACATTTCTTTAATATTGAATATATTAAGTATATTTTTTAGGTTGTTTTAAAAATTTTGGGAAATTTATCAGGATAATATAAATATTTTTTATAAAAAGGACAACGTGAATATTGAGCTATAACCCATCGCATCTATAAAGGTCGTGTGGCATCAACCTACAATTGAATGGTGATAAGGGTGTATCACCTACAACTGGCCTATGTGATGTTTTGGTTAGTATGAAATTGTTATTATTTATTTTAAAAATATGTTAGATAAGATTTAAGTTAGATTTTGGGAACATATGTTTTATTTTATAGATAACCATGAGATTGAAAGTGATTTCATGATTATGTGATTAATTTTGTTTTGAAAAAAATTACAATTTTGGAAACCTTGAATTATTAAGGGAAAAAATATTATAGGATTTTATTTTAGGAATAAAGTTTGAATTATCTTTTGTATGGATATATGATTTTAATGTGGATATATGTTGATTTAGGTTATGATTAGGATATCTTGGAGATTATATGATTATGGTTTATACTTTTTTGGAATCAAAAATTACGAGTGATTGAAGGTATTTTGAGATAAATGTTAAACTAATTTGGATGAGTAAGTGATCAAATACATATGAATCTTTGGTTTTAAATCATGGTTGGGAATATTTCAAATAATTTTGTGTATTGATCTAAGATGAACTTTGAGTGGAATTATTGAGGCTTTGGATATTAATGTTGTATTTCTTCATATGAAGGTTTATTATTTTTGGGAATTATAGAATCTTTTTCTTACCATTTTGTAATTGGTTCATATCTAATGATAGTAGGTATAACTTTTTATCCATTTGTATAAGTATATGATCTAATAAATGTTGATTTTCATACTTTATAAATAAAAAAAGAATCTTGAATACTCATCCTTCAGAGAAAAAGAGGATATTTTGGTAGAAATTGATAAAAGAAAGAAATTAATCATGTCAAGTAAATATATTTTCATATTATTTTAGTTTATATGAAAAATTAATTACTAAAATCTAGGAAAATGATATAGGAATAAAAAAAAATTATGCATTTACTTTTCATATCGAGAAATCAATGATCTTTTAACCCATCACAGATTTGTGGTTTTGTGATGGTTAACTATACCATGATCATGTTCTCTATCACTCTCTATAAATCCTTGGGTATTAGTTTTGTTCTTCCATGTCCATTTTTTAACATCCGGCCAATTTTTTCCTACATGGAAACCTAGTTCTTTTTAATTCAATATGACCTTCATACTTATTTTTTCTCTCTTCTCAAGTGGAAGATTTATCAACCCTTTTTATGATGTGGGATTTCAATAAGGGTATTTTTAAAAGTTAAATCCCCAGTCTCCAAACATGTGTTCAAATTACAAGGATGAAATTTATTAAAATGTTGGATAAAGTAATATCATGATATTTTAAAAAAAATAAAGACTATGTTTGATAGTATACAAGATAAAAAATATTGAGATTAAATGAACACTAAATTATTATTATTTAAATGTGATCGTTATAAACTAGCTCTTAAATTAGAAATAATGAATATTATTAACCATGTTATGAAATATATAATGTGTCTACTCAATTATAATGTATTAATTAATGCTTTTTAAATAATCACTTGATTTTTTTTGTAAAGTCATTTTATTCTTTAAAAATATATTTTCATCAAAAATGGGTTTCTTTACTATTTATGAATGAATATTATAATTATTTTTTAGAATTTTTTGAAAATTTACTTGAAAAAATGAATTTAATTTTCAAATTCATAATTTCAAAATTATCATAGGATGGATTTTTTAAACTTTCTGAAAATATTTTTTTTCAGTGAATAGTGAAAAAAAATTAAAATTGTATTTTTTATAAGTATTTACAAAGTTAATTTATATTTTAGATTAGTTTCAAAATTTAATTAGTTAATTTTTATTTAAATTATTCCATTTATCATTTTTGTAATATATTTTACAATTGAATTTAGTATAAAACCATTTTATATTTAAAATTTACATTTTTCTGAAAAATCATTTTTCATTGCGTTTTGGAGGTATGATTTTAAATTAAATTATACAACTTCTATATTTTGAATTTTTAAAAATGGATTACATGTTTGGAATTAGAATTTATAAATTTGGTAAATAGGACTATTTTATTTTTTATCAATATGAATAGTAACCTTAGTAATTTTGTTTACCACGGTAAAGGGTAAATTTAGTAATTAAAGATAAAAATAAAATCATAAAGACGAAAAATGACCCTAAAACATGACTTAATTTTATTTGATGAGTCCATTTAATCCATAATCATCCAATATTCATTTTTTTCTTTTTTACATTTGTATTTGATTATAACCTTTATAGTTTTTTATTTAAAAAAAGTCAAAAATGTCACACTCTAGTTTTTAATAACTATAAAATTGATAACATAGAGATAACCAGAGGATATACTCGGTCATAAATATTTTTTTAAAAAAAATTAATTATCATAATCAGGGTAATTTGTTATTAATTTTTAGAGAAGAAATAATTACCTTAAATTCCTACAGAGTACTGACGTGATAATTATTCTGTTATTGGAAAAAGTAAATAAATGATAATAAATTATTAAAAGTGTTATAATTTGAGATAATTAATGTGATGTATGAATTTTCTAGACTAAAATTATATTTTAGGGTTATACTAAAATATTTTTTTTTCTAATTTTACTTATTTTATTCATGTAAATGAATTCAAAAGAATAAATAGTTCTAAAATTGATAAAATTGGTATTTTATAATAAATAATATTTTATTAAATGATATAAAAGTTTTTAAAATATTATATTCAAAAAATTAATTATTATATGGTTTATAATATCAATCATGGTCTATTTAAAGGTTGTTTTTTCCATTTATAGTAACTATCTTGCTCCTCAAAGAGTAAAAATCATTGTTATCATGGTGAGTGTGAAAGGGGTTAATGATTTGTTAAACCCAAAATATAAGAGTAAAAATTTTCACGAACTAGGTCGTGATGTCATCCAACTCAACATCCGAACTATTCAAAGATATGGCCTAAAGGGCGTTCCAGATCCCCACGGGCTAGCAACTAGTGTCGGGCATCAAATGATATCCAAGTGGGAAATATTTCAACCCAATAAACTAGTATCAATAAATAAAACATTGGACAAGTAGAAGAACCCAAAAACTTAACCCCATATAAATATATATAAATAGATTCAGTTACAACATCTGAACAAATGAGAAACTAAATAAAAAACTAAGAACAAAACTAAAACTAAACCACGCTACCACAATCTCCATGTGACCTCGTGGTCACTACCATCCACAAACTCATCTGCTTCAACTAGGAGAAGATGAACCATAACTGTGAACCTATGAAATGGTTCAGGTCTACCAACACTAAATGGTATAAGTAGGGTGTAAGATTCAAAGCTCAGTACACAATCACCACAGAATCCATATGTTTCTTTTTCCAAAATAGTCTATTAATGATAGTTTGAAAATGCAGTTATAAAAATATAGTTTCCACATTTTATTAAAAAACATAGTTTTTTCCATATTTTAAAAGTCAACTCATGCCACATCCCAATTTCAAAATATATTATCTTTTAATACCAAAAATCAAATAAAATATATAAGTAAAGAGATACTGATTTGTACTGAAAATAAATAAATAGTTCAAAATAAAAACTTAAATAAATATAAAGTAAATAAGAAAATGCATATAATAACCATGGGAATTTATTAAACATCCCTATATCGAACCATGTATGTTCCCAATTTGGAACCACCTATCATCGAATGGTGAAGGTCCTTAGTCTATAACCAACTGGCCGCACTCAAATAACCAATCTAGTTGCAAATCCCATCTAGCCTCTCAAAAAGTATAGGGGTTACCAAACCTTCTAATTGATTTTGACTAGCAACTGTCGATCGATCCTCTAAAATACACCCAGGAACCCATGGTAATAATATATTATGTTAGTGGGAGGCTCTCGCATGCATGACTCACCTTACCTTCCATCAGCACACTTGCCTACCCAAACATGGACACCGCTATATGATAACACATAAATAGAAATCCCCCTTATATATGTTCCCAATATATATATATATATATAGACACACACACATATATTTCACATCATTAAAGTTTCCAACTGGGCCATCACACCACTGAAGCATTCAATCCTTTCTATAAAAACATGCAAGTTTCCAAATAGGCCTTTGACTTTACACACCCAAATACCTTTTTCCAAAAACACTTTAAAATCCATTTCTAAACAATGTGGAATCCCAATTTCACTATGCATTTTCTAAACAATCCTTTATACCAACATTCACCCGCACACCACTTAAATTCCAAAAAGGATTTACACTTTCCATTCACTCAACAAAACATATTCTAAATAGGACTTAACACCAACATTCACCTACACACAACTTAAATTCCAAATGGGCTTTACCCTTTCCATTCACTCAACAAAACATATTTCAAGGCCAACATGGCTAAACATTAAGGAACATACTTAAAATTTCACTTTCAAATCACTAGAAGAAACACTTCCCCTAATTTGGAAAACATAAAACCATTTTGAGAAAAAGGAAGGAAGGAGGAATGAATAACTTTTAAGGGAAAGGTGTTTTAGAGTGTTACCTTCATTTAAATTCACATCCATGTGTGCACCTTATGCACCCATGGATGTTCCAACATCCAATGGAACCCTCTATGTGACCAAGAACCCCTTTTTGAAATAATTTTCAAAAACACTACTTGCTTTCTAAAACAAACCCAACCATTCAATTTAGTTGCAAAACCATAAACAACCCCTTTAAAAACAATGAAATTTATAAATCATGTATGTAGTTCCAAATAAAAACAAAAAATATTATCATAAAATAATGGGGGAAAACCTTTCCAAGAATAGCTAATTTTATTCTAAAAGAATACATGGCATTTCATCAAACACACTAGGTGCCATGAACCTAGTCACAATTCAATAATCTCTTTGAAAACCTATTTTTAGAAAATTCTACCTACACAAAAACACTATAATAGACTAACTATGTGTATTATGAAGGTTTAAATTATATTTAAAAATTAATTTAAATCATCCCATCATTAATAGGTTTCATCAGAAAGGAAAAATATGGAAACACCTACCTCAATGGTGTGGGAACGCAACAAAACTCTCGGAGAAGAAATATTAGAGGCCCATGGACGATCCGCACACCCTAGATTTGAATAAAACACAACCCACATACAACCCTAACTATTAAGGTTCTTCCAAATGAGATCCCACCCATGAGAAAGAAAGAAATAGAGAGGGGAATAGAGAAAGGGGAGTAAAAATGACTAAAAATCCAAAAAACATATCTAGGATATTTGATGATCAGACCATGAAGGGAGAAGATCCAATGAAGTATGGGTTTTGGGACCCCATGGTGTGCCTAAAATGTGAGGGTAGGAGGAATCTGGATTTTGGAATAAACTAAATGAAGAGAGAAAATGTGGTTTTATGATTTTAATGACCTGGCAAGATTGCACAGTATGGCCTCACGGTTTACCAAACCATGTGGTATCCTTTTCCTGAGCAAGAACTGACCGCATGACCAAACCACATGGTTTTGTGTAAAAATGTGAAAATCATGTGGTAGATTCTGGAAACCTCTCATACCTACTTCATGGGTACCTTGGCTGAACAATATGGTTTCTACTAACTCTGTGATGTCCGTACATAGGCTAAAAATCACCCAAACTTCCAAAAAATCAAAAAAAAAAATTACTGTGTCTCTACCCAAACCTCAAACATAAAGATCCAAGACCAAGAAAAGAATAAAATAAGTTAGTATTTGAGGTCGGGGTGTAACAATTACACCCACCACAGATACTTTCTACCCCTAGAAATTCACACAGCCAAATTATCAATTAAAACATTAGTTCATGCTTGATCAAAACTGAGGAATACCATTAACCTTGAGGTGACTATTCACTCTACAAGTCACACCCGACCTATCCAAAAGAAAACACAACCTAAGGATGAGTGGATAAAACGAGAGGGTTCTCTCCACCATTAAAACTCAACTAACATAGAAACATCAAAACCTAAAGTACAGTACCAAAACATAAGCAAGAAAACTTATTATGGGGAAATCCAGTAAACTGGGACCCCAGAAAATAACTCGACCATTCAACATTAACCAAACAACACCCTTATTATGATTGGTGACTAGGGATGAGGGAAATCCATACAAGAACTAAAAACCCTCTACATAAGGTAGAACAACCACACTGCCAAAACTATGAATTTCCCAAACCAATAGAACACCCGACACTGGGGGAACCTATGAAGAGAAAACCAAACCAAACAACAAACTGAAGACGCCATTAATCAAATTCAAAAAAACACAAGAATTTTCAAAAGAACACCACTAAAATGAAACCAACCCACATAAGGGTTAAATGAACTAAAATAAAAATGAAGGATTCTAAAAAACACATTCAGATAGATACAACTACTTTGATTACAATAGAACATGTTCATCATAACTTTACATCAAAATGATGAACTTAAAATAGTAGTAAATCAAGAACAAGGTGACTTTAAACATTTCCATCCCAACTTGGAAAACAAAGACTAGGTCTAGGTTTCACAAACACTAGGAAACTCTTAACTATGAGCAAGATTCACTATGAGACCTAAGGTTGGAGATCTAATGGTTGAATCACCTCATACCTCATAGTTAGGCACTAGAATCCTCTGATCAAAAAGTCTCCTTCAGGTGATGATTCCTAAAAAACTTATACAAATGACCCAAACAACCGCACTGATGGCACATCTTCATAGGTATGCGACAAGATGGCTTCAAATTCTTGGACCGACCACACTGATGTAACACTAGAGAACATTCTCAAAAAATGGAAGATAGAGCCATTGAGGATGAATCCTTAAACATAGGTTCCTATGGAATGCAATTCTTTCCAGATGGGGATCCTTTACGAGCATCTAGATATGTCATACTTCAGATTACCTATTCTTCAGACATCAACTCAGCTAAAAATTATTTATTCACTAGCTTCTCAAAATGAAGGTCTTTAGAATAAAGGACACGGTCCTTGATCTTAGGATGAAGACCCCTAAGGAAAAGAGAAGCCTGCATCAGATCTGGTATTACCACCTCAAGATAAAAGGAAACCAAATCCTTAAATTGGTCAACATAGGCCTTCACCGTCCACTAGCCTTATTGAATACCCATGAGCTCTTCCCTCCTCTTCTTCTTAACCTCCTTAGGAATGAACCATCAGATTAAAATAGACATAAACACTACCCAAATCATCAAAAATTTTAATGACGGAGGGGTGAACAACTCCCATTCAACCAAAGATAAACCTTCAAACAAAAATATAACATCAAGAACCCTGATAGCCTTAGGAGTTCCCTACAACCTAAAGATGTGATCTGCCTATTTAATCCACTCTACTTCCTCTAACGGACCTCGATCACTATGAAGAATAGGAAATGTTTGAGAGGAATAAAAAACTAAATATGAATCCTCATAAATTTTGGAAAACTTTCTGGTCATAATTTTCTAAACAACATGGAAAACACAAACAAAAACCACATCAAACTTAAGCATGACCAAAAGAAGCACCTTGATCCAAAAACTACCAGATCAGAAGCCCAAAAAATACGAACATAACAAAAAAAACCTTTAAAAAACCACTATATTCATTTAAATTTCAATACCACCTCATTTCAAAGATACTTCCCCAACACACAAAACCACTTTTCAACAAACAAGACACACGTTATAAAAAACCCAATTCCCAAAATCATTTCCTCATCCAAATCCATTTTAGAAAACCAAAATTATCCCTTAAATCCCAAACACCAACCCATGTAATTTTTTTAACCATCACATGTCTATCCATCCACTTCAATACATTCATTCCAACATGCACTTCTTACACATACCCTCACACATGAAAGTGTTCTAAAGGAACACCAAGAGTTACACAAAGCCACTTCTTAGAAAATACATACATTCACCAAACTATCAAACTAATACTCTTTAAATTTAAAACCCATTTTCCCAATTTAAAACCTTTTTAAAGGAACCCATTTTTTCATTTCAAAACCTATTTTCATTTTAAAAATCCACTTACACCAACCATAACCAAAATAAAACACAGCTCTCAATGAACTACTAGAATGAGGAACTTGTGCCTATACCTAACCAGGTGACAAAGTAGTGAGAAATGCCCCAAGTAAGAAATAACACTAATAGGACCTTAGAACATGCACCTAGACTCTACATGGGTCACTATTTAATTTTAGATCACAACACGACATCAGTCTGCCTCTATTGTCATCCCTCAATCCAAAACAAAGACAAATACTCAAATATCGGATTCCCCAAAGAAACTTGAGGTTTAGAATGAGAATGGATTCATGAATCCCTTCCTATACCTATATCCAAAGCCCAAAAAGTCCTAATCTCTAACTACAAGGTATCCCAAATAAGAAGGGCCTACTCTAAAACCATTTTTTCTTAAACCATGTCAGGATTCTATCTGACCCGACATTCGACCCAATCTGAGACATGGCCTGAAGGGTGTTCCAAATCCCCACAGGCTGGAAACTAGTTTCAGGAATCAAATGATATCCAAGTGGAAATATTTTCAACCCAGTAACCTTGTATCAATAAATTAAATATTGGACAAGAAGAAGACCCCAAAAACTGAACCCCGAATAATATATATAAACATATTTAGTTACAATATCTGAGCAAATAGAAAACTAAATAAAAAACTGTGAACCAAATGAAAACTGAACCATGCTACCATGATCTCCATGTAACCTCATGGTCAGCACCATCCACCAACCAACCACCTCCAACTACGAGGACATGAACCAAAACCCTGAACCTGGAAAATATATTGGGTCTATCGACACCGAATAGTACAAGTAGGGTGTAAACATCAAAACTCAATAGGCAATCACCACTGAATCCATATGTTTCCTTTCCTAAAATAGTCCATTAACACTAGTTTGAAAATATAGTTATAAAAATATGACTTACACATTTTATTAAATAAACATAGTTTTTTACCATTTTAAAATCCAACACAAGCCACATCCCTGTTTTAAAATAGATTATCATTTAATACCATAAACAAAACCAAATACATAAGTATAATGATACTAAGTTTTGCTAAAAATAAATAAATAGTGTAAGCTGAAAACTAAAAGAAACAAAAAGTAAACAATGAAATATAGATAATAACCATGGCCATTTCTTAAACATCCCTTGAGCTACCCCTAAACGTACTCGGTTTGGAACCACCTACCAGAGTATGGTGAAGCTCCTAAGTATATAACCAACTAGCCTCCCTCAAATGACTAATCCAGTGGCACATCCCACCAATCCTCTTAATAAATCCAGGGGTACCAATCTATCTAATCAGGGTTGATCTGTAACCATTACTAGATCCTATAAAATATACCTAGTAACCCATGGTAATAATATAATATGTAAGTGGGAGGCCCTTGTATTCATGACTCACCTTACCTGCCATCACTGCACTTCCCTACCCAAACATGGACACCACTATACGACATCCCATAAAGGGAAATCCCTCTTATAGAGGTACCCCCATATATATATATATCAAATCATTAAAGGTGCCTACCAGGCCATCACATCACTTAAGCATTCCTTTATTTAAAATCATGAAAGTTACTAAACGGGCCTTTGACTTTACAAAACTAAATACCTTTTTACAAACACACTTAGAAATCCATTCCCAAACAATGTGGAATCTGACTTTCACTGTGATTTTTTTAAACAGGCCTTTACACCAACATTAACCTGCACACAACTCAAATTCCAAATGGGTTATACCCTTTCCATTCACTCACCAAAACATGTTTCAAGGCCAACCTGGGAAAAATTTAAGGAACATACTTAAAATTACAATTTCAAATCACTAGAAGAAGCACTTCCCATTGTTTGGAAAACATAAAACCATTTTGAGGAAAATGAAGGAAGGAGGAATGAGGAAATTTTAAGGAAAATGTGTTTTATAGTTCCACCTTCATTTGAATACACATCCATGTGTGCACCTTATACACCCATGTATGTGCCAATATCCCATGGAACCCTCTATGTGACCAAGAACCCCTTTTTGAAATCACTTTCAAAAACACCACTTGATTTTTAAAACAAACCCAACCATTTCATTTAGTTTCAAAAGCATAAAAAATCACTATAAAATCCATGAAATTACCAAATCACACATGTAATTCTAAATCAGAACCTACAATATTATCATAACATAATGGGTATAAACCTTCCAAAAAACACCCAATTTTATTCTAAAAGAACACATGTCATTTCATCAAACATCTTTGGTGCAATAAACCTATGCATAATTCAAGAATATCTTTGAAAACCTATTTTTATCAAACCAACACAAAAACACTGTAATAGATTAACTATGTGTATTATGAAGATAAAAATAATATTTAAAAATTAATTGAAAGCATCCCATTATCAATAGGTTTCATTAAAAAAGAAAAAAATGGAAACACCTACCTCAATGGTGTTAAAATGTGATGAAACTCTTAGAGATGGGAGATTTGGGCCACATGGATGATCTTTATGCCCTAAATTCAGAGAAAACACAACCCACACACAACCCTAACCATTAGGGTTCAACCAAATGAGATCCCACCATAGGGAAAGCAATAAATAGAGAGGGTAAGAGATAAAGGGAAGTAAGAACGAATAAAAACCCTAAAAATATACCTTAGATCTTTGAGGATTGGACCATGGAGGGAGGAGGGCCAAGGGAAAAAGGGTTCTGGGACCCCTTGGTGTGCCAAAACTGAGAGGGGATGACGAATCCCAGTTTTGGGATAAAAGGGAGGGAAAGATAAAATGGGGTTTTGAGATTTTAATGACCTAGCACTATCATACGGTTTGGCTGCTCGGTTTACCAAACTATGTTCCAACCATGTGGTAGCCTCTACCCGAGCAGGAAATGACCGCACAACCAACCCGCATAGTTTGTGCTACCATATGCAAACCGTGTGGTAGCTTATGGACACCTCCCAGGCCTACCGCATGGGGTACTTGGGCTGAACCGCATGGTTTCTACTACTCATTTGGGACTCGTACATAGGTTAAAAATCACCCAAACATCCAAAAAATCCGAGATTTTGACCAGGTCTCAACCCGAACCTCAATAAAAAAGATCCAAGACCAAGAAAAGAATAAAATAATGAAGTATATGAGGTCGGGGTGTGACCAAAATATAGTCATAAAATTTTAATTTTTTTAATCAAATTATTTAGAACAATAATCATTATATATTTCAAATAAATTTATCCATATATAACTAAAAATTAATTTATATTAGTTTAATATTTTTAGAAATTCCAAGAGTGGTCGTCCCCATTCTTATTAGAGGACATCTATTCTTATATTTAATTGACACTTAAATAACCATTTTGTTTGGAAAAAAACAACCTAATTCACTACCTCAAATCCATCACCTCATTATAGAGTTATTAATTTGGGTATAATACCAATATTATACATATTAAGGTATTAATAAAAATATACTTTCCAAAGAAAATGTAGGGTTTTTAACCACTTGTTTTAGTTTTAGTTTTTCTTCCACTTTTATAAAATTATCTTTAAACATGATAAAAAAACACTAGTATCATCTCTATATTATGAATATATTATTAATGCCATAAAATATATCCATCTATAAGATCTATCAATTTGTAAAGGAATTCATCATTCCTGTGTACGGAATACTACTGCATCATGAATCGATGCAATTCATTTTCATTCACTATATCTCATGGATGGTTATAATGATGTAATTAATGTATATATATGATATTAATGACATATTTATCATTATTAAAATATAATATATCATTTACTTTCTTACCATTCCATTAACTGAAAGATGATAACTTCGTCTGTGCATATGTGTGGACTACCACCTCTATTCATTTTTAATCACCACGTCACATGGATGATATATATAAGTATAATTAAATATATAATATTATATTTAACCTATAATTATCATTATAGAAATATAAAATTATAATCACATTCTTTCCATAATGATCATTGGAAGATGGAAACATTACCCATGTGTTTGTATGGCCTACCATCTCCATGGTTATAACTTAGTTAATTTTTCATAATCATCATTAATGATTCGATTTAAAAGTGTAATTTATGTATAAAATGATAATAATGTAATTATTATTAATCTAGAGATGATATAATAATGAACACTTTGACCATAGTTGACTTACCGAATCCATTTTGGACTTACAAAACGAATATCATCAAAACATATGATGTGAATTTAATTAATTAAATAATTAAATATATCATGGTAATAGATAAAATGAAAGGAATAATAAAATTGTAAAAGTTTCTTAATGAAGTAAATAACTAAACTAAGTTTATTATTAATCAATATAAAGAACGTACAAGACAATTCAGACTCAAGATAAGAGACTTTCTTTTACAATTCCTCTTTTAATGTTTCTCTTAAAAAAATATTTTTCTTCTATATCCATATATTTTTTAAAATTATTTTGTTGCTATATTTTTATAGATATAATTGAATTATAAATTACACTTTATGTTTATGTTTAAATTCATTAAAAAAAATTCAAAGGAATATTTCAGGAAAATATTTTAACATCATATACAAAAAAACAAAAGGAATGTTCTATTTTAATGTATACAGAGACAACGACCTTACTTACCACCATAACTATTATTTGATGTTTGTATTCCTTTATAATATTATAGGTTTTCTTCAACGAGAACCAGTATTTCCCTTATATTATGGGAATTTTAGTTTTAAATAAAAATATAAAGAAAAGGGATATATCAATATCCGAAAATTATTTCTTATGTGTGCAAATAATGTTTTTTTTGCAAGAATTTATGTATTCTGTTGTGGTTATTAGGAATTTTTTATGAATAAATGTGGTTTTATTATAAAAAAAAAGATGGATGAGCCCATTATAGATCTCAAATTCATTTTATAAAGGAAAAAACTAATTGATTAGGTTTCTCTTAAGAGATTATGTGATTATACTATGATGGTTATTTCAAGTATAACTATGATGATTATTTCAAGTTTAACTATGACAGTTACACCGCGTATAACCATGATGGTTATTCCATATGTAAGAGTTATATAGAATTGATTCCAAAAGTTACCTATATTATTTATCTATGATTCGTATGCTTTTGGATGTAAATATTAAGATATTATGAGGTAAAGGAGATTATATACTGCTATATAAGGTTGAAAAGTATAACTTTTTGAAAAACAATTATTATGAGTTTTTTATGATTTCAAAGAAACCTTATGAGTTTTATTTTTTCCTTTATGATTTCTAATGATTTTTTTATTAAAATATTTGGGTTTATAAGGTGATTTATTGGGAAAGAAAATGTTTATTTTGAACCCAAAGTTTATTTTGACAATGAAAAATAATAATATGTATTCTAAAGTAATAGTTTATTTCATTATTTTGTATTCCACTTGGTGAGATTTTTGTTCTAATATCACATTTTAAAATTATTTTCATAGGGGTTAAGGATGGGTAAGTTAAATTAAGAAGTAAAATTGAAAGTCATGAATATTTTTTAGGAAAAGAAATCATGTTTTATTTTAAAAGTTTCACACTGTCAAAATAATTGATACTTATCAAAAGTGTACTATTTATAAAATATGGTTCTGTTATATAAGATTTATGACCTAATTCTCTAAAACTATGAACCTAAAAATTATTTTTTAAGGAATGAAATATATTATAATCTAATTAAACTAGACAATTTATTTTAAAGGATGGGTCCTTACATCTATTGTTCAGAATAAGAGTGTGTCCTCTATAATTTGAGCATCCCTTTTTTACATTGTACATCTATCTAAGGATGATATGTTTTAATAAATTTTAACTCTAATAAATTCCATCTGGAGGTTCCTATAGAACATGGAGTTGAATCTTGGATCTATATCTGATACAATCAATAGTGGTGTTCTATGTAGCCTCACCACTTATCTGATGTTTATCTTGGAACGTTGATAGAGTGAGTAGTTTTTTTAAATGTAAATGAAGGGGGAAGTATTTATAATATGATCCACCAAATCTCATGTAAAACCATTTCCTTTGGATATATTTATAAGAATTTTGGAAAATTCTATAGTGATATTCTTTAATTTCAATGTCGAAAAAGGAAATGGTTTCATCATCCCATTAGACCATTATAATTGACCTGAACATAATGGAATTACAAGTTATTTAATGTATATTCAAAATAACCTTCTTTATATTATCCCACTAAAATTGATCTTAGAGATATCTATAAATCTTTATGCTTACTAGGTTCATGGGGAATGTTGACATGTGATCATCGACTTATTTATACTTATTTATCTTATTCTTAGATGGTACACATAATCATGTCCCATACCTTGAAACTCCATATTTATCTATGTTTAACTCTAATATTTTCCCCTCCCTTATTACTTTCACCTACTTTTATATCTCCACATAATCTTGTTGTTCCATCTTAAACTTCTCTAGTGTAACAATCTTAACTCTATCTGCCTAAAACCACTAGTTTTACTACATTTTCATCTTATGAATTCTAAATTTTAGTAGTTTCATGAGACTTGATACAAATTTTATCATTAAATTGAATTGTAATAATAATTTCATCATAAAAAACATAAAAAACATTTTTATTCCTCTATTTATTTTTCTTAGATTACATGTATCTTTTTTCTGATTTTCCTAGGGGATTGAGGATAGAATATAACGGTGTGAGATCAGATTCTCATTAAGGGGTAGAATATAGTGTAAAAAATATAAAATAAGTATAATATTTATAATATGTTAGGAATAAATAAATAAATAATTTCCAGATAATTGCGAACAAAACATACTATATACAAAGTAATTGAAAATATAATCACTAGGATAAAAATAATAAATATGATAATGATATAATGAAAAATTCTATACATCATAACAACACCATTAAGGTATCAACCAATACAGGATGCATAAATGGGAAAAAATACACCAGATACCTAAGTTAATTTGTTACTTGATACCTACCAATTTACCAAGTATCTATATAATCTAGGGCACAACCCCCACATAATAAGTTTAATGCATTCAAAATATATAAGTAATGAATAAAAAACAATACATAATTAATGTGTCTTAGTAAGAAATAATTACCTGTATTGAAATATTAATTCTACAGATCATCAATATTTCCCTAATCAATATATGGAATAAATTTCTTGGTAAACATCCTCTGATCTAGATTAAGAAATATCAAGTGTTCGCATGGTATTGGGTAAAGAGTATATGGTGGTCAAGTCAAAAAATAAAGAAAACATAGAAATAATGGAAGATATTTAGAATAAATATCATGGAAATGGAAGAAAAATATAATTTCTAGGTATATATAGAGGTTCATAGAGAACATAATCTTAAGAACAATAATGAATAGGAAATAACAATTATTAATAAACTAAAGTATGAACTATAAACCCATAATAGAGAAAAATAGACTATAAATTAAACATAATTGAATGTAAAAAAATTAATTTACCAATTATAGTCTTTGATTTTGATATATAAAGGATAATATAGAGAATTAATACTAAAAAATAATGGAAATTTGTAATTAAACCCTTAATACAAGTTGTATCTTGTTTAATACGCTCTTATAATCTCCAAAATCAGAAAATTAGAGTTGTTAATTACTTTATTTTGAAAATTTTTAATTTTTAATTCATTATTATTATTAAAATTATTATTATTAATTCAATTATTTTCATTTATTGTTCTCTTGTTGGGCTATTTTTTATTACATTGGTCATTTTGATATTTTTCATTTCACAGTTCCTGAATAGATTTTATATATAGGTAATGGTTGAAAGCTATTATCCAGTGGTTCCATAAACTTATATAGTGTCATGGTACATGTTTTATATCATTAAACAAGTGATGTAGTTTTATAAGTTAACAAATTTTTACAATTCATGGAATATTTCTTGGTAATATTTCTTTTTCATGGTCACAAATTAGTATGATTGGTACATTTAATTTCATTATTACCATGAATATTTTTATTAGAGTTGGGGTCCAATAACAAGATATATTTTTATTTTTTATTACCAAAATATTAATAAATATCTTATCATGTGATGATTATTCTTCTATGTAACATTAATATGATAATGCCCTTATATTATTTGATTCATCAAAAGGTTGTACCGGTTTTCTACTATAATGAGTACCAGGAAACGTTTTGATAATATTCATATACACATGTTATATGGTATAGATAAAATATATCTGATTGAACACATATGATTTTTTACTATCATGTTATGGAAGCTCATAAGACATTGATATTTTTCTCATGATGTTCATACTTGGTAATCTTTAATAAGGGAGGTTATGAGGACAAAATTGCCAATATAAATTTCACATGTTATATGTGTCATTGGATATTACTATATACATTAATGTGTATTGGTCCCTAGACTTGAGATTGTTATTAGTTATTTTGTACCCTCAAGGGATTTAAGTGAGAAATACCTTGGGAGGGTGGGTCGAATCAAGGTATAGTTTACTTCCAATTTAACCTATTTTCCTTAAACTGTCACTAAGTAATCTTTCCCTCTTAATTATAAAGTCCACCGCATTTTTATCATTTTCTTATATGTTGATATAATTATTAACTTGATGATACATTTTATAAAATTTAATTAATGGTTACTTTTACCCCCTTTATTACATTGTGTCATGGAGGATGTAAGTTATCAAATTACACATAACATGTGAATTTTTACCTGGTACACCACTATGAGATAATTCATGGAGCATGCAATCAACAATGTTTCAATGCACCAGAATCCACTAAGATCACTATTGTTTGTTGTACACAATAAGGTTGTGGTTATTTAACAAATAGTACCACTACTGTATTAGTGTTTAGGGAACATTCAATCCTCTCCAAAGATACCCTTCCACCCATTTCATGCACTACTTTGACATAGAAATCCCATTGATTATATATTTTTAGGTATATCTATATTTAAAAACATATGTGTAGCTTAGTGAATCCTCAATTTTGAGTGAATGAACTAGTAAAACCATCATAGATGCTTCTTCACATGCCTATTGTAAACTCCTCCTTCACATAGATACTTCTTTCTATTTCATAGGTTCTCCATGAACAACCAAGTTATCCTTCATTCTAGAAAGATTTTGGAATGGATTTTTCATTACACAGAATCTCCCTTCATTATCTTCAATGTACAGATCTTCATGAGTGTACAATATATTTCCCTTTTCATATAGCTTGATTATTCTGATATATACACCACAATTCACCCTTTACTTCTCTATATTTCATATATATGCAATAAATATTCTTCTAAGAGTCCTTATATATTTTTATTATTTTATTTAAGATAAAACTGAAAGATCATTTTTCCATGTTCAGAATATATGGAAACCATTTTTCTTCCCCTTATTCCTCTCTCAACATCTTTGGGTTCGGGGCAACTGGTTGAATGGAATAATAAATTATTGTATCTATTTTCATTAATGTATCTAGGAAGATCAACTAATTAAGAGTTGGTTCAACTCCTCAAAATTCTCACTGCTTTTAATTTTCCCTAATTCTTAAAAATATCACTATTCTATGATACCACGAAAAAAATTAATTAATAAAATACATGCATAATGTGTGATGATGTAAACTTCAAAATAAATATATTAGTTAAAAATTATATCATGTTTTATGGATAACATATCCATTGAGTTTTTTAGTTACCATAAACAAGAAACATAACTGAATATTTTGTAGTAACTCATCATGCACCTTCTTCTACTTCATATATTGAATATATTTCTTTCAATGTAAATATATTTTTTATTTCATCCATATAAAACCCAACTAAAAATTAATCATTCATTTTTTATTGAATAATGGTTCCATTTAATGTTCCATGATTTTTAAAACACTTTCAAATTGACCAATAATCATCTCATATAGAAAAAAACTTCCCAGATAAATCACAAATAATATATCCAATTTATTCAAACTAAATTCACTAAATAAAATTTATGATTGATTTATGAAATTTATTTAACTATTATATGGCAGTTCCACAGGTTGGTTTTACACTTAAAAAGTTTTACAACACTTATAAATATTCATAAGATCACATATACACTAAGGATTATGATACTTACATTGGAACCAAACATACGTACACTCAGGCCCAAAGACAGATATGATACCTACCTTTTCCAAATTCAAATATCCCAACCATAATGACACATACACTAATGTCAGTAGACACATATACTTATGTTAATTACCACATTCATAGAACATAAACACATGTACACACAAGTTCAATGACACTTGTATAGATGACACTTAGCCATTTTCCATAATATATTACTCAACTAGAATATAAAAAATTACATCTAGAATTAATACAATTAAAATATATCCTTCATGGAACATTTCATGAGTTCTTTTAAGTATTGAAAATTCCCCTTTATTTTTCAATAAATACAACAAATATAGAAACTAAGAGTCACTTTTCAAAAATACTCCAAGAATCACGCTAGAAATAATAACATCCAATTACACACTCTAGGATCTACATCAACATATATTTGGACATATACACATATTTTTATAAAAAAAACTTTATCCTTATTCTAAAATTAACTTCAAAAAAATCCAACACAAAGCCATAGGATTTCGAAAAATATCCCCCTTTATATTTTATTGATAAGATGTCACCTTTTGTCCCCATTTTTTGATGAAATATAAAGGGTGGATGTCATCCTAATTTTGACTGAAATTTTTATCCCCTTAAATTATTAGGAACAAATTACAATAAATATTACTCTCCCTTAGTCATTATGATACAAGAATGTCTTATTAATGGGATTCCACTCTTCCTTAATGAGAATGGGACCAACACTTCTCCCCCTTTTTGGATTGGGGAGAACTCCTAATTCCCTCATCTTATCCCCCTTTATCATAGTAGAAATGATCTATATTAGAAATTTAATTTTACTACTAATATATAACCTTTGGATATTTACAAAGTGCTACCAATTTCTGGTTAAACTTCTGAATTCCAAAATTCCTCTAGTCAACCATTTCCAAACTACTTTCTCACCCTTAGCTATATAAACTCAAAGAGACCAAGTAAGTGAATTTACCACTTTGCATTTGAGTGGTCAAAAAACCTATAAGACTCTTGTTATCAATGTAGGATAAAATATTTTTTAAATATCCTCAATTATATTTATGTCCCACACTTATTTTCCAATTAAAACATATACATAAAAAATTCAATCACTTTGTCCAACAATAACCATACTGTGATCTCACCACACTTTCAAAAAAACTATTAGAAGATAAGAAAGTAAAACACTAAGTATGAGAACATAAAATTTGATGAATCAATTGATAACACTTATTACTAGTGATACCAATTTAAATCCATTATTTCTAACTATTTGCACACTTCAATTTTCTCCGGATAAGGTTGAATAGCCTTGACAATTAAGCATCAACTACCATTGAATTTCAACTCTTAACACCAATAGGTGTTTCTAATTTAAAGGAAACCATTTATTTGTAAAAAAATTCCCATTAGGAAGCTTTTAGTATAGTATAATAGCTGATACCACCATTTAATCTATAATTATAAGTATGATGATTCATTAGAGTTTTATTTTATTTGAAAAAAAATATCTAATTCTATTTAGTGTTCTCGTTCCACTAATTTTTTGTCCTGGTGTTATTGGTTGTATCTTAGATTCAACAAGATTCCATTGGCAGTCTTAGATATGGATTTGATACCTTTTCTCCTAACCACTCAGACCATTTTAATGACGATTTTAGATTCAATAGTAAATATAAGTAAATGCAGTTTCTAGATTTTATTTTAAGTATGAGTTATCCTTGGTGATCTTGTACTGGTTCAATAACAATTTTAAATAAAAGTTTTTTATTACTCCACTTATTTTATGAACATTTCATAACTAATAGAATTATTGTTTAGGTCAAACTCGTGTTCTTTTCTAGAATAACAAGCCCATGGATCGTGTCTCCACCTAAATTAAAAACCTATTAAAAGTAGTTATAAACCATTTAATTACATGGGGAGTGGGGTAAATTCCATTTTCCCCAAGTTGATAAAGTTCTCTAGTCTTGATGAACCTATCCTTGGTTTTCCAAAATTCCTTTTACCTTTCTGAGGTTATGGGAAATTAATTTCAACACCTCATCAACTTCATTTTCTTCTTGATCATCCTTAGTGATGATTGTATTTAATTTTAAATACATTTTCTGATCTGAATTGACTTTTATAGACTCCAACCCCATTTCAGAATCTTTGGGAATATTCTTTTCTATATGGCCCCAAATAAATTTTTCTCATCCTTGGGTAGTCCAACCGTTATGAATTTTTACTTTTGTAAAATATATTTACTTATTTATTGAAACCTTCTTACTGATTTGGTTGTCCCCATTAGAATTATTTGATCTTTCAATGCATACCTTACCCTATGACACTTATTCCATGTGATATCTTTCACTTTTACCAATAAGTTATTATCTCTCGTTTAAGAAAATCTTTTTCCAATTTATTCAATGAAACTTCGGTTTAGAAGTATATTTGTTTTTCCTCTTCACACTACTCTCAATAGTGTGATATTATTCAAATAGCCTTGGAAATATCCTTTTATTTTCTCGGTGGCTTAGTATTTTAGGTTTCCCTATAGATTCATAGTAATTAATGTATTTCAATGCTTTATTGTGGAAGTTGGTAATGTGTCAATGCTTCCCCAAAAAGTATCACTTATTTCCACGACTTCTCATATAGATCACTGGATTTCCATTACCTTTTATAAAGAATTTATTGATTCTATTTCGAACACTTATAAGGCATTCCCTATTCTTGGGCGTTTTAATTTCTTGCCTTTTCTTATTCATAGATAGTTTCCATTATAGCCAAAACCAGGTTGTTACATGGATTGAGGCATCTATGACAAGATAATATTTTTATGATTGTCCTTCATAATGGCATAATTTTCCTTTAATTCATCATCAACTGAAAAAGGGTAATCAAATAAAAAATCTAAAGAATATTTTAATTTTGGATCACACGTAGCATCGAACTACTTCTTTGTAGAGTTTAACTCTTCTTTCAATTTTTGTGCCTTTATAATCCTTTACTCAAAGTGATCATTTAGTTCCACCTTGAGTTCCTCACTACTAGAAATATCATCCTCTAATACATGAGTGAGTTTTTCTTTAATGTCACTTTTTTCTTTCATTTTTGTTCATTTGAGCAGTAGATCCTTTGGGGGTTAACTTATCATGAGGTATTCATTGGTTATCCTCTACCATCTCTACCGTGTGTGCATCTAACTTGTCATTTTGTATCTTCATGATTTGAAACTCTTTTGAGTTTATATTCTTCCCCGTGGACTCATATTTTAGTTTTTCAACTTTAGAAGACACTAAATACAATTCATAAGCCTAGGATTCATTATTATCCCATAACCAAGTAGTTATTTCATTATTAATTTTATTTAATTCCTTTAACCTATTCACCTTAATCTTATGAACTTTTATTCTAGTCCCATGTGCCTTATTCTCCCCTTTTTTTTGTTGTTTTTGCTCGTTAGAGAGGTGAAAAAATTCCATTTTTGGACTTATTAGGACTTCTTCATCATCAGTAGTCCCAACTTCACTTGACATACTAGCCTCCTCATAGATTACTACATCATTATTAAATGAATAAGTAAATTCGTAAGATACATATTTTATACCTTTCTCCTAATAGATATTGGATTCTTTCCAATGTATCTCACATTTCTCAAAATTGTTCCATAGTATGGAATTACTCCATGAATATTTTTCTTATTTGAATTTTTTCATTTTCCAAGATACATAATAACATTGTTGATCACAGAATATTAATCTTCAAAAACCGATTTGATTAAGTAGTATCCTAATGGATCTAATAAATAAAAACATATTATTTGATACCAATTATTTGGTCGTTCATAGTACTTAAGTAAAAATACCTTGATGGGGAGCATGAATCGGGGTGTAAAATCTTTTCCAATTTAACCTCTTTCAATTAAACACTCTCTTCTCTATGTTATCCTGACTTATTAATTATAAGAATACCTATATTTTCTTCTTTTCTAAAATGTTGATCTGACTATTAACCTAGACATCCCTTTTACTGAATATAATTAATGGTTACATTTACCAACCTTTTCATATTGTGTCACATGTGATGTAAACTATGAAATCACACATGACACATTGATTTTTACCTCATTCACTATTATTGGATAATCCAAGGATCATGTGATCGATAGTGTGTCAATGAACCAGAATTCACTAAGTTCACTATTTTTTAGTGGATAAAATGATTTTGTGGTTACTCCAAACCTTGCATCACTACCCTTTAAGTGCTTAAGGCTCAATAACTTCTTTCCCAAGTCACACTACCATTCCCCCTTCATACACTAATCCAAGGTAGGATACCCATAGTTTATAGACATCTAGGTATATCTACTTTTAGAAACATATGTATATCTAAGGGAATCATCACTAATGGGAGGATTCACAGCTAAAATCATTATGGATGATCTTTCATGGGAATACTATTCACTCCTCCTTTACATAGCTACTTTTTTCTATTTTTCAGGTTCTTTAAAAACAACCAAATTTCCCTTCCTTCCATCATAATTTTGGAGTGCCTTTAATATTACACAAAAACACCCAACTTTTTCTTTAAATTATAGATCTTCAAGAGTGTATAGTAAGGTTCTTCTTCCTTTTAACATGATAATTCCAATATGTGTAGAATAAATCACCCTATACTTATCTCTGGTTCATATATCTAAAATGAATATTCTTCATAGATTAACTTCTTTTTGTTCTTTTTTAAAAGAAATAACTCCATATGATATCACTTTTTATATTTACAACATATGGAAACCAATTTTCTTCTTCTTCTCCTTTTCTCACCATATCTAGGTTTGCGACAGCTGGTTATCAGGAATAAGATATGAGAATTTCATTTTTATTTAATGTATATTCTAATATCCTCTAATTAAGAGATGGGTCAAATCCTAGAACTTCTTACTGATTTTTCTTTTTAAAAAATTTGGGAAATACTACTCTTCCATGAAATTACTAATAAGATTGGGAATTAAAAGATGTGAATCCTATGTGAATTAGAAAAATTCCACATCAAATTTTTCTTCATATGTTTAGGTATGTATCATTGATAATATTTACACTAAATCATTGAGTTCCTATAATCATTTATCTTTACAAAATATCTTTCAGAAACACACCATGCACCCACTACTAATTTTCAATATAAATATTGCCATTTTAGTGTAAATATATTTTTCATTTCATCAACTCAAAAACATATTTTAACTGTCTCCATAAATTTTTTAATAAATCATGGATCCATATGAATTTTTGTGATGTTCAATCACTTTTTAACTAGTCAAAAATTTTATGATTTAGAAAAAAATATTCCTATGAAATAATAAATAATATCACAAATTTATTTAAAATAAATTCCTTAAAAAACTGGTGGATGATTTATAGAATTTCTCTATGCCCTAGATGACACTTATGAAGCTCGGGTTGACACTCACATTGTCGGGAAACACATATATTTAGCCGGAAGATTGCAACTATACTGAGAGAGATGATACTTATGTTAGGACCAAACACACAAATGCATAGACCCAATCACACATACACTCCCTACCTTAACAAAATTCACATCTCCTAGCCAAAATAACATTTATGATGATGTTGGTAGACACATATCAAAAACAAAAAACACATCATCATAGGTTTAATGAAACCTATGTTGATGAAACTTAACCATTTTCTAGAATCATCTACTTAGCCATAGTATCCTAAATTACTTCTAGAATCAATTTAATTAACTATTATCCTTCATGGAAAATTCTAAGAGTTCCTCATATTTTTTCACATTCGCCTTTTTCAAAAAATACAACACATATAGAAATTAATCTTCAATTATAAATAATATTCCAAGAATCATGTTGTCAAGAATAATGTCTAATGCCACACTCCAAACTCTACATCAACATATATTCACCCATCTCCACATATTGTAAACAAACAGACATATAGCCTTATTCCCCAAGTCTTGTCAACAAATCCAACATAAACCTATAAGGTTTCCAATAAATTTAATCATGAATCATGTGCTAGAATGTATGTATCAAAACTATGTAAATATATTCTAATGATGAAGTAGCTACCATGGGTACTCCATAAGTGATATGATGTTAATTGATTAAGTAAATATAGGATGTGTCCCATATATATTAATAGAAAAACATATCTATAGACCTTTTATTAGAATAGAACTACTATATTAAATCCATGGACACTATAATTCATTAAATATTTTATTTTGGTAAGTTATAGAAATTTTAATCAAGAATAATGGTTGATGACACAAGTATGTATTTTGTTCGATGATATATCAAAACAAAGATATTATATTACACAATAGCATTCATAAGGATTTTTTCATTGTTATAAGTTATCCTTACCTCTTTAAGGGCCAATAATTATTTCTAGATACCACCCTTAGTCTATTAAAATTATTCACTACTATCAAGATAATGTAGGGTCACATAAATATTATATCCATAAGTTTCACGGAATCGATTGAATTGGGGTTTTGGATAAAGTGGGCCCCATGTTTTGGGGATGGTGAATATTTGAGAGTAAATGATCACAAGTAAATAAACTCAATTATATTATAAAATTTTATAATTGTGATAGTTTAAATCATTATTCAATCTATTCTTAATTTATTTAGTTATAAAATTTAATGGAATAAAATATTATTTTTCAAATGAATATTAGGTGTTCGAGGTTCATTAAATAATTACGAGAGGAATGAGCCAAGTTAATGACTCATAGTTCATCACATAGAATTTAACAATTTTATAAGTTTATGGGGAAATATATGAAAAATTAATGACATTGTTTCCTATTTATTAATGTCGTGTTTGGCTAGTTTAATAGGTTTAACTTATCCAATGGCTTAATTGAAATTGTTTTAAAAAAAGTAACCAAACTATTTAAGTTCATTTTTGATCCATGAATAGTGTGAGATGATATTTTAAAAAATTTAGAGATTTTTTATATTTTTCTCCCTTATCATAAGTTTTAAAAAAAATAAAATTAAGGGATGATTAAAAATGGATTGATCTACATCTCATGATAAATTACCTAATTTTTAGGGGATTATTCTAGACTCAGAAATCACTTCATTTTTCTATGATAGCACTAAGGAATCGAGGAATTATGTTTGATGTCTTTTATTACACATTTGTAGGATCTAGAGAGAGGATCATTTTGTGTGTTTTAGTTATGGTGATCCAAGGATGAGTGAATAGCACCAAGATCACACAATTATTTTGAGGTACCATATTGATTTAATTTTTGTCCTTAAAATTAATTTCACAATATCCTTGGAATGAATCAAGAATTTCCTTACTAAATCCAAAATATTGGGATAGAATCCATATAAAAAATTGGAATTTAAAATTTTTCACACTTCCAAAACACACCAAATTACTTCAATGGTATTAGAGTGGTCATGAAAGGATTCAAGTTAAAATTTTAATTAAATTTTATAAAATTCATATAGAAATTATTGATATAGTAAAAATTTCACTAATGGCTTATCTGTATGATCTTGGATAGATGATATATGTCCATCCAATGATTTAAATACTTTTTATGATTAAAATAACTTTAATATATATATATATATATCATCAAAGGTGAGTATGATTCCTAGATAATTGATGTTCAATGTTCCCACTAGAAAGGGATCATGATAGAGGTGAGATATTCTACCACATCCATGCACTAGTAAATAAAAAATTATTTTAAAATTAATAGGAAACTTACATTGCCCACATTGAAAAAATGAACCCCCTTCCTATTTTATTAGGGTTAGGATGACATTTACAACACTTATGTGACTGAATCATTACATGGTTTTAAAAAATATCTATAAATGGCGGAACCATACATGCACCACCTACCCACCCCACATTCCCCATAAGTGATCAAACCTTTACAGACCTAACTAGTCTATCTAGTCCCAGTTAAGACCAAGAACCCCTAAAAGGGGGATTTAAAGCCTAATAAGCCTAATAAATTCCAATAATATTTTCAAAAATATTAGGAAATTAATAAAATCATTTATAGGGAAGTTTTCTTGTTATATTCTGAATTAAAATTAGATTAATTTAATTTAATTCAAAATTAATTCCCCCAAGTAGAATTATTTGAAAATTTAATTTTATTATGAAATTTTAATATATTTTTAATAATCACGTGATGAGACTAACCCATTAATGTTTTAGTATTTATTTATTTTCTAAAAGTATTGTATTTAAGTTTTAAAATGTAATAATTTTTTATTAAAAATAATTTTAGAGTTTTTTTAATCATACCTCTATATTTAAATGTATAAGAACATTAATTTCCTTATTTAAGTGATAAAAATATAATATCACATATTTTGTTTCCCCTAATCTGTATGTGAGTGTACATTGTAAATATTGAAGGAGTTCACGATGACACAGTTCACTTCCAGAACTTATGTTAAACCAAACAATAAAAATAATGGGAGTTTAATGATAATTTAAATTTAAGTTTGGATATGGATCAAGGAATTACCCTAGGGTAATGGTTGACCCATCATGCACATGATAGATCAACCAGTAGAAAATATTTCATGATCACTTAATTGTAAATTATGTTTGAATGTGTGGCTGATATGTGATCACATGTGATAATTAAGGAGAATTAATTAATAAAATAAATAAACAAGCATGATGAATGGATTCTTTTCATGATCCCCACTATCACACACACACATAGTTACCCCTCTTGGGTGGGAAATGAATTGAGGAAGTGAACACTACTGCAAATATGTAATTTTTCAGTTCTAGAAAATGACATTAACAATGCTAGAAAAACGTTGTTAATCAGGCGAAGATAAGGGGGTCCCTTTTATAAGCGCTAAAAAAATTGCTGATAAAAACATCATTTATCAACGCTTTTTTTACCGCTGATAAAAGAAACATTTTATCATAACTTTTTTAGGCACTTATAAAAGTTAAAAAAAGTTAAAAAAGTTCAAAATAATATATAATTCGGAGAGAATTTAACAGTTCTTGACCCCAAATTTTATCAGCGTTAGGCGGAGCCCCCTCCCTCTCACTACACGTTGCACTTGCCCACGTAACCCCCTCCCAGTTACCCATGTACCCCTATTTCCTCCAGAACTTGAACCCGATACCTCCCCCATCACGCGCCTTCACCTTTACCACTAAACCATTTAGTTTTTTTCTCCATTTAATGTGTTGACCTCACCTGTTTTGATAATCCCAATTATGCTTTCACATACTTTGATAATCCCAAATAATGTGTATCTATATATTAATTATTTCAATCTATGATATTCTATTATCAAGTTGATAATTATATTAAAATAATCATGGAAATAAGTTAATCAATGTTTATCTATGTTTATATGAATTTTGAAGTAATTCTAACTCAATCGGATATGTTTTTCATAAAATAGATAAGTGTTAATTCACTGATATGCTTATAGATACTGACACAGATCTACCGGTACTTAGTCTGCCAATAGACATAGTCACCGATAAGCTAAGGTCACCGATACGCAGAGCTACTGGTATGTATAAGTCCACCGGTAATCACATGTCTCTGATAGATCAAGTCCACTGATATTGACAGCAACCAACAGAAGTTGAGTTACCAATAGAACAAGTCTACTGGTATTCATAAGTCTACCGATATACACTTCACTGGTACATAATGGAGCTACCGGTATGCACAAGCTACCGTTACAAATTTCACCAATACAGATAGTTACCGATACATCAAGCTATCGATACAAGAGAGTTACTTCTAGACAAAACAAGCTATCGATAGAAGGAGTCACCGGTACATGGAGCTACTAATACAAGGAGTAACATCTACTGATACAAGGAGCTACTGATGGAAGGTCACTGCTACATAAAGTCCACCACTACCGATAGAAGGCTACTGATGAAATACTAACCAGTCAAACTATACTTCTCTAAATATTATTTATTTATTAATCAATAGTCATATTTGATGTTTTTAATAAAATTAAGGTTATTTAATGATAGTTGTTGGCATTTCAGGGAAACGTACCTAGTACCCATGAAAAGGTAATCATTCCTTTTACCGGAGCTGAAAGCTATAAAAGGAAGGACAAAGACCAGGCAGAAAGGAACTAAGAAGGCACGTGAAGGGTGTGAAAAAAAGAAAGGGATGAATAGAATTGGAAAGTGGTGAATTCACACAAAAAATAAAGGCTACATTCATACTGGAAGAGCACTGGACATACACAAAGTCATTTCATTTTCTAGAGGAGAACACAAGCTGCACCTTAGTCAAGGAGTGAAGAACTACAATGAGCTCTTTATGCACTCAAGCTGATCAAACTGGACTTTAAGAAAACGACCCTCTGTTTTTCAGACAAAAACCAGAGAAGGACTCAAAAGAATTTCTGATTAATCAAAAGAGTCTAGATCTGCACTTCAAACCACTAGATCTTTCTAAAACTCATATTTACTATCTTCATGATTATTTTATTTACATTTTGAGCAGTGTGTGTGCTCTATATATTTTATACACACACACTGTCTCCTGAGATAAGCTATAGGATTTCTAAATCCTTACCCAAACCTTTTATAACTCTCTTCTATCCCACTATGTATAGTGGTGGAGGTCATGTAAGACCTGGACAGCCAGTGTGATGTTGTTTTGTTTTCCTACGTATAACTCAGGTATAGGTATTTGTACCTAGACAGTCTCTTCACTATTGTTTACCTCGATCCAGGGTGTGGATCAAATTTATATAAATTGTTTGAGAGGACTAAGTCTCAGCTTGAGACTGAACCTCTTGCTTATATCTGTTGTGCTTTTTAGTTTGAGTATAAAGTATACTATATATATTTCATATTCTGCTGCTAATTACTTTGAAATAAAATTTGTTTTAAAGTTACTTAGATAGTTAAATTAGCAAGTGTTTATACTTATTGTAAACCAGTAAGTTAGTTTCAAAAGTTAATTTAATCTTATTATTAAATTAACTGAGACCTAATCAATCTTTGAGAAACTAATTTAACTTTTACAATCTGTATAAATTCACTACAGTTTAACTTGTTTTCAAATAGGGGGATTTTAATAGAAAATTTTTTAACAGAAATTTTAGTTGGAACTCAATTCACCACCCTCTTGAGTATCCACTCCCACCAACATTTGGTATTAGAGGATTTGTTTATTATTAAATGTTTTCTAAATACTCTATTTTTCAACTGTGATTTTAGCTGTATCTTAAAGATCTTAAATTTCTATTAGTTCTAAATTTTATCTCTTTTAATATATTTTCTAAAATCTAATTATGGATAATAGACATGAAGGTGTTTCTACCAACCGGCCACCTTTCTTTAATGGTAAAAACTATGCCCAGTGGAAGCTTAAAAAGAACATTCATTTATAAATTATGGGATTTGATATCTGGACAACAATAGAAACTAAATATAATATTCCAGAATCTGAAATAACTACTTGGGATGAACCTACTAAAACTTCTAACAATAATAATTGTAAATCAATGAATACCTTGTATGGTGATTTAGGATATGAATAATTCAATCGCATATCTGCTTGTAAAAATGCTTATGAAATTTGGGACACTTTGGCTATTTTCCATGAGGGAACAACCATTGTTAAAGAAATGAGGTTGAATACCTATACTATTAAATATGATAATTTTAAAATGAAGCTCGATGAACCCATTTCTGACATGTATCTCAGGTTCAATGAGATTGTCAACACCATGATCTCTCTTGGTAAAGTTGTTCCTGCAAAAGAACAGATCATGAGAATATTAAAATGTCTGCCAGAAAGATGGAGAGGCACATCTGTTTCCATTAGAGAATCGTGCGACGTCAGCAAACTTCTAGTTAAAGAATTAATAGGTAATCTTATGATGTATGAGGAAGAACTCAAAGTGAATAAGGAAGAAGATGATGAACCAAAAAGGAAGTGAGTGGCTTTTAAGTCTACTGTCTCAAGAAGAAAGGACAAGGAAAAAGTTCGCATACCTACTGAAAGCTCAATAAGTGAAGTTCAGACTCTGAAAGTGATGCTGAGATGGCCCAAATAGCGAGAAGATTTAAGAAGTTCTACAGGAAGAAGAAATTCTTTAGAAAATCAAACTATAAAGGAAAATATGATAACAAAGGTCATTGGAAGGACTGGAAGAATCCTGATAAAAGTGATGAAATTTTCTGCTATGAGTGCAAAAGGAAAGGACATGTAAAATAAGACTTTCTAAAATTGAAATTCAGGAAGAAACATGATTACAAGGACATTAAGTACAATAAATATATGAAATCTACCTGGAGTGCTTTAGAAGACCGCACAAGTGAATCTGAAGTATCTGACTCTGAAAAGAATCATGCTAACATGAGTTTTATGACAAACACATCTGAGGTAACACTGGACACTCCTTTAAATTCATATTATTCTAGATTTGATTCTGATTCCGAATCTGAAAATTTTTCTAGTGAAGAGTTATTTGAATATTGTAATATACTATAAGAGACATGTAATGAATTAAAGGACAAGTATAAAACCTTGAAGAAACAGCTTGCGTTGACCAACTCTGTTAAATCTTCACTTGATATTGAAAAGGAAACGAATGCTCAATTACTTAAGGAAAATTCTTAACTGAAGTTGTCTAATGAGAAATTAAGGAAGGACTTAGAAAAATTCAAAAATAGAAAAGATACACCTACACAAATGTTAGGAAAACAAGTGGCACTAAAATATACCACTGGAATAGGCTATCATCCTGGAAAGAGACAGTTTACTAAAACTATATTTATTTCTAAATCTGGATAGAATGCTGCTAGTTATAGTTGTGGAAATTTGTATGATTTTACTAGTTATTCATATGGTTATAGACAAAATAAAGTTTATCTTTAAAAATCTATTGATTCTGTGAATTATTTGAGACCCATAAGACAAATCTGGTTACCTAAAGCTTTGATTGATAACCTGTCTGGACCCATGAAAATCTGTGTACCAAAATCATTTTCCATCTAAATTTGTTTTGTAGGAAACTTGCATAAAGAGTTCTTAGAAGAAGATGTGGTACTTGGATAGTGGATGTTCAAGGCATATGACTGGGGAATACTCATGCTTTAAGATTTTAATCAAAGTTGATGGAGGTAATGTCACTTTTGGTGATAAGTCTAAAGGAAAAATCATTGGCCTAGTCCAGATTGGTAACACTGATTCAGTTATAATTTCTAAAGTTTTATTTGTTGATGGACTTAAATATAACCTATTAAGTATTTCTCAGCTGTGTGATGATGGTTTCAATGTTAAATTTGAAAATGATTCTTGTAATGTTTTTAACTCTAAAAATGTTTTAGTATTTTCTGCTTTGATAAATGAAAATGTTTATGCTGTTAATTTGAATTCTTTAGATAAGAAAAATGTTACATGTTTAAATGATTTTCATAAAGAATCTTGGCTATGGAATAGAAGATTAGGACATTGTAACATTCATTCACTTAGAAAACTGACTAGGAAGAACTTAGTTAGAGACCTAACTAAGCTTGAATTCCTATCAGACAATGATTGTAATCCCTGTCAAAATGGAAAGCAACATAAAGTTTCTTTTAAATCAAAGAAAGAAGTTTCAACTTCTCAACCTCTCGAGTTGGTTCACATGGACTTGTTTGGAACTTCTAGAGTTTCTAGTTTAAATGGGAAGAACAATGTCTATGTCTTAGTAGATGACTTTTCTAGATACACTTGGGTATACTTATTAGCTCACAAAAGTGAAGCTTGTTCTTACTTTATTAAGTATTCCAAGTCTGTAGAAAACCTTAGTGGACTTATGATTAATAATTTGAGAAGTGACCATGGTCGTGAGTTCGAAAATCATGAGTTTGAATCTTATTTCTCACACAATGGATATAGAAACAATTTATCTTCCCCTAGGACACCTCAACAGAATGGTGTAGTAGAAAGAAGATATAGAACCCTTCAAGAGATTGCAAGAACCATGATTAATGAGTATGACATGCCTGTTTACTTTTGGGTTGAAGCTGTAAATACAGCTTGTTATATTATTAATAGAGTCTTGATTAGACCTGTTCTTAATGAGACCCCTTATTAATTGTGGAACAATAGGAAACCTAAGGTTAATTACTTCAGAGTTTTTGGATGCAAAGTTTTTATTCTCAATACAAAGGATAATATTGACAAGTTTGCCTCTAAAAGTGATGAAGTAATTTCTCTTGGTTATTATTTAACTAGAAAAGCCTATAGAGTCTTTAACAAAATAAACAAATGTTTGGAAGTATTTGTTCAAATCAAGTTTGATGAGTTTGATCCACATGAACCTAAGTCTTATCTTAAAAATCTTGAAGAATATTTGACTGTTCTGGACCTTAATTATAAAACCAAATAACCTGCTATAAAAAAATCCAATCCTGGACATGTTCTAGAATCTACTTCTGTAGAACATGAACTTAGAGAAGAGACTGAAATTTCTAGTCCTACCTTTACTAGATCAACTAGGAATCTAAAGAATCATTCTTTGGATGCTGTTGATGGTAATCTTGATAGAGGGACACAAACTAGAGCTTCTCTAAGAAACCAGGTTGAACATCAAGTCTTTCTTTCACAGCTAGAACCTAAAAATGTCAATGATGCAATAAATTATGAATTTTGGGTAATGGATATGCAAGAAGAGTTAAATCAATTTGAATGAAACAAAGTCTAGGAATTAGTTGACAGACCCAAGGACACTTTGAGAATAGGCACTAAATGGGTTTTTAGAAACAAAGTTGATGAGTCTGGAAATATAGTTAGAAACAAAGAAAGGCTTGTTAAACAAGGATATATCCAAGAGAAAAGAATAGAATATGAATAAACCTTTTCACCTGTAGCTAGATTAGAATCTATTAGGATCCTACTTGCCTATGATGCTTATTTGAATTTCAAGTTATATCAAATGGATGTCAAAAGTGATTTTCTAAATGGTTTTATAATTGAATATGTTTTGTTGAAAAACCACCTTGATTTACAAATCCCAATTTTCTAAATCAAGTTTTCAAACTATCTAAGCCTCTATATGGTTTAAAACAAGCTCCAAGAGCTTGGTATGATAGACTTAGCAATTTTCTTATTTCAAAAGGTTTTACTAAAGGGATTTCTGATCCAACTCTTTTTATTAAAATAATTTATAAATATGTTTTGATAGTACAAATATATATTGATGATATTATTTTTGGATCTTCTAAACATTCTTTATGTACTGATTTTTCAAAAAGTATGCAAAATGAATTCGAAATGAGTTTAATGGGAGAACTCAAATATTTTCTTGGATTTCAAGTTTTTCAAAATGAAAATGGTATTATTTTGAATAAAATTAAATATACAAATGATCTTTTAAAACACTTTGGTTTGGATATTTTTAAGGAAAATGATACTCCTATGAGTACTTTCTATAAATTGGATACAGATGAAACTGGGAAACCAGTGGATCAATCCAATTACAGAGGTATGATTGGAAGCTTACTTTACCTTACTTCTAGTCGAGATGATATTATGTTTAGTGTGTGTATGTGTGAAAGATTTCAAGTTAATCCAAAAGAATCTCATTTACTTGCAGTTAAAAGAATTTTTAATTATCTTAAACACACTGTAAATATAGGTTTGTTTTACCCAAAAGGCCATTATTTTGAATTAATGAGTTATTCAGATGATGACTTTGCTGGTTGCAAGTTGGATAGAAAAGGCACATTTGGAACATGTCATTTTCTAGGTACGTCCTTAGTATCTTGGTGTAGTAAAAAGCAGAATTCTGTAGCTTTGTCCACTATCGAAGCAGAGTGTATAGCTGCTGGTAGTTTCTATGCACAAATTTTGTGGATAAAACACACTCTTTTGGACTGTGGATATGATTTTAACCATGTTTCAATTAACTGTGATAACACTAGTGAAATTAAAATTTCAAAGAACCTTGTTTCTCACTCTAGGACCTGATGAGACTAATGAAGAGGATACTTCTATAGTTGATGGAAGGGATCTGGAATTTCCCCCAAGTCCTGTTGCTGAAATTATATCTTCAGGAAAGGAAACTTTATTAGAAGAAGAAAGACATGTTGATGAGGAAGATCACCCAGCCCCTGAGAATAAAGAAGAAAGAGAGAATGAATCTGAAGCATCTGATTCTATCTGCTTAAGTCTGAGTACATTGATTGGAAGCTTAGTTGTTCCTGTTAAGGATGTAGTGGGTGAGATGGAAGGACCTGTGCCTAATCCCAAGGAGCCTCCTGCTGTTACAGAAATGGAGTTAGTTGTAGAAGATTCTTCAGAGGAAGAAAGACCTGATGAGAATGTTGTTGTCATACAAGAGAATGCACCAATTGAGGGGGAGCATACAACCAGGTTTGACAGTGTTTCAGTGGCTGTTGAAATTGAGGATTAGGCAGAAGACCCAGGTTTTGTGGTTTGTGGATTAGATTATCCCGATTCTGATAATGAGGCATCCCTCAATAGACCAAAAATCAATTATCATATTCAGAATGAGTTATTACCTGAAGATGTGGTCAGAATACATGATCTGGATAAGCTAAAGTCTGATCTCAAAATCATCTTTGTGGAAGAAATAAGGAAAATGGAAGCTTCACTGGTGGAATCTATTCAATCGATTATGAATGACTCAGTAGCCAGTATTGTATCTGTAAGAACACCTGTTGTTCTTGCACCTGTTGATATGATTACCAGGGCTGACCTTGAATTCTTAAATGATGAGTTGGAAGAGTCTTTTAGTGCTTCTGTTGCCGAATTGAAGCACTGCTTTGTTGAAGAGATGAGCAATTTGGAAAAGTCTTTTAAACTCTCTCTCAGTTTTAATGTGTCATCCTTTATGGTAGAAATAGTGGATGAAGTTACAGCTTTCCAGACTCAAGTATCTAAACTAGAAGAGTATGTTGAAGTTCTATTGAAATCTGTTATCTCTTTAGAATCTTATATGAGTTCTAAATCCCAAGCAGATAAAGATTTAACTTATTTCAAAAGTGTTGTGAGACGGATGGTATCAGTATTTGAAGGATTTAAAAACTCCATGAAAGATCATGTCAGTACCTAGGATTCCCAATTGAAAATCTTATCAGTGGGTTGACCAAAAACTTCAAGGAAAAAGTAACCTTCTCTATTGGTTCTCTTGCCTCCAGACATTCAATAGAACTAAATCAAATTCGAGTTGTGATGAAGGATGAGCTTGGTTCAACATCAACTAGTGGCTCTGTGGACACATCTGATCTAACCAAAGTAGTAACTTCTACTAGAGATACCACTAGAGAGATAATGAATATTGTTCAGGAATATATGAGAGAAGCTTCTACCTCTCAGAAATAAGTAAAAGATAAGGTAGATTACTATTTAAAAAGGATTTACACCATGAATCAACTCAACAACCATTATAAACTTCTGTTAGAAAACCTGAAGTTACCTCCTGTCAATCAAGCCTTCAAAGAACAAGTCAGTAATCTCAAAGAGTTGACTCCATCCTTGAAAAAATTCATGGAGAATAAGGATGATTTCATGTATGCTATGGATAGAGGAGGAGTACTCATTATGGATTTCAGAAATCTCTTGTTTCCTTTCTTGCATGTTGATGCTAGGCCAGTGATTGTACCTCCATCTTTACCTACCTCTAACTCTACTACTTCTTCTGTTCAGATGACTCCAGCCCAAGCCATTCGTAGCCTTACTCCTATTATCACTCATAGGGCTACTCAGTACAGGCCAGGAACAGTTTCAGTAGCTCAGCCTACTGTGATTATCTCTGGTGTTCCTAAGCCTTCTCCTACATCCACCCAGCCTGAATCCCCTTCTGATCCAAAGGGAAAATCTCACATTGAGTACATGGATTGAATAGGTGGATAAGATATTTGATAGGAATCCCTAGTATTTTGTTTTATTTCCCTGTACCTTTTTGCAACATGAAATACAAATGGATTTCTTTTCTTTACCATTTTGTTCCTTTACTCTTTGTTGTTTCCCACTTTTTTCTAATCACAAAGGGGGAGATCTAACTGAACTGTAGAGGAGATCTACTACTGCATTTTGTAACTTGTAACTTTGATACCATTTCATTTAATTCTACCTATGATACATTTAACATTTCACATCTTTCATTTTTACCTATGGTGTGTTGTTTTCTCTTCTACAATTGAATTTAATTCTATATCCTCCGATACATTACTGGTTATTTTGAGATTATAATATCAGAAGTTGTGATTATCAAAAAGGGGGAGATTGTTTACCTCACCTGTTTTGACAATCCCAATTATTCTTTCACATAATTTGATAATCCCAAATAATGTGTATCTATATATTAATTCTTTCAATCTATGATATTCTATTATCAAGTTGATAATTATATTAAAAAAATCTTTAAAATATGTTAATCAATGTTTATATATGTTTATATGAATTTTGAAATAATTCTAACTCAATCGGATATGTTTTTCATAAAACAAATAAGTGTTAAGTCACTTATATGCTTATACCTACTAACACAGATCTACGGGTACTTAGTCTACCGATAGACATAGTCACCGATAAGCTAAGGTCATCGATACGCAGAGCTACCAGTATTTAAAAGTCCACTGGTAAGCACATGTCTCTGATAGATTAAGTCCACCGATACAGATAGATTCTGACAGAAGTTGAGCTACCGATAGAACAAGTCTACTGGTATTCATAAGTCTACCAATATACACTTCACTGGTACAGAACAGAGCTACTGGTATGCACAAGCTACCGATACAAAGTTCACAAATACAGATAGTTACTGATACATCAAGCTACTGATACAAGCGAGTTACTGCTAGACAAAACAAGCTACCGATAGAAGAAGTCACCGGTACATAGAGCTACACATACATGGAGTAATATCTATCGATACAAGGAGTTACCGATAGAAGGTCACTGCTACATAAATTCCACCACTACCGACAGAAGGCTACTGAAGAAATAATGACCAGTCAAACTATACTTCTCTCAATATTATTTATTTATTAATCAATGATCATATTTGATGTTTTTAATGCAATTAATGTTATTTAATGATATTTGTTGGCATGTCAGGGAACTGTACCTAGTACCCATGAAAAGGTAATCATTCCTTTTACCGGAGCTGAAAGCTATAAAAGGAAGGACAAAAACTGGGCAGAAAGGAACTAAGAAGGCATGTGAAGGGTGTTAAAAAACCAAGGGCTGAATAGCGTTGGAAAGTGGTGCATTCACACGGAAAAGGAAGGCTGCATTAATACTAGAATAGTACTGGACATACACGAATTCATTTCATTTTTTACAAGAGAACACCAGTTTCACCCTTGTCAAAGAGTGAAGAACTACAAAGATCTCTTCATGAACTCAAGCTGATCAAACTGAACTTGAAGAAAATGGCCCTATGTTTTTCAGACAAAAACCAGAGAAGGACTCAGAAGAATTTCTGATTAATCAAAAGAGTCCAAAGCTGTACTTCAAATCACTAGAGATTTCTAAAACTCATATTTACTCTCTTAGTGATTATTTTATTTACATTTCGAGTAGTGTGTGTGATCTGTATATTTTATACACACAATTCTCCTGAGCTAAGCTAGAGTATTTCTAAATCCTTACCCAAACCATCTATAACTCTCTTGTATCCCACTATGGATAGTTGTAGAGTTCAAGTAAGACCTGGACAGCCAGCGTGTTGTTGTTTGTTTTCCCACATATAGTTGTGGTAGAGGTCTTTATACTTGGATAGTCTCTTCACTGTTGTTTACCCCGATCTAGGGTGTGGATCAAATTTATATAAATTGTTTGAGAGGACTAAGTCTCAGCTTGAGACTGAACCTCTTGGTTATATCTGATGTTCTTTTTAGTTTAAGTCTAAAGTATACTATATGTATTTCATATTCTGCTGCTAATTACTTTGAAATACAATTTGTTTTAATGTTACTTTGATAGTTAAATTTTCAAGTGTTTATACTTATTGTGAACCAGAAAGTTAGTTTCAAAAGTTAATTTAATATTCTAATTAAATTAACTGAGTCCTAATCAATCTTTGAGAAACTAATTGAACTTTTACAATCTATATAAATTCACTACAGTTTAACTTGTTTTTAAATAGGGGGATTTTAATAGATATTTTTTTAATATAAATTTTAATTGGAACTCAATTCACCCCCTCTTGAGTATCCACTCTGACCAACATAATGATATGTCTATTTATATATATATAGTTATATTTATTTTTATATTAATATAGATTCATATTAATATAAATATATTTAGTTATGTTAATATATATTTATTCATATATTAATATATTTATTTATTTATATATTAATAAATATTTATATCTATATATATATATATATTTAATTATATTTTTTTATTCGTATATTTATTTGTATATTAATATATATTTATAAGATAAATAGTTTTAAATACATTTATAAAATATGTTTTTTAAGTGTGTTTATAAATAAATTAATAAATACATAGATACATACATATATACAACACACACACACACACACAGATATATATATATATATATATATGAATAAATACATATATATGTTTATTTGAAAATCCATAGAATGTTAAAACGACAATAAATTCTAATCCAAAAGTCCATTTCAACTCCACAACCAATAAAATCAAATAAAATAAAATAATATTCGATATTATATGTGTCACAGGCCTAGAGAACATCTAGACCAGAAGTTATAGCTGTTTGAATATTAAAAAATCGAGGTATCCTGACTAAAAACTCAATTTTGGAGGCCTTGTGGGCATTTTTTGCCTCAAAAAATGTGACAAAAGGTTTCTTTAGGTTACTATTATGTAGAGATCATCGCAAGATTCGATTTGATATGATAAATAGCTCAAACGGACACTCAGGTCAAAAGTTATAGACGTTTGAAGTTTGAGTTACATTTTCAACTTATTTAAGATCTTTAACTATTTTTTTATTTTTTTTAAAATTGTTATTAAATGATCATTTTTCAATGATAATTAGAAAATTATTAATTAATAATATTTTATAAAATTTTTTAATTCCATTTTCAATAAATATCTTATATATTAAATGTAATACTCAATTTATACTTGTCTAAAACATATTTGAAAAATATATATTATATTTATATCAAAATAAATATACTTATATATCAATATATTATTTTTCATGATTTTGTTTTTGAAATATACAGTTTATCAGTGCTAGAGAAAGGTTTTGATAAAGCCCCCCTATCATCACTACTAAAAAAGCGCTGATAAAAGGGTCCCCTTTAGTAGTGCTAAAAAAGTACTGATAAAGGGGATGCCTTTATCAACGCTAAAAAAAGCACTGATAAAGGGTTAATTTTAATAGCACTTTTTTAGCACTCTTAAAAGTTCCCTTTATCAGCTCTTTTTTTTAGTCCTGATAAACGGTGGCACTAAGGAAACCCAATTTTGTGGTAGTGGACCCTCGAAGTCTGCATCCAAAAGGTCATGGGTTGGAGACTGGAATCAAGGGTATAAAACATTCAATGGGAGGTGTTTCCTTCAATTAAAATTATATGATATGAAAAAATAAGACACAAACCAATAAAAAGAAAATAATTTCCATTCCACAAAAAAATTTACATTATCCAAACTATACTAAAATGTCAAAAGTAAAATATAAACAAAATAAATGCAAGAGGGGATATAAAATATGATTCATCTACCAACTACATACAAGCTACCCAAAAAACAAATCTAAATTTGGTGATTTATCCTAAAAAAACTAAAAAACTATGGTTGCGTGAGCACTTGGTGGTACCTAGTAAAATCGTCTATCTAAAATAAAACTAACCAATGATGTCAAAAAAATCAACATCACTGTAACATCACATCTAGAATTACCACCAGATATATATATATATATATATATATATCCACCATGTATCCACAACCACTTCACCACATCATATATTCTCATGTTGATACATCACATATATGAAATACATTATTTCCAATCCATAGCCATTATTTCATTGATCCATACTGCATCATCAAATATTATCATCACATATTCATTTCCCAAACATAAGTTTGTAGGGTAATGTAAACATAACACATATTAACCTAATTCCTTCCTTATGTGTACATCCCCCACCTATATATCATCTCTTCTAGTTACCACCACTAACTGTATATCACCATCAATCATTTACACCAATGGTGCCAATATCACCATATCATAATCATCACATTAGGTTATCATGAACATGTTGAGAATAAACCCCATTCCCTCCCCTACCATGCATTTCCCCAATAACACAATATCATCATCGACCTATAATTACTCTCATAATTCTAGAAACCATATATAAACCCTATAATAAGAACAAAAATCAAACTATAGAATAAATATAAATAGTGAAAATAATTCTTTGAGAAAAAATAGACAAACAACAATTTCAAACTTCAAAATTTATTTCATCCCCATCACATAACAATTCCTAGCCTCATTGGATTTATTATTCATTAATTTATTCCAAACTTCTTCTTAATTCATTAATAGCCCAAGGATGATTTTAATTCCAACTTTCAGTCTTTATATTCCAACCACACATGATTCTTAACCAACCCATTTTTTATATTCACAACTATAGGAAACTCATTCATCCTTCTATTTCTAATTACAGAACATTTATTAAACATTTTAACATATCATTACCACTATGATTGATCTATATTTATATCATTAACAATTTATCGCAGCCCACTCTTATTCACATTTTATATCTCCATGCAAGTAATGTTTAATTTATTTCATAAATATCAAAAATATATTAGCAACACATTAAACACTATATCATTTCATTTCATAATCATTTCAAAAGTTATTAAGAATTGTAATATAAATAAATTCTCTCATGTTTTTTAGTTTCCCATTACCTTCCCATTTTTACATAATCCCTCCATTAAATAGTACCACTTATTATATTTCATCCCACTACTAAGTTTCATATTTATTATTTACTTTTTTCCAAAACTATTACCTTTACAGTCCAATTATCACCAACATAAATCAACTCACTAAAATTTCACATCTAGATTATATAAACAACCAATTAATTCATGTTTTAAATTATCATTAAATTATGTGAAGTTATTTTATAATTTAATCATATAAAAAATTTATGTTCTCGATGGAAATGAATATCATAGGAATCAAATGTCCTACACAAATAGAAGGAAAACACTATAGTAGTTATTTAAGATTTATAAGTCTTATAAAACATAGAAATTATAGGGTTATCATGACACTTTGTTCTTGTAATATTTCCATCTACATTACTATCCTGTTTTTCAAGAATTAGTCATGTTGCTTTAATTAAAAAAAGGTTGTAGTAATAACAGCATAAGAGGATAACACAACACACACATACAAATAAATAAATAAATAAATATATATATATATATGTTTGTGTTTGTGTGTGTGTGTACCACATCCCCTTTTTACTCTATTATGATCTTTATTTAAATTTATACACTTGGGAGATTACACAGCAAGACGACCAAGCATATATTATTTCAGAAGATAAGTGAAAAGTTTATAAATTCACTACCTTTTAAAATAATATAGGTACAACTACAAAAAAAAAAATATTAAATGAGAGAAACTAGTATAGACCTAGTATATTCATAAAGGGATGTAGTTAATTGCATGGAAATATAAATTTTTAATGTAAAATATCTATTAACGTAGTTTCAATAGAAATAAAGAAGAACTCAGACATGGAAAGACTCTAATTTTTAAAATTCTATATACTTGATTCTCTCATATTATCCATAAAATTCAATCAAATATCCTCCTTTTAATTATTATAAAATTAATCATCAGTTTATTCCCCTTGTATGAAACATTTTAATCCCTCAAATTTTAACAAGTCATTGATTATTTTTATCTTCATTGTAAATAGATTTAAATCCTTTGATTTTAGTTAATATTTTCATTTATTTCATAAAAATAGGTTATAAAGCAATCTGGTGGGAAAATGAAATTTCTATACAAATGATACCTATATGTAGTAAAGGTTATCTATGTAAATTTAAATTCAACTAAATTTATACGGCTTAAAATTACCTTCACTCCAGAATGGAATGACCCATATGTAGTAGATCCAAGATACCCATATATGAGATACCCTAACAAGAACTAGACTCTACACTTACATGATAAAAAAGATACCATTACGTAGTTGATGAAAACCGGTATGCCCTTATATGAGATTGGATAAATATATACATGATTTTATAGCCATACCCACACACAAGATTCATTATTCCTTTGTGCAAGTGGAAAAGGGCCCTTATAAGAGGCAGATTCAATTTACCCTCATGTGGTAGATCAGGATTACACTTACACAAAGGAAAATGTATAACTTTGTGTATTATATGGGTCACACCCTCATATGAGAAGGTTTTTCTATGTAAGGTTAAATAATAATAACCCTTATGCTACATGAAGCTAAGCTAAAAAACATATTTCCTTCAAATATTCGATATTACTTTTAAAACATTAAATTTAATTTTATAATATATAAAATCATTTTTAAACAAAATTAAAAATTAAAAAACCTATGAGTCCTAAAAATCACTAGAGAAACACTCTATAATACCTTTTTATACAAGAATGTATAAGTAAAAATATATTGGGTAATATTTGAACCATTACATTATATACCACTCAAACAATTCTCACCCTTGAGAATAAAAAAACTCTAATGAAGAAGATGGTTCCTTGAATAGTAAATTAAAAAACCCAATCATTAAATTTGATTTATCTTAAGAGAACCAAAATTTGAGAATTAAAATACAATAAAGATAGTGAAATCAAAAAAAAATATATATATAATTCACTATAGATACACCACTCAAATAGAACGGATACACCACCAACACCCTCAGAAAGAGAAATATTGTAACTCTTCCAACTAGGAAATCACCTAAGAAGTCCTATAAAACCATAAGAGACACCTCTAAAATGAGGAAAAACCATTAAAAATAATCCCTAGGGACGAATTGAGTATCATATTAAACTTACTTTCTATCGAGTTATCCTTATGAAAATAAAGGAAAATTTTTTAGTGATGGATTTTAGTTGACTCCCATTTATTAATTCCAAAAATATTATCATTTCATGCCATTTTTAAAATATTTATTATTTCTATGAAGTTTTAAGAACAAAATGTTTATAAAAGTATTTATAGCATAAAAAATCAAATTATGGTCTTATAGGTTATAATAAAATGAAACAACACACACACCTCTAGGCCAGAAAGGATAGAATGCACATCCCTCCAAGGGTTGACCCACTCAATATAGTTTTTAATCATACCAATCAATTTAGAAGACAAAAAAAGTAAATATCAGCTAACAAATGAATATACTTTAGTATGCTCATTTTCTTTCACATTTAATGTTATATAAAATTATCACATACTTATTGTACTCAATTCAGATTATTTACACTATAGTCATTTGTTTATTAACATCTTATATGGATTTTAATTCATCACTTAATTTCCACATGTTTCCACTTCATGATTTATACTTAATAAATATATATCATAATAAATCATATAAATATTCAAAATCATTTTTTATCAACTAGAACTCATCACGCTTAACATGGATTAACAAAAACTAAAAGGGTGCACACTTTAGCTTGATCACATACCTAATTACATTCAATATTGAAAAATAATTTGGACTTGTTTTATAAAACAACCAGTTCTTGCATCACAATTATTTGAAAAGTTATCCAGATTAAAATTATTTATTCATATTAAATTCCCTATAAGTTTTTTATTTTTAGGAATTGGCTTTAAAACATAAAATTATATTTCACGTTTAGAGTTTAAAATGAGATAATTTTTTCTTTGAAATTGATCAGAAAACTTTTTCATAAATCATGGTTTTTCTTTAAACCCTCTAATTTTCACCAAATCCATTTGAGTTAAAAAAAAGGTTTTTGATTTTTCTTTTAAATAGGAAACAAAAAAAAAACAACTTTTTAATATAAGTATTCTATTTATTAATGGAAAACATATTATCAATAAAGCACAACAACATCAAAGAGAATGGTAGCGTTTCATGGAAAAACACATCAACCCATACACTACTCTTCCCAACCAGCTAGATCACACAATATTCCACATAGACACATCACTACTCCCAATAAAATACAACATCATACCACATATATCATATCACTTACATATACACATTCCAACCGTTGAAACCAATTACAACACCCACTGAACATAGCATACCAATGGAAAAACCATCCACTAGAACTCCCAATCACCTCAACAAAATTCATATCTAATCAAGACAAATCCAAAAACCAAACTCAACAATCAATAAAATTTTCATCATCCTTTTAAAGAAATTAAGTATATATAGAAATAAATTCATCACAAAATTTTTGATTTATAAAAAATCTCTTTCATTGTCATCTTTGAATGTTTATCCTTTTATGGAAGTTGAGTTCATTAATTTGGTCACAAAAATAATGTGTAGTAACAAAAAAACATAACAAAATAGTATGAAACATAATATATTTACATTTATTTCAAATAAACACCAAATAAATTCTAATTTTTTATTTTATTAGAAAAAAAATCATGTTATCAAACCTTTAGCATGGCCATCTATATTTATGAAAATAGATTTTATCAATAGAAAATCAATATTTCAAGGTAATAAGTCATCCGATTAAATGTCATATATGGCACTCAACTTCATCAAGTCAAACTTCAAATAAATCATCATATATTTCATTTAAATAATAATTCCAAAACATGATTTCAAATTAAAATTAAAATACACATATGATATGTTCTCATAAATCATGATATTCATGTTCAAATTAAATATTACTTAAACATACATCTCCTAGGAAACATGCTTTCATATCACAAAATAAAACTACACAGGACTATTTTTTAAAAAAAGGGGATAAATAACTTTTAACTCTATACTTTGGTATAACATGATCAACACATGACAGGAATAGAAAAATAAATCACACAAACATATTTAGATTTTTGATAGGATTCACATGGTCAATGATCAAAATTGTACAGGCTAATATATACCTTCATAATTAACTATGTAAAATAATTAATATAATATATAACATTTTAGCAAAATAAGTCTATAATTAGGCTGATGAAGGAAGAAAACAATTTTTTATGTAAAATTTTTCACTTTTTCAATAGATTAGCACTACGCATGCATGTCATACTCATGAACATAACAAATAATTGAACAAGATTTATCCTTGAAAACAATACTTAACAAGTTCTTAAAATACATTTAGAGTGGAATGTAACACATGGGACATAAACTATGTCAAAAATAAATAACCATTTAAGCATGTCTCCGAAATAATTTATTTTAGTTTAACAACATATAATTTGAAATAGGTAATTAATTTTATAAAGGACCTCAAAAACAAAAAATACATATAATAATAACACTTTAGGAATGATTTACCAAAAATTATAGAAATTATGGTAATAGGTAAACATACTAATTTTTTTAAAAATAAAATAATTTCCAGAGAAGAATATGTTATAAAAAGAACGGAAATAGAACATATAAATTTCAACAAGGTGCTAATTTGGAAGAATTATCCAATTAATTAAATACTTTTAAGTTGTGTAATCTATTTAATAGTGAGTGATAAATCATCAAAAACTACATCATGGGAATATACCAAAAATATGTGTTCAGCAATCAAACCAATCCCAAATTCTATAGTCATCACCACAACACTTACTTTTCTATGTCTATTTAATTCCTATGACTCCAACCTAATAGTCCATGGGTCACTTCAACTCAAATGGTAGTGATCCAATACAAAAATACATCACTAACTTATTAAGGAAGTGGGAATAAATAAATATCACTATAACATAACATCAATCACTACCACCATTTATATATATATATATATATCATGATGGTGTATCTACAACTAATTCTCCACATAACATATTCCAACGCCAACACATCACATATCTCCATGCCAACATTTCTCATCCGAATCCACCATGCCCTCATTTCTCAGCCATATCCACCATTCCACTTCCATATACTGCATCATCATGTATCATCATCACAAATACACATCCCAACCATGATTTGGTAAGGTAATATAAACATGAAGGACATTAATATCATGCCCTCCTCCTTCCATGTACATCCCCCACCTAAGTATCATCATCGCCAGTTATTGTCACCAACAGTATATCACTATCAAGTATCTACACTTTTTGTTCCATTATCACCATATTATAATCATTATAATAAGGTATTGTGAGCATGTATAGAATAAAACTTGTTCACTCTCTCTAACATGAATGATTCCCTCTGTAAAAAATCATAAACACCCCATAATTACTCCTATAATTATAGCCATAATATCACACCATATATCTAGAAACGCATTTTTCAATGAAGAAAAAACATCAATATCACAACCAATGATTTATAAAAAAGAAACCAAAAAAATAAAAATTATATTTCTACATTTCTTTTATCCCTATCACATACAAATTCACATTATCATTGAATGTGGTATTCATTAATTCAATCCAAATTCATTCAAAAATCAAAAATATCCCATGGATAATTTTAAATAAAACCCCTAATATTTATATTCTAGCTAAAAACTATTCTTAACCAAACATTTTTTTATATTCACAACTATGGGAAACCCATTCATCCATCCATTTCCCTTTACCAGCAATTTATTCATCATTTTAATGTATTATTACATATATGATTAATCCATATTTAGAGTATTAACAATTTATTACATTCCAAACTCCTTTAAATTTTATATTCTATATGCCAGTTGGGTTACATTTATTAGAAAACTATAAAAAAAATTAGTGGACCATTAAACTATATATATTTTCATTTTATATTCATTCCATATGTTATTTAACATTATTATATAATTAAATTCTCTCCAGTTTTCAACTTAAAAATTTCCTTCCCATTTTTACATAATCCCTCCATTAAATATTTACCACTTATTAAATTCCATCATACTACCCAGTTTTATATTTATTATTTCATTTTTTTCCCAAGCCATCACCTTTATATCACAATTATCACCAGTTTAAATCAATTCACCAAAATTTCACATCTAGATTATCTAAGAAATCCATTAATTCTGTGATTCAATTATTATTAAATTATTTAAAGTGGTTCTATAATTTAATCACAAAAAACATAAAAATTCTAAATATAAATGAATATATTAGTAATCAAGGGTCTGAAAATAATAGGAAAAATATGGAGAAATAGTTCTTTAAGATTTAGAAGGATTAAGCAACATTCAAATTCCAAGGTTTTCATGCCACTTCATTCCCATAACTTTTCCATCTATATTACTATCATATTTATCTTCAATTAATCATGATAATTTAATTCATAATAGTATCTATAGAAATAGAAAAAAAAAGTGAACATAAAACATATATACATATATATATATATAAGCATGTGCAGCACATCCCCTTTTAGCTAGTTATCATATTTATTTAAATCTATCCCATTTGGGAGATTCTACAGCAAGCCCAAAATGCATATATTATTATATAATATAGAGTAAAAGTTTATAAACCTTACCTCGTGAAGGGATTTAGGGCATGTTGTAAAAAAAATAAAGAGATAAACCAATACATGCCTAAGAGACAAATTAAGTGATTGAGTTAATTCCAATGACTTATGGATTATGAATGGTAAATCTCCAATCACCTATATTTGGGAGAAAAAAAATAAGAACTAGAATGTGGAAAGGATATAAATTTTAAATTACTAGTGTCACATCCTAACTTAGATAACCCATCAATTTAGGCTCTAAACAAAAATTCGGCAAGACCTAAAGGGCATTCTAGATCCCCACAGACTGGAGACTAGCACTCAGGTACCAATAACAACCATAGGGGATGATTTTACCCAACCTAAAGTATATTACATGGAATATATATATATATATACATAGAATAAATAAATATTGGAAGAAAAATAAAAAGTAATATATATACCATAAAAGGAAATATATAGAATAAGGGATACAAATCAAAGCATTCAGAAAAAACAAAGTACAAGACCAACGGAAAATAAAAACTAAAATAAAGACAACTAATCCCTATAATAATGTGGGAAAATTCCCACCAGCTACCATACCGGGTCAACAAAAACCTCACTATCTCACTAAGATGCCTTTCCTTTTCCTACATCAAAATACATAACTAGGTCTACACATCGATGAAGGCATGTGTGGGGTGTAATCTAAACAGGATCAGTAGGATCCAACCGAGGTGTTTTATATCAAGTCTCTATGTAAACAATCATAATATGATAATTTTAAAAGAAAATATGGCATGATAAATGATAATTTAGTTTATATCAAAATCATTGTAAATATTTCCCTTTTTCTATAGTATCAAAACAAGCCAGGAAAATAGTTTCAAAGTATAATTTCAATAAAAACTTTTCAAATTCAAACATATATATCAAATCTAGAATATTAAAAATCCAAGAACATGTAAATCAAACACTAGATCAAAATAGGTCATGCTAGAATACTACTGATACCACAATTAATGACTAGTGTGTACACAAGCCTCTATAACAACAGGCTTGGGGAGTAGAGAAACACCCCATAAGTGAACCCCCTGAAAGTGTCAAATCAATTCCCTAGAATAATAGTCCTAAGGAGAAGAGGAACAATCCATGAGTGAACCCTCTAAAAATAAAAAAATGGGAAATGGCACTAAGATTACCCTTCCACCAAAGTACCCAAGGCTTCCCACAGGCTGCATTTATCAAACAACTTTCAAAATAAGGGTTTCATAAGAAATCTCAAACAACCCTTTTCTTTCATAAAATAGGATTTCAAAACCCATTTCATAATTCATTAAAAATTCCCATTGTCATTTATCCAAAACCAAACTAAAATTATATTTTATCTCAAACCAATTTAAATACATAAAAGAATCATTCCAATTTATTTATAAATCAATATATAAAATATGATCAATCATGGTTCATTCCAAAAAGGCTAGATATGGAATCACCTACCTCAACTTGGGTCAAATGGTGCCTACAAAAGGATCCACTAACACCGAAAGGAAATAAAAAACAACAATGGAGGTCCTAGAATCAATTTCCACATCTTAGAATTAAATTATATAAAATAAACAGTCAGGGTAGATGTTAAATTACTATATACCTCAATAAAAACACATTCTTCACCACAAAAAAAGTAAGGATTGACCCCCAAATGAAGATCTCAGAATAGATATAGAATAATCACATGAATATCAATAAGTCAGAAAAATATTCTATTAATTTAATCCAACACCACTATAATGACCAATGGAAATGAAGAAGAAGAAAGGTCACTTACCCAGACATATGCAATGTAATCACCACGAACATCAAGCACCAACTGAAATGATTTGGAAGGATAGTACACACCTAAAATCACCAAGAAGAGAATGGGGTTTTAGTAAGGGAAGACCAAGAGATAATGAATTTTTATTCATGATTCCAGTTCATAAAACCAACTATGCATTAAGGTTTTACATCATAAATCAGGTATTTAGGGTATAAAACCCTCATGAAACAAGTACATCAAAAAACACATTATCAAGGATTAAAAAAATCTTGGCTGATATATTTACGAGGTAAAACAAGGTTTACTGCATAAATATAATTATTCCACTAACCATTTTCATGGATTATTCCCTATAACCCATTTACAATTTAGACTACATATTTATGCCATAAATGTTCCCTATAAGATGCAACCAACCCAGGTTCTACTGAAAAATTACCAAAATGATTTTTGATGAAAACTAAACCAAAAGAACACAATATCAAAAATAAAATAGGGTGTACATTTTATCTAGGATGTTATAATATCCCTTCCATTATACTTTCCATCCATGGGAATTCATGTAGAATAAGGACACTCCAGAAATAGGTGAGGCCATTTCTCACTCGCTATTAATTTACACTCTCAAGTCCCATGAGAATCTGATCTATGTTTTCATAACACTCAAACTAATAGTACAGACCTACCATTAAAGAATTTCAGTATAGAATCAATGATATCTACTGGTTTCCCCATAAATGAAACATCTAGATCCAACTCTATATATTCCCAACTTAGAATGTTAGAGGGATAAGGATGGTACTTCATGAGGAGATATATGTAGAAAACATCATGAATACATGTCAATGGATTCAATAATTCCAATCAGTATGAAACCTACCCAAGTAACTCAATGACCTAAAATGGACCAAAATATCTTGGAGAAAACTTCACCTGTTTCCTAAGCTGATGGTGACCCGACCAAGGTGAAACCTTCAAAAAACCAAATCACCTATGAAAAATTCCAAAGGATAGTGTCGATGATCTTCATTAAATTTATTCAAACTCTATTATACAAATATACATTGACATATATCATGAATAATTAGTGAAATATCATTAATGGGACTTGGTCCTGCAAGATATGCCTCTCCCACCTCTGTCCGGCAAATAGGTGATCTACACAGGTGACCATAAAAATCCCCAAAGGGTGCCATTTTAACCAATAGATAATAACAGTTGTTATAAAAAATACCAACCGGTCTCAGATGGTTGTCCCATGATCCACCAAAATCCAAGATGTGAGAATGGATCATATCCTCTAAAATATGAGTAACATACTTGGTCTGATCATCCTTCTATGGATGGTAACTTGTAATCAACAAAACCTGAGTCCTCATCACCTCCTGGAGACTCTTCTAGAATCTAGAAGTATACCAAGGATCCCTATCTAAGAATATTTCTAAGGTAACCCTATGTAACCATACAATATCCTGCACATACACCTTAACTATATATTTAACTTTAGTGGGGTCCCTAATCAAAATAAAATGAGGATATTTAATCCACCGATCAATCACCACCCCGATTGAATTATTCCCTTGGTAAGTTTGTGGTAATCCAATAATAATGTCTATGGACACCTTGTCCCATTTCCAAACTGGCATTGGAAGAGGCTAGAGAAACCCAAAAGGTTTCATATGCTCTATATTTATCGGTTGGTAGGTTTAATAATGATACACTATAACTACAATGTCACACACCATATCCAAACACTGGAATCACTGAATCATGTAATAATATATCTTCATAGTACCCAGATGAATAGACCATGAATAACTCTGACATTCAAACAAAATTAAACTCCTTACAGATTTTGGGATGAAAACCTAATTATTGAAGTAGAGAATACCATCAGGGATTCCCATAGAAAACACTAAGGGAAATAAAACATTTCTCTATCAAATCATCAAAATGGATATTAAGATATTTTAGCTCGATTAGTGCCATGTGATATAGGGGTATCAATATCTGTTGTGTACGTGGAACTAAATAAATTGTAAACTCTACCTTTATCTATGAAGGAAGATTAGAGAAGTCATTAGGGAAACCATCAGTAACGTCCCATACAACCATATAAATATCAAAAATAGAACAAAATACATTAGGATCAAGTGTAATAGTAGACAATAAACTTCTGATCTCTGGGTGGGAAGGCCCTGCACAAACAGACCTCAAATACCACTCTCCCTAAAACACCTAAGATATCCCATCGAAATAAAGTAATGTGACATGTTGATGATAAAAAAACCTCATCATAATGAGTAATTATCCAATTCATCCCAATGATGACATGAAATAAATAAATATCAAGAATAAGAAAATATCAGACTAACACTGCATCATCTATCGATAAATAATAGGATGGACACTGAAAAACCTTCTCTTTCTTCTTTTTGAGAGACATCAAAAACTCCATGGTAAAGAAAATGAGCACCATTGTAAGTTTTAATACTTCAAAAAAATGGGAGGTATAAATGAGTGGGAGGAACCTATATCAAATAGAGCAGTCACTATAGATGGTTCATCAAAAATGATACTTCTCACTGTCATTGGAATTATGTTTACCTCTATTAGAGAATCATCCAATGCATGGAGGTGATTCACTATTAATGATTATGGCAAGATCCATGTGGTTTTTGAAGCTTTTAACTACATTATAGTTGCCTTTGGGGCCGATGATTCCTCACCAAAACAAGGAATACACATAACCTGATAAAATTGTTGTAGATTTCCCTAGTGGGAACAACCATTGAACATGTTCATAGGAATAAAACAAGAATGATAGTTGTACCCAATATTTACACACTGATAGAATGTCTTAGGATCACTAATGGATATAAATGATGGTAAATAGAAGGCTCACTACTAAAACAACCTCCACCACTCTTGCGATGGTCATGCCACTTTCTCTTATTTACCTGCATGCCACTAAAGCTGGCACTGAATGAAAGATAAGGGGAAGAATATCCAATCTTTCATGCCATGTTCATATTTTCCATCATATCCCTATATATCTTCTCTGAAAAGAAAGAAAGATTCAGTATAAATACATGTAATTAGATATCTAGACACAAACCATATAGGTACTTATGAGATTTCAGCTAATCATTCTTCACCACCTCTGGGGAAAAATGAACTAGCTCCACAAACTAATTGGTGTACTCTAACACCAAATTCTCTACCTACTATAGAGAGAGGAACCCAAGATAATTTTCCATTTTCTAGAATTATGGGTAGAACTACTGGAAGAAGAGTGTTTTAAAACCCCTCTAATCACAGCCAACATGATTATACACCTATATCATAGAATCCATACATCTCTTTAGAGGACCCTCAAGTATGAACACTACACACTTCACCTTGATGGTATCAGGTGTACCCAGGAATTTAAAGATCTGGTCTATATTTTATAACCTCTCCTCTACCTCTTGGGGCTCCTTCATACACTTAAAAGATGGAATTTTATAACATAATAACTCCCAATTTATATTAACTTCTCCTTCATATATTGGATGTAACTCAACCACTTTCTTCAAGAATTGTAGTATATTTTGGTCCACATTATGAATTAATTTCATGATATATTCTATAATATTCTGATCCAAAGGTATATTCCATTGAGGAGCATCTACTACAACCTTTTATGGAAACTATGTCAAACATCTTAGAGTCATATCAATGCACACTTAAAATAGAAGAAACGATTAAAATTATTGAATAATATAATTTAAAACCATAAAACCATAAGAAAAATTGATATTAAGATGAAGAACTCAATAAAGGAGGTGTAAATCCCAACATCCCATGAAAAATTGAGCCTCGTCATGCAAGAGATGGTCAGGAACTCACTGTGACCTACCTCTCAGGTTCCCAAAATCATATCTCTCATATAAAAGCTCCCCAAGATTGAGAATAACCATCATTTTATACTAAATTATCACATACTAGCCAAGATAACTTATCCATCTAGGCACTGAACCAAAATGAGGCAAGACTCAAAGTGCATTCTACACCCCCACTAGCTAGCGACTAGCGCCCAAGAATCAAAAACAACCAGAGTGCTGATTGTTTCCAACCTAGAGTAGATAACATGGTATATATATACATAATATAAAGAAATAGTGGAATAAAACACATAAGTAATATATATTCCATAAATGGAAGAAGATAGTAGAATAAATATAACTCAAAGCACTCAGAAAAAAACCCCTAGTAGAAGTAAAATAGAAAAGGAAAACTAAAAAAAGACAATTATTCCATGTGATAATATACTTAACATCCCACCAACTCACCACTAGCTATTATACCCGATTAATAGAAACCTCACCACCTCACTATAGTTCCTTACCTTTTCCTTCATTAAAGGACATAACCAGGTCTACACACCATTGAAGGGGTGTGTAGGGTGTAAGCTAAATAGGACCAGTAGGATCCCACCCAGTTTTTCCATATAAATTCTATATATAAAAAATCATATTATACATTTTTTTAAGAAAACATGGAATAATGAAAGAAAAATAATTTTATATCAAAGGAATCATAAATATTTTCCTTTTTATATAGTAATAAAACAAGTAATGAAAAATAGTTTCAAATCATAATTTTAATAAACATTTTCCAAATTCAAATAGGTATATCAAATCAATGACAATATAACTCCAATCATAGGTAAATCACACCATGGATCAAAATAGGTCATACTAGGAGAATACTCATACCATAATTAATCACTAGTTCACAAAAAAGCCATTAGAACAATAGGCCTAGGGAGTATAGGAACACACCATGAGTGAACCCCTGAACGTTTCAAATCAATTCCCAAAAACAATGGGCCTATGGAGAAGAGGAACCCTCCAATAATAAAAAATGGATGATCCCCCTAAGATAAATCAAGAACATAAGTACAAAAGGATTATCATGTGATGTATTTATCAAATTACTTTAAAAATAGTGTTTTTTATAATCAATCTCAAAAAACCCTTTTCTTTCATTTAATCATTTTTTACAAACCATTTCACAATGCTTTGAAAACACCCATTTTCTATTACCCAGAACTATTGGAAAAATCCTCTTTTATCTCAAATAAATTTACACAGACACACAAATCATTCCAATTTATTTATAAATTAATTTATAAAATAAGAGAAATCATGGTTCATTTAAAAAAGGCTAGAAATAGAAACACCTACCAAAACTCTGGTTGAATTCTACCTATAGCAGGATCCAAAAACATTGGAAATAAATCAGAGACAATAATAGAGGTCATAGAATCAATTACCACATCTTGAAATCGAATTATATAAAATAAAATATCGATGGAGAGGTTATATCACCACATTACTCATGAACCACACACGTCGCACCACAACCAAATTAAGGAATGATCCCTAGAATAATATCATACACTAGATCTAGAAGAATAACATGAAACTCAATATTTGATAAAAATAATCTTTAAACATGGTACAATGTCACATCTGTGACCAATGGTAATAAATAAGTTGAAAGGTTTCTTACCCGGAGAGATATGGGGAATCCTCCATAGAGATCAAGCACTGAATGAAGCGATATAAAAAGAGCAGAGACACCTAAAATTTCCTAGAAGAGCCTAGGGTTTGAGGAAAGGAATATTAAGAGAGAATGAATTTTTATATTGGCTTGTAGTGCATAAAAACTACTAGGATTGAAGGTTTTAATTCCTAAATTAGGTATTTATGGTATAAATCCCTCATGAGACATGTACACTGAAAAACACATCACTTTTGGTTAAAAAAATACTACATAAAATATTTTATGACATAAAACCGGGTTTACGATATAAATTGACTTATGCACCAAATTATTTTCATGGCTTGGGCCTCGTGACCCATTTATGCTGTAAAATATATATTAACGTTGTAAATGTGACCTATAAGCTACAACCAATCCAGGTTTTGTTGAAAGTTTAAAAAAATGACTCCTGATTCCATTCAAACCCAAAGAACACACTCTCAAAAATAAAAGAGTGTATACCATTTGTCTAGGATGTTACAACAAGATATTATAGTATCTCACATTACCCACAAAACTCAATCAAATCACCCCTTTAAATTCTCCTAAAATAATTCATGTTTTTATTCTCCCAACATAGCCCATTTGTATCTCTTAAATATTATCAATTAAATGATTTCATTTATCTTCTTCATAACTGGATTTAAATTGTTTGATTTTAACTAAAATTTTATTTATTTCATAAAAACTAGATGCATATAAATCTGAAAGGAAACAAAAAATTGTGTATGAAAAGATACCTTCAAAGTGAAGAGGTTCTCTATATAAATTTAAGTTCAACTATCTTTACATAGCTCAAAAGTACCTTCACACAACAATATAACAACCCATATATGGTGTATCAAATATATCCTAATGTAAGATACACTGACATGATCCAAGCCCTACCCATACACAAGATTTATTTTACCATTACAAATTAGATTAATACTGGTCTACCTTTATAAGATATTGGATTTACCTTGATGTGAGATCAAGGGGCCTATGCTTATGAGATATCCATTTTAAAATTACGCAAGCTAGAAAGGATCATTATGTGAGAAAAATATTCACTACCCTCACATAGTATATTAATATCACCCTTACACAAAGTGATATATCTACCTTTACATATTTTATGGGTTTCATCTTCATAGAGGAAGGCAGTTATGCATAAGGGTGAACAATAATGAAACTTACTAAACTCAAAAAAGCATATTTCCATCATAAATTCCATATTACATTTAAAATTAATAAATCACTTTTAAAATTTTAATATCCATTTTAAAAGAAAATTAAAAATTAAAAAGAATCCCAAACCTTATAACCTCTAGTAAAACACCTGTGAATTCCCTATTTTCTATAAATACAAAGAAAAAAAGGGATTGAGGAAAATCTGGTCCATAAAAAATCTATTTTTATATGGTTAATGTTTTTATAATTATCACATAGTAAGAAACACAATAAATTGAACCGTATTTCATTCATGAAGAAAAAAATAAACTAAATAAAATATTAATTTATCAAACACATTACATTATTGGTGTTAGAATAAAACCATTTATCAAAGCATTGGTCTAGATCTCATTATGATAATTTCATTTATGGATGAGTTTTTATGAAAGTTTTAGGTTGACTTAAGAAAGTTAGAATAAAGATTAATTGCCCCATAATAGATGGTGTAACTTGGAGGGGAGCATTAATTAAATTTGAGTTTAGGATTTTAGGATTAGGGATCATAATCCACATATCAAGGAATGTTATTTAATTGTTTTGGAAATAAAATATAACCTAAATACCTTCAAATAAATTGGTAAGGAATTTGTATTAGTTATTTTAAGTTGAATATTTGTATTATTTATTTTAATAATAATATGGATCCTTACAACTAGAATATCCAAGAAATAAGATATTATAAATCCAACAGTGAGGGATTTGTGGATTCTATAAAATAGTGGGAGAGTAATAAATTTAATTTCATTACATCACAACTTATAATCAAGATAAATTACTAAATTATTCATTTATGTATTATATAAAAATTGAAATACATTCAACTAAAACATTATCCCTATAATCCATCTTGAAAAAATAAAATCTCTTGGCTAGTGTTAACCTCTAGAAGTGTTATAGGTTATTTCCCACTATATTATTCCAAGAGTATAAGTTCTAAATACTAGAGTATATAGTTTTTACTAAGCCCACTATGGAGGAAATTAATGAGTTAAAAAGAATCTTCCAGAAACATGTGGATAATTCATTCATTTTCCAATTCCTTGTGTTATTATCCTTTACTAGTGAGATCTAGAAGCATAATGAAGAAATATAGGTATAAACTATATTGTTTTATCTATATGGTCTCTATCGAGATAAATAAATACAAGAGAAGTATGAAATCTACAAGGCACTCTTCAAATGCATCTAAAATAAAGAGATTGAACTGGACCTCATGTAGTTAAGGTGATTGGCTACATAGAGAATTTAAAAATATCGGTATTCAATATTCCTAAGGAATTGTTCATAAACATAGTTCTTCCCTATCTTACACCATTTTTCTCAAATTTTAATATAAATTTAAACATGAGAAATATTGAGAAGTTTCTCCTAGATCTTTGGACTATGATTCACCAAGAGGATAAAGACATATGGAATTATATAACTTCTATCCTTTTTTTGAATAAGAGGACATGTAATTTTAAAAGATAAAATGCAATTTCAATCTCTAATATACTTTCTCAAAACCCTTCAAATAATATAAAGATTTATAAATAGGCTAAGGAGAAGGTTGTTGTGTGTGTTTTCCTGTGGAGACAAAGACAACTATAAGAAGAATTGTTCCTCAATAAAGAATCAAAGGGAATATTTAGGTGTTTTATTTATCAATTGTAATATTTATATTTATATTAATTAAGTTTTATATATAGCTTTTGGTACTCAAATTTCTATCTAAATATAGGAACCAAGTAGATTCTAAAAGATAAGTAGAGGTGTGCTGGATCCTCTTGTTGCCGATGGAGCAAGACAAGTTATGTTGGCTAAAGGAGAATACCATATATTAGTTTTAAAAAAAATTTATTATGTCCTCAGTGTAACAAATAATGTAGAATCTCAACCCAACTAACTATATAACCAATTACTAGACTGGTTTTTTGCATGACCTCAGGCACGCCTCCTCATATTCTAGAGGCTTCCCACTAGTAGCGGTGGTTTAAGATAGTATAGTGGGGAGACTACACCCCTTATATCAGAGTGTGAAATAATAAATAAATAACCAAAAAACATCCATGGAAATAAGAAATCAGATTAATCATAAATTAATAAACATCCCAAACAATATAAAAAATATAGGCTTGAAAATCCATAAAAAAACATACAATAATCTTCCCACTCGACCAGCCATAGATACATACTAAAATAAAATAATATAAATAAATGGTCACCATGAAATATTTGAGAATGACCTCATCCAATATCTAGATAAAATAAAAGTATTCCCACTCGATTGTTCTACTCTAAGAAATAACCCTAATAAGCTCCTAAAATAAACATGTGAGAGCAGCCTGAGTACCCAAGTGCAATGGTGGCCCGAGTAGGGTGTGAATAAAACATAATAGGTCGACACCATCATGTCTAAATAGATCTAGTCTGACAAAAATTATATATGAAATAAATAAAATAACATGGTCTTAATTTGTTAAATTAATAATTCACATGTAATAAACCTACTAACCCTTATGATATGGATTTACACCTGAGGTTAGTTAAACCTAATTCAACTCCCTGTCGGGTATCTCTGCCTGAGGCTAGAACATCCTACATCAGGATGGATCAACCTAGTTAGTGGAATATTCTCCTACCTGTTAAGTCAAAAGTCTTCTTTTGACTTCTATATCATGTTTTGGAAATCACAAATGTATTCTATCATATGTTTGTATATTACAATTGTCTTTTATCATGTTTATCGTATCGTACGATGTTGATCGTACCGACCAAATCGTATCGTACTGACTCTGTCAAACATATCGTACTGACTCTGTCAATCGTATCATATTGACTCTGTCAATCGTATCGTACTGACTCTGTCAATCGTATCGTACTGACTCTGCTATTCAGATGATCATTATTTGTTTTGGTACTTTGTCAAAAACTCTCTCTACATATGAATCGTACTCATGTTTTACATTTCTATATATCTCTTGTCCTAACAAAACGATGTCGTTGAGTTAAGTTACAAACTAATCAAAACGATGTCGTGCTTTCTGTTTCAATATGACCGTTGGAGGCAATATGACCGTTGGAACCCGAGGCCTATAAATAGGAGGTCATTTGAAGCTGAGAACACAACGATGAGAAAGAGATTGAATGAAGAGACTGTGAACTACAAAGATTCTAGAGAGAGACACTGTGACTTCTCTCATCAGCCTTGTACGTCCGATCATCGTATCGAGGGCTTTCAAGTAATTGAAAGACAGAGGTGCCGATTACCTACAAAATCGAGGGCTGCCGGGGATAGGCAGACAGACGTGCCGATCATCGTATCGAGGGCTGCCGGGGATAGGCAGACAGACGTGCCGATCATCGTATCGAGGGCTGCCGGGGATAGGCAGACAGACGTGCCGATCATCGTATCGAGGGCTCACCAAGGTGTTGGTGAGACAGACCTTTTATCCTAGGTGAAAGGATAACCCTTCTCTTTGGGTTAAAATAATTTTATTACTTTTACATTTCCGCTGTTACTTGTATTAGAAAGGGATTTGTATTGTTTCCTTTCTTCTTTACATATTCAATTGTAATTGTTTCAATTACAATCATTCTATTACATATTGTATTGATTGGTTCTATACGCTTTAAGGTAGAATCATTCATATCTGTATTACTCTGATTATTGTGTTCATCTTGAATACAATTGTTTTACTTTACAATAGTATTACAATACATCATACCTTTTACATTCAATACAATTGTGGGTGTTTGTATTTGTATTAGTTTAAGATCATTTAAACTAATCTCTTTGTTACTAAAACTCAAAGTTTTTAAACCTACAATTCACCCCCCTCTTGTATTGTTCCATCTAATAGACATATATATCTACTATTCGATCCAACAATTGGTATCAAAGGAGTTTTTCCACTGATTTGTATTATTAGCTTTATTTCTTACTACTATCTTGAATACTTACTACACTAACGTGTGGAGTGGAAAAGTTGTTTTTGTTATATTAGATGGCAGGAATGAATATCGGATCAATAGATAATCTGAATCCTTCTAGACCACCAATATTTGATGGGAATGATTATGAGTATTGGAGAGATCGTATGAAGACATTCGTCATCAATACTGGTGTAGACAATTTTATTATGCTTACTGGGGGTTACAAAATTCCTGACAAAGAAGTCAGTACTTTCACCAATCAAGAAAAGCAAGAATATCAACTGAATTACAAGGTACACAATACTTTATTATGCTCTATGAACAGGAATATATATAGTCAGATATCTTCATGTGAAGCAGCCAACTGTATTTGGAAGAAATTAGAAGTCACTCATTTTGGTACATCCAAGGTTATAGAAACAAGGAGAGCAATGCTTCGAGCAGAGTATCATGGATTTGTTTTTCCTTATGGAGAGCCAGTATGTAAAGTGCAACAAAGATTTATGAAAATTGTCAACAGCTTACAATCTATGGGAGAAAAAGGTCTTGATGATGAAGCTCTTGTTGATAAGATTATAGATATTATGCCAAATGAATGGGAGTCAAAAAGAACAGCTATTGATGAAAATAGAAAAGTTTCCCAGATTACTCTTGATGAACTCTTTGGAACTCTTCTACAGCACGAGACAAGAATGAAGAGAGATGCTGATTTCAATAAGAAGAAGAATGGGAATGGAAGTGTAGCTTTTGCATCTAAAGCTAAAACACCTGAAAGAATCACAAGGTCAAAATCCAAGAAAGTTGTTATATCTGATTCAAGTGATTGTAATCTTTCAGACAATGAGTTAGCTAATCTTGCTCGGAGGATGAACAAGATTGTGGGAAAGAAAGATTTTCAATATAGATTCAAAAAGAAAGACAGGAAAGATAGGAAAGATTCAGAGGTAACTTGTTATGAATGCAAGAAAGCAGGACATATAAGGCCTGATTGTCCTTTACTAAAGAGGAAAGATAGAAAAGAGAAACACTCTGAAAGAAACAAGAAAAGGTTTTATAAGACAAAGAAAGGCTTGAAAGCAAATGATACATGGAGTGCAAGTGGTAGTGATTCCTCAGATGATTCTTCAGAATATGAGACGTCAGGACAAAGGAATATTGGACTCTTAGCCAGACTACCAATTGAAGATCATTGTCTCATGGCTAAGGTACATAATGCTGAAGCTGTTACAAATGTCTCTTTAAATGAAAATTATGTTGATAATAGATATTATGAATCTTCAAATGATGAACCCTCATCATCAGAAGATTATACTTTACCTTCTTTTGAAGAAGTCTCTAGATTTGCTAAATTACTTGAAAATGAAAATTCTAAACTCAAAAAGAGATTTGAAAAAGCAAATTCTAGAATTTCTATTTTGACTAAAGAAGTATCAGATCTTTCTAAAGATCTTGATGGGAAAACTTCAGATTTTGAAAGTATTTTGAAAACCCTTGAGAAAGTCAAATCTGAAAAGGATAAACTTTCTAAGGATCTTGAAACTGCTATTTCAAAGAAAAATATTTTAGAGTCTAACTCTAGTTCTAATTCAAATGTTTTAGAAAACAAGAATTTGGTTTTAAAACTAAAGTCAGAGATTTTATCCTTGAAAAAGTGTTTGTCAAAATTTACTCATGGAAAAGAAAACTTTGATAGGATGTATTCTCAAATAAGACCTTTGAGAAATCGTTCTGGTCTTGGTTATACTTATTCCAAACCTGTTTTTAGTAATAACTATTTTGTTCCTCAAAAAACCATTTTCTGTTCCAAGTGTCAATGTGGTGGACATTGGAGAAGAGATTGTTCTCTTAACAAAACTCAATCCTTAGGATTTCATAAAGCTCATTTTGCTAAACAAATGTGGATTCCTAAAATTCTTTTATCTAACCCTTCTGGATCCAAACAAGTTTGGATTCCGAAAATCTAATTGTTTCTTTTTCAGGGAAACGAGAAGTGTATCAATAAGAACATTTGGTACATGGATAATGGTTGTTCTCGGCATATGACTGGAAACAAAGATTTCTTTGAAAAGGTTATCAAAACAAAAGGTGGAAAAGTTACCTTCGGAGATAATGCTCAAGGAAAGATTGTTGGTATAGGTAATATCATTTTTCTTGGAAAAGTTCTTATTTCAAATGTTTTGTTTGTTAAAGGTCTTAGGCACAATCTCATCAGCATAAGTCAATTATGTGATGAAGGTTACCTTGTGAATTTTAGAAATGATAAGTGTCTAGTTCACAATTCCAAGGATGAATTCATTCTATCTGCCCATAGGCAAGAGAATGTTTACACTATTAACTTAGAAGACCTTAGGAACCAAAACTTACCTTGCTTAAGTGTAATAGAAGACCAATCGTGGCTATGGCATAGGAGACTAGGACACTGTAATTTGAGAAACCTAAGAAAACTCTCAAAGAAAGGACTTGTAAAAGGGCTACCGGATCTTAGATATGATTCTTCAAAAGTCTGTGATCCTTGTAAATTTGGCAAGCAACATAAAACTAGCTTTAAACCAATTAATGAAGTTTCAACTTCTAATGCATTACAGCTTGTGCATATGGATCTGTTTGGTCCTTCACAATCTGGAAGCATTGGAGGCAAATACTATGTATTTGTTTTAGTTGATGACTTTACTAGATTTACATGGGTCTACTTTCTCACAAAGAAATCTGAAGCCTTTTCCTATTTCAAAACTTTTAGAGCCCAAGTTAAAAATGAGAAAAACCTACCATTGATAACTATTCATAGTGATCATGGTGGTGAATTCCAAAATTCAGACTTTGAAACTTTTTGTAGTAAGAAAGGTATTACTCACAATTTCTCAGCTCCAAGAACTCCTCAGCAAAATGGGGTTGTTGAAAGAAGAAATCGTATTCTTCAGGAAATGACTCGAACCATGTTGAGTGAATACTCAATTGCTAAGCACTTTTGGGCTGAAGCTGTTAGTACTGCCTGTTATACTATAAATCGTGTTTTAACTAGACCATTTCTTAATAAAACTCCTTACGAGTTATGGACTGGCCGAAAACCTAAAGTTTCTTACTTCAAAGTTTTTGGATGCAAAGTATTCATTCTGAATACAAAAGACAATTTACACAAATTTGCACCAAAATCTGATGAAGGAATCTTTCTAGGCTATTCCACAACCTCTAAGGCTTATAGAGTTTTCAATAAAAACACTTGTACTGTTGAAGAAACGGTACATGTAAAATTTGATGAAACTAACCCTCTTGTTTTCAACCAACCCAATCCTACATCCTCGGATGTGTTTTCCAAAAATGTTTATCAACCTATATTAGAAGAACATTCTGATAAGGAAAATGTTCAAGAAAGTATTCCTGAAACATTTACCACAGAAGATTTTCTGCCATATGTTGATGAACAGGTTTTACAAAACCCAAATCAATTGTTTCTTAGGAATCATCCCAGTGATAACATCATTGGTGATATAAATCAACCTGTAAGAACCAGAAATTCCTTAAGAAATGAAATAGAACATCTTGCTTTTCTTTCCCAATTTGAACCTAAAAGTCCAAGTGAGGCCTTAGGTGATGATGATTGGATCAAAGCAATGCAGGATGAACTAAATGAATTTGAAAGGAATCAAGTTTGGACTTTAGTTGAAAGACCTAAAGAAACAACTGTAATTGGTGTAAAATGGGTTTTCAGAAACAAGTGTGATGAAAATGGAATCATTGTAAGAAATAAAGCAAGACTTGTTTCTAAAGGCTATAATCAACAAGAGGGAATAGACTATGAAGAAACATATGCCCCTGTAGCTAGACTAGAATCTATCCGTATTCTATTAGCCTTCGCAGCATATTTCAATTTCAAACTATTTCAAATGGATGTCAAATGTGCTTTTTTAAATGGTTTTGTTCAAGAAGAAGTTTTTGTCGAACAACCTCCTGGTTTTCAAGACCCAAAACATCCTGATCATGTTTTTAAACTTACCAAGGCTCTATATGGTCTTAAACAAGCCCCTAGAGCATGGTATGATAGACTCACATGATTTCTTTTACAAAACAATTATAGAAAAGGTACAGCTGATCCAACTCTTTTTATAAAAATGGAAAACAAAAATGTTTTGGTTGTCCAAATCTATGTTGATGACATCATATTTGGATCAACTCAGAAATCTTTAACCGATTCTTTTGCAAATTTAATGAAATCTGAGTTTGAAATGAGTATGATGGGTGAGTTAACATTCTTTCTTGGTTTTCAAATATCTCAAAAACCAGAAGGAACTTATATATCTCAACATAAGTATATTAAAGACTTACTCAAAAAGTATGGATTTGACAAAACTAAAAGTATTAGCACCCCAATTGGTACCTCAAATACTCTTGATCTTGATGAAACTGGGAAACCAGTAGATCAAACAATTTTTAGAGGTATGATAGGGATTTTTCTATACTTGACAGCTAGTCGACCCGACTTGATGTTTTCTGTATGCTTATGTGCAAGATATCAATCTAATCCAAAAGAGTCTCACTTGAAATCCGTAAAGAGAATCTTTCGGTATTTAAAAGACACTATGGATTTAGGACTTTTCTACTCTTCTGGAAATGATTTTGTTTTAAAAAGTTTTTCAGATGCTGACTTTGGTGGTTGTAGAATGGATAGAAAAAGTACATCTAGAACATGTCATTTCTTAGGAGACTCTCTGGTTTCTTGGTCCTGCAAGAAACAACACTCAGTAGCACTCTCCACTGCTGAAGCTGAATATGTAGCAGCTGGAAGTTGCTGTGCTCAAGTATTGTGGATGCAGCACACACTCACTGACTATGGTTTGAGTTTCTCCAAAACTCAAATTCTGTGTGATAATATAAGTGCCATAGCTCTTAGTAAAAACCCAGCACATCACTCTCGTGCAAAACACATAGATATTAGGCATCACTTTCTTAGAGATCACACACAAAAAGGAGATATTGTTTTACAATTCATCGGAACGCAAGAACAACTTGCTGATATTTTTACAAAACCTTTACCTTCCGATAGATTTGAATTTATAAAACAGAAGCTAGGAATGATTACATTAAAATAATCATTCATATCTACTTCCTGTTTTACATCTCTCCTAATCAGTAAGAAACTCCTCGTAGAAAGGGGGAGGACATTTCTTTATGTCTTTATGTTTCTGATCTTTAACTATTTACTCTATTTATATATGTTTCTTTTTCTGTTTATCGTATTGACAGTTTTATCGTTTCTTTTTAGTTTTCCTATTTATCGTATTGACCTTTTCAATTTTTCTGTTTATCGTATTGAAATTCTTTTCCATCGTATCATTCAATAATTTTTGAATCGACCGATGATAGTATTCAAATTCTTTTCCATCGTATCATTCAATAATTTTTGAATCGACCGATGATAGTATTCAAATTCTTTTCCATTGTATCATTCAATAGTTTTTGAATCGACCGATGATGGTATTGAAATTCTTTTCCATCGTATCATTCGATAGTTTTGTATCGACCGATGATAGTATTGAAATTCTTTTCCATCGTATCATTCGATAGTTTTGTATCGACCGATGATAGTATTGAGATTGTTTTCCATCGTACTGTCAGTTAATGGTAACAACTATTTTCCATCGTACGGTCCGATCATAGTAATGACTTTGTTTTCCATCGGCATCATGTTTTTTTTTCTTCTTACGATTGTGTTTACTTTTGATTCATACCAAAACCAGCAATCACCTTATGTTCTCCGACAGGTTTCTTTTCAATTTTTTTAAATTTTTTTTTTGCTTTAATCCTAACCATTGATCTGGTATTATCTAATCTTGACCGTAGAATATCAACGGTCATCTCTTCATTGCCTATAAATACCCCCCTCCCCTCCCCAAACCCACATTGATTGTCCAGGAATTGAGGCGAAGCTCTGCTCCACCAGCTATAAAAAATCATATGATCTTCTCATCGGCAGAACCTATATGTCTCAATCTTCTGCTAATACTCCTGCCGAAATGTCTTCAAAGACTTTTACAGAGAAAGACTTTCACAGAGAAAGGTTAGTATCCCGAGAATTTTTCGATACATACGATTCTACAATCAAGAGGATTATTTTGTTTCAAGGATGGGAACATCTCTGTGTGGAAAAGCCTGATATTCAAGATCCAGTTCTTTTTTATGAAGTTTGTCAATTTTACAAAACCGTTTCTTTCGACAAAGATATGACTATAAACTTCGCTGTGTACGATAGAAAATTATCTATGTCTGTGAAACAAGCGGCACATTTTCTGAATGTTTCTATAGAAGGCGATGCATTCTGTCCATCTCACAAACTACCAGAGGAAGTTGGTACGTTTAATAGAGAAAGTGCTGAAAAAACTTTGTTTGTTATTAATGAGGAAAAGAGAAAAGTATCTCATCTTTCACCGGACAATCGGTTTGTCACTTTATGGATGCAAGGTTTTCTTATCCCAAGGAAAGGGGATAGAGAAACCCTTAAAGTTTCTGATGTCTTTATGCTCGACTATCTTGTGAATATGAGGAAAGTAAATCTCATGGGATATGTTTTTGAAACCATCAAGAATGTCAAGAAAGGAGGGATTAAATCTCAGATAATAATGTATCCATCCATCCTTACGAAATTCATTCTTGAGAGTATGAAGTTTTGTAACATTCCTTTGAAAGGAGAACCTATGGATTTGAGGCCATCTTTGATTAATAAGAGTACGATGAAAAAGTTGAATGTTTGTTTTGATTCAAATTCAAAACTTTTTGTCAGAGATGTAGAAGATGAATTGGCTCAAAATCAATCGGCACCTATGCCAGCCAAGGACAATCAATCAACCGGTGTTACTCGAAAGTCTGATCCTCAAACTAGTTCAAAACCAAAGAAGAAGCCAAGGTACAGTAAGGAAGTTGTAGCCAAATGGAGAAAGGACAAGGAACAGAGAAAGGAAGGTGATCCGAAGTTTGGTCTTGACCCTGCTGAGGCCTTTGCAGAAAGAATAAGGGTAGAAGAAACCCTTCAAGCTGAAAAGAAAAAGAAGACTCTTTTGAAAAGAAAGGCTCAGGACTTTGATATCTCTAAAGTCTTGAAAGCAGTTGAAGATGCTAGTGCTCAACTAACTGTGGAAGTGCATCAAGAGACCATCGTACAGAGTCTGCCTGAAAAAGAAAAAGGAAAACAAGTGATAGAAGAAGTGGAAGTAGAAGAAGGAGATTTTCTGTTAGAATTTCTTCAAAGTTCAAAGAAAAGTAGAGAGGAATCGCTTCAAAAGCTGAGCGAAGGTGTTCAACAAACTCCTCATGCCGATCAGGAAAGATCTCCGGACAGAATGTCATCTCGAGAAAAGCAAGATGCTCAATCTTCTCAGTCTGATAAAGTAGTTGTCATTAGTGACAAAGTGGAAGATGAAAGAAAACAGAAAGAAAAAGCGAAAGGGAAACAGCCAGTTGTTGATTCAAGCAGATCGTATGAACTAGCATCGTACGATGAAGATACTAATTCAGAGCATACAATCTCTCTCAAGAAGAGTGATTACATTGTTCATGTTTTGAGAAGGGTGGAGAAAACCATTCCTTATTTCCCGAGGCTGGAAGGGAAGATTGATTTTATTACTGAAAATCAAAGGAAGAAGTTTGGCTCTGTAAAAGAGTTGAGGAAGAAAGTTTTGTCTGTAGAAGCCGATCTGAAAGTTCTTTCAGAAAGCTCAGTTGCTCATAAGAAGGCTTGCAATAAGATGACCAAGTGGTCATACAAAACAGAGAGCTCAATCAATGATCATGAAATAGCTATTGAAGATATAAGGAGGTTATCAAATGAGCTAGCAATTGCTTTCAACAAGCTTGATAAAGAAACGGTTGAAATGCTGAACCTTTTATCTTCTCAAAGAACCGATGTTCCTTCAGTGAAAGACTTGCAATAAAGAATGAATGTTTTCCAATCTGAATTCTCGAAGGTTTCATCTTTCAAAGATGAAATGGTTTTACTGAAGAATCAAAATTCTGAGTTGTCCAAGGATAACAAGACTCTGCAAAACAGAATTGATACCCTTGAAGAAGTAATCAGAGTACAAGAGGAGACCATCAGAAATCAAGATCAGATTTTTGCGGATCAACAAGAGCTTCTCAAAACTCAGGGTGAATCAATTTCTGAAGACAAGAAGGAGATCAAGAAGATGAAAGCTGTGCTTCATGAGCTTATAAAGAAAGAGAAGGAAAGAGAAAACAAATGATTGTTGTTTTTGTTTCTTTTGGAACTTGTTTGTTTTGTAATAACTCTTATAATCCTTTCTCTTTTATCCATTGTCTTGTATTACTTCACTAAATCTTTCAGACAATTCGAGATTACTCCTTTCTTTTTGTAAATCACAAAGGGGGAGAATATTTACAAAGCAAAGATTGTTTTACAAAGGGGGAGAATGAATTACAATGCTCTTAAGGAAAATCTACGAATACAATCCTTAGGAAAGTCAATACCTAAGGGGGAGTTAGTTGTATTCAATTTTCTTATTCAGAAGAGTTTTTAAACTCAGGGGGAGATAAGTATTTCTTGTTTCATTTACTTTGTGTATTTGTGCTTTCCAAAAAGGGGGAGATTGTTAAGTCAAAAGTCTTCTTTTGACTTCTATATCATGTTTTGGAAATCACAAATGTATTCTATCATATGTTTGTATATTACAATTGTCTTTTATCATGTTTATCGTATCGTACGATGTTGATCGTACCGACCAAATCGTATCGTACTGACTCTGTCAAACATATCGTACTGACTCTGTCAATCGTATCGTATTGACTCTGTCAATCGTATCGTACTGACTCTGTCAATCATATCGTACTGACTCTGCTATTCAGATGATCATTATTTGTTTTGGTACTTTGTCAAAAACTCTCTCTACATATGAATCGTACTCATGTTTTACATTTCTATATATCTCTTGTCCTAACAAAACGATGTCGTTGAGTTAAGTTACAAACTAATCAAAACGATGTCGTGCTTTCTGTTTCAATATGACCGTTGGAGGCAATATGACCGTTGGAACCCGAGGCCTATAAATAGGAGGTCATTTGAAGCTGAGAACACAATGATGAGAAAGAGATTGAATGAAGAGACTGTGAACTACAAAGATTCTAGAGAGAGACACTGTGACTTCTCTCATCAGCCTTGTACGTCAGATCATCGTATCGAGGGCTTTCAAGTAATTGAAAGACAGAGGTGCCGATTACCTACAAAATCGAGGGCTGCCGGGGATAGGCAGACAGACGTGCCGATCATCGTATCGAGGGCTGCCGGGGATAGGCAGACAGACGTGCCGATCATCGTATCGAGGGCTCACCAAGGTGTTGGTGAGACAGACCTTTTATCCTAGGTGAAAGGATAACCCTTCTCTTTGGGTTAAAAGAATTTTATTACTTTTACATTTCCGCTGTTACTTGTATTAGAAAGGGATTTGTATTGTTTCCTTTCTTCTTTACATATTCAATTGTAATTGTTTCAATTACAATCATTCTATTACATATTGTATTGATTGGTTCTATACGCTTTAAGGTAGAATCATTCATATCTGTATTACTCTGATTATTGTGTTCATCTTGAATACAATTGTTTTACTTTACAATAGTATTACAATACATCATACCTTTTACATTCAATACAATTGTGGGTGTTTGTATTTGTATTAGTTTAAGATCATTTAAACTAATCTCTTTGTTACTAAAACTCAAAGTTTTTAAACCTACAATTCACCCCCCCTCTTGTATTGTTCCATCTAATAGACATATATATCTACTATTCGATCCAACACTACCTAAGATGAATCTATCATTAAATATCATAAACATGTGGCTTATTCCCTTAGTTCAACCCTAATATCTCCCTCGGGAATATTAGAATCTCTCCCTCATGAATATTAGAATACCTCCCTCAGGAATATCAAAATCATAAACACAGGAATTTCAAAATCATTCCCTCAAGAATATTAGAAATATCTCCTTAAGTATTTTCATAATCTCTCTCTTAGTAATATTATAAATCTCACCCTCATGAATAAATCACATCAGTTTCAAATAAATACAAAAGATATGCAATTGAAATCACAATTCCAAAAAAACATACCAGATATATCATCATAAGACATAATGATCAAATAATCACATTATCATTTGTCGAAAAGAATATATTCCATTACTTTAGGTTCTTAATTATCATCATACTTATATCAAACCTATTTTATTTTTCATTTAACCCTATGTTCATTTAAAAAAATCATTTTACCAAAATTAACCCATGTGATTCAACCATAAGAAATCGAACAATTTATATGTCATGACAATTCATAATATTAATCCAATAATTAATAAAATTTTCTAATTTATCATAAGGATATAATGTCAAGTAGACCAAGTCACAACAAGTTCCACGGTTGTCAAACCTATAGGGTGGCTACAATTCTCATCCTCCATGCTTATGGATCTGATGGAATTTAATGGACGGTCTAAAAATAACAATTATAATTTAACAGGGATTATTAAATTTTTTTGGTCGCACATTCAGAATGCCAGAATGATCACACATATTTCACATACTAGGGATAATTAAATAAAACCCAAGGGATAAGTTTTATAGAAACCATTTCAAATAGAGTTAACTCCAATCCAAACAAGGTCTCACAACACTACCCATGTTTCCCAAGTCCAATAGGCCCTTCCTCAAGCACTGTGAGTTCCTATATCATGCTAAAGAAACCCCAAAAATTAATTATTATTAAATTGTAATTAATTAAATTATAATAAGGAACCTATCACCCAATAGTGTAGGAAAACCATGCTGAAAGACTTACTGAACAATGTCACCTAGCTGGATCATTGAACAACTAGCATAGGGTGGTCTACAACACACTTTCCACTCCATTTAGGGAAATATCCCTTTCAAGGGTCACCCTTGAATAGTGTGTTCCTCCATCGACATAGAATATTCCCTTTTATCAAGGTTTTTCCACCTTGATGCTAAGGGATGGTAGCCATTGACAAGGCTCATCGAGCTCATACAGCATCGTCGGTGTTTATCCCGAACCATCTCGATATTTTGGGATCCTAACCCATTATAATAATAAATAAATAATTAATTATAAGGTTTATAGAAAATTAACAAATTAAATTTGAACTTATAATACTTGTAGATTAACTCACCAAGTCAAATTTTTTAGTCTAAACCATTGACAATAGGGCGTGTTCTACTCCCAACCCAACCTTGGATCCATGATTCACAAAATACCTAATTATTTATACTGATTCAACAGGCTGATAAAAATAATTTTAGGGAAAACACCTTCAAAAAATTGAAACAGAATCAAACCTCAATGGATCAACGTGTGAATGTAGATGGGCATTGTCTAGGGATCCCTTTTTTTAATGCTGGAAGGAATATATGATGAAAACTGATGATTTTCCATCTGATTTAAGAATCATATTTTAGAACATAAAAAATATGAAGAATAATTCAAGGAGAAAAGAAAAAATATATGGATTAATATTTCCATATATCACTAAGATGGATCCATCATAAGTGAAAATGCTTTAATTAAAATGGAATCAGTCTGTAGGGGCTCTTAGAAGACCAAGGCTTCGTCCCCTATTTTCTTCCATGTAAGGGGCCAAAGGGAAATTATTTTGGGGCATTTCCAAAATATTAATGTCACTTAAGAAGATCAAAAAATAATAAAATAATAATTTAATGATGTGTAATTATTCTATATCATGAAATTGTCATTTCCTATTTTTTTCTTTTATTTTCCCCAAATTTTCATCGCAAAACATTTTAAAAAAAAACTTAAATTAACATTTAATGTTGTGAAATGTTTTCATGACATGTGTTACTTTTCATGGGATGTTTACAAGGTATGTAAAATTTATAGGGTGTTTTAATATGCAGGGTGTAAAAATTTTATAGGTCGTGAATTAATTCTGGCTGTGAATTAAATTCACAAGGTCTTCCCAAAACAATTCATATCATGAATTGGGTTCATGATGTGAATTTGTTCTATAGCCATAACTCACCTCTTATTCTTGTTACACCCGTAAAACACTTAACTCATCCCAGACTTAGGTTCAATATTCCAAGTTTAAATTAAAGACAAACCAACTCAAATATTGTTGACTAAAAAAATTAAGGAGAGACATTCCATGAAAAAAAATATGGGGTCTTACAACCACCCCACCATAAAACTTCACATCCTCAAGAATCCAGGGCAATAATTTCCTAGGAAAACTCATCCTACTCATGTTTCAAAACCACACTCATAAAAACAAACTCTAATCCAGAGTGTAAAAATAGATTCCATTTCATGACCCCCAACATAAGTCATATTACTCATAAAAACTTGAGCTTGTACTCATATCCATTAATAAACCACTAAATGGTGTTCCCAGATATACATACATTCTAAAACATCACTACTTCATTAATCATTTCACAAGAAGGTTTGTGGTGCTCCCCACCATAGAAACCAACTTACTAAAACTACTTTTGAACCTTAGCATTAGCCACCATTCAGTTTCGATAAAAACACAAAACCCACATGGTCTAAAAACCCACTCTACACAACTTCTATACCACTATGTCAAACATGGACAAAACACCTTCCGAATTTGGTACTATTTCTTACCTCTGATTCTAATCCAAACTGAGGAGTATTCATTTCCCATGCATAGGGATTGCATGAACTAAAATCTCCCCATATGGTCTTAACTAAACCTCAGAATAATCCATCACACCTGAAACAACATTCCCTATCCATGGTACCAAATTTCCATGTTTTCCCAACCATTTCTCCCAAAATGGAACCTTCGTCACTTTTCATAGCATGTTTTACCACCTGAAACATGTCATAAAAAAATTTAATCGCATGTTTCACCCATGAAATATGTCACAAAATAGGGATTCTCTCCTTGAAACATGTCACAAATCATGTCTCATTCCATGAATCGTGTCATGGATCTGGTATCACCCAATAAAACACCTACCAACCACATCAAAACATTTTGAGCCCGATGTTAACGCATCGTCTCCACACAGACTTTACAATGGTCAATTCAACTAAGAAAATGACCATCCACACTTGTGGATCATCCTCCAACTACCCATGGTGGTCTCCTTGATATACTGATTTTCTTACACAACTCTATGAGCATAACACCAAAGAGGTCCTTCATCCAACTAGGTAGACATTTAGGTTTCTAGAAGTATAGCCAAATCCTAATTATCATACTCAGGATGAATTCAAGATATTGCTCATGATCATATATAAACTGAGAGTACACTAAAGTTTCATCAATGGTTACCAACAAGACCCAACCATTTTTTATTTAACCTCTTTCTAGAGGGGCAATTCAAACTCATTCAAGGGTCTTAGGCCACCCTACCATTGATCATCTGCTCATATCTATGATACCAACATTTAAGATGGAATTTTTATCCAATAATATCTAACACCACACAAATATATACCAAGATTCATGAATGTAAGTTTTCTATATCACTTCAACCAAAACATTGCTCAAATTCCTATATGTTATCCAAATGAAAAAAAGAAACACCAACATAACTAATTCATCACACCGATCTAAAAGCATCAGCTCACCATAAATGGTGTATATCACTTTAATATCTCTGAAAACAAAAGATTCTTACTCGTGATCCATCTATTCATACATCCCAAATAGTGTTTCACATATCCAATGCATTTCAACCATATTATTCTCATTAAAAACCTATGTGTTTCTCATTTACCTGCGATCATTCACTAAACTTGACTCAAAATTAAATGTGTTGTACATCTACAGAACTAGGATCAAATTACCATTTAACAAATATCTATGTCCCCTACTATATCATCCTCAACATTCCCTAAGATCCCTTAAAACTACTATTCAAAAATATTCACCTTACTATCTCCAAGACTATTCATATGACTTCCTAACTCAAGGTTTAATTCTAGTACTATAAGTGATAATCCTTAGTCAATTACATGTCAACTTCATCCACACGCTTGACCATCACTCTGTGCTTCTCTATTCATGAGCGTCCACCCACACTTTGACTATAATGCTAAAGTGTGTTCAGAATAAAGTACAATATGTCACCCTACTCATATCCTCAAGAACACACTTTGATTTTTAAAATCACTAACATGAAATGTGTTCATTTTAATAACCCTGAGCATTCATGTGCATTGATCTCAAACCCAGAAAAACCAAACACCAACTCGAGAAGGTATGAATCAAAAACTAAAGTCCTCTAGGTATCCAACCTAGCCTTACAAGTCAAGTTTCAAGAAACAAACTTGGTATGACCACTATGTCTGTAGGTCAACATCACAGAAGGTCACCACTCAAGAGGCATCAAACATGATCCCATCTCAATATCACTTAACATAAACATGTCAAAAATTATATCTATAGGTCTCCTAATTAACAGAAACAAATTCCAAACCTCCCACCCAAAACAAGGTTACTTATCCTCTATAATCACATATACAATAGACAAATCCCTGGAGGACTCAACCAAGGAACAAATCCAAAACCAATCAAGACCACTCTAAAAGGTTCAAAAGGTTTCTGCACAAAGCGCCACATCAACCCACCTCGTCAATTTCACCTCCAATTTAGGAAGACTGAGTCCTATTTCTCATTATAAAGTATCTCACATGGATCCACATAAACTAATATCAGAAATAATCCATATATAAGTTGTCCAAGATAAGTATAATTCCACCAAGTACTTAGGAAAAGGAAGTATGAGAAGTTGTATACACTTTAAAACCCATGCCTCTATTTATATTAAAATAATACACTAGAAAACCTATATTCTATATGAATCTTACTTTCTTTATATGATGTATGAGTCGCATCTTGCCTCTAAAAGTCAAGAGTAAAATAAAATCAACTGATTTACTACTTTCCAACGGTCCAAGAGTCAGATATCTATCATAAATCAAAACATCTAAACAACATGTGAATCTCCCAAGATGAAAATAAAATACAACTACAACATCACATATCGTCATAGTAATCTCATACCTGGTAATATGGAATTCCTATTTGAACAATTTTTCTCGACGAACCAACCAAACATCAATCACAGGCTCCAAAACATTCCTAAATCTCCAGTATTCTAGATCCAAATATCATAAGACAAAAGGTTAAAAATAAGCCCTGATACCACTTTGTAACATCCCAACCTGAATCACTATATAACCAATCGCCGAACCAGTTCAACACATGACCATAAGTGTGACTCCCCCAATGCCAAAGGCTACTGACTAGCTGTTGGGTTGTAATATGTTATAGTGGGGAGACTATACATGCTATATCAGAGTGTGAAATAATAAATAAATTACCAAACATCATCCATCGAAATAGGAAATTATGGTAAGAAAAGATAAATAAATATCCTACCATAATACATGAAATGTAGTAAAGACCCAAATATCCATTCTAAAATCTACAACAATCCACCCACTAGACCATCCATATATACAAACTATAATAAAAGAATATTAAAAAAATGGGATCCATGAAATCTATAAGACAAACCTTATCCAATCTCCTGATACAATCTGAGTAGTCCCACTCAAACAATATATTCTAGTATATATCAATATAGGTACCTAAAATAGACATGTGAGAGTTTCTTAGGTACCCAGGTGCAATGGAGGCCTGAGTAAGGTGTGAGTAAAATATAATAGTCCCACTCAACCAATATATTCTAGTCTTTATCCCTTATAGGTACCTAAAATAGATATGTGATAGTTTCTTGGGTACCCAAGTGCAATAGAGTCCTGAGTAAGGTGTGAGTAAAACAGAGTAGGACGACACTACCATGTATAAAAAATATAGTAAAAGAAAAATAGTGTATGAAATAAAGTGAATAACATGGTATTAATTTAATAAATTAATATTTCATGTCTAATAAACCTATTAACCCTCATGATAATGGTTAACACCCAAGTCTATCCAAACATTCATTGACATCATTCTAGGTATGTTTTTATGAGGGTAGATCCTCCTAAATCAGGATGAATCATTAGATTTGGTGGTAGATTCTCCTGTTGAGGATGAATATCTCATAACATACTATAAACAAATAACCTATTCCCTTAGGGAAAACAGAATATTTCACTTAGGTATGCCAAAATCTTACCTGTGGGTATATTAAAATCTCTCCTTTATGCGTATCAAAATCTCACACTCAGCCATATTAGAATCTCACCCTGAGGATCATCATAATCTCTCCCTCATGCATATTAGAAATATCTCCCTCATCCATTTCAGGATCTCACCATCAAGCATATTGGAAATCTATCCCTCAGGCATCAATCACATCATTTTCAAATAAACACAAAACACATACAAGAAAAATCACATGTCCAAAACATACATACTAGATATATCATCATAAGACACAATGATCAATTAATAAAATTATCATTTGACTCACCAAATATATTCCATTAATTCATATTCATAATCACCGTCATAATTATATCAAACGAATTTCATTTATAATTTAACCCCAATTTAATTTAACATATAATTCAACCAAAATTAAATGAGGTGATTCTATCATAACAAATCATACAATTTATATGTCATTCCAATTCATAGGATTAATCCATACCGGGTCTAACAACATTACCCATGTTTCCCATGTCCATTCAGTGATTCCTTGAGCATTGTGAGTTCCTATATCATGCCAAAGAAACCTAAAAAATTAATTATAATTCATTTATAATTAATTAAACTGTTACAAGTAACCTCGCACCCAAAAATTTAGGACAACCATGTCGAAAGACTTACCAAATAATGACACCAAGTCGAATCAATAACCAGCCAGCCCAGGGTGGTCTGTAGTGCACTTCTGGCTCCATTTAGGAAAAAATACCTTTGATAGATATCCCTTAAAAGACATGAATGTGCATCAACATATGATATCTCTTTTTATCGATTCTTTTACACCTTGACACTAAGGGTTGGCAGCTACTTCTAAGGTCCATAGAGCTCTTACAGCATCATCTTTGTTTATCCCAAACCATCTCAACATTTTGTGTTCCAAAACCTTGAGAATAATCAATAATTAATATATTCTAATTATTATAATTAATTAAATAATTAAATTCAAATGTGGTATACTTCTATATTAACTTATCAGGTAAACTTTCTGAGCTAAAACGATCGACAATAGGGTGTGTTCTACTCCTGATGAAACCCTGAATCTAGGCTCCAGAAAATCCCCAACAATTTATACCAATTCAAAAGCTAATAAAAATCAATTTAGGGAAAATAAAATTGGAAAATTGGAATATATTCAAACCTAAATGGGTTGACATGTGAACACAGATGGACATCATCTCAGGATCCTTTTTTCAAGGTCATAAGGAATCTCTGATGAAAACCAATGATTTTACATATGATTTAACAATAATATTTTATCCATCCAAAATATGAAGAATATTTCTAGGATAAAAGGAAAAATATATGGATTTAAAATTATATATCTCTCCAAGTTTAATACATTGCATCTGACAGCACTTCAATTGGAAAAGAAATGAGTCTGTAGGGCCTCCCTAAAGACCAAGCCTTCATCTCCCATTGTTTTCTGTGTGAGGGGTTAAAGGGAAATTATTTTGGAGAATTTCAAAAATATTCTCATCACAAAAGATTCTATAAAAAACTTCCAATTTTTTTTTCATGATGTCTAAATATTCCACATTGTGAAATTATTATTTTCTATTTTTTTTCTTTTTCCCAAAAATTTCCATCACATCATATTTAAAAAAACATAAATTAACATTTCACATGGTGAAATGTTTTCATGACATGTGTTAATTTTTGTGGGATGTTTACAGGATGTGTAAAATTTATAAGGTTTGTAAATTCTATAGGGTGTGAATTAATTTAGTCTGTGAATTAAATTCACAAGGTCTTATCAAAATAATTCACATTGTGAATTGGGTTCATGATGTGAATTTTTTCTACAGTTAGAACTCAACTCTTAATCCTACCATACCCCTACAATAGTTAATCCATCCCAAACCTAGGCTCTTCAATCCAAGTTTAAATTAAAGATAACCCAACAAAAATATAGTTAACCAAACAAAAAATTAAATTGAGACGTGCTTAGAAAAATATACACGGTCTTACAAAGAATATAATATTTTTGTATAGATTATACATGGATGGATTTTAAAAACAATCAGTAATGAAAGTTTCTAATTTTATAAATATATCATCAGTTATAGGATGTAGAATTTAAATCATATTTATTATTTACTATAATATAAAAATTCATACATGGAATTAGATAATGAATCATGTACACATGACTCATATCACACCCAGTTATGTAATCATTACCTAGGTCATGTAATGGAGTGTTATTTTACAAAATTATACAAATAATTATATTTAAATTATTTCAAACTAAAATCTTGGGATATATTATATACTTGTTTCCTAGGATAAATAACCAATTCTCCATTTGTAGTAAAATGTGAAAGAGTTTTAGATATTTCAAAATTAGTTTATACAAATATGTGTGTAGATTTTATATTAGAAGCTAGAGGTGGAGACACATACTTAATAAATTTTATCAATGAATTTAGAAGATATGGATATAAATAATTTATGAGGTATAAGTCTGATTACATTAAGAAATTTAAGGAATATAATAATGAAGTGTCGAATTATCTTGGTAAGAATATAAGAAAACTCTAATCAGAATAAGGTGGGGAGTATCTTAATAAATATTTCAATGATTATCTTAAAGTGTTTGGGATATTATCCCAACTAAATCATCCTTATACATAATAGTGTAATGGTTCCAATAAAAGGAGGGGAAAATTTTAGATATGGTATGATTGATGATGGGTCACCTAAGTCTTCCATCATTTGTTTAGGGATATTCATTACATATAGTAGCACACACATTAAAATAAGTTCCAAATAAAGCATAAAAAATTATTATATATGAGTTATGGTATGAGGACAAATTTTTTATTTCATGTTTATATGTGTGGGTATATTAATAGTTTTTTGAGTCTAAATATAGAAACAAAATTGCATCTAAGGGTATAAAGTGTATCTTTATAGGATATCTAAAGGAAACAAGGGGATATTATCTATATGATCCATTAGATAAAAAAATCAAGGCAAGACACATCATGTTCCTTGGAAGGGAGTGCCCCTTTAAAATGGATCATTAGAGTAAGAATGGATTTGATAAATTCAATGCTCAATATATACAAGAGTTGGCATAATAAATAATTTCACAAGACCTAATGGAAGAAGTTGTTCAAAAGGAACAAGTTCTATATAGGAGCACCAAATATGTTAGAGAACTAGAGAGACATGTTTTTCTAGCAACCAGGTAATTTGACATGTTATTAGTTGAAAAATGATGAAGATTTGTCCTAAAGTAAGTAGTAAATTTCTCATAAGTTAAAAAGTGTAAAGAATTCAGGAATTCTAAAATTATTTCTATGTACAAGAACCAAGAATTGGTTTGATAGATCCTCCAATTAATGTAAATATTGGTTGGTGAAAATGGGTATTCAAAATTATATAGGAAATGAATAGTAAATTAAATACCTATAAACCATGACTAGTTGATAAAGGTTTTAATTAATGTTAATGAATAGACTATGATAAAACATTTTCACATATCTCTATGTTAAAATATATTATAATTATACATGTTACAACATTTTACCATTAGATATCCATATGACATGACCAGAAAGGTTTGTGGCACTAAAGGATACTAATGAGGTGTACAATTTGTAGTGATCCATTTAGGGGTTTAAGTAAGAATCAAGATCATGTAACATTCATTTTCATGAATACATAATAGAATTTGGTTTCATAATGATTGAATGTGATCCACTTGTCTAAAATATGATTAATGGGAGTGGATTAGTTTTCTCAGTAGTATATTTTGATGTTATATTACTAATGATAAACAAGATACCAATCTTACAATAATTTAAGACATATTTAAAAAAATACATCTTTATGAAATACATGGGTGAAGAAGCCAGAATTTTAGGGATAAAAATCCATTGTGATAGATCTATAATGATTCTTGGACTATTTCAATGTACATATATTCGTAGCTTATTAAATAGATTCAATATAGATAAATCATAGAGGGGATTATAGAGAATGTCACATGGTATACATGAATCTAATAAAATATTTCCTTAAACATTAGATGGGAAGTGATACAGAGGTAGGGAGGGAGAGGGAGAGAGAGAGAGATAGTGGGAGAGAGGTAGGGAGGGATGGAATAAGTAGAATTATATATATGATAGTTGTTGGATATATCATGTATTTAAATTTATGTACTATGATTGATGTTTCCTACACCTTGAGCATAGTAGGAAGATATCAAAAAGACCATCGTGAGACAAACTGGTTAGTTGAAAAGACTATCTTGAAGTTCCTAAGGTGTGAAAAAGATATATTCTTTGTTTATAGAGGAAATGAGGAACTATTTTTTAGGGTATACATAGTTCCTAGTTTCTAGATAGATCAAAATGATATAAGATCTTAGTACATATATATGTATTTCCTTAATATTGTAGTTGTGAGATGGAAGAGTTTTAAGAAGATAGTGTCTTGTGAATTTTTAGTATAATTCATGTATATTGTTGCTTCTGATGCAGTTAAAGAAGAAATGTGGATACGAAAAATCATCCAAGATCTTAATGTCATGACGAGAAGTTAAGATGTTATCACTTTGTATTATAATAATACTATAGTAGTGGTTCTATCCAATAATCCCATGTCACATTAATAGAATAAGAATATACATTGAAAGTATCACATAATGAGGGATTTTACACAAATGGGTGATGTCACAATAAGAAAAGTACTCATATAATAGAATGTGTTAGGTCTATTAATTAAAGCTTTATCTCAGTAGAATCATAAATATATCATGAGAGATAGTGGAATAAATATTGTTACTAATTGATTCTAGTGAAAGTGGGAGTTTTTTGGAGTTAGTTCCATAGAAAAACTAAATTTTTAGTTTTTATTACCTAAATATTAGTAAATATTTTATCATATTTTGATTATTATTCTATGTAACATCAATGTGATAATGTTCTTAGAGTATCTGTCTCATCAAAATGTTATTGTAGTTCCCCTCTATAATAGGACCTAGAACATATATGAAAATATTATTAAAAATATGTCTTATGGTTTAGATAACTTCTTTCTAAGTAGATGCATTTTATGTTTGATTATTTGGTGTTGGAGGTGCATAATATATTGTGAATTATTATAAATTATGTACTTGTTAATCTCTAAAAAGGGAGGTTATGATGAAAATACCAATAATACAAATTCCACATTTTATATTTATCATTGGATATTCCTATTTGTGGATGTGTGTATTGGTTGTTTGACTTGAGATTATTATTAATGTATATCATGAATCGTGCACTTTTATATATGGACAAAAACTATGACAACATATGCTCATAATAAGGTAGCATAGTTTGGGTGTGACATTACAGACATGAAATTAATTAAATAAGTTAAGAAAATATTTTTTCTCCTAATAAGGTAATGGAATACGATATATTTAGCCATTTTATTTGAATATAAATGTCTAATTAAATCCATGGCCATGCTAGTTCTTCCATGAGTTCATTATGGGAAGTGGAAGAAAGGTAAATATTGCATATTGGGTTATGAAACAAGTATTCATCCTATATTATGAGATATTTATATAAATAGATTATATTATATAGTATAATTCATAGGGATGTTGTCATGGTTATGACATATCCATATCTATATTAGGGACATGATGTATTTCCTTATTCTACCCTTGGTCTATGAATATGATTCACTAAATCGGGATAAGGGCCTAGAGGGTCACACACAAAGTGTATCAATAAGTTCCACCATTGTTGATGAATTAGAGTTTATAAAACAATAGTCCCCATGTGCAGAAGTTAGTGAACATTTGAGTGTGATTGATTGTATGTAAATTAATTCAATTACATTATTCAAGTTTAGAATAATGATAATTGAATTTATTTTAAATGTTATTTAAAATTTATTTAATTATAAAAATGAATATGATAAAGTATTTTTTTATTAATGAATGATAGTCTTCAAGGATTTTTAAATAATTATATCATAAATAAGATGATTTAATATATCTTAGTCCATCATGTGGCATTTAATAGTGTCATAAATTAGTAGTGAAATATTTATGACATGCATGGTATATTTATTTAATTATTCATGTCATTTTTTCTATTTTGGGGGCTTAAATCATTGAATGGTCTTAAGTGAAATTTTGGAAAGTTAAAAATAAATAATTAAAAGAGGAATGAGATCAGTTAATAGATCTTATTCCATCATGTGTCATTTAATATTGTCACAAATTAGTGGTGAAATATGTATGACATGTATGAATAATTAACTTATTTATTCATGTCATTTTTTACTGATTTAACAGTCTTAACTTATCCAATTGGATTATGTGAAATTTTGGAAAGTTAAACCTAACTATTTAAGCTCATTGTTTTCTCATGAATAGTGTGAGAATTTATTTTCACTGGTTTGGAGGTATTTTTTCCTATCCTCCATCTACTCATTATTTTCAAGGGAAAACCCAAATTGAAGATCAAGAATGTATAGATACATGTTCAAAGATCAATCACATGATCTTATGGTGATCAAAAAATTACAATAAGACACTTTTTTCCATTTTATCACCTGGAAATTGAAGAATGGTGTTTGAGGTATTGTGGTACATTTGGGGATGATCTAGAGGGAATCTCATTTAGTATCTTCAAGATAATATGATCTAGAGATGATCATATTACACTAGTATTAAACCCTTCAATCAAGGAACTATTTTTATTCCATTTTTAAAATTTAAATAAATTTCATGAGACCCTCATAATGAATCATGTATTTTTATACTAGATACAGTGTCTTGGGATATATTTAGTGTAAAAAAATTAAATTTTAACCTTTTACATGCTTCTACAACATACTAGATTCCTTTAATTTTTTAATTCAATAATAATATAAATGATATATTTTGATTAATATATTATACTCAATCATGAAATCAAATTTTAAGTATAACCATAAAATACATACGTGAAAAATAAAATATCATCATTCTCTTAGGAATTGTAAAACTAATTTGGGTGAAACAATTTTTTTAATAGAGTTTTCAAAAAGAATAGGTAAACTAGGTATTATATAATTTTCATTAAAATAATAAATTGTATTAAATCATATATTTTAAGTTAGTTTAATTTATTATTTATTATTATAGAAGGGGTAATAGGAGAATCAGAATGAAAATGTGTGTTTTGAAATGCATATTTTCAACATTGTAATGACTTATAAAAAAGGGTTTGTAGAAAAAAAAGTGATCATAGAATGTATAAAAAAGGAATTAATAACATTTTAATAGAACCATGGTTGTATAATATGTATTGGTTTAAAATAGTTTTAAATCATAAGTATCGTAAATAAAACAAGATACTTTATAACTCTTGCCTTTCTCTTTGTGTTGCATCATTTGGATTGAGACAAAGTGAAACATCTATGTCCTTATGAAACTGATTAAAGGTGGAATATATTAATTTTTTTCAATGATAACATGAAACTATTTAAAATTTTCATTATATTTGATGTTTCATCTTTTAATTTTGTATTTTGTTAAAAATTTAGATTTTTGAGGTAGAACATAATGTGTTTCAATATATTGTTTGAAGTTGGATAGGTGATAAAATTATTCAAGAAGTCTAGATATGGGTGCCACATATATAATTTTGTTTCAAATAAAAATATATACCTAGTGGTTTCTCATTGGGTACCCAGTGGGATTTGTAGAATACTGGGTGTCCTGACAGTTCCATCAGTTTTCTAGTGGCACTCAGTTAGTACTCGGTGGTCCCAAGTTGATTTTCCCTTTTTAAAAGGGTACTTTATTTTTTTAATTTATTTATTATTACCCCAAATTGGGGTACCCTTTAGTTATTTCTCCACTTTTATGGTTGTGAGATCATTCTTATCTCTTCTAGGGGTTCTTCTACTCCTTCCTCAACTTCCTCCAATCAAGGGAAATCTGAGGGATCCTTCTTCCAAAAAATTAAAGGTAATCCTTTCCCACTTATCCCATATCCTCCTATACTACCTTACCCATTCTTCTCTTCTATATATTTTGGGTATTTCTCAAGATATTTATTAATTACATGGTATAATCACATTTCATTAGGGTCCTTATGCATTCTTTGAATAAAAGAAGTCCTCATGAATGGTTTTACCTCTTTTTATCCTTCTTTATATGAAATGGTTTAAGCTTATTTAATTGTAGATTTATTATGATTTTTGGTTAGGAATTAATTTGTTTTGGAAACAAAAATTGGGTATTTAGGTTGTTATAGTGTTTAATGGATTTTATAGAGATTATGCCTAGTTTTTTTAGGATTTTATTTCTTTAAATATTATAATTAGTTTGTTAGAGTCATTAAATTATGGGTTTTTTATTAATTATTCATAGAGCCTATTTTGTGATATTTGGATAATAACATGATGATCAATTTACTTCTAAAACTTATTAATGATTTAGGTAGGTGGTTATCAACCATTTAGGGAATTTTTAGGATATGACTCAGACATCTCTACAATTTGTTTTCCAAAGATTAATAATAAACCTTAATATTGTTTTTGGAATTATGAATTGATAGTTTCTAAAATAATATTTTATTATTTCAAGTAAAATACATTTTCTATATTTAACGACTTATTATAAAAAGGTTTAAAATAAATTCTATAAAACTTATGGTTTACAATTAGTGGTGAAATAATTTTTAATAAACTTTAAATTATGAAATTATTAATTTTTTTCATTAATTCCATTATTTTATTTTCTTAAAATTATTAAGAAAAGTTAATTTATTTATTTCAAAAAAATTATAGACATGGGAATCATTTTTTCCTCATTATCAATTATTGTATTTCCCTTCAAATGTGTGTGAAGATCCCAAATAAGAGTGGAATTAGTTGGAAATGGATCAATATGTGTTTAATAGAGTAATGGGGTGGCGATTCGTAGGGGATTTTTATGGATTAAAGAGTTGGAAATATATTTCATGATTTATAAATAATCCATATGAGTCTATAACATATTTAAAGTTATAACATGATTAACGGTAATTTACTTTAAGTCTCTTGGCTTGGTGACCATATTTAGAGAACTCCAAAACTAAGTGGAATTATATCTATCGATTATTGTTCGGTTCTTTAAATGATCATGACTTGTGCTCAATGTGTTTGAGGAATTCACATTATTTAAAAAATTAAGATATTTGAAGTCCATAAAAAATAATATATTTTTACGTGAATATTATTTAAGGAGACGACCTTGGATATATGGTTTTATTTATATTTGAATTCATATTTTACTTAGTATTTTACTAAGTGTTTTTATTTAATATTCCCAAAAAATTAGGCCAAAGACAACCATAGGACCCAGGTGAAGCCACCGCCTAGGTGAGCACTAGAGTGATCCATAGTTAGTCCATATATGGAATTAGAGGATTTATAGTAGATATTGAATTCATAAATGTGTGAATAGGTATGAACGGATCACATGAATAGCGCATGGCAGTGCACATGGGGTACAAACAATAATGGAAGTGCGTTGTAATATGGAGGTGAAACCCATGAGCTAAGTATGTGTGAGTGTATCTGAGAGCCCCCCAGTGCTATGTATAAAGGGATGATGCCACATATTGGGGAATTAATCAAATCCAAAATGGTTGAAATTTCAATGTGGGATAACCACTTATATGGTCATTATTCCTCCAAAAAAATATACAGACATAATCCAAGAAAATTGAAATGATTTCATGTGTCTATCATCTTTTTTCGTCAAGGTATACGTCTATATGAAAACTATTAAACCAATTTCATGTATGAATTTTACCACATAGCTACATAATACAATGATCAACCTCACCATGACCTAATTCATGAAGCGAGACTAACCTAATATGAGTTGAGATGAACCAACCATAATAACCTTGGTGTATGAAGCTTCGTAGGTACAAACCTTGAACTATTGCATGATCTATGAAGCCACAATCAATGAATCAACCATATAAAGGACGTTACATCAACCAAATGGGTCATCCCTATCGCATAAGTAACATAATCTACCACATGAATTATTGTCATCGATCACATGCACAATAATGGTAGAGGAAGTACAACACAAACAAGATGAAGATGTTGTATGATTTGAGATACTTCATGATGAATTCTAAGCTACCACATGAGAAAATGAGGTGACTAATTTAAGTGCAGATACACAGTTGATGTACCAACCACATAAAGGACATAGGAGCTACAACATGAGTAACTCAAACTATAACATTATTTAAGAGCAGATATTTTGTAAGGTCGTGAACTTAAAAGGATTTTTCAGGAGATGCATATGGCTGACCAAAAGCTAATTTCAGGCATCATGGTAGATGTACTTACTATGTGTTGTGTAATTTACCATGAGAATCATGAGATGAAGTTTCAATGTGTTTGAAAATTGAAAAAAAGTGTTGCAATTTGTGTTGTATTCAACCTTAAGATGAGATTTCAAATGAGAAAAACAAAGTATCAAAAATTCTGTAAGATCACAGTGATTAGATGAATATTATACCTTGAGTAAAGTGTGATGTAGTAAAAATAAATGAAATATTTCTTGAATTGTTACAAATAACTAAATCCAAGTCAACTAAGATCTGGAAGGAGTATTTGGATGATGAGTAGGTGTGTTAAAAACAATTATACACATATGTAGTTTCACTTACATGTATATAAATCAAATAAAGAAGAATATACTTCTTCAAGATTCCTAATAATAAATATTTGGATGCATGTCAAAGTTTGAGAAATAAATATAGTGACTCGAATATCATGGGATAATTTTGATTCCTTTTATTTGTGAGATTAATAAAACACATTCATTCAAGTGTGTTAATGGATTAATAAGAAACCCATGTTATGAAAATGAGAATGCGGGAATTATCATGAGGTGTTTACTATGGATCCATGCATGCATCTAAAATCAAATTTAATACTGGGGATATTTTCATGAAGAATATGTAGAATCCATGTGAAATAAAGTTTCATCAATATACAGTATGTTTTACAAACCTAAAACATATTGGTCAATGAGGATCATTTGAAAACCATGTAAAAGGGGATGAGAACACCTGATTATTCTGGGTATTTAAATGAGTAGAATAATATGTTAATTTTGATGAGTTTATTCTATAAGAAGAAAATTTTAGAGAGTTTTGTTATTTATTATCCATTTTAAGAAGGATAATAAGTCCCAAACCTTTCATCTATTTCAAGATAGATTAAATGAGTAATAATTTTGGGATGTTAAACATTAATTAATAACCAAATAAATAAGGAAATGATTCAAATTCATTGATATGATTAAAAATGAGGGAAAACACCTCTTACAAATAATGATAATTAATTTTAATTAATATAAATGATATTATGATGTATTTATTTATATATTTGATTAAATAAATATGTTTGATCCTTGAAAATATTTTTTGATAGAACTTTCCAAGCACTTTGTAAGAGTTATAATAGTTAATGAAATATATTTATCAATGGAAAATAAGGCAGAGGAGAACCCATATTACTCATGATATGGTGAATATTCTCAAAAACAAAGGTTCCACTAATGTTATTCAATATTGTACATAGAAATTTGCATTAATATAATATACTTGTGGATGAAGATCAATTCAAAATTGGTGGAAAAGTGACCCATAACATATCAAGATCATTCTATCAGTATATAAACACTAGAGGATATTGTGACTGGGGTGTATAACTAGTTGTTGGAGAATTATAGTTGGAATGTATAAATAAATACATTATTTATGGGATTAGGGTGTATAAATTGTTCCTATTTTATCCACTTATAGATTTAGTGGAGAATTGTTAATGGGGTGTATAACCAATATGGAAAAGAGTAGTATTTTACATCTAAGCTTATAAATATCGTGTGTTGTGTTCTCTCTTATTACAAATAGATAAAACATGAGGATATGAGATATAATAGAGTGTGTCATAAACTTTAATAGGTTAAATATTTTGAATATTATAAGAGAAATAATTCATAAAAGGAAACCACTGATCCACCCCCCCCTCATGGTCAACCATCCTAAGGTTCTACAAGTGGTATAAAATCTAAGGTACCCTTTAAAGATCTAATAAGAATCCTAAGATGTGGAGAATATTAATTAAATAAATAGTTGAGGTGTTTCTACATTCTATGGGAAGATTTATCATAGATATAGAAATAAGATATTACCCTACCTTCTAAATCAAGGCCTAGAAGTGATAAATTATGCAATATTTGGGTTTCTACCTATTGTTTAAGACATTTTTATGACTCAATATGATAAGAGAATTGTAGAGATATATGGAAATGCTTAAAATTTTATCTTAGTGTCTCTATCGAAAAAAATTTATACCTAGTTCATGGGTTTTTAAACTACAAATGAGATATGGTAAAAATTAAAGTGGTGTAACGAAGGAAACAAAAAAGTAAAATAATCCAAGCTAAAAGTTTGGAGGATCCAATTTAAAGAAATAAATATAGATGATGATGAGATCCTTGATGACTACATTAAAAGGTCCAATGACATTATGAGAAACATTCATGGCTTTGGTGAGAAGCTAGAATATTACATCATTTTTAGAAAATTGATAATGCATTTTCTATATTGGTGTGATTTAAAAATATTATCCATAGAAGAAATAGATGATTTAACACTAGTTTAGTTACATAACAATCTCATACCTTATGAGATTTGGAAAATTCTTTCTTTAAAAAAAAGACGATATGTATTTTGAGGTAATGAGAAAATGAAAAGTTAAATAATAATATACAACTGGAAAAAAACATTTAGATATTGAGGGTGATGAAGGGATTGAGGAGGTTATTTACCTTATATTAGAAGGGTTAAAAGGGAAAGTGGAAAGAAAAAGGAAAAAAATTCTAGAACTTTGAAGCCATTGGGAACTTTGCCTATTATTGTCTAAAGATAAAGACAATGTAATTTGAGTCTGATATGGAAAGTGAGAAACTTAAAATATTGAAAAACTATAAAAAGAAAAAGAATAATTCTAGTAGTATAAAAATGAAATTAATGAGGCAAAAGGAGAATGATAATTCATATTTAAGTAGATATTAATATGATGAGATTAATTAATTTTATAAAATTTAAAAGGGGTTTTATTCATCATGTAGTGATGATTATGGAGAATAAAGTATAAAACTAGAAAATAAATTAAATAATGATTTAGAAGAATGTATTCAGAATATTCCTAAGATCAGGAAATAAAAAAATAATAAAGGAGAAAAATAATGTTGCTATATAAAAGGAAGATATAATCAAGAAGGAATAAGTCTATGTTGATGATATCAGAATGTAAAAGATAAAGGTGGATGTGAAATAAAATATAGTGTGTGTCCTTAAAGAAAATTTGACTCATAAAGGATAAGAGTTTTTTGAGACACCTTACAAATGTTTCATGATTCATCATGAGTAAAAAAAGGAAATATAAGAATTCAATAAATCAATATAGGTTAATTATAAATCTTATTAATCTAGAGAGATGAATTGTTCTAACATTTAGGTAAAATATAGATCTTTTGAATCTCAAGATAGATATGTTATAATTAATTGTACAGGTCTTAGAAACAAACCTATACAGATTTTGACTAAGAAAGATATTGAGGTATATTAGTTCCCATTAAATAAAGAAAGGATTTCAAGAAAACAAAAAATATTAAGGAAAAAATAAGTCTCAAACTCAATAATCTCATGGGCAATAAAATTCTTTATATATACATTATCAAGGAGGGAGATAAAAATTAAAATCCTATTGTTGGTTTTGTGGAAGGTATGGACACAAATCCTCTTCTTGTTGGTATAATATATATTTTTCAATAATTGGTCAAGAACCAAGGGAGATATCAGATAGAAAAATGAGAGATAATACTCAAAGGAAATAATATGTGACCAGAAATTCAAAAACAATTCGCATAGAATAGGTTTCATGTTCTAGAATAAATATGTATAAAATCTTGTGAATATATTCACAAGGATGAATTTTTTATAAATAGGTTTCTATAAAAAGTTTAATATTATATGAGGAGGAAATAAGTTCAAAAAGTAAGAGTTAGAAGGTTATTTTCTACTAAGACTGCAAATAAGTTAAGTTGAAATCATGATAAGGTTAATAATTTAATGAAATAGTGCCTAATTGTTTAGTTATGTTAACTGAAATTGGATAAATAATTGGAGGAATTTGAAAAACTTTTCCCAGAAAAAATGGAAGGAAAAGGTTCAATAATATAAAGTCAAGGTGTATGGTAAGTCATCAACAAATGGTGACTTAAAAATATATAAGAGGTGTGAGAGATGTGAGAAATTTGGGTATGGTTCAAAGGATTATGTGACAATCCTACCAGAATAGAAGGAAAGAATAAATATTATTATGAAAGAAAAATGAAATGTAATTGCCTTATCATATGAGGTAAATAAAACTACTCAAAAGAAATATATGATCACAAAATATTTTGAGTATGATGAAAAGTGGAAAATTAATAATAAAGGAATGAGTAAGAAGCATAAAGTGAGAGGAAACTATTAGCCCAAGTGTTTATTATGAGAAAAAAGGTCCCTCCTAATGTGTTCTTAAAGATTTTTCCAAATACCATGAAGATAAAATTAGTGCATCCCTTGAGAGGGACAAATGTTGAAATGGAATTTTTGCTTTATTTAATTCTTGTTAATTTGTTAATTCTTGATATAATTAAAAAATGTAATAATAAGGTACTAAATCTTACTTAAAACCACTGTTTTTAGTGTATCAATCATGTTTGTTAATGGGGGTTATTATTGATAAAAGGTTGAAAAAATGGGGAGTTTCATATCTTTCACTTGAAAATTCTGATGTTTTTACTAAAGTGTGAAGTATTATATGGTTCTTTATAAATATATTGTATATAGACCCTAATTGTGAAATGTGTTTTATAAGAATGATATCATGTGTAAGGAAGTTTATAAACAATGTAGACAACCCTGGTTTTGTATCTCTTGTAATATGAATCAGGTTAGCCCACATAGACCTATAGTAGACCAACTAAAGACCTTTTTATAATATAATCATGTGGTATCATAATTCTCTAGGATATAAAAAAGGGGTAAGAGTTTGTTAGTTCCTTAAAAGTTGTAAGAATAGATGAGAAGACCCTTACAATGACCTTTGAATTTATCATCAATAAAGTTGAGAATAAAGAATCCATAAGATCATACAAATTGTATTTAATGAGTATTTCTATTTTCAATAAATTCAAAGGGGGAGATTGAAGAGACCAAATAAATGTTACCTTAGATATTAATGAATCAATATTTTTCTGACAAAGAAATGAGGTGATGATTATTATGTGATTATTATGGATTCAAGAGTATGAATTGTATGTTATGATTGGTAAATATACCGTGTAATTTCATAAGAAATTTAAGGTGCTTCCATGATTAATGGAAAAGGTTTGTGAGGTTTCTAGCTTAAAAAATATTTGGAGAAGTCCAAAACTATGTGACATTATATCTATTGATTATTGATATTTTATTTTAGAGATCCTGACGTGTTCTCAAGAAGTTTAAGGGATTCACATTGTTTACAACATAAATATATGTGAATTCCATATAGATATAATATATGTCTACATGAATACTATTAGAGGATAATTCATTGGATATATATTTTTATTTATAGTGGGGTTGATATTTTACATAGTATTTTACTATGTGTTTTTATTTGAGATTCCCAAAAATTGAACTTGGGATAACCATAGGGCCCAAGTGCATCCACCGCCTAGGTCTGTTATTTTAGAGATCGTGACATTTTCTCAAGGGGTTTAATGGATTCACAACATTTACAACATAAATATATGTAAATTACATATAGATATAATATATGTTTACATGAATATTATTATAGGAGAAGTCATTGGGTATATATTTTTATTTATAGTGGGATTGATATTTTACAAAGTCTTTTATTATTTGTTTTTATTTGAGACTTCCAAAAATTGAACTTGGGATAAACATAGGACCCAAGTGCATCCACAGCCTAGGTCTGTTATTTTAGAGATCATGACATATTCTCAAAGAGTTTAAGGGATTCACATTGTTTACAACATAAATATATATAATGTCCATATAGATATAATATATGTTTACATGAATATTATTAGAGGATAATTAATTGGATATATATTTTTATTTATAGTGGGATTGATATTTTATATAGTATTTTACTATGTGTTTTTATTTGAGATTCCCAAAAATTGAACTAGGGATAACCATAGGACCCAAGTGCATCCACTGCCTAGGTCAGTTATTTTAGAGATCATGACATGTTCTCAAAGAGTTTAAGGGATTCACATTGTTTACAATATAAATATATGTGAAGGCCATATAGATATAATATATGTTTACATGAATATTATTAGAGGAGAATTCATTAGATATATATATTTTTATTTATAGTGGGATTGAGATTTTACAGATTATTTTACTATGTGTTTTTATTTGAGATTCCCAAAAATAGAACTTGAGATAACCATAGGACCCAAGTGCATCCACTTCCTTGGTCTGTTTGTTTAGATATCATGACATGTTATCAAGGACTTTAAGGTATTCACATTGTTTACAACATAAATTTATGTGAAGGACATATAGATATAATATATGTTTACATGAATATTATTAGAGGAGAATTAATTGGATATATATTTGTATTTATAGTGGGATTGATATTTTACATAGTATTTTACTATGTTTTTATTTGAGATTCCCAAAAATTGAACTTGGGATAACCATAGGACCCAAGTGCATCCACTGCCTAGGTCTGTTATTTTAGAGATCATGACATGTTCTCAAGGATTTTATGGGTTTCACATTGTTTACAACATAAATATATGTTAATTCAATATATATATTTAATATATGTTAACATGATTATTATTAGAGGATAATTCATTGGATATATATTTTTATTTATAGTGGGATTGATATTTTACATAGTATTTTACTCGGTGTTTTAATTTGATATTAAAAAAATGAACTTGGGATAACCATAGATATAATATATGTTTACATTAATATTATTATATGAGAATTAATTGGATATATATTTTTATTTATATTGGGATTTATATTTTACATAGTATTTTACTATGTTTTTTTTTTGAAATTCTCAAAAATTAAACATGGGATAACCATAGGACCCAAGTGCATCCAATGCTTAAGTCTATTATTCTAGAGATCATGAAATGTTATCAATGAGTTTAAGGTATTCACATTGTTTACAACATAAATTTATGTGAATTCCATAGAGATATAATACATGTTTACATGAATATTATTAGAGGATAAGTCATTGGATATATATTTATATTTATAGTGGGATTGATATTTTACATAGTATTTTACTATGTATTTTTATTTGATATTCCCAAAAAAAGAACTTGGGATAACCATAGATATAATATATGTTTACATAAATATTATTAGAGGATAAGTCATTGGATATATATTTTTATTTATAGTGGGATTTATATTTTATATAGTATTTTACTAGGTGTTTTTATTTAAGATTTACAAAAATTGAACTTTGGATAACCATAGGACCGAAGTGCATCCACTTCCTAGGTTTGTTATTTTAGAGATCATGAAATGTTATCAAGGAGTTTAAGGTGTTCACATTGTTTACAACATAAATTTATGTTAATTATGTATAGATAAAATATATGTTTACATGAATATTATTAGAGTATAAGTCATTGGATATATATTTTTATTTCTAGTGGGATTGATATTTTATATAGTATTTTACTGCGTGTTTTTATTTGAGATTCCCAAAAATTGAAATTGAGATAACCATAGGAACTAAGTGCATCCACTTCCTAGGTCTGTTATTTTAGAGATCATGACATGTTCTTAATGAGTTTAAGGTATTCACATTGTTTACAACATAAATATATGTGAAGGTCATATAGATATAGTATATGTTTACATGAATATTATTGGAGGAGAAGTCATTAGATATATATTTTTATTTATAGTGGGATTGATATTTTACATATTATTTTACTAAGTGTTTTTATTTTAGATTCCCAAAAATTGAACTTGGAAAAACCATAGGACCCAAGTGCATCCACTGCCTCGGTCTATTATTTTAGAGATTATGACATGTTCTCAAGGAGTTTAAGGGATTCACATTGTTTACAACATAAACATATGTAAAGGCCATATAGATATAATATATGTTTACATGAAAATTATTATAAGAGAATAAATTTGATTTTTATTTTTATTTATAGGTGGATTGATATTTTACATAGTATTTTACTATGAGTTTTTATTTGAGATTCCCAAAAATTGAACTTGGGACAACCATAGGACCCAAGTGCATCCACTACCTACATCTGTTATTTTAGAGATCATGACATGTTCTCAAGAAGTTTATGTTATTCACATTGTTGATAATATAAATTTATGTGAATTCCATATAGATATAATATATGTTTACATGAATATTATTAGAGGATAAGTCATTGGATATATATTTTTATTTATAGTGGTATTGATATTTTAAATATAATTTTACTATGTTTTTTTTGAGATTCCCCAAAATTGAACTTGGGATAACCATAGGACCCAAGTGCATCCACAACCTAGGTATGTTATTTTATAGATCATGACATGTTATCAAGAAGTTTAAGGGATTCACATTGTTTACTAAATAAATATATGTGAATTTCGTATAGATATAATATAAGTTTACATCAATATTATTAGAGTAGAAGTCATTGGATATATATTTTTATTTATTGTGGGATTGATATTTTACATAGTATTTTACTGTGTGTTTTTATTTGATATTCCCAAAAAATGAACTTGGGATAACCATAGATATAATATATTTTTACATGAATATTATTATAGGAGAATTCATTGGATATATATTTTTATTTATAGTGAGATTGATATTTTACATAGTATTTTACTATGTGTTTTTATTTGAGATTCCGAAAAAGTGAACTTGGGATAACCACAGGACCCAAGTGCATCCACTACCTAGGTCTGTTATTTTAGAGATCATGAAATTTTCTCAAGGATTTTAAGTTATTCACAATGTTTACAACATAAATTTATGTGAATTCCATATAAATATAATATATGTTTACATGAATATTATTAGATGAAAAGTCATTGGATATATATTTTTATTTATAGTGGGATTGATATTTTACAAAGTATTTTACTATGTTTTTTTATTTGATATTCCCAAAAATTGAACATGGGATAATTATAGGAGTGGCAGTGAATATAAATGACATGAATATCACATAGAAACATGCATGGGGAATGCATAGGAGTGGTAGTGGATTATCGCATGTTGGAGAAACACATTAGAAAAGTGTGTGTGAGTATGTTAGAGAGTTTACCCTATTTACATAGCCAAAGTTTTGATGCCACTAATTGGATTATTAAGTGGATCCAGAATAGGTAAAACTTTGATGTGGGCTAGACACTTCTACATTCACTATTCCTCTACCTTATAAATTTATATACAAAATACAGGCTGAATGAAATGATGTTGCAATTTCATATTATTCCTTGAGCAAGTAAGATATGTTTTTCCAAACTCTTCAACAATAAACACATACAGATTAGCACAAAAATATACCAAATGATTATTATTTAACTCTCCATGACATACCATATGAAGATATATTAACTTCCCAAAGGTTAGGATGAATTGATCACAATATCCATGGTATATAAAGTTATGGTACGTACAAACCTTGACCTACAAAATGAAGTGTAAATCCACAGTCGATAAACCGACCATATGAATTGTGTTTTCATCAACTACATGACTCTAACCCACTACATGAGTAATAAAAGAAACCACATGAATCATTTTCATTGACCACTTTCACAAGTATGGTATATAGAGATATTTCATGAATAAAATGAAATGGTAACATGATTTAATCTACCACACAATGAATTCTAAGATACCACATGAACAAAATGATGAAACCATAGAAAGTGTATATCCAAAATTGATGTACCAACCATATAAAGAACATAGGACTACAGTATAAGTAACTTCATTGACCACATGAGTAAAAATTAGAAATATAATATGGTTATGAACTAATATATATTTATCATGAGGTAAAAATAGGTGACTGTAAGCTACCATGAGGTATCACAGTAGATGGACCTATTTTTTGTTATTCAAGTGACCATGAGGGTAGTGATATAATGAAACCATGAGTTTTGAGATCAACCATGAGTGTTTTAATATATGTATTCTTAAACCAAAATTTGATCAATCTATTGATATAAACAAAGTATCTCAAATTCTAGAAGATCATAGTGTTGAGACGAAATTAGCACCCTGAGTGAAGTGTGATTCATGAAAAAGACACACAAACATTATTGTACGATAACAAATAACTTGATCCACATCAAATGACATCAATCAGGAGGACTTGTAAGATGAGTGGGTATATTTGGAACACTTATACAAACATAAAATTACATTTTCATGTTTGTAAATCAAATAAATAAGAATATGTGGCTTCTAGATTCCCAAGCCTCAAATTTTGAATGTATTTGAGAGTATGTACAGAAAAAAATATTGTCTCTAAAATCTTGGATAATTATAATGATGAAGATTCGTGATATTTATAAATTACACGCATGTATGTTCATTAATGGAATAATAGTTATCTCGCGTTATGAAAATAATAATGTAGGAATAGCCATGAGGTGTTTACTATGGCTACATGCATGCTTCTCATACTAGGTTTAATGTTGGGGAGATTTCATGAAGAATATAGAGAATCTATGTAAAATAAATTTTCATTAGTATGTGGTATGTTTTATAAATATAAAACACATTGTAAATGAGGAGAATTTTAAAATTGTTCAAATAAGGATGAGAATAACTTGGTCTTTTGGTGTTTAAATGAGGAGAATAATAAGTAAATTTGAATGATTTTATTTTTCATAAAGAAAAATATAGAGTTCTCTTACTTATTAATTGAGTGAATAAGTATAATCCCTGAGCCTTTAATGTATTTAAAGTGATATTAAATAAGGAATAATTATAGGTTATTAAACAAGAATTATTATCCAAAATAAATGAGCAAATAATTTGAATTCATTGATCAGGATAGAAATTAGGGAAAACACCTGATGTTAATAATGATAATTAATGTGAATTAATATACATGTTATTCTTGTGTATATATTGATTTAGGAGATAAAATATAGATGTTTGATCCTTGAGAATATTTTTTATAGAAATCTCTAACCAATTTGTGATAATTCTTAGAACCAATACAACATTTGTATTAAGAAGAGAAAAGTAAGAGGAGAACCTAGATTACTCAAGATCTGGTGAATAGTTTTGAGACCAGTAGTTCTACTAATGTTCTTAAATATTTTACCTAATTATTTATGTTTATCTAATCTTATTTTGGAGGAATATCAATTCACAATTAGTGAAGAAGCAACCTAGAGAATATCAATATTTTTCTATCACTAGATCAAACCTGTAGGAGATTACAACAATGGTATAAAACCACCTACTAAAGAATTATATTTGGGGTGTATAACCAACTACTAGTATTATGAAATTGGGTCATATAACCAGTTATGACTATAGACACTTAGAGATTATGTGGGGAATCTATGTTTGGGTTTCAAACAAACCTGGAAATGAGTAATATTTTATTCCAAACCTTATAAATATTATGTGTTGTGGTCCCTCTTATTACTACTGCATATGAGGTGAGTTTGTGATATATAGTAGATAGGATTAATAAATTTAAAAGGTTCAATATGTTGAATCTATACTGGGAATACCTAAAAAATTATAAGGTGATTCATGGGTAGTTTCACAATAATATTGTTCACTATTTTTTCACCATATGTATCCATTTTGTGAATATGATGTGATTTTGATATTAAAGATTAATTTGTTAAATTATGAATTAATTAGTAACACCCTTCTAAACATTTTTTATGCTTCCATAAGAAGTTGTCTTCCTTTTACTTCAGCATGAATGATTCATAAGTCACAATCTAAATTTAACATTGGTTAAGACTTGTATTTGTAAAGACATGGGGTATAGGCAAGGTTGGTAGGAGGAAGTGATAAGAATTTTAATTAATTTTTTTTTCTTTAAACTATATTTTTACTTAAATTAAAAAAAATATAAACAATAAGTCAATTTCATAAGTTATTGAACCTTATTTTGAATTTAGCCCATTTTTTAGGCTTATATTTTGATTTCATGATATAATTATCTCTTTGGGAACTCAATATTTGTTATATTTTAAAGGGGTATATTTTTATATAAACTAAGTAAATATTTTTTTGTAATAAAATATATGTGGGAACATTTTTCAAATACTAAAAACCTTTTCTTTAATAGTTTTTTCCCAAGGGGGGATTCAAATGAGAAAACCCCAATTATTTAAAAGAAACATATTACTAAACTAGTTTTCTAGTATAACACTTATCTTTGTCTCACCCCCTTATGTGGGACACTCTGAGTAAACATAGATAAGGCTAAATAGAGAACAATTTATCCTTAGTTAACTACTAGAAGAAACCAATAAATATCCAAATTCGTATAGGTTGATAAATGTTATGGGAATTTAAATTTTTAATTTTTTGAGCATGGTTCATATGAGAATTAGAGAAAAGATTGACTTTTTAATGTTTAAATATCTCAAAGAGATGATTTTATTATGATGAATGAGGCTAGAGAAGTCCAAATTCGTATAGGTTGATAAATGTTATGGGAATTTAAAATTTTAATTTTTTTAGCATGGTTCATATGAGAATTGGTGAAAAGATTGACTTTTTAATGTTTAAATATCTCAAAGAGATGATTTTATTATGATGAACGAGGCTAGAGAAGTGTTTTCATGCTCAAGTGGACATTGGGGCAAGGTGAAGTGAGTGTGTGGTGCTTGGGGAACATCTCATTTTGAAACAGGGACCATTGTAGCTTAGGTATTTTCATGGTGGAGGGAGTAACTCTTAGGCCTAGAGAATATATTCTGTGGAAAGGTGTGGTAACTAGGCAACCCACCACTTTTTTACACCCCATCACTTGGTGTTTGGTAAACCGTGGTAGTGGACTAAGGAATAGAGAAATTGGGACCATCTACTTTGTATTCTTTTCTCACTGGGAATTTCGGTCAAATTGATTCATGGTGTCGAATGGTTACCAAGGAGGGTACTAAAACATGGTGCTAGCTATTTTGGTGTCTGAGGTGACTCTCTGAAACATCACATAGGGAGGATTCATTGGGCATGACCTTAAGTGTTTTGGTTTATTAGGGAGTGGTGGGTGGCGTGCATTTCATTATTTCACCCAATTTGGTTTTAAAATATAGGAAACCCCCATTTTATTCTTATAATCATCTAGGTCCTTAAGCTCTCTTCTCTTCCTTCTCACGTATTCCTGAGTCTGCTGACCTCCTCCATCTTCCTCTTCAATTCCAACCTTCTATTTGGGGATGGTTTTGATGTGATTTTTTTAGTGATTCATGATGATTTATTCATATATTGTATATTATTTTAGGTATCCCCTTCATTTATTTTGATTTTAATGACCCATCTTAGGGGTTTAGTTCTAATTCCAATATAGCATAGTGTAATTGATCGATAATGATGGGGTCTTCATATGGATTAGTGAGAGTACATCCTAAGATGGTACCTACATGTCATCATACATAATTTTGGTTTAGATATATCATTTTTAGTATTTTTATATGGTTTTTGTTTAAATTTAATTAAATTGGTGATTTAATCAATGTTAGTTGTTAGGGATTTCTCCCATGATGGTGTTGAGGGTGCATCATAGACCTCCCGCATGTGGTTGGTTATGGTTTTGGTGAGACAAGAGTGACCAGTGAGTAATTAGGTGTTTACACCAAATTGAATTAATTTGTTAACAAAATTTTAAACTATTTAATTTACTATAAATTATTATAATTAATTAAATTAGATATTTTAGTGGGATTTAGGGCTTCATGATATAGGTGATGTCTAGCAGGACTTGTACAAACTTATTTTCATAGTTTTAGATCTTTGATCAAAGGGAATAACTTTGTTATTGAGGAAGGTGGTCCTTGAAAATATCCCTTGGTGTATTATATTATATTTATGTAGAATATAATTTTTTTGTCTCACTATTGAGGGTGAAAAAACTTTTATTTAAGTTAATTTGTTTATTTAAAATGGAATTTCTAGAGTAAATAAAGTTCAAATGGCCATGATAGCCCCTTGTGTACTGGCTTGATTACCTTGGTAGTTGGTTAAGTCCTTGATTATAATAGTGTTTATTGTGATATACAGACCTAGATGAGTGAGAATTTAAATGAATTCAGTGAATAGGATATAGAAACCCAAGTGTTAGGTTCCCTTAGATACCTCTGAGTAGAGATTATTAATTATTTGAGATGAATTTCCTAGGTATTATCCATGTGGAAACCTTGAGATACCTTAAATACAATTGGCTAACTGATATGATTGTGTGGTGAATATTTACTCCCTATTGAGATGTGAATTCTAGGTTGGTAGATTTTATAGAGATTTATGGATAGCTTGGGTGTGTGGAACTACTTTGGTTGACTTGGGAAAGGGATGAGACTCAGTTCATGTACCTTATCTGATAATGATATAGGATTTCCTATGAGGCCAGTGAGTTCATGACATGAATTTGATTATGTCGAGGGGAGTTATTCCATTTTAGGGATGGTTGTTGACCCAAGTGATGTGCAGAGATAAGGTAACCCATAAAGTTTTTTTTTGTAGTGATGTGACTAAGAAAACCCTTGTGGTTTCCATGGTGAGATTTTGACCCTATAGAGGGTGTGTATAGGAAATGGGTAGAGATGATTTCAATTGTCAACTTGAAGCATTAATATATGATGCTCCTAATATGACTATGTGGAAGATTATAGGTCACACATTTGAAAATATTCCTTAAGACGTTTGGAAAGGGTTTGATCATATGGTCAACCCATTGATATGTTTTGATTGAGATGGTTTGGGTGGGATGCACTACCCACAGATATATTTAAGATATGGTTTGGGATTCCTTGGATATGATCCTTAGATCCAGTAATACTACATTTTTCTATGCCTTGGATAAATTACTTGGATCCGTATGGTGGGATATAAAGTCCACTGAGACATAGATACTACAGTTTTTGTCAACTTTTACATACTCCATGTATCTGACTAAGGTGATATTCATTGGGGAGAAACATACCCATGGACGCATATGGGTAAATGTTCAATTGGGGTAACCACACCCCTGAACTCAAATGAGGTGATATCTAATAGGGAGAGTTGTACCCTTGGACTTAGATGAGGTGATATCTAGAAAGGTACATCCATACCCCTAGACTTTAATGAAGTGAAATCTAGTCTTGGAAGCCACACCCTTGGACACATATGATGTGATGCCCAAAATTGGAGAGTAACACCCTTAGACTCATATAATGTTTTTTCTAGCAAGATACACCCAAGATCGTGGTGAATGATTCCAAATGGGGAAACCCCATGAGTTTATGGATTTGGTTTTTATTGAAGGTTTTTCCCTAGATCTATGTGATATTATTATTTTTTATGATTTTTTGACATGCTCAGAGACACCTTGACACTGACCGAAGAAGTTTTGGGATGATCTATGGTTTTTATTTAGAACCCCCAAGGATCATTGGTTGTTATTTATTTATGTTTTTGAAGTTATGTATCTATTTATATAATCATGACATATATTGATACATGGTATTTACTAGCTATTTACAAGACTTCATTGGTGGTTCCCTATAACGTTGTACTCACACGCCACTTAGGTTGCCATGGAACTTCGCTACTCAATAATATTTCACTATTTTCTTGTTCAACTTGGGTGAAATCATAGGATTAACCTTTCATCTAGATGGATTGGATAGATTCAAGAGATATATTAACTATATATTAGGGCTATAAGTATACAATTTCACTATTATTCATTTATTTCTTTATGTTATCAGCCCAATGGGTGATCACTTATATATTGGTATGACCTTGAGTTTTCTTGAATGCTTACTTCTTCATTCCATTAAATATTTATGGATATGTTTATTTCTTCTATGTATTCTAATTGATTATTTTTATGGGTGATGTTCGGTTATTTTATTTTTATTTCACACTCTAATATGTGGGTATAGTCCACCAAATGTACTACCCTAGACCTTCATTGCTAGTAAGTAGCCTCAAATGTATGGTAAGGAATGCCTAAGGTTCTAGTAGAGTCTACTTCATTTCAGGAACTATTCAATGTTCAAAGATCAAGGTTGGATACGATAATAATATCATAGAATGTATCGTGGTTTTATTTTGTCTTAATATTTGGGGATATAGTTGATAGGTGATATAGGAATATGTCAAAAAATGTGATGGATATCAGAATGGTTTATCTAGAACACATTTTCCAATATGAATTTCATGTTACCAAAGGAATAAGATTATCTTTCTAGGATTTTAATTTTATAATTTAATGATTTCACCTGGTGTGACACACATGGGTTTTGAGATTTATGAATTATTTTGGTTTTGGATATTATTCCATTGGCAATAGGATGGTGTTCATGTATCATGTTTGGTAAGTAATATTCACATGAAAATCATGTGATAATTGTGATTGATTTCACTGATGATAGAATGTTCAACTATTTAAAGTTTCATAAACAAATTATATGAAATTTTCCCATATAACTTGGTTGTTGTATTCTACTTAACAGGACCATAGTAAGTATTGATTTTAATGATAGTTCAAGTGGATCTATATTGGGATGCTTCAAGGGATGAAAACCATATAGTCCCTTAGTGAAAGGGGTGTATAGTGACCCTATAAGGTCAGTAAATAATATTTTTCCTTACTTATGAACCCATATTTGTTGATTATGATACTCTTTATGAAAGAGAAGAAAACTAATTTGGTTATTTAAATTGTTAACAACATCTTATATGATGTTTTCCCATATATATTATTTGTGGAAGTCTCATTAACTAAACCATATGACTATTTTTTCTATATATATATTTTCTAAGATTAAACATATATATGTATATAAATACTGAAATATGTTAATTTGGTCCATGAAGGGGGAGGCTCCCATATGTGGAGGCCCGGTGAGGATCATCCTGAGATCGTTGTTCTAAAAGGGGTAGTCTCATGTGTAGACACCCAGTGAGAATGTCTTCCCTAGTATGATTATACGGTTATTTGAGACCCTAGAGTGGGTAGTTGTCATGCGAGTTGCTACATAATTTATGTGATTATGGTATGAATGTTACACTATGAGTTATGGTTTCCATGAGATGTGGCCTATGGGTTAGGCAGGAGACCCTAATTATTCAGATGTGTATTAGGATCATGGTGAGATGGATATTATAGTTCAAAAGATCTATGATATATAAGGGTAACCGTAGAGTGATGGGTTAGCATATTTTTTTGAATTTCTTATATATGTGAAGAATAGGTAGATGCTTTGGTTATGAGATAGGTGCACAATATGTGATACCATGTATATAGTATAGGCATGGTACTACCTTGGTTTTTTTCATAATTAAAACACCTTTAGTATATTTATTTTTCTATCAAGGATGGTTTTATAAGGGAAGGATAAGTAGGATTCCTAAAAAATATTTGTGATGAACTTTTGATGGTGTTGTGAGACTGTAGTATATGATTTTGCTTTTGATGTGATGTTGGTTGGTGAAAATTCATTTGATGAACTTGGTTATAACTAAAGTGACCAATTTTTAAGAGAAAGTTAGAGAGTGATTTTGTATAGATGATACTTAAATGCATGTGGAGTATGGTTAGATGTTCAGTCACATAATTCTAGGATCGATTAGATACGACTCATATAATTATGAGTCGGGTTGTGAGATGGGGTACAATAATGTACATTAATTGATTTAGATGAAATTGAAGTTGTAATTTCTCATTATGTGTAGCTATTTTTTGAAATGTGTATCATTGAGGTTTGTGGGATGAGGAATGGTGGTTTTTAGGGAATATATTTGGTCTCATTTTCCCATCGATTTGATGAAAAGTTTAAATTTCCCTTCAAGGTTGAGGAGACATCAGAAATGGATTGGGTGTGGTAGAACCACCAATCTAGGTTGAACCTAGTTAGTTATTCATAGTGGATGAGTGTGGGTTATAAAGAGAGGTGGGTATGAGATGATTGAAACTTCTAGTTTTATTCTTAAGGGGTATTATATGTAAATCTACATAGTGGGTAGTTTACCATAGGCTAGTGGAGTGTGTGATACTTATGATGGAAAAATTTTAATGGGTGTCGAGGATAACATTCCCATGATCTGATAATATTTAGTGTTTGATTTTTCTTACTGGAACTTGACTATGAGTGGGATTGTTATGTATATTAATTATGTGAGGTAATGTTTAGAGAGAATTCTATGGAGATACAACCTCATGTTTGTAGGATCATGGGTGTCATAAGACCGATCATTGGATGGTCGATATGGAATTTAGATTCTAGGGATCAGGTGAATCTGATCTTATACATTTTTTTGAAAATACTATATATTTATTTAGATGAGATGTTAGATGGATTTTTTGAATTGGATATAAGGTTATAATGGTTCTGAGGTGATCCAAGTGTGAATCAAATCAAGTATGTTTCAGTGCTTGAGGTGAGAGCATGAAGGTTGGAATGAAAGGTTGTGATCCAATTAGGGAGTTTCACCGAATGTCATGTTCAAAATTTAGTGTGGGTGTTTGTAAAATGATGTGATTCCTCTAAGGATTTTGGTATCATTGTTAGGTGATTAGATATAAATTCAGTAAGGAAGACCAAGTGTTTTCAGAAAAAGTTGCATTGAAGGAGGTTTTATCGGTTCTTTTTCATGTAACATGATATAGTGGGTTATAAACTACATCAGGTATGTCATTTAGGGTTTAATGGATTTGTTTTGGGGATCATCTGGGGATTTTTTAGGAAATAATTGTGTATTTAGGCTTGTGTATAGGTAGTGGAGACCAATATGACTTGGTTAGAAATAAGAGATGAGGGGAAGTGTCATATTTTGACAAGTGATTTGCAGATGATTAGGTGAGTTCATATGGAAACCATATCAAGTGGGTCATTAGACAATTGAGAATGTTTTTAGGTAGATAATTTTAATAGTGGGAATCACCAGGGCTCAATAATAATCCTTTATGAGTTGAATATTATAGTGGGTAGAAATATAATTACAAGCATAAAGTGATTTATGATACCGTGGTGTGTCAAAATATATGGGTATAGGTAAGATTCACTATTTTTATTTGGGTTAGTGAAGATTGGTGGCTTGTGTTTTAATGATTAGTGTACCTCATATTTGGAGTTGTGTTTTGAGGGCTCATTTGACATTCAAGAGTATACCGTTATGAATCAGTTATGAGTTAATGTCTGAGATATTTTAGGTTTTATGTTTCAAAATCTGTTGATGATTCTCAAGTATGATAAGTGTTAAGGTAGTGTGGCTTTAAAAACCCACATCTATGAGGTTAGAGAAATTTCAGGGGAATTAAAAATTTTGATTTTTAGAGAAAGTTATGTATGATAATTTGGGATCGGATAAAGTTTTCAATGTTTTTAAATATAAAGGATATTCTTTTGATATGAGAGACATGTATCTAGAAGTTTTTAGGTGCTCAAGTGGATGTTAGGGAAATATCGGGTGAGTGAGTGGTGCCTGAGACTTGTCCATTTGAAACAAAGAGCACCATGGCATAGGAATTGTCATAGTAGAGAGAGAGACACCCAAGTCTATGGCATGGAGACCTTTGTGGGCATGATTCCTAGGAAACACACCAAGTTCTAGTGCCTGAGAACTAGGAATTTGGTCAACCATAGTGACTTCTTGAGGAATAGATAAATAAGTAATGGTTATATCATGGTCCTTACTCAGTAGTCTTTTCACTCTAAAGGAACCAAGGTGGAAAAAAGTGAGCATGGCGGGAACTACAGCATGGTGTTGGTCATTTTAGGTTGACCGAGTTATTATATGAAATAGAGATCATAAAGTATCCCTTAGGAATATACTTGGGCATCTTGGGTTCTCAAGGACTACAGGGAGGCACACCACTACAAGGTTCAATATAGGGCACATTTCATTTTTCTTCCCAGTGCAGTTTAAAAATGAGGGGAAACCCCATTTTTTACCTTTGATTATTTAGGTACTTAGGACCTGTTTTCTTCCTTCTCACACATGCCCAATCCATTAGACCTCCTAAATCTTCCTCTTTTATTATATTCTTTGATTTTGGGTGGGTTTTTATGTGTTTTTTTTTCAGAGATTAATAGTGAGTTGTTCCACCACTATCTATTTTTTTTCATTCATTTGTTTTGATTTTAGTAACCCAACTTGGGGTTTTGGTTCTAATTATACAATATCATAGTGGAGTTTGATGATAAATTTTGGGATTTCATATGGCTTGGGGATATGAAATCTTTATATGGTATTCACACATCACCACATGTCATTTTGGTTGAAGTACATCACTATTTATATTTTTATATGGTTTTTATTTTAAAATGAATTAAATTGGAAATTAAATCAATACTAAATGTTAGGTATTTCACCAAGGATGGTGTCAGGAGTGCATCATAGACCTCCTACATATGGTTGGTTGTGGTTTTGGTGTGATGAGATAACCTGGAAAGTAATTAAGAATTTATGCCTAAGTTAATTGAAATGTAAATAAAATTATAAATTGTTTAATTAATTATATATTATTATAATTAATTAAATTGGATGTTTGGGCATGAGTTAGGGGATTTTGGTGATGGGATATGTCTAGCTGGTCTTATAAAAGATCATGCAATATTTTTCTAGCTATAATCCAAGGGAATAACTATGTTATTTCGTGAGGTGCTCCTTGAGAATACCCCTTTTCTATCTTTTATTTTATTTATAAAGATTTTGATTTGTGGTCTCTCTATTGAGGGTGATCAACCTTTTATTTAAAATGATTTGTTTATTTAAAATGATTTTTTTTACTGAACAAAGTGTCAAGGTTTAAGATAGACCCTTTTTCACAAGATCGATTACCCCATACATTGACGGTTGAGGATTTGATTATAATAGTATGACTTGTGGAATACTGACCTAGAGGGGTAAAAATTTTAATGAATTAAGTGAATATGATTTAGAAACACTGGTGTTAGGTTCCCTTATTTACCTCTAGGTAGAGGTGAGAAATTAATTGAGATGGATGGACTAGGGATTGGCCTTATGGAACCTTCATATTCTTTAAGTCCTTTAGGATGTTTGAGATGACCATGGGGTGAGTGTTTCTACCCTACTAATATGTGATAACTGGGTAGGTAGACCCTATAGTGATTGATGGATATGTTGGGTGTGAGGACCGACCATGGGTGACTTGGAATGTATATGGTCTTATAGATTTCCTCATTATGTGATACCAATATAGGATTACCTACAAGTCCATTGGGGACATGATATAAATTTTATAATTTCAAGGGATGTTATACCCTCTGAGGTATGGGTGTTGACCTGAGTGATGTGTTTAGATAAGGGAACCCATGAAGGGTGTTTGTGCTATGATGTCACCTAGGGAACCCTAGTTGATGTCTCAGTGATATGTTTACCCTAGTGAGGGTGTGTGTGGGAAATGGGTAGATATGATTGTAAGGTTCACCTTAGAACCCAAATTGGTGATGACCTGATATTGTTTTGCAAATGATTACAGGTCATGAATTTGAGTGGTCAACCTAAAATTTTTGGGGTGGGTTTGGGAAGATAGTAAACCCACCAAGATGTGATATATGAGATTTTTTGGGTGGGATAGACTTCCCAATGAGAAATATAACATATGGTTTTGGATTCCTTTGATACGATCATTAGATCTACTGATATTATAGTTTGGGATACCTTGGACACACTCTTTTGGTCCATATGGTGGGATTCACAGTCCAGTGAGAGGTAGATACTATGGTTTGGGATTCTTTGGACATACTCCTTGGATCTATATGAGGTGATATATATAGGGTAGATTCATACCCTTGTACTCAGATGAGTTGATGTTTGGTAGGGGAAACACACACCTAGACTTGAACAAGGTGATATATGGAAGAGAGACACATACCCTTGGACTTGAATGAGGTGATTTACCAAAGGGTATAGTTATTCACCAATACTCAGACAATGTGATATAAAATAAGGGGATCCACACCCTTGGACTTGGATGATGCGATGTCCAATAGGGGAGAGTCACACCCCTGGACTTAGAAAATGTGTTTCCTTACTAGGTACAACCTAGATCTCAAGGATGGATTCTTGATAGTGAAACCCCCGGAGTTTCTGGCTGTGGTTTTCATGGAAATGTTTTCCCTAGATCTAGGTGATAGTACTGGTTTTCATGATTTAGTGATATGATCAGAGAAACCCTGACACTGGATGAAGCAGGTTTGGGGATATCTTAGGTTCTGCATTAGAACCTTATGATCATCCATGGTTATTTTTTACGCTTCAATAGTTATTTATTTATTCATATGAGCATTTCACATGCCTATAAAATGCATTTACTAGTTATGTGTGGGACCACATTGGTTTTCCCTACTAATTTGTACTCACAACCTACGCAGGTGGCCATGGAACTTTGGTACTCAACAAGATCTCAATGTTCATAGGTATAGTTTGGGTAGAGTCTCAGGATTGACAATTCAGTTGGATGGCTTGTAAAAAGTTAGGATGTGGATTAGGTATTTCTTTGGGATAGTAATAGAGCCTTGAAATTTTATTTTTCTATATGATCATCCCAGTGGGTGATCAGTTGTATGATGACATGACCATGAGTTTGTTTGATAACATTCTTCTGCATTTCATTTGATATTTATGGATTTGTTTATTTATTATTCATACTCTAATTGTCAATTTTTATGGGTGTTATTTGGTTATTTATTTATTATTATGTACTTTAATATTGGGTCATAGTCTCCCCATGGTACTACCTTATACCCTCATAGCTATTCGGAAGCCTCTATCACATGAGGAGACATGCTTGAGGTCTCAGTGGAGACTCATTCGGTTCATGCATCATTCAATGGACTCAAACTATGTGATGATGTTACAAAACTTATGGACATCCCTAACATTATCATAAAACTATCTAATAAGGAGTTAATAAATCATAGGATTTCCACCATATTGATGTTTGTGTATGATATTTTTCATTACCAAATCACTCTGTGGGTGTATGACTCTATTGATTTCACCATGTTTGGCATGTATTTTATATAGTTTTTTTTGAATCTATGGTGTTTTATTATATATTTGTGAAAGTATTATTATCTAATTATATGAAAATAGTAATTATACTATGTTAATTATATTTTAAGTTTCGTGTAAAAAATAATTTCAATATTTTGATGTTTTGAGAATGATTTATCACATTTTTAATGTTTTCTAGAGCGTGGATATTGATTAAATATATTATTCTATGGAAATTAATTTTATGAATATGTAACAAGGTTCGTATGTAAACCTATTGTATATAAATTGGTTGATGTAATATGATGGTATCCCAACACCCTGATGCTATTGTACTCCTTTTCCATATCTCTAAATGGGATGGTTAGCTCAGCTAACCCAAATATATTATGAATAATTACCTTTCCCCACAATTGTTTCACCCAAACTTCACTATAATAATGTGGGTATTACATCTTGACTTTATTCTTTGATTTTTCTCACATTATGAGTTATTTCTAAACTAGGTCTATTATCTATCAACCCTTATTGCATAGGGTGTTACTTAGAAAATATTATAAATTCATGTGTTTACTATCTGTTTATTTCATTTAAATTTTTATAATACCATAATTTTATGATATATATCTATAAATGAGTTGACATATTCATGTATACACTAAGCCTTTCACTGATGAGTTCATACAAGTCGATGGTGACCTAGTGGGTATGTATATGCCCACACCCTGTATAGACACCTCATTGGACATGCATAGATGTTTAGTAAACTTTATGTGACTTGATTAGTTATGGAATTTCTATATATCTATTGGTATTTTCATCTTTGAAAAAACTAATTAAAGGTAAATAATTAAAATTATTTTTTTATTAATTTAAAATATAGCATAGCCTTCAAAATTTCAAATATAGGTTCATAAATTCAACTTAATATTTTGAAATACATATTTTTAATCTTTAATGTCATTTTAATCTATGAAAAAGGTTTCATAAATTTTTTAGTCATACTTATATCATTATGATTTCATAAATCTTACAGTATTCATAAAAACTATATTTTTTATTATCCAAAAAAACAAATTTTTCTAAAAAATCTTAAAATTTCACCTTAATATGATTTCAATATGTTGATTCTAAAAATGAATACCATTCGATAATATAAAATAATAAATATTAGAAATTTAATTTTTAAATTAAACCATATCATACCATGAAGAAAACTTTATTTAGAATAAAAACTATTTCTGTTGATATAAGTGATTTTATTTATATTTTTAATTAATTATTAATTATAATATGGTTGATTACTATTTATTTATAAATTAACATATTAAATTTTTAATGATAACCTTATATAGATATAATTTCTATTTTTTGATAATAATATGCTATATATATGAGAAATTAACTTTTCAAATTCATAAAAAAAATATTTCATAGTATTATTTTAGTATAAAATTGGTTACATAACATTTTAAAGAGAAATTTTTAGATCAAAAAAACATTCTCATATAATATGATAGTAATCATTTGAAAAAAAATGAAAATTTAAAGAAATAATGTATTCCTTCTAAAGAATTATTTTAGAGAAAAAATATTATTTAACAATTTATTTGATCACATGATGCATATAAAATGTCATGTGGCATTAAATATTGTTTCATTACTTTCAATAATAATATATTACAATTATATGACTATAAAAAAATGTATCATACTTTCTTAACAATTAGTTTTGAATTCATAAATTACTATTCAAATATTTACATGGAAATAAAATTATTAATAATACTAGAATAATTATAAAATAAAACAATATGTGAAAAAAATATGAATTCATTAAATAAACTTTACAAAACCATTTTGTTAAATAATTATTATTCATAAAATTCCATTATGAAACATGAATTAAAAAAATATTATCTATAAAATATTAATAATGGAAATATATGATTACATTATTAACAGTATGAAATTGATAAATAAGCCATAATATAATTATTTCAAAATAAATGATAAATAATTTATTATTATTTCATAAAATTTCAATACAACTTTTTATTTGATATATATATAAATTATAGGTTCATTCCATAAAATCATAAGAAAATAAATTTATTTAAAATATATATAATTTAATGTGAAAATTTATGAAAATATAAATTTAATTTATGAGATGTTATATACCCCCTAAATAAATGTTATCCTCAAATTTTTTATTTACTCACACTGATGAAAAATGGTTGAGGGTATCATTAAAATATCAATGACTCTATATATGAGTTCTATAAAGAAATAAAACATCTCTTTTATTGTTTCTACTTCATTTTCATGATACTACTATAACATCATTTGTGACATAAACTTCTATAGTATTAATTACACAAGACTTACCATGTACCCTTAGCCCCATCTTATGACAATTCCGTTAAAACTAAGAGCACTGATAATAAAATTATATTATATATTTACAATTGAATCATTTTACATTGGTATAATCTCTTTTTACCTTAAACTCATGATCTTTTTTTACTTTTTCTTCACACTTATAACAAACTCTAAATCCCCTAATGCAATCCCCAAAGTGTTCCTTCCCATAATTATTGCATGCTTTAAATTAAACCCTTCCTTTCTTCTTCTACTCTAAAGTTATTTTTATATAATAATCAATCATCCTATTCTTATTATTGTTTCATTTAACAATAAAATATATAGATAACTTCTTTTTATTCATGATGGAACTTGAAACTATCTTCTCATAAGATAAAAAAGTATTAGATACTAATTCCCTTTATAGATATTTATTTATTCTATCAATGAATCAATAATATTTCTTTCATGATCTTATATGTAATCAATAAAATTTCTTCCAAACCTTGAAAAGTAATCTCCATAATCTAAAACCAATTATTTATCATTTTTTCTTAAATTAAGAAATTTTCTTTCTATTTCATCTCTTTTCTCATGAGGACAATATTTCTTAAGGAATAATGTCTTAAAATCATTCCATTCGATGTTTTATATTTATTCCTCATTCTTAGTATTATGAATAAATGATCACCATTTATTTACATATACCTTTATATCATATACATCCATAATAACATTCCCCCTTTCACTACATCCCAAATCACTAAAAATATTCTCTAAAGATGAAACATATTTCTATTCCATCAATTGATTAGTAGTTCCATCGATTGATAACGCTTTATACTTCATTAAACAATCCAATGTTGTTTTACCTTAATAATTTGGATATATTAAACCATATGGGAAGTTTATTTATCATAACCTGAGTCAAATTCACTAATTTTGGAAATTTTCTTAGCTCAAACACTCTATTTATTGGTTTTCCTTATTGGAAAATACTTATACTAACTACATGTGTTGACATGGTTTCTGATCATTCTATTATATTAAATTTCTAAAAAGTTACATGTACTAATCAGATCCGGAATAATACTATGAATTATTATTCATGTTATATAATATACATGTATTTATTACCAATTCATATAAAATCTTCTTTCTATTCTATAAAATTTTATATAATTTTCTAGGGGTTTATCATAATGTTTTTCAATTTAATTATTTCAATATAAATCAAGTTCCTAAGTTTTTTACTAAAATTTATTTGATACCAACTATAATAACTCTCTGTCTAACTACCCAAAGATATACTTCATTTCATAAATTAGTAGCTTCCAAAATATAAATTTTAGTATTCTCAAAAAACTAGATACAAATTTTATCATTACACTATGTTGGAACAAAAAATATATCATAAAAACATAAAACATTTTTTATTCCTCTATTGGTTATCCTTTGATTACATGTAGCCTTTTTCCTAGTTTACTAAGGGAATAGATAAATAATAGAAAGGATTAATCTCAAACACTTATTAAAGGGTAAACTATAGTGAAATTAAATATTAAATAAGTATGACATATGTAATATGGTAGGAATAAATAAACAAATAAATTCCATATAAATGAGTACAAAACATATTATATCCAAACCAATGAAAATAGATAATCACTTGGATAATAATAATAAATCCCATAATTATGGAATGTATAATTATAAACATTGTAATAATATTTTCAAGGACTCTTTTGAAGAATTATAGATAAATAAACTGGCATACACCAAATATCCAAGATAATTTGTCTAATGTGACCTATTGATTCCACAAGGGGCTATATAATTTTGATCCTCACATATCAATTAATAATTCCAATGAATTAATCATATTAAATGAATATATAAACAATAAAATTAAAAAACAACATGTTAGTAATCATTAATAACTCATATTAAAACAACAACTATACATATTATTAATATTTATTCAATCAATAAATAGAATAACTTTTTAGGTAAACAACATTCAATATAGATTAAGCAATATTAAGTGTCCACATAAAATAAGGTAAAGTATATATGGTAAATTAAAAATTAAAGAAAATATAGAAATATTTTACGATATGTAGAATAAATAACATAGGCACATAATAAAAATATACTGTAAAAATAGATATACATGGTGATAGAGAATGTAATCATAAGGATGAGAATGAGTAGGAAAGAACACTTATGAACAAATTAAGGTTTTATTTATATGTATATATGGGAAGAAATTAAGTAATAAATTCATTATAAATAATGTTAAAATAGTAAGGTATACATTAAAGACCATTATTCTTAGATATAGAAGAGAATATGGAAAAATAATACTTAAAAAATAGATAATTAGAAATAAAACCTTACTTTAAAATCTAGTTTGTTTCATATGCTCTTCTAACTTCCTTAATAATAAAATTATATTTATTAATTAGTTGATTTAGAACCTTTTTTCATTAATTTTATAATTATTATTCATTTTAATAAATAATTTATTTTTAATATTCTTTTATTATATTCTTTTATCATATATTGGTCATTTTAAGGTCATTTGATTCGTAGATCTAGAATAGATTTGATGTAAAGGTGATGGTTGAAGGACAAAATATATTGGTTACATAAACTTAAAAAGTTTCATGGTATATTTTCTATATAATTCCAAAATTTATGGAGTTCAATAGGTTATGGGATTTTTTAAATTCATGGAATTGTTCTCAGTTAAATTGTTTATTATGGTTAAAAATGGCTATGATTGTTTACATCTAATGCCATTATTAAAATTTACATTTAATCATTACAAAATCATATAATTTTTTCAATCATTATGTTTTATTAAATAATGAAATGAATTTTTATGAACACCCATAAAATAATAAAATTAAAAATAATATATCATTATTTACTTAGGATGTGTAAAATTACCATAGGTGAAATGATGTTTTTAAGAGAGATAATAATAAGAGATAAAATAGTTGATATTAGAGTTTTATGAAAACATAAAATAATATTAAAAACACTATTTTAAATTTATTTTTATTTATTACTTTATGTTATAAAATTGGTAATATAAGAATCAAAATTAAAAACATGGGTTTTGAAATCTATATTTTCGACATATTAACGGCTTATAAAAAAATGTTTGATGGGGGTAAATTCAAAATAACTCATATATAATGCATAAAAATGGTATTAATACCATTTTAATGTAACCATGGAAGAAAAATAAGTGGATTATTAAAATATTTTTAAATAAAAACAAGCATAAATAAAATAAAATATTCATTGGAACCCTTACATTTATCATTGTACTTCCACCTTTGGATTGAGTTTGAGGCCTTTAGTAGAGGATGTTTTGGATAGATCAAAGCCTTATAGGAATGGATAGGAAATTTTAGAGAGTTATTTTGGTAGATATTTGGAAAATTATTGTGTATTTTGATTGAATATAAAGAGGTGGATGAGGGGTGTTTATATATCCAAGGGATACATGAATTATTGATTATTTTAATATTTAGGCCAAAAACTATGAATAGTGCTTATTACCAAGACTTTTAATTATAAATAATAATAAAAATTAGGTTTATTTTACATATAAAATAATCCAAAACTAAATGGAAGTTTGGAAACACTTAATTAATGGTAAATAATCAAAAAAAATGTTTTTATTTGAAGAAAATATAACTCAGGCTTCAAATTTTAAAATATAGGTTTATCAATTCAAAATATTATTTTTAAATCTGATATTTTACTCATTAAATATATTTTTATTTATTAAAAGGGTATTTATAATTTTTTGTGCCATAAATATATCATGTTGATGTCATGAATCTTAAGGTATTCATAAAGACTATACTTTTTACTATTCACCAAAAAAATCAAATTTTCAAAAACATATAAAAAATTCACCTTAAGATAATTTTGGAATTCGGAATCAAAATAAGTAAATTTCATATTATCAAATACTAATTCTAAATATTTTGATTTTAATTTTTTATTGAAAATATATCATATCATGTAAAATAAATTATTTAGAATAAAAACTATTTCTATTTCTATAAGTGATTAAATTCATATTTTTTATTATTACTTAATTATTATATGTTTTATAATTAATTATTTATAAATTCCAAGCATAATATCTATTTTTTAAATTCAATTTTTAATTAAGTAAAATTTATCATTTAAAAAAATTACAAACATATATTTTTTTATGAATATTATTCATTATAGTTACAATACTATATAAATGACCATATTAAATTTATAATGACAACCTTATCCAAATATAATTTTTATTTTGTCGTAGTAATCCACTATATATATGGGAAATTGATTTTTCAAAAGAATATAATAATTATTTCATTGCATTATTTTAGTGTAAAGCATGTTACTTAAAATTTTAAAAGGGAATTTTTAAAGTAAAAAAACATTCTTATAGAGTATTATAATAATCTTTTGAATAATATAAATGAAATTTTCATTAAATAATTAGTTCCTATTAAAACATTATTTTAGAGTAAAATATTATTTAACATTTTATACTTAACATAAGATGCATATAAAATGTCACATGTCATTAAATACTATTGCATTACTTTCAATAATTTTATTTTATAATTATATGACTATGAAAACACATATCATACTTTATTAACAATTATTTTTCAATGAATAAATTAGTATTTAAATATAAATTTATAAATAAAACTATTAATAAGAGTAATATACATAATAAATAAAAAAAATTGTACATATTAGTCATGAATTCATTTAAATATATTTTATAAAACCATTTTACTAAATAATTATTATTTATAAAATTATGTTATGACATATTAATTAATAATAATTTTTTATTATCTATACTATATTAATAATAAAAATATATGAATACTTTCTTAAGAATGTGAAATTTTGAAATAAACCATAATATATTGATTTTATGATGAGGGATAAATAATTTATTATTATTTCATAAAATTTAATTATTAATTCTTGTTTAAAATATATAAATTTTAGGTTAATGACATAAAATAAAAAGGAAATCGAATTATTTAACTTTTATATATATAATTTAAGGTAAAAATTTATGAAAATGTGCATTGAATTTCTTGGATGTTGTTTCTAGGATAGATGGATGAGAAATTATTTGAGAGATATAGGATGGTGTTCTGTCCTTTATGAATCACATGTCCACAATTTTCATGTAAAGAACATTAGATCATTTTCAATCCTCATAATAGATAAGGTTTCAGGGTCCTTTCTACAGAGACTATCTTTAACTTTTCTCATTTTCTAGGATGTTAATGAATTGAGTGGTAGTATTCTTTGATCAGCTCCAACCATCTTTAGTGAAATGTGTTAAGATATTTCTAGTTGAAGATATACTTCATAATTTTATAATAAATATATATGTAATATTTTTCTCCGCATAGATCATTCTTAAAAATATTCAAGAAAAAATTACCATTTTAAACTATATATCATGAGTCAGGTGTTATTTATCATGAATCTACAATTGTCTTGATGCATAATCTATCACTTTATCATTTTTAATGAGTATAATACCGAATACTTTTATTGAAAAATCACTATATATCACAAATTCTTTCCTATGTGATTTTAGTGTGAGTACAAGTTTTTCTAATACACATTTCTTTATCTCATTGAATATATCTTCAAATTTTTTTATCAATGAAAACTTTACTCATTTTCTAGTTAGATTGGTCGGTATGTTTGAAAATCTTGATAAATTTCTAAAAAAACCTTCGATATTAACCAGTTAATCAAAGGAAATTATGGGTCTTCATCTCTATTTTTGGTGTGTTCCATTCATCAATCATCTTAGTCTTCGAAGTATCTATATATATCTCTTCAATTTTGATAACATTTTGTTGATTCAAAACGTGTTTTTAATTTCTCATCAATTGTTTATTTTGGAAATCACAAATCACATATATCGTAATCACATATATTGTTTATCATGTATGTTGTTTTACAATCATAATCACTTATATTGTTTTTAATATATGTTGTATTCTTGTCATAATCATGTATGTTGTTTTACAACGTAACTAGATATATTATTTTAGAATCATAATCACATATATCATAATCATGAATAATGCTTATATCGAAATCATATATTTTTTTTCTTATCATATACTGTTGTTTTCTATCGTAACCACATGCATCGTAACCACATGTATCGTAACCAAGTTATGTATCATAACCACATGCATCGTAATCACCTGTATTGTAACCAAGTTATGCATCGTAACCACATGCATCGTAATCACCTGTATCGTAAATAGGTTATGCATCATAACCACATGAATCATAATCACCTATATCATAACCATCTTATGCATCGTAACCACATGCATTATAATCAAGAATCATAACCAGGTTAAGAATTGAATCAAAATCATGCATCGTAACCAGATTATATATCACGTATTGTAACTACAATATAAATTTTAACTGATATTCATCTTATCCATGTTAAGCATTGTAATCATGTCATGTATTGTAACCAATATATTCAATTTAATCATGACAAGCATTATGACCATATTATTAATTATACTCATGTAATGAATTATACTCTTGTATTACTTCAATATCGATTACATGTTACTCATACTCATTGTTTCATAATTTTGTACTTACAATTTTCTAACTAAAATGATATTGTTGAGTTTTTTATTTACAAATAAAAAGGATGATGTGTATTCTTCTAGTTTTGACCATTGTAATTCCATGTGTCCAAGTCCCCCCAATTTTTTTGGAGAAATATGATCGTTGGAGGAAATATGACCATTGGAACTTGAGGTCTATAAATAGGAGGTCATTTAAACCAGAATACATAACTTTTTATTATATCAAGTTCTAGAGATAGATAGTGAGACTTCTCTCTTGTTTCATGTGATATACTTGAAGATACAATAAGTGAAGAGATTGTTCCAAGTTCTTGTATTTAAATAAGTGATTTGCTTTGCTTTGTGGGACCGATCATTGTGATAACAATCGAGGGCTTTCGGGGATAGGAAGACAGTCGTGTCGATCATCGTATCGAGGGATTTCAATTTTTTGAAAGACAGAGGTGTTAATTACATTATTAATAGAGGGATTCTGAGGATATGAAGATAGTCATGCCGATAATCATATCGATGGAAAACCAAGGTGGTGGTAAGACAAACCTTTTATCCTGGGTAAAAGGATACCCTACTCTTTTGGATAAAATAATTATAATACCTTTAATTTCTGATGCTATTTGTAATAGAAAGGGAATTGTATTGTTTCCTATTTCTATCTATTTTATTTTCTATTGAATTATTTCAATTAGGATAAATTCATTACATATTGTATTAATTCATTTTATACGTTTTATGGTAGAATCATTTACATTTGTATTACTCTGATCATTGAATTCAATTAAAATACAATTTTTTTTCATTACTTGTGGTATTACAACATATCATATCCATCAGATTCAACACCAGAATGATCAATTGTATTGGTTGTTAATTGTATTAGTTTAAGACCACTTAAACTAAGTTATTTATTAAGTGTTTAAATACAAGGTATTAAAACTACAATTCACCCCCCTCCCTCTTGTATTGTGATAGATAATATACATATACATCTATATTACAATACAATAATTGATATTAGAGAAGGTTTCCACTAGTTTTTTTTACTTTCTTTATTTCTTTCTGAAATTCAATTTCATTTTTTTTACAAATCTTTTTTTATAACTACTTACTACACTAACATGTGGAGTAGAAAATTTTTGTTTTATAAGATGTAAGGGATGGATATCAGATCAATTGACAACTTAAATCCAACTAGACCACCTATTTTTTATGGGAATAATTACGAGTATTGAAGAGATTGAATGAAGACCTTTGTTATTAATACTAGAGTGGAAAACTTTTTCATTCTTACTAGAGATTACAAGATCCCAGACAAGGAAGTTAGAACCTTCACCAATCAAGAGAAATAATAATATCAGTTAAACTAAAAGGTATGCAATATTTTGTTGTGTTTCATGACCTGTAATATATATTTCAAATATCATCATGTAAAGAAACCAATTTTATCTATAAGAAATTGGAATCCACACACTTTGGTACATCCAAATTTATAGAAATAAGAAGAGAAATGCTCCAAGAAGAATATCATGGATTTGTTTCTCCTTATGGAGAACCAGTATACAAGGTGAAAAAACAATTTATGACAATCGTCAACAGTCATCAATCCATGGGTGAAAAGGGTCTTGATGATGAAGTTCTAGTGGGTAAGATAATTGACATAATTCCAAATGAGAAGGAATCAAAAAGTAATGATATAGATGATAAAAGGAAGGTTACTTAAATCACTCTTGATGCGTTATTTGGGACTCTTCATCAGCACGAGATAAGAATGAAAAGAGATGTTGATTTCAATAAGAAAAAGAATGGTAATGTAATTTTATCTTTTATTACTACATCCAAATACAAGACACCAGAAATTATAACCAGATCTAAATCCAAGAAAGTTGTTGTGATATCAGAATCCAGTGAAATTGATCACTCAGAGAATGAGTTAGCCAAAATTTCTCAAAGGGTGAACAAGTTTATTGTAAAGAAATACTTTCAGTACAGATTCAAAAAGAAATATATAAAGGACAAGAAAGACTCAGAATTAACATGTTATGAATGTAAAAGAGCAGGTCATATTAGACCAGATTGTCCTTTGCTAAAAATAAAATACAAGAAGGATAAACATTCTGAAAGAAATAAGAAAAAATATTACAATTCATAGACTGAGAAAATATTGAAAGAAAATGATAATTAAAGTGAAATTTGGGGTGACTCATCTGTTGAATCATTGGAATATTAATCTTATGGTTAGAAGAATCTAGGACTGATAGCCAGAATACCCATTGAAAATCATTATTTCATGGCTAAGGCACACAATTCTGAATATCTTAAAAATGTATCTTTAAATGCAAATTATCCTCATGAGAAACATTCTTACTCTTCAGATGAAGAATCTTCCTTAGAAGAAGAAAATTTTCCTTATTTTAAAGAAGTATCCAGATTTTCCAAATTACATGAGAATAATAATTCCAAGCTCAATAATAATATTGATAAAGGAAATTATAGAATAACTGTTCTTACAAAATAAATGTCAGATATTTCAAAATACCTTGATAAGAAAACTCTGGATTTTGAAAATATTTCAAAAAACCTTATGGAAGTAAATTCTGAAAAGGATAAACTTTCTAAGGACTTTGAATATCTTGTTTTAAAGAAAAATATTTTTGAAACTAAAAACAATTCCATAAAAATTCTTGTAAGAATGATAATTTAGTCATTAGTCTAAAATCTAAAATCTTTTCTCTTAAGTAAATTTTATCAAAATTTACTACTAGAAGTAAAGAATTTGAAAGAATTTATTCTCAAATTCGTCCTATAAATAATAGTTCTGCAATTGGTTACACTCACTCAAAACCATTTTTTATCATAACTATTTTGTTCCCCAAAATGCTCCATTCTGCACTAAATTTCAATATGGTGGACATTGAGAAAGAAATTGTTCTCTTAAAAAACTCAATCTTTAATATTTCATAAAGCTCATTTTCCAAAAACAAATGTGCATTCCTAAAATTCTTTTATCTAACATTTCCAGATCCAAACAAGTTTGGGTTCTAAAAACTAATTGTTTATTTTTATAGAAAACAAGAAGTGTACTAACAATAAGAATATTTGGTACATGGATAGTTGTTTTTCTCAACACATGACGAGAAACAAAGATTTATTTGAAAAGATTATTTAAATGAAATTTGGAAAAGTGACCTTTGGAAATAATGCTCAGGGAAAGATCATTGGTATAAATAATATTGTTCTTTTAGGAAAGGTTTAACTTCAAATGTTTTGTTTTTCAAATGTCTTAATAACAACCTTATAAGAATATGTCAATTATGTGATGAAATTTACCTTGTGAATTTTATGAATGATAAATTTTTAGTTCACAATTACTAGGAAGAATTCATTCTTTCTTCCCATAGGCATGAGAATGTTTACACACATAACATAGAAGACCTTAAGAGCCAAGACCTACCTTGATTAATTTACCCTTGTCAATATGGAAGGAAACATAAAACTAGCTTTAAATATATAAATGAGGTTACAACTTCTAATGCATTATAGTTAGTTCACATGGATATTTTTGGTCCTAAACAAAGTGGAAGCATTAGAGGAAAGTATTATGTATTTGTTTTAGTTGATGACTACACTAAATTCACATGGGTCTATTTTCTAGAAAAGAAATCTGAAGCCTTTTCTATTTCAAATATTTTATATCCCAAGTTAAAAATGAGAAAACCCTACCACTGAAAACTATTTGTAGTGATCATGGTGGAGAATTTCAAAATTTGTATTTTGAAACCTTTTGTAGTAAGAAAAGTATTACTCACAACTTTTTAGCCCCAAGAACCCCTATAATGGCCCTGACAAATCCGTTCCATTCCATGATGAAATTTGGTGTTTGAGGTGTTCTTGGCAGTCAAGGTGACTTATACCCAATAATTTTCCAAATTTCCAAATTGTTTCATTAAACTGTGTCACTTTTCCTTTTCCAAAATTCAAAATTGTTTCATGAAACAGTGTCACATTTCCTTTGCCAATTTTCCAAAATGTTTTAGGAAACAATGTCACATTTCATTTTCCAAAATTCCAAACTGTTTTATGAAACGGTGTCACATTTACTTTTCCAAAATTCCAAATTGTTTCATGAAACAGTGTCACATTTCCTTTTCCAAAATTCCAAACTATTTCATGATACGACATCAAAGAAATGGTGTCATAGAAATGGTGTCATAGAAAATTTGTCACGGAAATGGTGTCACAAAAATGGTGTCACAGATTCGGTGTCACAGAAATGATGTCATGGAAACAGTGTCACAGAAATGGTGTCACAGAAACGGTGTCACAGAAATGGTGTCACAAAAATGGTGTCATAGAAAGGGTGTCACAAAAACAGTGTCACTGAAACGGTGTTACAGAAACGATGTCACAAAAACGGTGTCAGAGAAACGGTGTCACAGAAATGGTGTCACAGAAACGGTGTCACAGAAATGGTGTCATAGAAACAGTTTCACAAAAATGGTGTCATAGAAACAGTTTCACAGAAATGGTGTCACAGAAACAGTGTCAAAGAAATGGTTTCACACAAACTGTGTCACAAAAATGGTGTCACAGTTACTATCTCACAGATATCGTTTCATATTTCCTTTTCCAAATTTTTATATTTTTCCAGTTTCACCGATTTAACATTTTCCTTGACATAAAATGCATTCAAGGCCTTGTTTTAAGTGATTTAAAGCCGATTCAAATTCCATAACTCTAATATTAATTTTCATAAGGTTCGGGATGCATTTGATTGGTCAAACCACATGGTTTAATGAGACCCTCTTATAATTGAAAACCCAGCATATCTTAAACAGCTACTCCATTAAATCTTCTAAATGGATGAGATATCTTCCTCCCTTTTTCTTCCTCCTTGTTATTTGGGGAGAGACACTCAAACCTTTCCTTCCTTCCTATAAGATTCGTGTGATCAAACTTTCCTCCTTGGATTGGTTTCCCTTGAAGTTCTTCTTACTACAAGATCACCCTCTATTTGGGTGCAACCAAGTAGTATCGATCAATATTAGATATAAGGTTTTATATATTGTTGTCCTTTTGGGTTCATCTCCTTCTGTTTCTCCTTTACCTATTATGGAATGCTATCTCCATGTTCTTAATAGACTTTTCTTGGTTGTTGGCCGATGTGGTAGTGTATCTGCATCCTTGGGTGGATGCATCCCTCCAAGATAGGTGAGTGTGGTTTGTTTTATTAGATTGTTCAAAGATCATCAGAAACCTTTTGAGGTAGGGTATTCATTGCTTCTCTATTATTTTATGTGAAACTATAGAGTTAGAATGTTTTATCCCACTGAATCATAATGGTATTAACATAATAAATATTTTAACTAAATAAATAATTTGGTATCGATCATATGTTACTTCCTCTCATTTTTATAGATAGTGTGATATCTATGATTTTCTTGTTAGCGTGCCTTTCTTGATGAAATTGGTAAATAACTTAGAGTCATAATTAATTGAAAATTATTTGGCTCAAGATAAAGATGAATTTAAATGAATATGGTCTTTGTTGTTGTAATTTAATGTTAATCAAATTCACATAGTAATAATTTTTAATCAATTTGTGATAACTATGATAGCTTTATGTTTAGGTTTACTATAGTTGGAAACTACTATTAATGAACCGGTTAATTCAAGATGGATTAAATAACTGGTTTTTTGATAAAATATATTTCTTTGTAGGGTTCTAAGTTACCCTCTTTCTTGTTTAAGGGCCCAGAGAACAATTGATATGATGTTTGTTTTCCTGCTTCTTGTGTTGTGATGTGAGCCTGAATGGCTATTGTGATATGTGGGGGTAGGGAGGCCCAATGTTTATGGCAGGATTTGATGCCTAGAGTGGTGAGATGCATCATTTTATGCTTGTGGGTGTCAGGGAGGACATTAGAGATGATGAAACGGGTTAGATGTGAATGTTTGGATGTTTGTTGATTCTTGTTGGTTGTTTATCTACTTTACTTTCCCCACATCTCAACGAAGATGGTATTTCTTACCCTCCTTCCAAAAGGGGCGAAGAAACATGGGGTATGCCACGTGCTTTCTGTGTTTAGATTCTCGATGGATGATGGGTCTATGATCTTTCTATAGGTGGCAAATACTTTATGAGTAGTTCATCTACACACCGTGTTGATCCCCCTTGTGTTTATTAGCTTAGAATTTGTTTTCTAGAATGCCTTGGAATATGGGAAAGTAATAATGATGTTAATAAATGATTCAATAAATGATGTTAACCCATGAGGTTGGATCTTGCTAGGACATAATTCTGAGGTTGAAATTTGAAGGAACAATGGAATTTGGGTGTGATGCTAATAAATATAATGTGGAATTGTTGATGGTTAATTAATGTTTAAAGAATTAATTAATGTAAAGTGAAACTGATAAAAAAGGGATTATGTAATCTAATAAATCTATTTAAATGGTTTTGTGCTTATAGGATACCTAGTCTTAGAAGTGGCAGTCGGGAATTCGAGAGATGATAGTTGCAGTTGAGTCTAAGACTAGGTTATTCCATTAGTGTGGTTGCGAGCTATATTATATTCTATATTTTTTGTGTTCTTATATTCTATTCCACTCCTTCAGTTAGGGAAACTGACGCCCTGGGGATTCTGAGCCCTGGGGGTGTTTTCCCCAACATTCTGGTGGGAGGAGGAATGGATTACTACCCTCTTTGGCCCCACTCTCTTCTCTTGGTAGTTACTTGTGATGGTAGGCACATTGGTTGGTTTTACCTATATATGTGTGTAGAGGGCTATAATGGATTGTGGTTATTCACACCCATATATTCTGGATATAGTTTCCTACGGACTATTATAGGTGTAATGTGTATAGGTTGTGATGGATTGAGGGTCCTTACTCGGTGTATGGGCTATAATGGCTTGAGGTTTAATACTCGGTGTATGATACATGTTATGCGAGCTATGGTGGCTCCCAGAAACTAACTGGTCACTTTGGGTATGTGGATGTGGTGGTTCTGTTTCATGAGGTGCATGTTGTGGTGCTTTGTCCAAGTGTCTCCGGGAAAGCCTTTTGGAGACAGATTCTTAGGACGTGCGACATTGGGGAAAAGCAGCAAACCAGTGGGGAAGTAGTAGCGGGGTACCCTTGATATTATTTATTATATTATATACTATTGTATGTGATACTTGATGAGAGTATCCATGGTGAGACTGAGAACTTAGTATACTAGTTTAGGTGACGAGTAAGTTTCACCTGTTGTTCACTATGATCTAGCATGCTTTATTTACTTTTACATGATAGGATCTATAAAGTATCCTACTAATTATACTATTATACTCACCCTGTGTATATATAAACTGCTTTTTTATGTCACTTGGAGAAGGTTGGAGATATGGTTGGTTATAACTAGCTTGGGGTGCAGGAGCTGTTCAGGGTTCGAGGTTGCTTCTATTTTTACTTTCCTTTGTGTACTTTGGATTTCTTTTATATTGTAGTCTAAGTCGGAGTTAGTTGGTGTATGTATTATCTCTCTCTTTTTCATGTGTTCTCTTACAGGGTAATGCCTCCTATTTGTGTGTTTAATATACCCCCAGTGCTAGTCTCCCACCTTGGTCCTACTGGAGGCAGGACTCAAGGGTCATTATCTCCCTTCTCACATTTCCAGCCCAGGAGGGGTACACCTTGTGGGGAGGGGTTTTGATAGAGTGGAATATGAGGTTTGGTTGAGGGATAGGATGTATTTTGGTGTTAGGAATAGGTGGGGTTTCATGGGTTGGTCATCCATTGGTGTCAGTAAAGTTTATAAAGTGATGTAAACACTAGAGACCGACTGATACATAGGAATTTAGGGCCCCATGTGATCTGATGCATGGACCTTTAAGTTTATAATGGCTACCAAATGAGGTTATGCTAGTTGAAGGGTAGAGACCTAGAAAAGGATCATGCATCATTCTTCTTTGTGCCTGTGTTTTAATGGGAAGACCTTGGGATAGGTTAACCTAAAATTAATAAAATAAAATAATTAATTAATTAATGTTGAGTCTTATATATTCTAGGTTTAGGAGTTATAACTATTTTTTATTTTGCAGGTGTGAATCCAGGTTGATGTCCTTGTCAGGTTTGTGTTGAAGATGTCCAGCAAGTTGTGCCAGTATTTCGTTGCAGGGTAGAGGTTGATGATGATGACACTTGGAGGAGGACACTCTATGAGTTTCAGCACCAAAGTCTACAAAAGTACGAGGGATTCGTTTCATATGTAGTCACAAAATACTGGTTGGAGGAGGTTGAGATAGCATTCAGTTTGATCTGTGATTGAAATGAGCATTGGGTGTCTTTGGTTGTGACGATGCTGTGTGGAGCAACGAGGTAGTGGTGGTTCTTGTTCCTCAGGGATCATGAGGAGTTAGCTATCTCAAGGGAGGAGTTCTAATGAAATTTTAGAGTCCAATTTATTTTGTTTACCTTGAAGGAATCCAATCGCCAGGATCTTCTTACCCCTCAATAGGGGAGCTCTAGTGTGCGAGAGTTTTGGATTCATTTCAGGAACCTTTTACGATAAGCTTCAGACCTGTTTCCAGATGATGAGTCTATGGTGAGGCATTTTGGGGAGGATTTGCGTCCAGAGATCCAGCTCCAGGTCACCCCATTTATGTTGAATACATATATTGAGGTACTGAAGAGGGAAGAGGTCATCAGGAGGACATTGGAAAGAACCAGATTGTCATGAGAGGGGAGTCTTCATGATTCCTCATGAAACAGAGCTGTGGTCCGGGGTTCCTGGTTTTATAGGGAGAAGAATTTTCATTTGGATGGGGGTAGGTCACAGCCCTCAGCATCTCATTTCTCTGGGGGTGGTGGATCTAAGGCATATTCTAAGGGGTCATGAACTTTTTTTTTCTTGTGTAGGATGAGGTCATCAATAGCAATAGTGCCCATCCTTTCAAAGAAGTCATCGTGCACTAGGTGTTCCACTCCAGGTTCCTCTGTTGAGGCAGTTCTAGTCGAGGCATCAGTAGTAGGTTGCACCATCTTTGGATTAGTAGAGAATAGATGGGGCAGGTATAGGACATCCTCGTGATACTCCTCTTCCTCAAAGAGAAGATCTTGACCATGGTGGTGTTCTTCATTAGGGTTAGAGAGGACGTGGAGGAGGTTGTGTTCATCTTCATGCTTTAGTGTTTCTATCACTAGGTGATCCAAACAGCATTCAAGGTACCCTTTTATTTTTTCCTACTAGGGTGTATTCCTTGTATGATTTAGTATTGACACACTCTTTCATATTACCTACCCTTTTCCATGCATTGGGACTTGAGGTATAGAGGCTTCTGGTGACCTTGGCATTGACTACGCCAATTGGAGGTTGAGCTGACTTGTTTGAATTATGTAGAGACTGTGAGCTGGTGCTAGGGTAGCACTGATCTTGGGGATATTTCATATGCTTACGGATACAGCCATATGATGTCATACTTGGCATGGATTGGTTGTATTTGTTGTAGGCTATCGTGGATTGCATCAGGAGGCAGGTGGTGTTTGATGATAATGGAGAGCCAGCGGTGTTTATTGGCGAGTGAGACCCTCAGATGGGTCAGAGGCATGTTTCGTCCTTATCATCCTTGATGGTTGAGCTGATGCTTATTTCTTCAGAGGTTCAGCAGTTGGTTTTTACCAGGATCATAGAAGAGTACCCTGATTTCTTTCCAGAAGATGTTGTAACACTGCCCCCTCAACAAGTGATCAAGTTGTGATCAATCTACAACCTGGAGCATCATCTATCTCTATGTATTCATATAGGATGGCCCATTCAAAGTTATGAGATCTACGTATACAACTTGACGGTCTGTTACAGTATGGTTTTTTTCGGCCGAGTTTGTCAACGTGGGGTGCACTGGTTTTGTTCATGAAGAATTCTGACGGCATTTTACGATTGTGTATCTATTATCATCTCTTAAACAAAGTGAAAGTGTAGAACTGTTATCCTATTCTGTGGATTGATGATTTATTGGATCAACTGAAGGGTGAAAGTTGGTTCTCAAAGATCAACTCATGGTTAGGATATCATCAGATGCATTTTAAGGATGAGAATATCCCAAAGACTAATTTCCATTGTCATCGTGGAAATTATGAGTTTGTTGTAATGCCATTCGGTGAGACGAATGCTCTAGCTGTATTCATGGGATTGATGAACGCTATGTTCTGCGATTTACTAGATAAGTTTGTGGAGGTTTTCATTGATGACATCCTTGTGTACTCCACATCTGAGGAGGAGCATGCAGAGAATCTTCACACCCTTTTAGGAGTTCTTCGTCAACAATAGTTGTTTGGTAAGTTTTCAAAGTGTGAGTTTTGGGATCAAGAATATCATTTTTTGGAGCATGTTGTGTCCCAATAGGTATTAGTTGTGGATCCATCAAAGATAAAATCATTTGTGTCTTGGGCATCCCCCAAGATAATGGCAGAAGTGTGAAGTTTTCTTGGTATTTCAGGCTACTACAAGAGGTTCATAACCAATTTCTCTTAGGTTGAGACTCCTCTAACAGCATTGACTAGGAAGGATCAGGTGTTCGTGTGGACTATTCGGTGTCAGAAATATTTCATGTATCTAAGGGAGAAGTTGGTAAGTTCTCTAGTTCTTTTTCTTCCAGTAGAGGGAGTCCAGTTTTATGTTTTATGTGATTCTTCGCATTGGGTGTTAGGTTGTGTTCTGATGCATCAGAGATTGGTCGTTTCTTAAGGGTATCTACATTTGTGTCCCAATTATGTAACTATTCCACCCATGATCTTGAGTTGTAGGTAGTGGTGTCTGTTCTGAAGTTGTGGAGACATTACCTCATTGGAGAGTGCTTTATAGTTTTTACCAATCATAAGAGCCTAAGGTATGTTTTCTCCCAGCATGACTTAAAATTGTGATAGCATTTTTGGATTGAGTTCTTACAGGAATACGAATTCAAAATCTCGTATACACCTAAGAAGGGTAATTTTTTAGCTGATATGCTAAGAAAGAAGTCACATAGTGATGTAGTGCATGAATCTAGTGATTTATGGAGAGTAATGGGAGAACTTTCAGCATTACATCTCAATATGGGAGAAGTTGGGGGAAGAGGTTGTCTTTTTTAGATGACGATGCAGTCATCTCTAGTGCAGTAGGTGAAAGAGTCAAATTTGGGGAACCTAGAGGTGGAGGTCTGGAGAGACCAAGTTGTTTTTAGCAAGGCCCCTGATGGTTGGTTTGGGGATGAACAACACTGATTGTTGTATCAAGGAAGGCTTTTTGTTCCTTTGGCGATATGTGATATGGTTCTTAAAGAGTTCCATAGTTCACCTTTATAGGTACATCCTGGTGGGACAAAGATGTATCGATCCTTTAGGAGTTAGTTTTGGTGGCTTGGGCTGAAGCATGCAGTTACAGATTTTGTGTCTCGATGTTTGGTCTGCCAGAAGGTGAAGGCGAAACACCATGTCCCTAGTGGTCTACACCAACCATTAGATATTCCACAGTGGAAGTGGGAGGACATCTCAGTGGACATTTTTACTAGTTTACCTTGAGTTCAGGGAGTACATGATGCTATTTGGGTGGTATTGTATCATTTAACAAAATCATGCCACTTCATAGTGACCAAGGAATCGAGCTCAATGGAAGTTTTTTCAAGGAAGTATCTGGAGTAGGTGGTGAGACTTCATGGATTCCCAAGTATGATTGGTTGCGCCCAAATTTACCCTACAGGTATAAGCGGTCGTTGAAGTACATGTAGGGGTCGAATCCATAGGGACTGAAGAAGTAACCTTTAGAAACACAAGTTTTATGGAGGTTGGGCTGTGAAGTAGCCAACTTGGATTTGAATTGATCAGATAAATAATTATTTAATTTAATGAACAATTAAAAAACAAATTTACTTGATCTATAACAATTAATTAGTATGGGTTGATCCTAGGTTGTTGCTTTTGGTGGATTGGATGCATTTCTTTTTTTAAAAATTTCATGTCATTAATTGAAGACGTATCCAAACAACGAGATAATTCTCCTAAATCATTCACCAATTAAATCCCTACACAATTTCAAGGCCAATCACCAATTCAATTTCAGGATCACTTTATTGAGCACTCAAAGGAAATAGATCGTACTATCACTCAAAATGTGTCATAGTTAAACTTGGAAAAGACGAAGAAGAACGTAACTCATTGAATGGAATTATTAAAATAAAAAATAGATTTAAAAATTAAAGTACATGAAATAACATCCAATCCATCTCATGCAACTCTCTAGGACCAAAACATAAATTTTTATCCTTCTATCGATACTATTCTATCAATAGAATTGAGAAGTTGACTTAAAGAAGTGGGATTGAAGAAGAAAAACATTAATAAAAATGAACACTCCACCGTTGTGTTAGAAATTAACAAGTGTTGGTGTGAATAAATTCACACCTTGAGTCAAGGGTATCAAGGTGTTAAGAAAAGGAAAATAAAAATTGAAGAATAAGAACAAATTTTATTAAGGTATTTAACGTGAAAGAAAAACTTACATTTGGGAAATTGCCGATGTGATTACAAAATGAAAGCATACAACTCAAAGAAAATAAAAACATCCATTCCAAAAAAAATATTCGATCCCCATTCCCTTTAGCATAAGCTCATTATATAGGCATATTTGGAAAATTAGATACACCCCCCCCCACAATAAATTACATCTCAATTAATTTAGAGATTCAAAAGGAGGGTGAGAAAATTAAGGGATTTTGACGTTTCAAAGTTGACCCGGAAATTTCGTCCAGATTCTTCCACCATTTTGACATGTGAATTTGGAATTTAAGGAGGCCGAATCCTGAGGATTCATAGAAGCGAAATATTCTCTTCCTGTTTTCCTCTATAAGCTGTAAAAATTTTAGGAAATTTTGAGCATCCTTTTAGAAGTTGTGGTCGAAATGGTGGGACGACTTTATGTGCATTAATGTCAGGCGCACCATTTAAATCTCAAATTCAGATCCCTTTATCATCATTAAAACTTCAGAATTAGCTCCGGACACAGTTGAATAAAATTATCCTCATATTTTTATCTTTCTACTGTAAAAAGTTTAGCTTTATTGGGCTTGTTTTGTGAGCCCCACATTTGTTTGGTGGGCCTTAGGACCATTAGGCTTTTTCCAGTAAATTTCTACATTCAGGAGAAACAATTTCCATCTTCCCTTGGTATTCATCCATCGGACCTAAAAAATAAAATGTTTCAAAAAAAAAGTGATCAATCATATCCCCAAATATCAAATTCAAAAAATGAATATAATGCAATCCACAAATAGATAAATGATTGGGGCCAAATTTACATTTTAAACATTAATTGAATTTAAGATGATAAATGAAGTTCTATTTATGTAATGCACTAAAAACAATGTTTATGGACTTTGGAAAAATGAATATAAAGATATTAACAATTAATATTAGCCACTTTCAGTGACTAATCAATGATCATTTCGAATAGAGATCCTTGTTTTACCTTTAGGGTGTGGGGAGTTCTGCATCATGTTTTCAGTTGTCAGTTATGCCTTAGCGCTGCTTTTCTTCTGCAGATGGACAGTCAGACAAAGTGGACCATCCAGACTCTTCAAGACATGTTACACTCTTGTTTCCTATATTTTGGAGGTTCGTCGATGAGGCACTTACCCTTGGTGGAGTTCTCTTACTACAATAATTTCCACTCCACCATCATTATGGTTCCATTTGAAGCCTTTTATGGTCGACCTTGTTGTTCTCCATTGTAATGGACTAGGATTGGAGAGTCAGCAATTCTCAAACCGGAACTAGTTCAAAATACGATATAGATGGTTTAGGTGATTCGTGAGAGGATGAAGGTAGTGCAGGATCATTAGAAATCATATGTTCATCAAAGGAGGAGACCCTAAGAGTTTGATGTTGGGGATCACGTGTATCTCAAGGTGACTCCCCATCATGGGAAGTGAAGATTTGGTCATGGGAGTAAGTTTTGTCCCTAGTTTGTTGGACCTTTTGAGGTGTTGGATCGTATTGGATCTGTGGCATATCGCTTAGCAATTCCCCAACATATGAGCCAGATACACGATGTTTTTTCATGTGTCCCAGCTTTTTCGTTATCTTTATGATGGATCTCATGTCATCGATTGGGGAGGTATTGATGTTTATAATGATGTGACATTCGAGGATCATTCTGTAGAGATCCAAGACTGCAACGAGAAGGTGTTTTTTAGGCATTCTATCCCCTTGGTTCATGTCTTGTGGCGACACAGTGGCGTGGAGGAGAGTACCTGGGAACGTTAGTCATAGATACGTGCTCAGTACCCAGATTTGTTTAATTTTTAACTCTTTCCATGTAACAATGTTATCTTTGTGGTTATAGACTTTTCATGTTTATGATATGGCTTTATTTTATTGCTTTTGGGGATTTATCTCTATTGAGATGTATCTTGATGGGTGGATGTTCAGACACCTTTTCTGTTTCCTTTTGAGTTGGTTTTGGATTCTAGATGATGAGAATGTTTTGATATATATCTGATGTAATGTCCCAGACCTATCTGGTCCATTACTTGCGGAAATATGGTGTTTGAGGTGTTTTAAGAGGTCAAAGTGACATTTACCCAACACTCTTCAAAATTTCCAAACTGTTTCATGAAACCGTGTCACTTTTCCTTTTCCAAAATTCCAAACTGTTTCATGAAACTATGTCACATTTCCTTTTCCAAAATTCCAAAATTTTTCATGAAACAGTGTCACATTTCCTTTTTCAAAATTTTAAACTATTCCATGAAATGGTTTTAGATTTCCTTTTCCAAAATTCCAAACTATTTCAAAGAATGGTGTCACATTTCCTTTGCCAAAATTCCAAATGGTTTCATGAAATAGTGTCATAGAAATGGTGTCACAAAAATGGTGTCACTAAAATGGTGTCATAGAAATGGTGTCACAGAAATGGTGTCACAAAAATGGTGTCACTAAAATGGTGTCATATAAATGGTGTTACTGAAACGATGTCACTGAAACGGTGTCACGGAAATGGTGTCACAGAAATAGTTTCACAAAAATGGTGTCACGGAAATAGTTTCACAGAAATGGTGTCACAAAAATGGTGTCACAGAAACAGTGTCACAGAAATGGTGTCACAGAAACGTTGTCATAGAAACAGTGTCACAAAAACAGTGTCACATAAAAAGTGTCATAGAAATAGTTTCACAGAAACGGTGTCACAAAAACGGTGTCATGGAAATGGTGTCATAGTTGTTGTCTCACAGTTACTATCTCACAAATATTGTTTCATATTTCCTTTTCCAAATTTCTATATTTTTACAGTTTCTTTTATTTAACATTTTCCTTAATTTAAAATTCATTAAAGTCCTTGTTTTAAAGAATTTAGGTCCAATTTAAAGCCCATAAATCCTATATTAATTTTCCTAAGGTCCGGGATGCGTTTACTTGGTCAAACTATGTGGCTTAATGTGACCCTCTTTTAATGGAAAACCCAGTGTAACCGCTACTCAATTAAATCTTCAAAAGGGATGAGATATCTTCCTTCTTTGTTCTTCATCCTTATTCAATGGTGCGAAATGCTCGTACCTTTCCTTCCTTCCCATATGAGTTGTGCAATTAGAATTTCCTCCTTGGATTATTTCCCCTTGAAGTTCTTCTTACTGCAAGTGTAACCGCTGTTTTGGTGAAACTAAGTAGTATCGATCAATCTTTGATATAAGGTATAATCTATTGTTGTTCTTTTGGGTTCATCTCATTCTATTTCTCATTTACCTATTATGGAATGATATCTCCGTGTTCCTAATGGACTTTTCTCATTACAAAAAAATTACCACTTTAGAAGGGGTTATAACCCCTTCTAAAGACATTAGCTATGGTTGTGGGAAACCACCGTTAATGTGCCCACCTACTATTAGTAGAGGTGGTTGTGAGGAAGCCCTGCAAAATTCATAGTGAATTTAGAAGTGGTTACATTAGAGGGGGTTTAAACCCCTATAATATTTCCCCTTGCCCCGCACCCCTTGTTGACACCCCACCCTTTCCTCATACCAGGCAAGGGTGGGGAGGGTGGGGTGTCAACAGGGGGTGTGGGGCAAGGGGGCGCGAGGCACATCTTCTATGGAGTGGTTGTCAAGTGGGGAGTGAGGCTAGTGGATTGTGGTACAAGGGAGGGGGTGTCAACATGGGTGCATGATCAGGGAAAGGGTGTGAAGGCGCAGGGCAAGGCTGGGGGTGTCAACAGGGGCAAGGGTGTGGGGGTGTCAACAGGGCCAATGGTGGGGTGCGCATAGGCTCGGGTCTTAGGTGGGGGTGTCAACAGGGGGCATGGGGAAAGGGTGGGGTGTCATCAGGGGGTGCAGGGCAAGGGGAAAGGGGCAAGGGGAAAGGGTGGGGGTGTCCATAGGGGAAAGGGTGTCAATAGGGGGTGCATAGCTCAGGGGTTTAAAGAGGTTAGGGTCGGGTGTGTATAAATCTCCCCTAATTCCCCCTAATGAAATCACCATTAGGAGCAGTTCAAACTGCCCCTAAAATCCTAGATTAGAGGCGGTTTCTATTGTAACCACCTCTAATGTGGTAAATTTCGAGCAATATTAGAGGGGCGGTTAGAACTGCCCCTAATGGTGATTGCAATAGATGGAATTAGGGGCATTTTCCACACACTTGGCCCTAACCTCTTGACCCCCCCTCCTCCCCCCCCCCCCCCCCGAGTCATGCACCCCCCCTGTTGACACCCTTTCCCCTGTGGACACCCCCACCCTTTCCCCATGCCCCCATTGACACCCCACCCTTGCCCCGCACCCCGCACCCCCTATTGACACCCCACCCTTTCCCCACGCCCCCCTGTTGAAACCCCCCACCTGAGCCCCGAGCCTGTGCGCACCTCACCATTGGCCTTGTTGACACCCCCCCCCCCCACACCTTTTCCCCTATTGAAACCCCCGCCCTTTCCCTACGTCTGCGTACCCTTCCCCCGAGCTTGTACCCTTGTTGACACCCCATCCCTTGTCCCACGAGCCACTAGCCTCGTTCCCCACTTGACACCCACACCACAGAGCATGTGCCTCATTCCACTTTCCCCGCACCCCCTCTTGACACCCCACCCTCCCAAGCCTTTCCCCGCACACCCTTTTGACACTATCACCCTTTCCCTGAGCCTGTCCGCACCCTTTCCCCTATTGACAACCCCCCCCCCCCCCCACCCTCATGTTGACACCCCACCCTTGCCCCTGTTGACACCCCACCCTTGCCCCGTTCCCCCTGTTGACACCCCCACCTAATCCCCAAGCCTGTGCACACCCCACCATTGGCTTTGTTGACACCCCCCACACCCTTGCCCCTGTTGACACCCCCCACCCTTTCATCGTGCCTGCGCACCCTTGCCTCGATCCCGCACCCCTATTGACAACCCCTCCCTTGTCCCACGAGCCACTATCCTCACTCCCCACTTGAAACCTACACCACAGAGCATGTGCCTCACACCCCCTCTCCCCACACCCCCTGTTGACACCCCACCCTCCCCACCCTTGCCCTGAGCCCCCCTGTTGACACCCCTCACCCTTACCCCGAGCCTGTGCACACCCTTGCCCATGTTGACAACCCCCCACAACCCCATGTTGACACCCCACCCTTGCCCCTATTGACACACCACCCTTGCCTCGTGCCCCCCTATTGACACCCCCCACCTGAGACCCGAGCCTGTGTGCACCCCATCATTGTCCTTGTTGACACCCCCCACACCCTTGCCCCTATTGACACCCCCCACCATTACTCAGCGCCTGTGTGCCCCTGCCCCGAGCCCAAACCCATGTTGACACCCCCTCCCATGTCCCACGAGCCACTATCCTCGCACCCCACTTGACACCCACACCACAAAGCATGTACCTCACGCCCCCTTGCCCTGCACCCCCTATTGACACTCCACCCTCCCCACCCTTGCCCTTCACCCCCTGTTGACACCCCCCCACCCGTTCCCCAAGATTGTGTGCACCCTTCCCCTGTTGACAACCCCCCACACCCCTATGTTGACACCCCACCCTTGCCCCTATTGACACCCCCCACCAGAGCCCTAAGCCTGTGCGCACCCCACCATTGCCCCTGTTGACACCCCCCACACCCTTACCCCTGTTGACACCCCCCACCCTTTCCCCACGCCCAGGAAACCCTTGCCTTGAGCCCGCACCCCTATTGACACCCCACTCCCTTGTCCCACAATCCACTTGCCCCGCACCCCAGAGCCTGTGCACCACGCCCCGGTGTAAAAATGAATCTTTCGGGTTTCGAACCCACGACAGGTTCGACACAGCGAACAACACCGAGCCCCTAGGCTGACCGCGCTTATGTGTATAATATATGCTGCATTATATTTAATTACATACCAAAGTATTATATTATATATATATGTGTGTGTGTGTTTATAAATATAAACAATATAATATATTTGTATATATATAATATATTTCTCTATAATATAATATATATTTGGGTATAATATTTATATATAATATGTATTTATGTATAATTATAAGATATTTTTTGTATAATATATATATATATAGTCATGCATATTTGGGTATATTTAATATATATATAAATATATATTTATACATATATTAATAAATATATTTATATTTATGTGTGTGAGAGTTTTGTTATTTATAGATATAATATTATTATAATATATATTATACATATATTATATTAAATACATTCGTATTATATATTAATGTATGTAATTATATACATTTATATTATACCACCAGCACACATATATATACACACAAAATTAAATGCATTCATATAATAAGAAATAAATAATCTAATTAAATGATGTGTGTGTGTGTACTAAATTAATTTATAATTAATATGCTATAATTCAATATACATAAAATAATTATACAATACATAAAAATTTATTTATAATAAAATATTTATAACATAATATATAATATAAATAAATAATATATTTATATTCATATTCATATTTAATTTTGTCTAAATTATGTAAATTAGTATATATAATCTAATATAAATGTATTTATACATAACTATACAATACAAATGTATTTATGTATGTGTGTGTGTAAAAATAATATTATTAATTATTATATGATATATATATATGTACTAAATTATTTTATAATTAATATGTTATACTAAAATATACATAAAATAAGTATATAATAAATATAAATTTATTTACAATAAAAAAATTTATAATATGATATATAATATAAATAAATAATACATTTATATTTATATTTATATTTATATTTATATTTATATTTATATTTTTTCTAAATTATGTAAATTAGTATACATAATCTAATATAAAGGTATTTGTTTGTCGGAGTATATTACTCAAGAGGGGGGTGAATTGAGTAACTATAAAAAATTTTGATTAAAAAGTATTTCTAAAAGGTTTCCCCAAAAGGTTAAATATAGCCCAGTTAATCAAGGTTATACTATTAAAAAGGTTTAACTATTTAAATAACTTCTTAGAATATTGATTAGTTCTCAGTAATCTTAATTTCAGTTATTAAGATTTCTTTTGAAGTTATTCTATTAAGAAAAGACAATTATAACTTCTTTCCAAGATTAACTATCAAAGTGAATTTAGTGATATCTGAATTATAAAGTAAAGAAGTAAAATAGAGAAGACTAAATTAATCAGAACAGCGGATATGAAACAAGTGGTTCAGTCTCAAGCCGATACATAATCCACTCCACTTGGTGATCACCTGCCACCAAGCAGTTTATATAAATAAACTTGATCCACACCCTGGATCAGTGTTAAAAACAGTACACAGGAATGTCCAGGCCACACAAGGACCTCTTCCATAGTTCTTCATGGGTAAAAACAACCATGCCACATAGGGACCTCTTCTACACTTATCGTGGTTATACACAAGAGTAAAAAAATTGAGTAAGGATATCATGTATCCTTCAGTTTAATGCAGGAGATAGAGTGTCTTGTAATACAGATACACACTCTGCTACAAAGTTAATAAAATGATACACAACCGAGTAGAAATATTGAGATAGGTTTAGAAGTGCTCTGAGTGTTAGTCTTTGCAGCTCTCTACATCTGAGATGATGCAGATGCAGAACTCAAGTCCCCGTATGGGAAAAAGAGTGTCATAAGGTAGACAGATCCAGATTGTGTTCTTGGTGGTGTTTGACACTGCGAAGATGTTCTCGGGAATCTAGGATTCCAATATATTTCGTGTGTTCTTCAGCAGAGTTGAGATTCATGATACAATTCTCTATGTGTATTCTGTCGTCGCACTCACACCCACCAGCTTGTTTTTTCTCAGTATTGTGCAACTTCTCTTGCATATATCCTTCTTTGTTTCTGGTCTGCATTACTCTTTTATCTTAGAGTGCATGTGTTTGAGCCGACAGGTTGCATGTATTATGCACCTCGTACCTTGTACTGTCAAGGGAATGTCTACAAAAGAAACATTAATTATGACAGTTCATTAAAATTTTCAAATATGACCGTTAGAGATCAAATCAAAAAGATGACAAAACATATTAAGAAACGGTGTCACAATATGTCATAGAAATGGTGTCTCCTTCACACGGTGTCTGGATTGGTCCCGGTGTGTTGTTCACGGTGTCTGCTTCACAGTATCTGGATGTCACGGTGTCTAGATTTCACGGTGTCTTGTTCATGGTGTCTAATTCACGGTGTCTACTTCATGATGTCTCATGATCACGGTGTCTCATGGTCACGGTGTCTGCTTCATGGTGTCTGCTTCACGATGTCTTGATCACGGTGTCTACTTCACGGTGTCTCATGATCACGGTGTCTCAGACTTAGGCAAATATTTGTATTCAGACTTATGCAGTGAAATTCATGAAATGAATTAACCTTAATCATTTGTCAGAGATAAATCATTATAAAGTGAGTCAAAAGATAGAATATAGTATCCAAACTGAGTGTATAGCCCTTAAGATCTTTGGATAGCTTTTACTAAGCTATTGTACATTTGATGTGAGAAAGATTACATAGAGTTAACATGGTTTAGAGACTAAATAGAATTTTTCATCATTAAAACATGATTAATACATGAGGAGTCCAAAAATATTCCCATTTTTGATGATCAAATACCATATAGATTTAGAGTGTATATTTGTCCTAACAATATAGATCGAATGCATATAGCATATATAGAGTGAGTGTTCTCTTTTACTATATTTTTTCTTATATTTCTCCAATATTTTTTCATATAATTCTCATATATGCATTTCTAATATATTTCTCCCCCTTTTGGGATTATCAAAAAGTGGGAGGGAAAAGAAAGAAAAAAGAGACAAGCAAAGTGCATAATGTATTAGATAAAAAGAGTGGCATTACAATAAGTAAAACAAATGAAACAAGATTACCTTCAAAATAGAGTAAACACAATCCTTCTTCACTGACTGGTCTTTTCTTTCCCTTTAGCAGCAGTCGCAGAAGAGGAAGCCATAGGAGCAAAAGTTGAGGTAGAAGAAGGGATTGAGCTCATTGATAGAGAAAGTAAAGTAAGGCCTTCAAAGACAGAGGAAGCTAGAGTAGGTGCAGTAGAAGACCTAAGCAGTTATTGATCAAGGATAACAGGCCTAATCTGACTTAGTGCCTAACTGAAATATATAGAAGTGGAGGCTAGGGTAGAGGTGAATGTAGGAAGACCAGGTCTCAGAGGTGCAGTCGTAGGAGAAACAATGGTTATACTCTGGACATGAAGAGAGGGCCTCAGAAGTTTGATAATATCCATAATTATATCTCCACCATACTACATATCCTTCTCAAAGTCATCCTTGTTTTCCATAAACTTATCCAACAGATGAGTGATCTCTCTGAGCTTTTGAACTTGGGTCTTGAAAGGTTTAGTAATAAGAGAAATCCTCATATTTTCTACACGATATTTAAAGTGATTGGTCATGTCATTCTTTGAGAAGATTCGGTTGAAGTAGAAATCTGCTTTCTTGGAAATTTATTGTTGAGAATCATTACCATTTTTTGAATGGATTTGGACCAGATCAAGAAATCTGTCATTATTCTTGATGAATTCATATAGAGAATATTTATTGAAACCACTAAGCACAGTCTGAAGTTCTTCTTTGACCACTGTACTGAGCAGGTCACTATCTAGGGAAGGTTGAGATGTTTTCTTAGATGCCTTATAATCATTGACAGCTAAGTTTAGAGATTTCAGTTGGTTTAGAACTTTTTGAAGACACCTCGTATACTCATCAGTGAGCTTTTCAATATTAAAAACAAGCTCTCTCATCTCCTTCACAGTATTTTTGTTCCTATCAGCGACCTTTTCAGCTAAGGAAGGTAAATGAGGTTGAATCTGGGACACAACATTCTGTGGGGTTTGAGGAACAATAGGTTCTACAGGATGAGAAGCAAGCTCTGATCTCGAATGCATCTCTTTCTAAAATTCTTCAATAATACCTCTTAGAGTCTTAACTTCATCACCAAGCAGTCTGTTTTCAACTCTAACTTCCTGAATCTCATGAAGCATTTTGGGTTGAATCTGTTAAATACCTTTTTCCAACAACAATGAGGCATCTTTCTCACTTAGATGAGTTGCAAGGGAAGGTTGGGAATTTAGTACTTTTTCAACAACAGACAAAAGGGTAGCTCCAAATTATTTCAGATCATCTTTAGTCACCAAGGATGGTTGTTCTGATGATGGTTCAGAAATAGGGACTGATATAGGCTCAGGTCCCTTCTCAAGGGAAATATTAGAGACAGATTTCAGTTAGAACATAGTAGAAAGGTCAAGGCATTTTTCTGAAACTTTTTGAGAGGCATGCACATCATAAAAACTAGGGAATTTATACTGAGTTTCTACAGGGCTTGAAACTATCGGGTTTGGTACTTCAGTAGATTCAAGATTTAGGGGTTGCTCCCCCTCAACAGTTGTATCTTTCTCAGGACTGATAAGCATAGGTTCTTGATCTAATTCCACAATTTTATCTATTATTTCCTCACCCATTTCTTTACTATCTAGCTGAAAAGCCAGCTCCAGCCTTTCCTCATCCGAAGGAATGACTTTAGGAATAGATTGTTCCCCTGAGAGTTCTTCAAGGTCAGATTCTTGTATAACAGGTATTTATTCTTCTATAGGTTCTTCCAAAGCATTATTTTTGGTTTCTTTGACAATAGATTCTATTTCAACCTCAGGTTCATCTTCCAGATTAAAAACATCTTTAGAATCAGGGACTTCTTCTTCACTTACTACATGAAGGACAAAAGTAACGTCTTCTTTATCGGAAATAGTTTCCCTAGGATGCACAGTAGCCACTTATTCTTCTTCTTCATAATACTTAACAACCCCATATGGTTCCAAACCAGGATCCAAAATAACTCTTGGTCTCGAGGTATGTTCTAATGGATTGAATTTTTCATAAATTCTATCATTGTCTTCCACCCATGATTTTTCCAAGGATTCCAATTGATTTTTCATCCTATTGATAGTGACTTTTGAAAGGTAGAACTCATAATCCTTGATGACTTCCTCATTAGGTCCAACCATACCTTTGGCATTAATCATGGATGAGATAAGTCGAGATTAATACAGGGAGGCTGACTTGGATGTGGATTTGATTATTTCACACATATGGTGTATGATATACTTACAAAGGTTGATCTTATGCCCATTTTTCATAAGATAAATCAGAAACACATCCAGATATTTTAGAATAGAAAAATCACCTTTTCTAGGGAAAATCAGGTTCTATATAAACTTAAACAATAGTCTTGATTCTCCATCTAGTTCGGCAACAATGGCTCTACTCTTGGTTCCATTTCCGGTTAAGCTTTTTAGAGAATTTTCCAACACAAATAACTCACTAGAAGGTGGAGGTCCTCTCTGATAGTCCTTATAGAAGCCTTCATGAGGTATCCTATGGAATGCATCCCATAACCTTGAATAAAATGAAAATTTCTGGTCATTTATCCGGATTTTCAAAACATACCCATCTTTATAATCAAAGGAGAACTGAACATATTGATAAAACTGAGCCACTAACTTAGGATAGATAGGTCTATCTTCCTTCAAAAACCACTCTAACCGCCTTTCTCTTTTAAAAAAATCATAACCAAAGACTTACTTGATAGAATCCATTTTGGGAAAACTTATTTCTCAGGTACTACAACTCGATTTACCAAATTTGGGTTTAGAGGACCTTCAGGTGCTAGCTTGGGTGCGATTTTCTTCTTCATTGAGCTACATTTCTCAGGAGTCAACGATGAAGGACGTTTCATCCTGGGAATTCACCGAAGGTTCAAGCGAGAAAGGTTGAGGGGTTAAATAAGGGTTACAAATTGAGTGATTAGAATATATCTCGAGAAAAGGACAAGTGATAATTCTTTTATTTTATCATTTAAGGATATCAAACTTCGCAAAAGTAAAAATGCGGTAAAATAAAGATGTGAAATGAATAATTACAACAATACGATTTTTAATTCGTAAATAAAAAATAATAAAGAATCATTACGGTGAGACTATATCGGGTTTTTACGGTGAGATAGTAAACAAATATTATAGTGAGATAGTGAACGAACTTCACGGTGAGACGGTAAATATGAACTTTATGGTGAGACAGTAAAAAAACTTCATAGTGAGACAGTAAACATGAACTTTATGGTGAGACAGTAAACATAAACTTTACAGTGAGATAGTAAACAAGAAACAGTAAGAGATAAAACAGTAATCCATAAAACAGTAAAATATAAAATAGTAAGATATAAACTAGTAATACATTTACTTAAGATTTATCATGCCTAATTCATGTATGATGTAGTCTATTATTTAAAAATTTCGTGGTTTGGTGAATATATCAACAAGCTGAGACTCAGTACCAATGAATTCTAAAGTGATATCACCCTTTTCATAATGATCTCTCAAAAAGTGATGTCTTGCATCAATATGATTTGTCCTAGAAAGTGAAACAGGATTTTTCAAAATGTTAATAGCACTAGTGTTGTCACAATTTATAGGTACAATCCTGAATTGATATCCATAATCTAGTAATGTGTGTTTCATCCACAGGATTTGTGCACAACAGCTGTCAAAAGCTATGTATTCAGATTTTGCAGTAGATAATGCAATAGAATTTTGTTTCTGACTACACCATGATACTAGTGACTTGTCTAAAAAGTGTCATGTTCTAGAGGTGCTTTTTCTATCTAACTTATAGCCACCGAAGTTAGCATCAGAATAACTAACTAATTCAAATGATTGTATTCTAGGATAGAACAGTCCTAGATTGGGTATATGCTTGAGGAATTTGAAAATTCTCTTTACAGTATTTAAATGATATTATTTAGGATTTTCTTAAAAACGAGCACACATACACACACTAAACATAATGTCAGGTCAACTAGTAGTTAAGTAGAGAAAACTTCCAATCATTCCTCTATAAGTGGTTTGATCAACAAATTTTCCATCTTCATCAAGATCCAACTTACAAGTGGTACTCATGTGAGTGTCACTAGTTTTAGTACTATCCAATCCAAAACATTTTATAAGATCTCTAGTATATTTAATTTGAGTTAAAATAATACCATCATTATTTTTGAGAGATTTGAAATCTGAGAAATAATTTTAGTTCACCCATTAAACTCATTTCAAATTCATTTTGCATCATTTTAGAAAAATCAACACATAAATAATTTCTTGAATATCCAAAGATAATGTCATCTACAAATATTTGAACAACTAAAACATCATTTGAAATTAATTTTATAAAAAGAGTAGGATCAGCTATTCCTTTTGTAAAACCTTTGGAAATAAGAAAATTACTCAACTGATCATACCAAGCTCTTGGAGCTTGTTTCAAACCATATAAAGATTTTGATAATTTAAAAATATGATTTGGAAAATGAGTGTTTGTAAAAATAGGGGGTTGTTAAACAAAGACATCCTCATCTATATACCCATTTAAGAATTCACTCTTAATATCCATTTGATATATTTTGAAATTCAGATGTGCATCATAAGTAGGAAGGATTCTTATGGCTTCATGTCTAGATACTGGTGCAAAGGTCTCCTCATAGTCAATTCCTTCTTCTTGACTATATCCTTGTGACACTAATATATCCTTGTTTCTAACTATGTCACCAGCCTCATCTACCTTGTTTCTAAACACCCATTTAGTGCCTATAGTGAATGTGTCCTTAGGTATTTCAACAAGTTTCCTTACTTTGTTCCTTTCAAACTGATTAAGTTCTTCTTGCATAGATATCACCCAAATTTCATCATTGATTGAATCGTTAATGTTTTTGGGTTCAAGTTGTGACAAGAAGACTTGATGTTCAACCTGGTTTCTAAGAGAAGCTCTAGTTTGAGTTCCTTTTTCTAGGTCTCCAACAATAGCATCTAAAGGATGGTTCTTAAGAGTTCTAATAGCTCTAGAAAAGGAGGGACTAGTGATTTCAGGTTCATCAATAGGTTCAAGTTCATTATGGCTTGAGTCTAAGGAATTTACAGAATTGTAAGTTTTCACAGATTCTTTCACAGAATGGATTTAGGATTTTGGATTAATGTTCAGATTTGATACATCATCCTCCAGGTTCTCTAGAATGGTTTTAAGATCATGTGGATCTGTTTCATCAAATTTGACATGGACGGATTCTTCCATACATTTAGTTCTTTTATTGAACACTCTATAGGATTTATTGGATATGGAATATCCTAGAAAGATACCTTCATCACTCTTAGATGAAAATTTGTCAAGATTGTCCTTAGTATTAAGAATATATTCTTTACAGCCAAAAACTTTGAAGTAGTTAAACTTGGGTTTTCTATTGTTCCATAACTCATAAGGATTCCTCTTAAGAATGGGTCTGATTAACACTCTATTGATTATGTAGCATGTTGTATTGACAGCTTCAACCTAAAAATAAATTGGTAGGTCATATTCACTAAGAATTGTTCTAGAAATCTCATATAGGGTTCTATTTATTCTTTCTACAACTCTATTTTGTTGAGGTGTTATAAGGATAGAGAAATTGTGACTATAACCATTTTGTGAGAAAAAGGATTCAAACTCTTGATTTTTAAACTCACGTCCATGATCACTTCTTAAGGATTTAATTCTAAGTCCACTAATATTTTCCATAGACTTGGAATATTTAGTAAAATAAGAGAAGGCTTCACTTTTGTGATCCATAAAGAAGGTCCTAGTATATCTAGAAAGGTCATCTACAAGAACATAAACATAGTGCTTCCCATTTAAACTAGAAACTCTAGATGGTCTAAATAAATCCATGTGAACTAGTTCGAGATATTGAGAAGTTGATACTTCTTTATTTGGTTTGAAGGAAATTTTGTATTGTTTTCCCTTTTAACAGGGATTACACACTTTTTCATTTAGAAACTCAAGTATGGGTAAGTATTTAATTAAGCTTTTTCTAGTTAGATTTATAAGGGATTGAATATTACAGTGTCCTAGTCTCCTATTCCAGAGCCAATAATCTTTATGAAATACACTTAAACATGAATCATTTTGAGAAGCTAACTAATCTAAGTTAACAGAGTGAACATTTTCATTTGTTAATGCAGAAAACACTAATTCATCTTTATAATTAAAGACAATACAAGAATCATTTTCAAATCTAACATGAAATCCATCATCACATAATTATGATATACTAAGAAGATTATATTTTAATCCATCAACAAAAAATTCTTTAGAAATCTAAACTGAGTTAGAGTTGCTGATTTGGCTGAGGCCAATGATCTTTCCTTTGGCATTGTCACCAAATGTGACATGTCCTCCATCTATTTTTATTATATTCTTGAAGCATGAGTATTCCCTTGTCATGTGTCTTGAACATCCATTGTACAAGTACCATACACTTTTATAGGAACTCTTTAAGCATCTTTCCTACAAAATGATTAAGCAAAAACATATTTTGGAACCCATACTTGTTTGGGTCCAGTAATATTAGTAATAAGTGCTTTAGGAACCCATATATTCCTCATAGGTTTCCTATAAGCATTAAGTAAAGTATTTGAAAAATAAACTCTATTCAGTATAGAAAAACTTGAAACAGTAGAAGATGTATCATAAATATAATTAGTTTATTTGTGTCCAGAACTAGGAGTAAAACTATATGTCCTAGATTTAGAAACAAAATTTTTTTCTACCAATATTTCTTTTCCAGGTTGATAACCAATGTTAGTGTTGTATTTAGGGGAAATTTTTTTTCCTAGAATTTTAGTAAGGTTATTCTTCCCATTAGTAAACTTTTCTAGGTCATTCTTCAATTTCTCATTAGACATTTTTAATTTGTTGTTCTCTTTGAGCAGTTGATCATTTTTCTCTTTTTTAATTGTGAGTTCAGATTTAACAGTCACAGTAAGAGAATATTATTTCTTCAATGATTTATATTTGTCTTCTAGTTCATTGTGTGTTTCTTCAAGAATGTTATAGTATTCAAACATTTCTTCATTAGTCATATTTTCAGAGTCGCTCTCATTTTCAAAATACTATGAATTATGTATAGAAGAGTCCAATGTTACCTCAGATGTATTTTTCATAAAACACTTATTTTATTTGTTTTCTTGTTCATCATGTGACGTTTCTAAGTCACTTGAATTGTCCTCAGAAGCACTCCAGGTTACTTTTGTGGCCTTTTTATGCTTCCTATCCTTGTCCTCATATCTATTTTTTTACTTGACCTTTGGACAGTCAGCCTTGATATGTCCTTTTCACTTACATTCATAGCAGACAATCTCATCAATATTGTCACTTTTTTCCAGTCCCTCTTCCAATTTACTTTTTGGTCATATTTTCCCTTGAAGTTAGGCTTTAAAAAAATTCTTCTTCTTGTAAAACTTCTTGAATCTTCTGTCTAATTGAGTCATTTCCTCATCACTATCAGGTGATGATTGTTCACTACTGGAACATTCTACAAAAGATTCCAATTTCCCTTTGTCTTTGTGTTTAGAGGTGGTGGTCTTGAATGAAACATATTTCCTCTTTGGTTCATCATCCTCTTACTTGTTGACTTTCAGTTCCTCTTCATATATCATCAGTTTCCCAATGAGTTCTTTTAAAGGTAGCTTGCTGATGTCGCATGATTCTCTAATAGAGACATAGGTTCCTCTCCATCTATCAGGAAGACATCTGAGAATTATCATGATTTGTTCCTTGACAGTGACTTCTCTTACAAGAGAAATCATTGTGTTGAAAATATCATTGAACCTAAGATACATGTCAGAGATAGGTTCATCGGGTTTCATTTTAAAGTTATCATATTTAATAGTATAAGTATTAATTCTCATTTCTTTTACACTAGATTTTCCTTCATGTGAGACAGACAGCGTATCCCAAACTTCATGGGTAGTTTTACAAGAAGAAATTCTATTGAATTTTTCATCTCTTAAGGATCAGTATAAAGCATTCATAGCTTTTTAATTGTTATTGTAGGCAGTTTTGATAGGTTCATCCCATGTGATTATATCAGTAGTAGGAATATTATATTCAACTATAATGGAAGACCAAATTTCAAAACCCATACTCTCTAAGTGCATTTTCATTTTAATTTACATTGAGCATAGTTGGTTCCATTAAATAATAGTGGTATGTTGGTTGCAGCACCTTCCAATCTATTATCCATAGTACATAAATACTTTAAAAGAGCAAGAAATTTAGAATTAATAGAAATTTATAGATCTTCAAAGTACAACTACAATAATAGTTGAATAAGGTTAAACAAAGTCTTAATAAACAGCCTCTGATACCAAATCTTGGTTGGAGTAGATTACTCAAGAGGGGTGAATTGAGTAACTATAAAAATTTCTGATTAAAAATTATTTCTAAAAGGTTTCCCCAAAAGGTAAAATACAGCCCAGTTAATCAATGTTATACTGTTATAAAGGTTTGACTATTTAAATAACATCTTAGAAGATTTATTATTTCTCAGTAATCTTAATGTCAGTTATTAAGATTGCTTTTGAAGCTATTCCATTAAGACAAGACAATTATAACTTCTTTCCAAGATTAACCATCAAAGTGAATTTAGTGATATCTGAATTATATAGTAAAGCAGTAAAATAGAGAAGACTAATTTAATCAGCACATCATATATGAAATAAGTGGTTCAGTCTCGAGCCGAGACATAATCCACTCCACTTGGTGATAACCTTCCACCAAGCATTTTATATAAATAAACTTGATCCACACCCTAGATTGGGGTTAACAACAGTACACAGGACTGTCTAGGCCACACATGGATCTCTTTCACAGTTATACATGGGTACAAACAATCAAGTCACACAGGGACCTCTTCCACACTTATCGTGGGTATACACAAGAGTAAAAGAATTTTTGAGTAAGGATATCATGTATCCTTCAGTTTAATGTAGGATACAGATTGTGTTTTAATATAGATACACACTCTGCTCGAAATTTAATAAAATGATACACAACAGAGAAGGAATATTGATATAGGTTTATAAGTGCTCTGAGTGTTAGTCTTTGTAGCTCTGGACTTCTGAGATGATGCAGATGCAGAACTCAAGTCCTCGTATAGAAAATAGAGTGTCGCAAGTCAGATAGATCTAACTTATGTTATTCGTGGTGTTCGGTAGTGCAAAGTTGTTCTCGGGATTCTAGGATTCCAGTATGCTTCGTGTGTTCTTCAGCAGAGTCGAGTTGCATGAGACAATTCTCTAAGTGTATTCTGTTGTCGCGCTCACGCCCACCAGCTTGTTTTTTTTCAGTATTGTGAAACTTCTCTCATGTATATACTCCTTTGTTTCTAGGCCGCATTACTCTTTTATCTTGGAGTGCATGTGTTTGAGTCGACATGTTGCATTTATTCTATACCTCGTACCATGTACTGTCAAGGACATGTCTACAAAAGAAACATTAATTATGTCAGTGCATTAAAATATTCAAATATGACCATTAGAGATCAAATCAAAAGACAACAAAACATATTAGGAAACTGTGTCACAGTATGTCATGGAAACGGTGTCTACTTCACACGGTGTCTAGATTGGTCACGGTGTCTTGTTCATGGTGTCTTCTTCACAGTGTCTGGATGTCATGGAGTCTGGATGTCACGGTGTCTTTTTCACGGTGTCTATTTCTCAGTGTCTTCTTCACGGTGTCTGCTTCACGGTGTCTCATGGTCACAGTGTCTCATGGTCACGGTGTCTTGTTCACAGTGTCTACTTCACGGTGTCTGCTTCACGGTGTCTGCTTCACGGTGTCTTGCTCATGGTTTCTGCTTCACAGTGTCTCATGGTCACGATGTCTCAGACTTAGGCAAATATCTTTATTCAGACTTAAGCAGTGATATTCATGAAATGAATTAACCTTAATCATTTTTCATAGAAATCATTATAAAGTGAATCAAAAGATAGTATATAGTATCCAAACTGTATGTATAGAACTCAAGAGCTTTGGATATCTTTTACTAAGCTACTGTACATTTGATGTGAGATAGATTACATAGAGTTAACATGGTTTAGAGACTAAATAAAATTTTTGATCATTAAAACATGATTAATACATGAGGAGTCCAACAGTATTTATACATAAGTATACAATTAAAATTTATTTGTGTACATGTGTGTGTAACAATAATATTATTAATTATTATATGATATATATATATACATTAAATTAATCTATAGTTAAAACAGTATGATACAATATAAGTAAAATAATTATATAATATATATAAATTTTTATATAATTAAAATTTTATAATATATATATAATATAATTATATAAAATATATATGTTTATGTAAATTTATATTTAATTTTGTCTATATTATATATGTTTTTATACATAATATAATATAAATGTATTTATATAAAAATATACAATAAAAATGTATTTAATATAATATATGTGTAATATAAATCATAATATAAATGTATAGTATTTATAAAATCATATATAAATTTTATAAATTAGAATAAATATATTTATAATTACATTTATATTATGTATATATCAATATTTATATAAATGTATACATTTTTGTTCGTATGTATAAGTATTTATTTAAAATATGTATCTAACGTCCTTATATATCTATGTTATAATATATTTAAATACATTTATATAATGTGTTTATGTAATATATAAACACACACACATGCACACACCCACATATATATTAAAAAAACTAAATTTATATTAGATTTATTTTAGAAAATAAATAAAAATTTATATGGAGTTTAAAACCCCCTCTAATCAAAGGGATTTGCAATGCTTCATAACCCCAATCAAATTTCATGAATTAGATGGGGTTAATAACCCCCTCTAATGTCATAAATTATAGGGGGTTAAAGAAACCATCTAATTTCTTAAATTATAAGGGGTTGAAAACCCCCTATAATGCCATCAATTATAGGGGGTTCAAAACCCCCTCTAATGTCATCAATTAGAGGGGGTTCCCAACCCCCTCTAATTTCTGAAATTAGACGGGGTTCAAAACCCCTTCTAATGTCATGAATTAGAGGGGGTCAAAATCCCCCTCTAATTTCATCAATTAGAGGGGGTTCAAAACACCTTATAATTTCTTAAATTAGAAGGGGTTCATAACCTCCTCTAATCTAAGGGATTAACGACATATCATAAACCCCCTCTAATATCATAAATTAGAGGGGGGTTGTGAACCCTCGCTAATTTATTTAAAAAATCAATTATGTGTGTGTGTGTGTGTATCCAAAGGAATTTTATATATATAGCTCCTATAAAATCCAATAAAATATATATTGGAACAAATTATTAAATTAGTAGTGGTTTTGATATAACCAGATCTAAAATCAAACCAAATTTTAAAAAATGATGCTAAAAAATTTGGAGGGGGTTGTTCATAATCCATTTATAATTTTTATATAAAATGAATTTAGAGGGGGTTTGTAACCCCCTCTAAATTCACTTATTAAAGGGGGTTGTGTAGAACCCCCTCTAATGTTACAAAAAATGAATTTTGAGGGGGGTTTGCCGAACCCCCTCTAAATAACCCCCTCTAATGTATTGTTTTTTTTTGTAGTGTCTTGGGTGTTTTTCAGTGTGGTGGTGTCTCTGTATCCTCAAGTGGATGCAGTCCTCCAAGAGACGTGATCGTGGTATGTTTTGTTAGTCTGTTCAAAGAGCATCGGAAATCTTTTGAGGTAAGGGATTCATTGCTTCTCTATTATTTTACGTGCACCTATATAGTTAGCATGTTTTAGCCCACTTGATCATAATGTAATTGACATAATAAATATTTGAACTAAATAAATAATTTGGTATCGATTGTATGTTATTTCCTCTCATTTTATTAGATATTGTGATATCTATACTTTTCTTGTTAGCATGTCTTTATTGATGAAATTGGTGAAGAACGTAAATATGGAATTAATAGATAATTATTTGGTTAAAGACAAAGAGGTATTTAAATGAAAATGGTTGTTGTTGTTGTAGTTTGATGTTAATCAAATTGATGCAGTAATCATGTTTAATCAATTTGTGATAACTATGATTGATTTCTATTTAGGTTACCCATAGTTGGAACCTATTATTAATGAACTGATTAATTCAAGATGGATTAAATAACTAGTTGTTTGATAAAATATATTCCCTCATAGGTTTTTGTGTTACCCACTTTCTTATTTAAGGGTTGAGAGCCCAGTGGATATGATTTTTTTTTCTTGCTTCTTTTGTTATGATGTGATCCTGGATGGCTGTTGTGATATGTTGGGGTAGGAACGCCCATTGTTTGTGGTAGCAGTTGATGCCTAGAGTGGTGAGATGCATCATTTTATGAATGTGGGTGTTGGGGAGAACACCGGAGATAATGAAATGGGTTGGATGTGAATGTTTGGATGTTTTTTATTCTTGTTGGTTATTTATCTACTTTACTTTCCCCATGGGTCAAGGCAGTTCATCTTGCTTACCCTTCTTCCAAATGGGGAGAAGACGCACGGGGTATGCCACGTGCTTTTCGTGATTAGCTTCTCAAGGTAGGATAGGTCTATGCTCTTGTTATAGGTGGAAAATAATTGACATGTAGTTCATCTACTCACCGTGTTGAGCCCCCTTGTGTTTAGTAGCTTAGAATGTTTTTTTCTAGATTTCTTGAGAATATGGGAAATTAATAGTGCTCTTAATAAATTATTAAATTAATGATGTTAAACCATGGGTTTGGAGCTTGCTAGTACAAAATGATGATGTTTTAATTTAAAGGAACAATGGACTTTGGGTGTTATGCTAATGAAATATAATGTGGAATTTTTAATGGTTAATTAATGTTTAAAGAATTAATTAACATAAAGTGAAACTGTTAAAAAAGGATAATGTAATATAATGAAGCTCTTTAAATTTTTGTGTTCTTATAGGATACCAAGTCTTGGAAGTGGCATCCGGGAGTCTGAGAGATGTTGGCTGTAGTTGAGTCTAAGACTAGGTTATTCCCTTAGCATGGTTGTTAGCTATAGTATATTTGGTACTTTTTTTGTTTCTATATGTTACTCCACCCTGTTAGTTAGGGAAACTGACACCCCAGGGATTTTGAGCCATGGGGGTGTTTTCTCCAACATTCTGGAGGGAGGATAAATGGCTGACTACCCCCTTTAGCCCATCTATCTTCTCTTGATAGTTACTTGTGCTGGTAGGCATAGTGGTTAGTTTTCCCTATATTTATGTGTAGAGGGATGTAATTTCTTGTGGTTATTCACACACATATATTCTAGAAATAGTTTCCTATAGACTACTATAGGTGTAATGTGTATAGTTTGTAGTGGCTTGAGGATCCTTACTCAGTGTATGTGCTATAATGTCTTGAGGTTTAATACCCGATGTATGGTACATGTTATGCAAGCTATAGTGCCTCCCAAAAACTAATTGGTTACTTTGGGTATGTGGATGTGGTGGTTGTACTGCACGAGGTGCATGTTGTGGTGATTTACCCTAGTGTCTGCAGGCAAGCCTTTTTGGAGAGAGATTCTTAGGACGTGCGACGTTGGGGAAAAGCGGCAAACCAGTGGGGAAGTAGTAGCGGGGTACCCTTGATATTCTTTATTATATTATATACTCTTGTATGCGATACTTGGTGATAGTATCCATGGTGAGGCAGGGAACTTAGTATACATGTTTAGGTGATGAGTTAGTTTTACTTGTTGTTCATTGTGTTTTGGCATGCTTTATTTACTTTTGCTCGAGAGGCTCCAGGGAGGATCCTACAGAGTATACTATTATACTCACCCTATGTATATATAAACTGTTTTTTTTTGTCACTTGAAGTAGGTTGGAGATCAGGTTGGTTACTACTTTCTTGGGGTGCATGAGTTATTCGGGCTTTGTGGTTTATGCTATTTTTACTTTCCTTTATGTACTTGGGATTTCTTTCATATTGTAGTCTGAGTTGGAGTTGGTTAGTGTCTATCTTATCTCTCTCTTTTTATATGTTATCTTAGAGGGTAATGCCTCCCATTTGTGTATTTACTATACCCTCGGTGCTAGTCGCCAACTCGAGGCCTACTGGAGGTGGGACTCAAGGTCACTATCTCCCTTCTCACATTGTCGGCCCATGGGGGGTATACCTTGTGGGGAGGGGGTTGTGAAAACCCCAAAAAAAAATAGTGTTTTTGAAAGAATAAATTGTATTATTTATAAAATTAAGAGAAACATGTTGACTGGATACTCAATTTCAAAGCATTTTTTGGATGAATCTATTAGTACTGCATGTTATACTACAAATCATGTTTTAACTAGACATTTTCTTAATAAAATGCCTTATGAATTGTGGACGGTATGAAAACATAAAGTTTTATACATCATAGTATTTGGATGAAAATTATTCATATTGAATACAAAAGATAATCTACATAAATTTTCACCCAAATCCGATGAAGGAATCTTTCTAGGATATTCCACTACTTATAAGGCTTATAGAGTTTTCAATAAAAACTCTTGTACTGTATAAAAAATAGTGCATGTCAAATTTTATGAAACTAACCCCTTTGTTTTTAAACAATCCTTACCTACATCAACTGATGTGTTTTCTCAAAATGATTTTCAGCCTTTGATTAAAAACTCTTCTGAAAATGGAAATACTCATGAAAATGTTTCTAAAACATTTACCCTAGAAGACTTTCTATCTTATGTTGATAAATAGGTTTCAAAATACCCAAATCAATTGTTTCTTCAGAATCATCTTAGTGATAATATCATTGGTGATGTAAATCAACCTGTAATAACGAGAAATTCCTTGAGAAATAAAATAGAACACCTTTCTTTTCTATCTCAATTTGAACCTAAAACATCAAATGAATCCTAAGGTTGCGAAGATTTGATTAAATCAATGCAATATGAACTAAATGAATTTGAAAAGAATCAAGTCTGGACCTTGATTGAAATACCTAAAGAAACAACTATAATTGGTGTAAAATGGGTTTTCAGAAATAAATGTGATGAAAATAGAGTCATTATAAGAAATAAAACAAGACTTATTACTAAGGGATAAAATAAACAAGAGGGAATAGACTATGAAGAAACATATTCTTCGGTTACTAGACTTGAATCTATTCAAATTATATTTGTCTTTGCATCATACTTCAATTTCAAAATTTTTCAAATGGATGTAAAATGTGCTTTTCTTTATGGTTTTGTACAAGAAGAAGTTTTTTCAGAACAACCTCGTAGTTTTATAGATTCCAAACATCCTGATCATGTTTATAAACTTACCCAAGCTTTGTATAGACTTAAACAAGCCCCTGGAACTTGGTATGATAGACTTACAAGTTTTTTTTTACAAAACAATTATGGAAAGGGTAATGTTGATCCTACTCTTTTCATAAAAATGGAAAACAAAAATGTTTTGATTGTTCAAATCAATGTTGATGACATTATATTAGGATCAACTCATCAATCTCTAACTGATTATTTTACGAATCTAATAAAATCTGAGTTTGAAATGAGTATGATGGGTGAGTTAACATTCATTTTAGGTTTTCAAATATCCCAAAAACTAGAAGGAACCTATATATCTTAGCATAAGTATATCAAACAATTTATCAAAAGGTATGGATATGACAACACTAAAAGTATTAGCACTCCAATCAATACCTCAAATACACTAGATCTATATGAAGATGGGAAACTAGTGGATCAAACAAATTTTAGAGGTATGATAGGAAGTTTGTTATACTTTATAGCTCGTCATTCAGACTTAATTTTTTCAGTGTGGTTATGTTAAAGATGCCAATATAATCCAAAAAATCCCACTTAAAATTATTGAAAATAAATTTTCACTACTTAAAGGAAACTATGGATTTAGGACTATTCTATTCTTCTAGAAATGATTTTATTTTGAATTTTTTAGATACTAACTTTTGTGGTTGTGAAATGGATAGAAAAATTACATCCAGAACATGTCATTTATTAGGAGCTTCTTTGGTTTCTTGGTCTTGAAAGAAGAAACACTTAGTTGAACTTTCCACAGATGAAGCTGAATATGTAGCAGCTGGAAGTTGTTGTGCTCAGGTGTTGTGGAGGCAGCACACACTCACTAACTATGGCATGAGTTTTTCCAAAACTCAAATACTATGTGATAATACTAGTTCCATTGATCTTAGTAAAAACTCTACAAATCACTCGCATGAAAAACTCATAGATATTGGGCATCACTTTCTTAGAGATCACACACAAAAAGGAGATATTATTTTACAATTCATCAGAATGCAAGAACAACTTACTGATATTTTCACAAAACCATTATATTACGATAGATTTGAATACATTAAACAGAAACTAGGAATGATCACTGTAAATTAATCATTTGCATCTATTTATTTTTGACCCATCTCCTTATATTAAGTTACTCCTTTTAAAAGGGGGAGTATACATAATTTTACTTGTTTGACCTTTTAATTTTATGTTTATCGGTTTTACCCTATATGTTTTTCAGTTTTATGTTTATCATCTTTACTTCTTTTGGTTTTTATTTATCAGTTTTTCACTTATCAATTCTACATTAATATTGGTTTCACTATAATCGGTTTTACTATTTAGTTTTATAGATTATCGGTTTTACAGTTTAGTTTTACAATTTATCAGTTTTACTATTTAGTTTTACATTTTATCGATTTTATTATTTAGTTTTACATTTTATCGGTTTTACTATTTAGTTTTACAGTTTATCAGTTTTACTATTTAGTTTTATATTCTATCAATATTAAAATACTTTATCGATACATAACTATCAATATTGAAATGATTTATCAGTACAGAACTATTGGTATTGAAATACTTTATAGGTACTAGATTATCAGTATTGAATTATTCAACCAGTACTAAATTGTCGATACCAACTTATTTGATTTTATCAGTTTTATAATTCTTATCTGTTTTACATTTTTATTTTTTATATTGTTTTCATAAGAACAATATATTAAAACCAATACATCTATCATGATACTCTGATAGGTACAATTTCTAAATCCTTATTTTTGTTGTTTAATTATTTGTTTTTCAATTCTTTCATTTCATTCTTAATCGTTTTCAGTATGAATATGATTTTCGTTCAAGGAAAACCTCAAGAGTTCTAAATCATTCTCAAGCATTATATCTTTTAGATCAAATAATGACCATCAATTTCTTTTAAAAGAACCCATCACACATCTAACTCATTTTTTTCTCTCAAGATCAGTTGCTCTATAAATAGTCAGCATGGTTCGTAATCAGTTCTTACCTTAGTTTTCATAATCATAGATCTACTCATCTTTCTTAATTAGGAAGATCTTCAAGGTGCGAGTTAGTCTTTTATGACTGAGTCTATTTCTTCATCTCTAAAAGAAATTCCTCCAAAAGAATTCTCTCCCATGACCTTTCGAGGTGAAAGGTTGGTCTCTTGAGACTTTTATGAGTCTTTTGATTCATCTTTGAAAAGAATTATAAGTTCCCAAGGCTAAGAATCTATTTGTGTTGAAAGACCATATTCTGATCAGGATTATGTGTATCATTATGAGGTGTTACAATTTTATGAATCAGTAGAGATAGACAAGGCTCTTAATATTTCTTTCATGGTGTATGATAAGAATTATAAAACATCCATAAAACAAGAAGATATGTTTTTAGGTGTTCTTTTTTAGGGTGATTCCCTTGGTCCTTTTCATAAATTACTACAATTTGATGGAACTATTGATAAGTCTAAATCTGAAGAATCTCTTTTTGAGATTCATGAGGACAAGATAAAAGTAAGTCATTTATCATGAGATAATAGACTCATAGGCCTTTGAATGCAAGGGTTTTTAGTTCCGAGAAAGGGTGAAAAGAAAACTTTGAAAGTTTCAGATGTGTATGTTCTTGATTGTTTGGTAAACATGAGAATGTTCAAACTAATGGGCTTTATCTTCCTAACAATTAAGAAGCTTAAAATCGGTGATATAAAATCTCAGTTAATCATGTTTCCACCCATCATCAGTAAGTTTATGAAAGAATGCTTGAGCTTCTGTAATGTTGCAATAAAGTCAGATCTGAATTTCTTTAGAGAACCATTAATCAGTAAGGATATGATAAGTAGGCTCAAGTTATGATTCAATCCTAAATCGAAAACTGTTGAGAAAGATCCAGATGCTGAGAAAGAAAAATAACTAGTTGAAGGTAGTGAGAAACCTTCTAAGCCATCCAAAACATCTTCGAATAAAATAAATGTAGTTAGGACTATAACTCTAAAGGCATCAAAGAAATAAAAGGATGTATCCAATGAGGTTATTTCCAAGTGGAGAAAGAAAAATCAAGAAAGGAAAGAAGGGGATCCTCAGTTTGGTTTGGATCCAGCTGAAGCATTGGCTTTGAAAATAAGTTCAGAAGAATCTTTGAAAGAATAAGATAAGAAGAAGAGGATAAAGAAGAGAAAGTCTCAAGAAATTGACATTGATACTATAATCAAAATAGCTAATAAATAAAAAAATATTAATTTTAATAAGGAAGCCACCAATTCAGACTCAATCGGATCCAGCAGTAAAAGGCAGGGAGAAACAAGCTTCTGAAAAATTGGTTACACAATATCTTCATCAAGAATATGAAAAAGAAGTAGAATATAAAGAAGAAGAAGGGAAATAATAACAGGACCAGTAAGAATAAGGGAAAGAATAATAGGGACAATAAGAAATAGAAGTGGAAGAAAAAGAATATGAAAATCGGAGAAGTCATACCGCAAAATCCTTAAAAGTGCCATCATTTAATTTTCCATATATAGATCCTCAACCTTCCAAGAAATCTTCTCAAAAGGTTTCCTTTAAGAAAGTTTTTCAGATTTCAGATGAAGAAGAGGAAGAATCTGTTAAGAATCGGAATCAGTAATCTCAAGTGATCAAAACTAAAACTCATTTCGATGATCTCCCACAATATACTGAATACATGAATTCTAAAAGAACAATCACTGTGAAAGGAATTTAGTACATTGAACAAGCCATGAATATATTAGAGAAGTTTATATCATTCATTCCAAAAATTGAATCCAAATTATAAAACCTTTCAAATTCTCATAATGATAGAACAGACTCTATCAAGGTTTTGAGGGATAGATTTCTAAGTCCTGAAGCTGATTTCAATATTTTCAAGGTACGTGTTGCAGAGTATAGAAGGCTTGAAATAAGGTTGTAACATGGTTCAACAATGTTGATGATAGCCTAAAGAATAATCTAGACAAGAAAGATGAATTGATTCATCGGGAAAATGTTATTAGTAACATGTATCAAAAGTTGATTTCTAATTTGAATGAAATCTTGAAGACTTTCAAAGACCTGGTACCTCAAAAGGAGTAGCCTTAGAAGAGCTTGAGAGTTTAAATGAAAAGTTAGAAAATGAGAGTAAGGAGGTTGTTTCACTCTCAAATAGAGTTGTTATCCTATAAATGTAACAGCCCAAGATTTTATAAAAAAATATATTCTTTTTAATTTTATTAATGTCTTGTGTTGTACGCTACACCAAAAGGAGCTTTCACAACACACATCCTTGACTTGCCTTGCATTACACTCAATCGCGACCTTCCTCGATAGCGTGTGTAGTACGCAATACCGAGTTTCACTAAACAACGATATGCTATAAAAATATTATTAAAACTAGCCGTTATGAATAGTAATAACCACTTTTTGAAATCCAGTAAATCTTATTTTTCAAAATGAACTTTATTTTTGGATTCGGAGTATCGAATTTAGCCTAAGGTGAAATTTTGGTACTTTTCGGATAACTTTCATATTCTGATGAATAGTGAAAATTACTAAATTATAATTAAAAACAACTTTTTTAATCGAAATAATTAATAGTGATAAATCATTAATTTGAGTGGTTTTAAAGTGTATTTAGAATATATTTTTACAATTTAATACAAAGTTGGTCATTGGAAGTAATTTCACATTTAAACTAGACATAAACAAGTGTCAATCTTTTGATAGATATTGTTTCTTAAAAACACGCTATTTGTTTTAACAGCGGGATTTAATTATAAAATTAATTAATGCAACTTTTATGTTATGAATTTGGTAAAATAGACTTCATTTTTGAATTCGGAATATGAAATATAGCTTGGGATGAAATTTTGGCATTGTTCTGAAAAACATCAATTTTTGATGAATAGTGAAACTACTAAGTGGTAGGTTAAAAACTGAATTTTGCATAAAACTTAATTTTACCGCTTCTGTGAATGGAATTTCGAAAATCCGAGAGACACGGTTAATATCAAGGACTAAAATGTGATTCAATGAGATGAAAATAATTTTTTGGTGAATAATAACTTTTTACTTTTTTTTACCACGGTAAATAGTAAATAGGGTAATTAAGGGTAAATATGATATTAATATTACCCTAACACATGTCCTAATTCTATTGGACAAGTGTAATTCGACCAAAAACAAACTTAGGAATAAAATATGACCATTTAGGCCCACTTGGATTAGATTAGGATATTTATTATTAATTTATTTAAAGAAGGGTTAAAATAGTTAAAATCAAAGTTTAATAAGTAAATCATTTTTAATATGGGGTTATACATAAGATAAATTCGACTATAAATATTCATTAGAAAGCTAAAAAGATTTCCTACATGATGGTATTTTATTTGTAATTTTTAGACATCAAATAATATAATTTATTTATGACACAAAGATGATATAGTAATTATCTTATTAATGAAATATTGACATAATTGATAATATAAATACCAAAATAAATGTAATTTAAGCCTTTTTATGAATTCCACTAATTTTATAGGTTACTATGATATATTAGTGTTGATTTAATCAACTTGGTGCGAACATATAATTCTGATATGACTTTCACAAAAATCATATATCAAATAGTGTCAAAATTGACACAAAATAGTTTTTAAATCAAATATTATATTATTAATTGTTATTTTATTCCTAAAAATCTAAGCTTCGTCCAAATGACTTAGATAAGGATATATGTATTAATAATATACAATTTGGGGTTCGTTTGGCATGTTATAGTAAGTGTATTAACCATATAGTGAAAGAAAACAAAAAGACACGGTAAAAGTTAAATTAATTAACTTAGAGTTAAATCTAATTGATAAGGTTAAAATAATACCCCAAACTTTTCTAAATACTATTGGTTGATAGGATTTCGACCCATACTCACTTTATCTTCGAAATAAGACCCTTTGGAACCATTATAAACCGATTTTTACTTTAATATAAAATAATATTTTGAGATATTCCTAAGGTGCCCCTCTCCTCCCTTATAAAAGGACACCTCCTCCCCCTCCTCCTCACACCAATTTGAGCACTCAAGCTCGGCCAAACCCTGCCATTTTCTCCTCTACACTTCCCTAGAATAATCCTAGAGGTCATGGTCTTCTCCAAAGACCAATCTTAGTTCCTTAAGTGGAGGATTCAAAGAGGCGTTCCAAAGAAGAGGTAATATCCATTACCGATCTTTTCAATTTCTTTCTTCTTCAACTTCTTCTTATTTAGTTGTTTCATTATGAAGTAATAACATCAGTATCACTCATATACTGATATGTTATTATAAGTATGAAACAACCCTATTTCACCATCTATCCATCCTACGGAAAAAGAAATCACCGCGCGTGCGTACGTACGGAATACCGTCTCCACGCCGTGGTGTAATCTATTTTCCACCACCACCTTACATGGATGGGTATAATGGTGTAAAGAATAACTATACATAGTTATTACAACATCATATTGATTCTGATATATTGTATAATCCACTTCAATTCAGTTCAATATTTATGGAAATGATATCATCGCTCGTGCGTACGTACGGACTACCGTCTCCACGACGCGATGAGATTCATTCTCCATGTTAACCATTTAAGAATGATTATAATGTATATATAAGAAATAATAATGAAATATATGACATTATAAAGCTACTGGATTTATGTATATATACATATGTATGTCATCTACTTACTTCCATTTCAATACAATAAGGAAAGTAAAACAGCGTTCATGCGTACGTACGGACTACCGTCTCCATGAACGGTGTTTTTCATTTTATTTATCTATCTATTATATATATATACTGAATATATATGATATATAAATCATATTTTATATTCTGGAAGTAAGTAAATCATGATATAAGTAATAATGATGTCAAGAACAACAAGTCAAAACACCTAAGATAAATGAAACGATTTTACCCAAAACGCTTCTTTAACATGGAATTTACAAAAGAACGGGTAATATAATGTTATAAGTGAACCATATATGATATCATAACAATGAATATGATTCTGGAATAAGTCAATAACATGATTTAAATCATTATACAGGAGGTTTGGACAGTTACAAAGCAAGTCGGACCTAAGGTAAGGGAAATGTCACAATCTCATTTTTATCCGAGATTGTTTATACTTTGGTAATTACTGGGGTGTATTTTATCATCCACATCCATGTTTCATCAATATGTAATATTATTTCCATCCACCTACAATTGTTTAAATCCATTTTTACCCTTCGGTGAGTTTTTAGTAAAAGAAATGAAAGGAATCTTTTGATGTTTTTCGTACGAGGTACTTTTGACTTTTCCGACCAAAGTACGAAGAATGTTTTTTTTAACTTATACGGCACGAACGGATTTATACTGTTTTACAAAGCCTTATTTTCATGAAGCTTCCTCTAAAAGATTTCATGACTATTTTCAATAAAATCTCTTTCTTTTAAAATTTCATGATGTTTTGTGAAAAGAAATTGATTTTGAAGAAGAAAGGATATTTTCCTCAAGAATTCAATTCAAGTGTTTTATCAAAATTATTTTCCATATAAGATAATAAAGGGTTATTTTTCTATCCATATTTTTACATTGATTTGACTATGTTGTGATGGAATTATGTTTATGAATTCCTTTATCTTATATGAATGGTTTTATGATGTCATGTTGTTTAAGAATCCCATTTTTATTACATGGGTTATGCAATGATGTATGATTTATGATTTTGTGGCACACATAAGAAAGGATTCATTAAGAGATGGGTGGGACCTATATCTCCCTCCAATGCATTGGGTAAAGATTTCATATCTCATGAGATAGACATGGCTGGAATGGTAGGTTATACCGGTTCAGTGAAACAGGACTGAAACGAGGATTACTCGATTCAGAAAGGGACTTTGTCCACTAAGATAGTCTTGGCAATGAGTCTTGACTAACAAGAAATGATTCTCTATGATTATGTGTGTATGCCACAATGAGTAATGTTTTAAGTTATGATTTCATTTCACTACTATGATTTATTCCATGTTATGAAATTATGCTCTCTTTTGCAGGTTAAGATTTCCAAAAATGTTATGTTCTTATGAAAATTATGTGACTGATATTTCTTTTGTTTACCCTTACTAAGCATTTGAGCTCACCCTTTTATGTTTTCTTTTCCCCAGGATATAAAGAAAGGTTTTAGGTAAAAAAAAGGGATGACCTTTATGGGAGATATTGAAGAACTTTCACCACGATTAGAAGATTACGTTCCGAGTTTCCAAAGACACTAAACTATTACGATCCTTTAGTGTGTGTTTTTGTTATGTACTAAGTATTCCGCAAATGTAATGTAATGTCCATGTACGTCAGGATACGGGTCTCTACAGTTGGTATCAGAGGAAAGGTTTAGTCAACCTTTGGAAACTAGGATGCGAAAACGTTAGTGAGATCCCTAGAGATATTTCTAAGGTATGTCTAGGGATGCCCCTAAGGATAAGTATACGTATAGGATATAGTTCTAGAACTATGGTAACGATATTAGATTAAACCAAATATGATAGATATTTAAGTTACTCCCCCTTTATTACGATTTTTGCCTCTCACACTATTCTTTTGGGGTTTTAGACGATGGCTGGAACCCGAAGGAACCGTGTTAATGCGGAATGTGATGGGAAATGCAATGATTGTTCCCCTGAGCAACCAAACGATATAGGAGCTGGAATGCAAAATCTTGTAGCCATGCTCACACAACTTTCTCAAGCTATGAATCATGCAGGACTTCCAAACATGCAAAGGAAGGAGCAACGTTCTGTTGAATCCTTCATGAGGCAGCGTCCACCTTCTTTCAGTGGGTCTACTGATCCATTAGTTGCTGAACAATGGATTAGTACTACTGAAAAGATATTTTCAGTTCTTCAATGTTCTGAACATGATAAAGTCATCCTAGCAGTGTATCGTTTGGAAGGAGATGCTGATCAATGGTGGAATCTTATTAAGAATACAAGGCAAAGGGATGAAATTGAGTCTATGGAATGGGACGAGTTCAAGAACTTGTTTTTCAGTAAGTACTTCCCTCGTATTCTTTGAACAAAGATGGAGAAAGAGTTTCTTGAACTGAAGCAAAGGGACGATGAATCTGTTGGTACCTATGAAGCAAATTTTACAAGACTTGCAAGGTATGCTTCTGGAATTATCATCCAACCTGAAAGTAAAGTTGATCGATTTTTCAGTGGCTTAAAACCAAGTCTTCGAAGGGCATTAGCTATAAGAGACTTCAGTAGCTATGAAGAAATTGTGCGTTGTGCTATCAAGGTAGAAATGGAAGTTGGTGTTACATATCCATCTCATGGTTTTGACAAGAAACGAAAGATGGAGTTCAAGGAGAAATCTCAGAATAATGGTGAAAAGAAGATGAATGTTTCCTTATGCACAAAGTGTGGAAAGAAGCATGGTGGAGATTGTCTTAAAGGGACTAGAAAATGTTTTAAGTGTGGAAAAGAAGGTCATCGAGCAGCTGAGTGTCGAAGTAATGGAAAAAGGGTTTCTAATGATGTGAATAAAGCAAACACTGCAGAGAACGCACCGCCAACACTTCAATGCTTCAAGTGCAAGGAAATGGGGCATTATGCTAATAATTGCCCTAATCCAAGGGTTAGTGATGATCAACATGAGCAACCACTGAAGGCAAAGGACAAAGGGAAATCGCATGCGATCACTATTGGCAATGTTGAATATGACAACGATGTGGTGGAATGATTAAGTGTTTTTGTAATGGGATTCCAAAATAATGTTGTATCATTGAGTATTGCAATATTTATTGATGTGGTATTCAAAGTGATTGAGATATTTTTTGGAAATAAGATGATATGCACATAATGAAGACGAGAAAATGAAATGTTTAATAGTATTCATGAGCTCATGATTGATATAAGGACTAAGTGATATCATGGTTTGAGTATATAGAATTTTGAGGATTTTGGTATGTGGAAAGTGTTAACTTTTAACTGCACTCATGTTTTCACTAAGGTATTCAAGAGAATACACGATTAAGGACTTTGAGTGTTTGGAATGTGACCAACAAGACATATCTTATGATATGTGGGGATCAACGACAGTATTAAATCTCTGGTAATCGTTGTCACTATATTATGAGAGTGGACTGCAGTATTATGTATAAGCCTAAAGATTAGATTGGATTATGTTGGACATAAGTTAGTATTGTTTCAGGATAGAATATTTTCGATATTATTGATGGGATGTTATAGTAACGTAGTTTTAGAAAAAGGACAACCTGCAGGACGGGCGACAGCCCATCGCTTCGGACAAGGCTGTAGGAATCGAACCCACAACCGAAGTGCGACTGGCCTTTATCGCCTACCACTGACCTACAGAAAGTCCCTGTTTAGTAGAAACTAGTTTTATTTTATTAAGCAGTATGATATATGAAGTATAAGTCCATTTAGGAACTATATATGATTAATCTTACTATAGAATGACTTATGTATATTTAATAACTTTTTATTACCTTTTGTTTGAGACAGATGGAATGACCCGTCATTCTATCACATGATCTGCTAACACTTCACGAATAACAAATTCAACTTCATTTATTTAAGAGATGAAGTGGAAATTGTTCAAGGCACGAACAACAGTGATATTGTATCAAAATAAAGTAAGTATTTATTCTAATTCAAATTTTCAACTTTAGGGAAGTGATCTTGAAAACCAAAAATGTTGTCCTAGTGATCTTATACCTCATGAATCAGATGGTACCTTAGATCGTCACAAATTTATGGATTTGCGATTACTGGCTTTTCCATAGCCATGTTCTCTACCACTCTCCATCAGGACATGATGGTTAGATTTCTCTTCCATATCCATATTTTCACCTATGTGGAAACCCAGTGATTAGTTTATTTGGGTAATCGTTACATTTCATACTTTAGTTTTTAAAGCCAAGTTTTGGTATTCCCTTTTACGATGTGGGTTTCTATTAAAGAAACTTTCGAATAGTAAACCATTTATAACCCCGACGAATTTCGAGGGCGAAATTCATTTTAAGGGGGGTAGAATGTAACAGCCCAAGATTTTATAAAAAAATATATTCTTTTTAATTTTATTAATGTCTTGTGTTGTACGCTACACCAAAAGGAGCTTTCACAACATACATCCTTGACTTGCCTTGCATTACACTCAATCGCAACCTTCCTCGATAGCGTGTGTAGTACGCAATACCGAGTTTCACTAAACAACGATATGCTATAAAAATATTATTAAAACTAGCCGTTATGAATAGTAATAACCACTTTTTGAAATCCAGTAAATCTTATTTTTCAAAATGAACTTTATTTTTGGATTCGGAGTATCGAATTTAGCCTAAGGTGAAATTTTGGTACTTTTCGGATAACTTTCATATTCTGATGAATAGTGAAAATTACTAAATTATAATTAAAAACAACTTTTTTAATCGAAATAATTAATAGTGATAAATAATTAATTTGAGTGGTTTTAAAGTGTATTTAGAATATATTTTTACAATTTAATACAAAGTTGGTCATTGGAAGTAATTTCACATTTAAACTAGACATAAACAAGTGTCAATCTTTTGATAGATATTGTTTCTTAAAAACACGCTATTTGTTTTAACAGCGGGATTTAATTATAAAATTAATTAATGCAACTTTTATGTTATGAATTTGGTAAAATAGACTTCATTTTTGAATTCGGAATATGAAATATAGCTTGGGATGAAATTTTGGCATTGTTCTGAAAAACATCAATTTTTGATGAATAGTGAAACTACTAAGTGGTAGGTTAAAAACTGAATTTTGCATAAAACTTAATTTTACCGCTTCTGTGAATGGAATTTCGAAAATTCGAGAGACACGGTTAATATCAAGGACTAAAATGTGATTCAATGAGATGAAAATAATTTTTTGGTGAATAGTAACTTTTTACTTTTTTTTACCACGGTAAATAGTAAATAGGGTAATTAAGGGTAAATATGATATTAATATTACCCTAACACATGTCCTAATTCTATTGGACAAGTGTAATTCGACCAAAAACAAACTTAGGAATAAAATATGACCATTTAGGCCCACTTGGATTAGATTAGGATATTTATTATTAATTTATTTAAAGAAGGGTTAAAATAGTTAAAATCAAAGTTTAATAAGTAAATCATTTTTAATATGGGGTTATACATAAGATAAATTCGACTATAAATATTCATTAGAAAGCTAAAAAGATTTCCTACATGATGGTATTTTATTTTTAATTTTTAGACATCAAATAATATAATTTATTTATGACACAAAGATGATGTAGTAATTATCTTATTAATGAAATATTGACATAATTGATAATATAAATACCAAAATAAATGTAATTTAAGCCTTTTTATGAATTCCACTAATTTTATAGGTTACTATGATATATTAGTGTTGATTTAATCAACTTGGTGCGAACATATAATTCTGATATGACTTTCACAAAAATCATATATCAAATAGTGTCAAAATTGACACAAAATAGTTTTTAAATCAAATATTATATTATTAATTGTTATTTTATTCCTAAAAATCTAAGGTTCGTCCAAATGACTTATATAAGGATATATGTATTAATAATATACAATTTGGGGTTCGTTTGGCATGTTATAGTAAGTGTATTAACCATATAGTGAAAGAAAACTAAAAGACACGGTAAAAGTTAAATTAATTAACTTAGAGTTAAATCTAATTGATAAGGTTAAAATAATACCCCAAACTTGTCTAAATACTATTGGTTGATAGGATTTCGACCCATCCTCACTTTATCTTCGAAATAAGACCCTTTGGAACCATTATAAACCGATTTTTACTTTAATATAAAATAATATTTTGAGATATTCCTAAGGTGCCCCTCTCCTCCCTTATAAAAGGACACCTCCTCCCCCTCCTCCTCACACCAATTTGAGCACTCAAGCTCGGCCAAACCCTGCCATTTTCTCCTCTACACTTCCCTAGAATAATCCTAGAGGTCCTGGTCTTCTCCAAAGACCAATCTTAGTTCCTTAAGTGGAGGATTCAAAGAGGCGTTCCAAAGAAGAGGTAATATCCATTACCGATCTTTTCAATTTCTTTCTTCTTCAACTTCTTCTTATTTAGTTGTTTCATTATGAAGTAATAACATCAGTATCACTCATATACTGATATGTTATTATAAGTATGAAACAACCCTATTTCACCATCTATCCATCCTACGGAAAAAGAAATCACCGCGCGTGCGTACGTACGGAATACCGTCTCCACGCCGTGGTGTAATCTATTTTCCACCACCACCTTACATGGATGGGTATAATGGTGTAAAGAATAACTATACATAGTTATTACAACATCATATTGATTCTGATATATTGTATAATCCACTTCAATTCAGTTCAATATTTATGGAAATGATATCATCGCTCGTGCGTACGTACGGACTACCGTCTCCACGACGCGATGAGATTCATTCTCCATGTTAACCATTTAAGAATGATTATAATGTATATATAAGAAATAATAATGAAATATATGACATTATAAAGCTACTGGATTTATGTATATATACATATGTATGTCATCTACTTACTTCCATTTCAAGACAATAAGGAAAGTAAAACAGCGTTCATGCGTACGTACGGACTACCGTCTCCATGAACGGTGTTTTTCATTTTATTTATCTATCTATTATATATATATATACTGAATATATATGATATATAAATCATATTTTATATTCTGGAAGTAAGTAAATCATGATATAAGTAATAATGATGTCAAGAACAACAAGTCAAAACACCTAAGATAAATGAAACGATTTTACCCAAAACGCTTCTTTAACATGGAATTTACAAAAGAACGGGTAATATAATGTTATAAGTGAACCATATATGATATCATAACAATGAATATGATTCTGGAATAAGTCAATAACATGATTTAAATCATTATACAGGAGGTTTGGACACTTACAAAGCAAGTCGGACCTAAGGTAAGGGAAATGTCACAATCTCATTTTTATCCGAGATTGTTTATAATTTGGTAATTACTGGGGTGTATTTTATCATCCACATCCATGTTTCATCAATATGTAATATTATTTCCATCCACCTACAATTGTTTAAATCCATTTTTACCCTTCGGTGAGTTTTTAGTAAAAGAAATGAAAGGAATCTTTTGATGTTTTTCGTACGAGGTACTTTTGACTTTTCCGACCAAAGTACGAAGAATGTTTTTTTTAACTTATACGGCACGAACGGATTTATACTGTTTTACAAAGCCTTATTTTCATGAAGCTTCCTCTAAAAGATTTCATGACTATTTTCAATAAAATCTCTTTCTTTTAAAATTTCATGATGTTTTGTGAAAAGAAATTGATTTTGAAGAAGAAAGGATATTTTCCTCAAGAATTCAATTCAAGTGTTTTATCAAAATTATTTTCCATATAAGATAATAAAGGGTTATGTTTCTATCCATATTTTTACATTGATTTGACTATGTTGTGATGGAATTATGTTTATGAATTCCTTTATCTTATATGAATGGTTTTATGATGTCATGTTGTTTAAGAATCCCATTTTTATTACATGGGTTATGCAATGATGTATGATTTATGATTTTGTGGCACACATAAGAAAGGATTCATTAAGAGATGGGTGGGACCTATATCTCCCTCCAATGAATTGGGTAAAGATTTCATATCTCATGAGATAGACATGGCTGGAATGGTAGGTTATACCGGTTCAGTGAAACAGGACTGAAACGAGGATTACTCGATTCAGAAAGGGACTTTGTCCACTAAGATAGTCTTGGCAATGAGTCTTGACTAACAAGAAATGATTCTCTATGATTATGTGTGTATGCCACAATGAGTAATGTTTTAAGTTATGATTTCATTTCACTACTATGATTTATTCCATGTTATGAAATTATGCTCTCTTTTGCAGGTTAAGATTTCCAAAAATGTTATGTTCTTATGAAAATTATGTGACTGATATTTCTTTTGTTTACCCTTACTGAGCATTTGAGCTCACCCTTTTATGTTTTCTTTTCCCCAGGATATAAAGAAAGGTTTTAGGTAAAAAAAAGGGATGACCTTTATGGGAGATATTGAAGAACTTTCACCACGATTAGAAGATTACGTTCCGAGTTTCCAAAGACACTAAACTATTACGATCCTTTAGTGTGTGTTTTTGTTATGTACTAAGTATTCCGCAAATGTAATGTAATGTCCATGTACGTCAGGATACGGGTCTCTACAATAAAAGGCCTACAAAATTAGGTTGGATGAATTCAATAACTAAAAATCAAGGCTTAAATATCAAGAAGAAATCAATCGGCTTCATGAAGAAAGAATACAGAATCAAGAAAAGATAATTTCTGAACAAGATAAAAATCTGAAGGCTCAGCAAGAAGCTATTGATAAACTCATGGATGATGGAAACAAGTTCAAAAAGATGAATCTTACGATGTTCAATCTTTTGGAAAAACAAAAGGGGAAATAAGGATATTTTAACTCTTGTTGTAATAAAATTTTGTTTCAAGTAAAAATTATGTTTTCTTACATTGTTTCTCTAACCTTTTGTAAGAAATGAATACTTTCCCTTATTATTTTTGAAAATCACAAATGGGTAGAATAGTTTTGAAAAGAATAATTTCATGAATATATTATTAATGGGGATAACTCTCAAGAAAATTAAAGAGAATACAATCCCTTGTGAGTTGTTTAAACCAAGGGTGGAATTAGTTGTATTCATTATTACTTTTAGAATAGTTATTAAACTCATGGGGAGATAAGTCTTTATTATTTGTTTTGTTTTGTTTTGTTTTGTTTTGTTTTGTGCTTTCCAAAAAGGGGGGTATTTTTGAGTCAAAACGTGTTTCAAATTTCTCATCAATCATTTGTTTTGGAAATCACAAATCACACATATCATAATCACATATATTGTTTATCATGTATGTTCTTTTACAATTTTAATCACTTACATTGTTTTTCATATATGTTGTATTCTTTTCGTAATCATGTATGTAGTTTTACAACATAATTAGATATATTGTTTTAGAATCATAATCACATATATTGTAATCATGAATGATGTTTATATCAAAATAATATATGTTGTTTTCTTTTCATATACTATTGTTTTCTATCTTAACCACATGCATCATAACCACATGTATTGTAACCAGGTTATGCATCACAACCACATGCATCGTAATCACCTGTATCATAACAAGGTTATGCATTGTAACCACATGCATCGTAATCACCTGTATCGTAACCAGGTTATGCATCATAACCACATGCATCGTAATCACCTGTATCATAACTATCATATGCATTATAACCACATGCATCGTAATCAAGAATCATAACCAAGTTAAGTATTGAATCGTAATCATGAATCGTAACCAGAATATATATCATGCATTGTAACCACAATATAAATCATAACTGATATGCATATTATCCATGTTAAGCATTGTAACCATGTCATGTATCGTAACCAATATATGCATTTTAATCATGACAAGCATCATGACCATATTATTAATCGTACACATGTAATTCATTATACTCTTATCTAACTTCAATACTGATTATATGTTACTCATACTCATTATTTCATAATTTTGTACTTACTATTTTCTAACTAAAATGATGTGGTTGAGTTGGTTATTTACAAATCAAAATGATGTTGTGTATTCTGTTTGTTTTGACTATTGTAATGCCAGGTGTCCAAGTTCCTCTGATTTTTTCAGAGAAATATGACCGTTGGAGGAAATATGACCATTGAAACCTGAGGTCTATAAATAGGAGGTCATTAAAACCATAATACATAACTTTTTCTTTTATCAAGTTCTATAGAGAGATAGTGTGACTTCTCTCTTACTTCGTGCGAAAGCCTTGAAGATACAAGATGTGAACATCTTGTTCCAAGTTCTTGTATTTCTATAAGTACTTTATTTTTCTTTGTACAACCAATCATTGTGATAATGATCAAGGGATTTTGGAGATAGGAAGATAGTCGTGCCGATCATCATATCGAGGGTTTTCAATTTTTTGAAAGATATAGGTGTCAATTACCTTCTTAATCGAGGGCTTCTGAGGATAGGAATATATTCATTCTGATCATCATATTGAAGTCTTACCAAGGTGGTGGTAAGATGGACCTTTTTGTCATAGGTGAAAGGATACCCTAATATTTGGGATAAAATAATTTTAATGCCTTTACTTTTTGCAGATATTTTTAATAGAAAGGGAATTGTATTGTTTCCTCTTTCTATCTATTTTATTTTCTATTGTAATTGTTTCAATTATGATTCATTCATTACATATTGTATTAATATATTCTATATGATGTATGGTAGAATCATTTACATTTGTATTAGTTTGATCATTTTATTCAATTAAAATACAATTTTTTTCATTACTTGTGGTATTACAACATATCAGATCCATCGAATCCATGACCTGAATAATCGATTGTATTGGTTGTGAATTATATTAGTTTTAGACCTCTAAAACTAAGTTCTTTATTAAGTGTTTAAATACAAAGTTTTAAACCTACAATTCACCCCCCCTATTTTATTATTCCATATAATATACATATACATCTGTATTATGATCCAACACATTCCCCAAGAATATGACTTGCTCCATCCCGAAGTCACATTTTTTATAAGTTGAAAACAACTTCTCCTTTCGAAAATTATTTACCATGATGCTAAAGTATTCTTATTGTTCTTAGTTTATTTTATAATATATTAAAATATCAACTATAATGACCTCAAAATATTTATTAAGTTAATCTATAAAGACTCTATTCATCATAACTATAAATATTTTTGAAATTTTAGTAATTCTAAATCACATTACTATGAACTCATGGTGTCTATATCTTATACAGAAGTCGGTCATGGGAATATCCAATTTTTTCACATTTAATTAATGATATCCAAGAAAAGATATGCCCTAGAGAAGTGTTGGTCCTCATATATTTGGTCAAAAAAGTTCATGAATATGTGGTGAAGGATACTTTTTCTTTATCATGATCATGTTCATATCATAATAATTAATGAATTGATGCATTGAACTATCATTCATCTTGAAAAATGGGATAGGATCATCTCATGGAGAAGCACTAGAGTGTATAAAACCCTTATCTGAGATTTATTTTAGTTGATTCATTAACTTTTTATGTTCAATTGGGGCCACTATATAGGGAATATTTAATATAGAAAGAGCTTCGGGAATAAGTTATATAGAGAACTAAAACTATTTATCAAGAGGAAGATCATATAACTCTTTAGATAATACATCATTATATTCCCTTACCATGGTCATGTCTTCAAGGACAATCATTTACTTTATCTCAATAATTTTATCTAGATATACTTACTTATAAAACAATAATATCCATTCTTGTAAAGGAGTAACCAAAGGAGTTTCATATTTTACTTACATTTGATATAATCATATATTAGTTTTAGATATGGAAATTGGTTTTCATCCCTTATCAGTTGATACTTTCTCTATATAAAGACAACTGATTTGTTCCTAATATAGCATCAAATTCTTCCAAAGAAAGCATAACTATATTTGTAAGATGATTTTTCCCAAAAAAATTAATTGGGAAAGAGTTATATACATTAGATGTGATTATTTTACCACTTGGGGTTTTTACTAATATCTTTACCTCTTTATATCTAGTTAGTGTTTAAATATTTCTAAATAAATTTCATTATATGAATGAATATATGAAAATATAATTAAATATGAAATTTGAAGATCATGAATGGATACTAAGTGTACCTTTCTATATTTGATTATGGTTTTTATTATTTTCTAAAATCAAATGAATTTTTGGGGATTAGAATACCTGAATAAATAAGTGTCACATCCAAAAATTAACTTTTAAGTGTATATACTTATTATATAATGGGTACCCTTGGGTTTGAAGTGTTTAAGAGTAGAAAATTTGAATTTTTCCCACTTTTTACAAGCCACTCAGTTATCACATGGTTTTGAAAAGCATATGGACTAAGTGTATAGTATTGATAGATTTTATTTTAGTGGATTTCACATGGTTCCCACACTGTTTGAAAAATAATGTGGGTAAACACTGTAACCTAATCGAGAAAGAGTATTTGAGAAATTTTGGGGGATTTCAATTAGATTAAGTACACATTATATTCTCCCATGTGAAAAATATGACTTGGGGGATTCTTGGCCAAGTTCCACCCCCTTCCTTATGGGTTTTGGGCAGATTTATTCATGAATCTTCAAGTGAGTCTTACTATTTCTCTAATTATTCCCTTCCTCTTATTTCTATTTTCATTTCTTTACCTTGTTCTCATTATTCCTTTATCAAATGTCCATGTTGGCATAACCTAATTCCTAGGGGTGGTATCAATATCGGGATTTTTATTTCTAGTTCTTGAGAAACTTTTATGGAGTCATATTCTAGCATCGTTCATTATAAGAACCATGATTTCTGTATATTTAGGTAGGTATTTTTATAAAATCCATTTTATTTTTCATTACATGGTTTCTTGGGATTTATAAACTCAATTTTAAATTAGAAGATGTTTATAAATTCTAGTATTGATTATTTTGTATTGGTTTCTTATTTTGGTATTTTCCATGCTTGATATAAAGGGGGTTTTCAATGGTTCCTAAGTTATAAACACCTAGAATGGATTTAAGTACACTCCATGTGTTTGAAAAAAATCATAAGAGTGTATTTTTAAAATAATTAGAAACTAAAGTGATTATTTAATATTTTATATGATTTATAAATGATTTTTCACGTGATATATTGTGAATTTAAAGAATTTTGAATGGTTTTAGTGGTTTTTTGGGTGGATGTGTATTTTTTATTTAGCTATTGTATATAATTGGAAAGTTCTTTTTTTACATTTATGAGTCATTTTATTCATATTTTTTTCAATTGATGTTTAATACTAATTAAGTCATCTTACTCATGTTTATTCATGTTTTGTGATCGTCCTTCAGTTATTTGAGATTTTAAATCATAGTATAGTTTCAAAATGGTTTCCAAATGTGTTTTTCAATTTTTTCATGGTTTCATTAAAATAAAAGGAATATTTGGAACCTTCTATTAAATATTTTCAAAGAGAAGGATGCTCCCTTGTATTCAACCCCATTCCATTATATTTTAAATGATTTGTGTATAATTTGAAATGGTGTTCATTTTGTTTTAATTCTTTTGGTGGGTTGATGAGAGGACCCTTTTAAAATGGGAAATGATTTCTACAATGGATTGAATCTTGTTTAGATGAATTTATCTTATGGGAACCTAAGTATCTAAGGGTGTATAATACTGGATTAAATATCCATTTCGATTACTTCACACTAACTAAACACAATTAGACTTGAATTGATAGTCACGTGGCCATTAGATGGGAATATTCACATCACTAGGCCAAGGAATATGCTCCTTAGTGGTCAGTTGGATGTGGTACCATAGTAAGGGAAACACCATGCTACTAAGATGAGGAATGTTATCCTTAGAATATTATGAGAAAATATTAGTTTAAACAATATATCACAAGTATATATTGGGGTCGATATTTCCCAAAACCTTAAAGGACATAGGGTCTTCCCACTGTGCTTCATTGTGATTTTTATTTATATGGTTTTATTTTAGGTATAACATTTTTGAAAATCATGATATTAATTAATTAAGTTTATTTTTTATATTTTTATTTTCCAGGGATGTTCTATTTGTAGTAATACTTATCATTTATTAGTGATATTATCTTATAATTTTAGGTAATTTTATTTATCCCTTTATTTGGATCATTTTTTGATTCCTCTTTACTTTACTATATAATTCTTGACCATGTTGACAATTATACCTATATTATTTACATTATTTCCCTTGGGTCCACCATTTTAGTGTCTTTAGTAGAAAAATAATACACTTTTGGAAAATAATAGTGATGGAGGGAAATTAAACTCAAATCTCATTTTTTATCCTGAAATGAAGATACTTCTTTAATAATTCAATAAAAGGTTTCCCAAATGGATTTCCAAGATGTAATCATTTTATTTTTAAGTTTTTTTTAGTTTTTATAAAAAATAGGTGATGTTTGGGGGTTCTTTAATTTCAAAAGTTTTAAATATATTATTTTCAAAAATTGTATTTGAAACTATAGTTATTGAATGTATTATAAAATGAATATATAGAATATTTTATTAGTGGTAACCTACTAGGAAAAATTATTGCACACCCTACATACACACCACGATGTGTATATAGTTCTTATACCTTCTACAGATTCACATCTTATATTCTAATGTAGATAACATGTGTGGTGTTACCATTTTTGTATGTCTTGTTATATAGAGGTTTCCTTGGGCCTCATGATGATGATCATGTGATATCTTGGGTTTAGTATTCTATCTTCGATAGTTTTTTTATCATCCAAATTAATCTTTCCTTTATTTTTGTCCTCTTTTTTATTTTCTCCATTTATGTATCCTATTTTTTGATTATTATTTGATGTGGGTTTTTGTTGTTTATATTGGTTGTGCATTTTTTGTTTTTGTTTATATTTTAGACTGACTATTGGATTTTCATGCGGTCCGACTTATATATGGTTCATTATTGATTTTTAGAGAATGTTTTTGCTTTAATAAATGATATTTGGAGGCTGAAATCATTCCCACTTGGTATGTTGTGATTCCCTTAATACTAGCTTCCATCTTGAGGCAATCAAGAATGTGCCTCAATCCTTTTCATGAGCCGACTTGGGTAACGTGTCAGGATGAACCTTGTTAATTAATGGGAAAATGGTATAAGATCTACCCTCTTATTATTTGAGGAATTATGATAAAGAGGAGATATTATTTTCAAAACATAAGAATTATATCACAATTTGGTTCTTAATCACCACTTTTTGTGGTGAAACATGATTTTCCATGGGTGGTTTGGGTTTGAATATTGAAATTTAGTTTTGGTTTAGATTATTTTTCATATTTGTTTTTTAAATTGATGGTATTTCAATCCATATTGAAGTTTTATGGGTTTTTTGAGGTTTTACTAGTTATTTTTGTGACAATATAGGAAGAGCCAGAGCTACATGGTTAGCTCACATTATGGAAAACCATGTGAAGCCCATACACCTAGGGACTGTAATATTAATAGAGTATGTCACCCAGCTGGTGTAGGGTCTCCCAAATCATGCAACCAAACCATGCTCAGTTCTTTATCACTCACAAATTTGTTATTTGATAGCCTATGGATTCTAAGTTGTGTCTGATGGGTTTCTTATTTTTTAATATGTACTAAAAGAATTTTTTGTGATATTTTGAAAATATTTGATTAATATTTTAATCATAGTTTGTGTTATGTTATTTATTTTCATGTTATAAATCTTGGTTTTCATGTGAGATGTGGAATTTTGTAAAAGGATTTTGAAAAGGAAAGTCTAAAATGGGGTTTCAAATAGATTTTAATGTGTAAATAATGAGTATTTCTGTAGAAAAATTGTAATCTTATTATGTTTAACATGTAATTATTTAGAAGAAAATGTGATTCCTAAACAAAAAATGATATTAAAATGGGATTATTTTCCTATATGATGTGTATTCTCTCTTTTTATAGGGAGCATGTTTTGAATTTTATATTTTTTGTTGGTAATTGTATTATTTGGTTTAAATATTTGCATGTAAATTATAGAATTTTATTCTTCATTATTTAGAGAGTGCCCCCTAGAAAGGATTTGGTGGAGTATGGGAAGTTCTTATTTAGAGGTACCTTCCAGAGTAATCCTTATTGTAATCTGATTATGGCCTCTTTGAACATTTTCTATGACTAAACTCGACATATATTGGATGAGTCTAATCACATTCCCACCCTATTTCAATATATTATGCTAAAAATTAAGTGTTCATTAGGTAATTATAACCCTTGAATGGATTATTCATCTAATACTTGATTAAGAAGTGTCCTTACTTAACCTAGTTTTGGTTAAAGAATGGTTATTGGGATGTGGTATTAAATTTTTCACTAATCATGTAACTTGTATTGAGTAGTTATTTAGATCCATCTAATATAAGTAGGGTGATTCAAATTAGTATCCTCATTAAATTCCCTCTCACTTGGATGGTTTTGGGTGTGGATTTAGTAAAAAAAATCCTTCTTAAAATGGTTCTTCCTTGGTAGTGTCACCCTATCTATTTTACTATTTTATGGTGAAACCTTTAATGGTGTGGAGAACTATATCAAGTCTCAACCTTCTTGATAAGAAACAACCAAGTGTTTACTTAGGTGACATGGGTTGAGTGTGAAACCATTTATAATAGTTCCAATCCGTCTTTTTTCTAGGTAAATTATATTTTTATTATGATGGATTAGTTTGATAAAACCTTTCTTAGATTTTTATGGTGATTCAGATGAATCATTTTTATTGTGGTTGTCTAAGAGAGTCAAATATTAGGACTTAATATCTTTTAATATTGAATTTATTCAGATATTAGGGTGTCTTGGTATATCTTCTAGTGCTATTAATATTTAGAAAACTAAAAATCATTCAGTGTCAATCTTTCTTTGGGCCTATTTAGTTCTTATTACCTATATCTAATTTTCGTTACTCTAAATTCATATATGACTTTATAGGGATAAAAATTATCATGGTGGAAAGAATTATCACATCAAAAAATCTCTTTTAAGTGTACATAATTATTATATAATGGGTACCCTTTATTTTGAAGTGTTTAGGGCTAAAAAATTTGATTTTTAGGCACTTTTTTTAGGCTTTACAATCACTGCATGGTTTTACAAACCGTTTGAGCTAATTATGTGGTTCTAGATAGCTTTGTGTAATGTTGATTTTTTAGGGTTTCCACATAGTTTCTAAATCGTGTGAACTACTCAAGAAGGTTCATCTAAGTATTTTGGGGAGTTTAATTATAGAAAAACCATATTTCCTTATCCTACCCAAATAGGGTGACTTGGGGAATTCTTAGTATATTTACACCTCCTTCATCATGGGTTTAGATTATATTTCTCTAGGAATCTTCTATATAATTTTCCTATTTCTATTATTAACCCTTCCTGGCCTTCCTATTTCTATTTCTTCTCCTTTTTCTTGCTCTTACTTACCCAAATGGTTATGTTTTCTTAACCTAATGTGTATGAGATATTCTCAACATGGGAATTTTGATTTATATGTCATATTAATCTTCCCTTGATACCTATTCTAGAATAACTCATCTAAGGAGGCATGATTTATCCAAATTTAGTTATGTGTTTTCTAAAATTATGTTTATTTAGAGTGTCATGGTTGCTTGGAATTTCCAAACTCAATTTTAAATTAGAATCTATTTATAAATACAACTATTTAATATTTTGTTTTGGTTTCATATGTTGGTATTTTCCAAGATTGACATATAAGGGAGTTTTAGATTTATAAACACCTTGAATAGATTTAAGTGTACTCCATGTGTTTGAAAAAAATCATAAGATGTTCTTTTTAAAATAATTGGAAAATAAGGTGACATTTTAGGCTTCAATATAACTTATAAATTATTTTAGATGTGATATATTTTGAATTTAAAAGAGTTTGAGATGTTTATTCTGTGAAAATGTATTTTTTATTGATTTATGATATTCCGTTGAAATGTTCTTGTGTTATATGTGTTCATGAAGTTATGTTCATGTTATTAATATGTAGTTAAATTTATGTTTAATACCAATTAAGGTATCTTGTTCATGTTTTTTTAATGATGGTTCTCCTCTTTGAGTTATTTGAGATTTCTAATCAAAGTATGGTTTCAAAATGGTTTTAAAAGGTATTTTAAAAGTTTTTAAAGCTTTTTTTGAAATCGAATGACCATTTGGAACCTTTTATTAAAGGTTTTTATATCAAAGGACACACCATTAACTTGAAACTTATTTCATTATGCTTCATATTTGTTGTTTATAATTTTCAAATGATATTTATTTTAGTTTAGTTCATGTGATGGGTTGAATAGAGACATATTTTGAAATGGAAAAAGACTTTTATAATGAATTGAAGCTTGTTGAGAGGGATTTTTCACATGGGAACATTATTATCCAATGGGGTAAGACCAAATTATGTATTATTTGGATTAAATCACACTAACTAAACATAATAGGATTGGATAGATATTCATAGTCTCATTAGAAGGGAATATCCATACCGCTAGTCCAAGGCATGTACTCCTTAGTGGTTGGTTATATATGGTGTCGTGGGAAGGGAGACACCATGAAATTAGGCCAAGGAAAATTATCATTAGAATATTTCATGAAAATATTGGTTTAACCAATAGATCACAATTGGTTACAATGATATATAGTTCTTGTAACCTTAGAGGAATTAGGTTCTCCCCATGGTGCTTTATTTTGATGTTTATTTATATAGTTTTATTTACTGTCTAAAATTGTTAAATAGCATGATATGAATAAATTAATTTTAGATTATATATTTTTATTTCATAGGTGCATTATTTTTGTTTTAATGTCTATCATTCCTAAAGGATATTTTGTTATCATTTTAGGGCATTTTATTCATCCATTTGTTGAGATCATTTTTTACTTCTTCCTTACTTTTTTATATCTTGTTTTCCCATGTATACCATTATGACTATCTACTTTACATTATTAGCCCTAAGTTATTTCTTTTAGTTTTTTACTTGAAATACAAAATGATTTTTGAAACTAATGTTGATGAAGATAATTTAAACTCAACTCTCATTTTTTCTCCTAAAATGAATGTGTTTCTTTAATTATTTGGTAAAATGTTTCTCAAAAGTATTTTCAATGAATAATCAATTTATTTTAGATTTTTTCTAATTTTTATAAAAAGGGGTTTTGTTAAAAGTTTAATTCATTTAAAAAATGTTAAATATATTATTTTCATAAATTATATTTCAAACTAGCAGTTGTGTAATGTCTTATAAAAGTATTTCATAGAATATTTTGTTGGTGGAAACTTACAAGTCATGTGTATCTCAAATCCTACATATACACCACAATGTGTATATAGTTCTTATGTATTCTTCAGATTCATAGATTATGTTATAATTTAGATAGAATGAATAATGTTTCTATTTATTTGATGTCTTGGGATATACAGGTGATCTTGTTCTATAAGATGGTGATCATGTGATAGATCTGGTTTGGTGGCCTATCTGGGTCCATGCCTAGATCTAAATTTGAAAGAAAAAGCATCACTATGTCGACGCAACATTAAAATAAAATAAATTCTTAGTTTATTTTATTCATTGAAACATCCAAAAACTGTTGGTCATAATCGACCCACATTGGCCGATGTTAGGCCTCACCTAGGGAAAATGCCACATTACACAATCAATGGTGGTATCACTTTTCCAATCCTAGTAACCATTCCTGAGTTAATAGGATTTTAAAATATAATAATTTTATATAATAATTTTTTTATGGTTATGTCCTTGGTATTTATTTTATAATTATCATTATTTAAATATAAAATAATACTTTATTTCTTTCCATAATGACAATTGAAAAATGGAAGCGTTACTCATGTGTATTCATGGCATACCATCTCCATGATTGTAACATGGTTCATTTTTCATAATTTTATTTCATGGTTGGTTTTAAAAGTATAATTGATGTAAAAATGATAATTATTTCATTATTATTATTTTGGAGATGATGGAATAATGAACTATTTGACCATAGTCAACCAACTGAAATCATTTTTGACAAATGAATTGAATACCATCAAAACATCTAACATAAACTTAAATAATTAAGTAATTGTATACAACATATATTAAAAAATAAAAGGAATATTGAACTTAAAAATGGTTCTTAATAAATTAAATAATTAACATAAATTTTTTATTTAGGAAGATAAAGAATATACATGATGATTTAGACTTGAGGTAAGGGACACTTTAACTTAAAACCTTATTTTAAATGTTTTAAAGATTTCTTTTCAAAATCAATCTATTTCTTGTAAATATTTTAAAAAAAAATTATGATTTTATTAATATGGACATAAAATATTTATAAAGGGAATTTTATATTCCTTTTTACTTTATTTCAAAGTTTTTCAAAAATAATCTTTTTACATGTTTTATATGGAATATTCTAACAAAAAGACAAAAGGAATGTTCTATTTTAATATATATAGTGATAATGACTTTTCCCACCACCATAATGGTTATTTTATTTTTTGTATTTATTTAAAATATTTCATTTTTTCTTCAAAGAAAAACCTTATTTCTCTTTTTAGGGGTATTTTGGTATTGAAAATGGGATTTTAAAAGGAAAGGGTATTTTCATATCTGAAAAAAAAACGTGTTAGTTTAAAACAGTTCTCAAAGGTTTTATGATGAAAAATGTAAGTATAAAATGTTTTATTCATGATATCATACTTGAGACTTATATATAGGAAACAGGTGAGCCCTATACATCTTATACGATGAATTTATCCCCATTATATCTCACAAAGAATGGGTTAGTCTGATATAACTTATATGATGGGTCATCCTAATATATATTATATGATGGGTCCACCCAGATAACGTCCAATTCATTGGGTAATGTTAATTTTATTAATAGTAAATAAGAAGGGAATTATCAATGAGATTTTTCCTATGGATTTAATTGGGCTCTAGTTATTTCTGACACTAGTAATGAATATAATTATCTATATTTACTCAAATGTATTTATTTTCTTTCTATAGTTTTTAAAGGTTTTATATGAGAAAATATTATGTGTGTTTATTGTTGAAATGATTTATCCACTCAAAGAACATTGATGTAAAGGTAAAAATTTCATCAGCATTCATTGTTTAACTATACTAACAAAATTTTTCATTTTATATCCCTTACTAATATTTTTTTCTCACCCCATATTTTATAAATGGTTTTCACTAGGTTTAAAGATGGGTAAGGGAAAAAAGTATTCAAGTTGAAAGATGTAAAGATTTTTCATGAAAAGAAATCATGTTTTACTTTAAACTTTTTATATTGTAGGAAAAAATAGATACTAATTATAATTTTCCATTCTATATTATATGTTATTTTTATGTAAGAGTTATGATATAATTCTCTAAAAATATAAACCTAAAAGATATTTAGGAATGAAAGAAAATGAATTCTATTCAAAGACATGAGATTGTGTAATGTTTAAAGTTGGGTCCTTATAGTTGGTATCAGAGAAAAGGTTTAGATGATTTTAGAGTTTAGTGTGGTGTTAATATAATAATATTGAGAGATATTACTTATGTTTAAGCTAAAATGATATATCATTTAAATACTAATATGTTGCTTCATCTAATCTATATTTGTTCAGAATGGTTATTCAGAGTGGAAACATGGAAGAGAAATTAAGAAGGTATAAGGAGGAAAATATCCTTCTAAATTAATATCTGGAAATAAATGGAATTCTAAATGAAAAATTTGTGGCATATATGGATTTGTTGATGTAGTCTATAAATAGTGTAGGTATTCATGTTAGAGAGTAACCAGATTTTCAATAAAAGAACTTATCAGCAGTTGGGCATTTAATGAAATAGAACCCTATATATTTCAATATAACCTTAAATCCAATGGTATCCAAAGGATGGATGAATACTCTAGAAAATAAATTCAAATTCATGGGATGTTTATAACATCAAAAGGTTACTCTTATCATTTATCATTTTGAAGGTGAGGTTGATCAATGGTGGTCTTGGGTTAACAATACCAAAGAGAGAGATGAGATTGATGTCATAGAATGGGAAATATTTAATAATATTTTTCTAGAGAAATATTTCCCTGAGAGTTTTTGACTCAGGATGGAGTAACAATTCTTATAATTGAGTTAAAAATATAAAGATTTTGTAGTTATATATGAAGAAAAAATTTAAAGTTTGGCTAGGTACATACCAGATATTATTTGGAACATCGATAGTAAAATTAATAGATTTTACTTATGATTGAAACCAAGTTTAAAAAGATCATTTTCCATATGATAATTTTAATCTGATGAGAAATTTGTTCATTGTTCTGAGAAATTTGAGATGGATTTTGCTCACACTTATGTTCCTTAATGTGATAATAGTAAGAAATGGTCAAGGTAAAAGGAAATGGAGAAGTGACAAGACAATAAGTATGTATTTAATCCTTAAACTTGTTCTAGGTGTGGTAAAGTAAAATTTAAGTAATGTTTGAAAGTATTTATAAAGTGTTATCAATGTGGTAAGATTGGTCATAATAATCATGACTATAGAGAAAATAGTTCTGAAAAATACAAGAATGGGGTAAGAGATAGTGATAAAATAGTGAAATGTTTTATTTGTAATGAGTTGGTTCGTTATGCTAATATGTGTCCAAAGTTAGTTACACATGGTGGAAATCATCAAAATCAGAAACAGAAAGGTGTGGAAAATCGTTTTCTACTACTATAGTTGATGTTGTTCCATATAATTAAGTGGTGATGGGTATATTACATGTTTATTTGAATTATGCCAATGCCTTGTTTGCCTCTGGATCTTCATATTCCTTCATTTATAATAAATTTTCAAGTAAAATTAGAATATCACAACATGAAAATAAGATAGAACTTTTGGTGAAAATTCTACATGGAAATATTAAATCAACCAAGATTTACATGAATCTTCCTATTGTTATTAGTGGGATGGTATTTCATGTAAATATTTTTGAACTACCCATAGTAGATTTGATATTATTTTGGGCATTGATAGGATTTATTTTTATCATACTAAGATATATTCCCGATCTAAGAAAGTTTTATTCAATGATTCTATACCTTTTATAACCAACCAAGAAGCTGAGAAATTGATTAGAGATGATTGTGAAAGTTACCTAGATTATGTTGTTGAAAATAAAGAATTTTTCCATATAAGTGATGTTCCAGTACTGAATGAATATATGTATGCTTTTCTTAATGAATTTCCTAGTATTATTCTTAATTAGGATTTTGAGTTTACTATTGAATTAGTACTTGATGTTAATCCTATTTCAAAATATCTTTATCAAATCTCCTAAGTTGAAATTTTTAGAATTAAAAAAGATTTTAAAAGGGTTTAAAGATAAAGGTTTCATTCATCAAACCACTTCACCTTGGGGTTTTATAATTTTTTTGTTAAAAATAAATATGGTTTAATGATACTTTTCATTGATTATAGAGTATTGGATAACATCATGGTTAAGAACAGGTATCCTTTGCCTCATATCAATTATTTTTTTATCATATCCAAGGAAGAATAGTATTTTTCATCAATCCCTGTAGGATAATAATATTTTTCAAAGATTGATCTCAAGTTAGGGTAACATAAGTTGAAGTTTATAAAGGGGTATTCTTTGAAAAATATGTTTTGGACTAGATATGGGCATTATGAGTTTATAGTTATTCCCATTAGGTTATCTAATGCACCAGTTGTATTAATAGATATTATGAATAGAGTTTTTTATGAATATTTAGATACTTTTTTGGTTGTGTTTATTAATTATATATTAGTATATTATAAACTTCATGAGGTTTATGAAATACACCTAAAAATTGTTTCAAAACCTTAAATGAAAAGAAATTGTATGTAAAATTTAGTAAGTGTAAATTTTGTTTATAATAAATTTATTTCCTTGGGAATTTTGATTCTAAAGATGTCACAAATATTGACCCAACGAAAGTTAATGTTATTAAAGAATGTAAAAGACTAAAAAATTTCACATAGATTCATAGTTTTCTTGGATTAGCTGGTTATAACCGACCATTTTTTGAAACTATTGCTCAAATTTTCTATCCCACTAACTAAGTTAACTCAAAAAGGAGTTAAATTAATTTGGATGAAATTGTGTGATGATTTTTTTAGTAACTAAAAATAATATTTGTGAGTGTTCTAGTTTTGGACCTACACTCAAGAAATGGTGAGTTATTCATCTACATTATTTCCTCTTTGAATGGACTTGTTTTTATTCTAATATAGAATGATCTGCTAATTACTTATGCTTCATATAAACTGAAACCTTGTGAGTTAAATTATCCTACACATGATCTATCATTATCTATTGTGATTTTTTATTTAAAAAATTATAGGCATGATTTTAATGGAGTAAACTGTGAAATATATAATGATCATATAAGTCTAAAATATGTATTCACTCAAAAAGAGTTAAATATGAGGTAGAGAAGATGGATGGAACTAATCAAGGATTATTATTACACTATTTATTACCGTCATAGTAAATCAAACAGATTATTTGATGCTTTAAATCAAAAAGATCATACATTATCAACCATATTATGTTTGGAACAAAACCCTTTGGTTAATGATTTGATGAATATTGGCCTACAAATTGCACATATAGGAATATCCTATATTTTTTTAGAATCCATTACAATCATATCTATTAGAAATAATTAATCAAGCTCATAAATAAGACCATGAGTTATAGGAAAAGGTAGAATTAGTTAAGAAGGGTAAGTTACCTGAATTTAATGTTGAAAAAAAAGTTGTTTTGAGATTTTAAAAGAGATTATATATTCCTTTTGATTCCCAATTGTAGATAGAATTTTTGATTATAGCTCATAATTCCTTGTTAACCTTTCATCCTAGAAGAACTAAGATATATAGATACATTCAGGAGTATTACTGGTGGGATGGAATGAAAAGATATATTGCTAACATTAAAATGAAATGTTTGACTTGTAAATAGGTTAAAGAAGAAATAAAATTACCAAAGGGGCACTTTATCCTTTTCTAATGTTGGATTGTAAATGGGAAAATATATCCATATATTTCAGGGTGGGATTTCCAAAGACAACTCGTGGTAATAATGTGATTTTGGTTATTATTAATCGATTAAATAATCTATGCATTTCATTCCTATTTGAGATATTATGTCTGTATATCAACTCTCTCGAATGTATCTTAAAGAGATAGTCATGCTATATGGATTTACTCTCTCTATTTCATCTTATCATGATCTTATATTCACTTCTATTTTTTGTAGAGGTCTTTAAAAGTCATTGGGTACTAAATTAAATTTCAATACATTTTTTTATCCTTAATCTAATAGATAGTCAAAGAAAATGATTAAGAGCTTGTAATACATGCTTCATGTTTGTTCAATGGATTATTACAGAAGTTTGGATCAACCTATTTCATTATTACAGTAATCTTACAATAATATTTTTCATTTTAGTATTTAGATGACACATTTTTAGGTATTATATGAAAATTGGTGCTGGACTCCAGCTTTTTAGGATAAAGTAGGAGAAAGGGAGTTTATTGGGCTATATTTGGATGAGGAAATTATTGAGAAGGTAAATATGGTTCATTAATATATAATGATGGCTCAGAGTAAGTAGAAAAGTTACAGATATAATAGGTGGAAATATTTTCATTCGAGGTAAGGGATAATTTTTTTCTTAAAGTATCTTCATAGAAAAGTGTTATGTGTTTTAGTAAAAAGGGGAATCTAAAATTGTGATACATTGAAAAATATTAAATCATAGATAAACTTGGATAATTTTTCTACTAATTGACCTTTCCTCCGAGTTTATCCTTGGTATATAATGTATCTCATATTTCAGTGTTAAAAAAATATGTGTCAGATTCATCTCATGTTTTGAGCCCTAAAGTAGTTCAGTTGGTAGATAACATTTCTTATAAGTAATATCTAGTTCATATTCTTGATCATAGAGATCAAGTTTTATGAAATAGGTTAATTCATTAAGTTAAGGTTTTGTAGAAAAATCATATTGTTGATGAAATAACATGGGTATATAAATATGTTATGAGGGAAAGATATCCCCACTTGTTTAATAGGTGAATAAAATTGTGGCGATGCAATTTAAAAAAAGGGGAAAATGTAAAAACCCAGTCAATGATATAATAAATCTTTTTAATATTTATTAGTATTTAATAATTATTTATTTATATTCATTATAATAATATTAAGTAATTTTTTAACCAAAAATGAAATGGTTTTAATAAACTCTTTTCATATAAGGTTTTATTTAAAAGTATAATCTTAAAATTAAAGAATATTTATTTAAAAAAATTAATTTTATTTTTGAATTAAACAATTAAAAATTATCATAAGATTTATTTTTGATAATTTTTTGAAAAGATTGATTTTTCAATGAATAGTGAAAATACTAATTTTTATTGAAAATTTTATTTTATTTTCAAGTATTTAAATATTATATTTGAAATTAGTTTTGAAATTCAATTAGTTCTGTTTCATTTAAAATAATCCAACTATGGTTTTTTAAATAAATCTTATACTTAAATTTAGTATAAAACCATTTAATACTTAAAAAGGGTATTTTTATGAAAAACAGTTTTTCATCGCATTTTGTATGTTTAATTTTAAATTAAATTCTACCAATTTTATGTGTTTATTCTTAAAAAAATTATATATTTTTAATAATGAGTATAAAAAAAATAAATAGGACCCATTTTTTATCATTATGAATAGTAACTGTAGTAAATATTTATTGCCATAGTAAAGGTAAAATGGGTTAATTAATGGTAAAATTAATTTGATAAGAATTAAAAATGACCCTAACACATGAATTAATTTTATTATATAATTATATATCATAAATAATCATCCAAAATTTGAATATATGAACTTTTTTTATTTGGCCATGATTTTGACCTTTATATTATTTTATATAAAGAAAATTAAAAATGTCAATCTCTTTGTTTAATTATCTTTAAATTATTTACATATGGATAAATAGAAGATATTTTCAATTATAAATAATATTTTTAAATAAAAATGTATTTTTTATTATTTTAATTTATTTTTAATTTTTAGTGACTAAATAATTGCCTTAAAATATTACGCAACGTTGATATAGTAATTATTCAATTAATATAAAAATAAAATAAATGATTTTAAAATTTTTAAAATTAATATAGTTTGAAATAATTTATGAATTACACAAATTTTTAGAAAAAAATAACTTAATAGAGAATTTTTAAATGAATATATTTTAATTCCATATTTTTATTGATGTTTTTAAAGTCAAATTGAATGAATAGTGACAAAATTGACATTAATGATATTTTATAATAAATAATATTTTAGTAGATGATTTAAAATTACTAAAAATATTATATTCGTACAAGGTACTAATATATGATTTAAAATATCAACCATGGTCCAATTATGGTCCAATTATCTTTTTATAATAACCATATTGACCCATATAGAGTAAAAACTTTGTTATCATGGTAATTGTCAAAAAGGGGTAGAGTGGGATAAAACAAAGAGATAAGGGTAAAAACCTAATATAAACTTGTCCAAATTTTATTGGATGATATTATTTTAAATAATATTCATCTTATATTTTCATCATATCAATTAAGATCCATTTTAATGTGAAATTTAATTTTAAGTAATTTAATACTTTAAGAAATTCTAAGAGTTCCTATCCCCTTTAATATAAAAGGGAACCTCCTATACTCTTTTATTCATACTTAAAAATAATTTCTTTTGAAAATTATTACCAAAATAACTTCCTTAAATTCATATCCACAACCTAGAGTTTATCATAAAACCATCCAAGGATAGATTTTTGTGAAAATATTAAAAGGTTTTCTGAAGAAGAGGTATCATTCTTAACCAAACATTTTTGTATTATTTGTTCTTACACCCCCTTAAAATTTTCCTTAAACATTATTATATGATTTCATAAGTATATAATATATACCAAGATTTAATTATGTTATTTTCATAACCTATATTCATATCAAACATCCATAAATGGGAAAGGAATCCATTGTTCTTGTGTACGATGGGTTACCGCCTTGTGAACCAATGTAATATGTTTTCCATTGTTGCCTCTAATGTATGGTTATAATTATGGATTATATATATGTGTGTGTGTGTGATATTAATGACATATTTATCATTATTAAAAGATAATATAACACCTATTTTCTTACGTTTCCATTTACTAAAAAATGATAATGTCATTCATGTGTACATGTGGACTACTACCTCCTTGAAGCGATGTGACTTGTTTTTCATCCCCACATCCCATGGATGATACATATAAGTTTATTTAAAGAGATAATATGGTATTTTTTATATAATTATAATGATTTAAATATTAAATATTTCTTTCGTTCTTTCCATAATTATCATTGAAAAATTAAAGGGTTACTCATGCGTGCGTACGGTCTACTATCTCCACGATTGTAATAGAGTTTATTTTTCATAACCATATTTCATGGTTGGTTTTAAAAGTAAAATTTAAGTAAAAAAGTTATAATTATTTCATTATTATTATTCTATATAAAATTTAATAATTAACTATTATATCATAATCAACCTGCTAAAGTTATTTTTAACATATGAGCTGAATATCATCAAAACTTCTGACATAAACTTAAATAATTAAGTAATTTTAGATAAATAGAATTAAATAAAATTAAAGGAATGATGAATATGAAAAAAGTTCTTAAGAAATTAAATAGTTAATATAATTTTTTTATTTAAGACTACAAAGAATATACAGACAAGTCATACTCGAGGTGTGAGAAAATTTAACTTAAAACCACATTCTAAATGTTTTAAAGATTTATTTTAAAACTCATTCTCTTCAATTTCTATATTATTACATGTTTTATACAGAATGGTTTGTAAAAAATACAAAATGAATGTTTCATTTTAACATATACAGCGACAATGACTTTTCCTACTACCATAACCATTATTTTATTTTTGAACTCTTTTACAAGTATTCAGGTTTTCTTGAAATGAAATCCCTATTTATATTTTTTTTTGGTATTTCAGTATTGAAAATGTGTTTTTAAAAGGAAAGGGTATTTAGATATCCAAAAATGTGTTTCATATTAGTTCAAAAGAGTTTTCAAAGGTTTTATGGTGAAACAGTGCTAGAATAAAATGTTTTATTAATGATATGTTACTTGGGAATTATATATTATAAATGAGTTATCCTAATATATCTTATGTCAAGGCTCAACTTAATGGGGCCTAAGACACAACTACCTCAATCTCGCCTCCAATAGGCCATGGGATAGTGACCAGTGTCATGCCAATAAGGTATATCACACACATGGGAGGAATTAACCTAATGTACCTATACACAAGAACACATATCCAAGCAAAAAAATGATGAAATATAAAACAACTGATAACAATGCATGAATGAATCTATAATACCACAATCATAGTATGACATAAAGTACTAGAAAGCATAAAAAGGGGACAAATACAAGCCCACCCAAAACTGAAATAAATTCTGAAATGCTCAGAAGGAGGAGACTAATGATTATCCAATAAAAAAATATATATTAATTACATTTTAATGGTATTAAATGTTCATTTTTTGATATTATGGTCCCGAGTTAGTGCATTTTGATTATGAACATCCATTCTCATCATTTGTGCACTTCATGCCTAATATACACAAATTTAGGCCCAATGAGTCATCTGATTCTAAGGAATGTAATTATCAATATTTTAATTTGATATTTTGTTAACAATATATACACTTAAATGTGAACATTTTTCATTCAGGGATCAATGGATGATTCATAAACGATGATGGAGATATTTGGAGATGAATGGAAGCAATTCTAGAGAAGGCAGATTGGACACCATCCCACTTATGAGACTGTGGGGCCCAACATATAGGCCAAATGAATCCCAAATGTTGTGGTATGATATAATAAATGTTGAGGAACAAATCACTCTTCATGAGATAATGCTAATTCGGCCTCCATGGTGGTCATTAATGCGGCCCAACTTAGAGATAAAATTCTGGGTCAGATTCTACGGCCCATAAAAAAATCTCACTAATTTGATCATATCTCGGAATCCAAAACTCCAAATGGGCCCATATTTTACAGGAGGTTAGAAGACATTTGAGGTTCCCTTTTATTTTTCTATGGCCCACTCTGATTCGGCAATCTAGAATGTCTTACAAGTGCTTCTGTTAGGTGAAGGAAAGTTGGCTGCCACCTCGGGTCAAGGGTGGAAAAATCAACTCTCCCTTACTTTCCACCAACCTATGACCTACCACAATTAACTGAGAAGACTTTTACTGTTGGAGGCTCGACCCAAGACTCAAAAAAATTCCTATTTAAGGAAGTGGTGTTGGAGGAGTTTGGAATCTTTGGTGCTTGGTTCAATTGTAATGTTATGCTACGATTTTGTTGTCTCAAATTTGTCTTTCACTTGTAGGTTGTTCAATTCACTTTATTTTCTTAATAAAAGTTATTCTTATCCTCTTATTATTTTGTTATACATCTCACTTTGATACTGTTTCCTCAATGTGTGAATTTATTCACACTAAATCTTGTGAAATTATTCACACAACGGTGGAGTGATCATTTTATTTTTGTTGTTTTATTTACTTCTCCATGTCCTCCCTCATGAGTCTACTTTCAGCTTCCATTGAAACCATAGAATCAATGGAGGGCTAACCCACTTATGGGTTGATCCAAGGGAGTAGCAAGGGACTGGATTGGATGTTATTTATCACCCCATTAATGTATAATCACTTCTTTAATTTATATTTTTATTTGATGATTTTTAAACTCTGTCATCCTTGTTGAATTTAAGGCCACACACTTCAAGTGCTAATACGAACCTTTACCTTGAAGTGCTCAAAACATTGATCCTTCAAGTGTATAGGTGATTAGTGTTAAAGTTTGTAGGCATTAAACCAGTAAGTTATGATGTTGTTTTATATCCTTAAATGAACCCATCTCAAATATAAGAAATTGAAATCATTGAAAAGGAAATACGTCCAATCCATCCCGAGCAATAACCTAGGATCAACTCATTATTTTAAATTGAATTTACTTAAGTCTCTTAGAGTTCCTTTAAACCCATCTAAAATCAACCAAATTTTTTCACTTAATAGCCAAAAACAGTCCTTAGAATGTGCGTGTGTATAGGTTACTTCTTAGGTCTCTGTGGATTCTACAACCCAAGCTAGACTACAAGGACCGTCCTAACTTCTTCTTTTGGGTAAATTTGAGCGAGAAGCAAATTTTGGCGCCATTGCTGGGGACCCAAGTAATTCATCTAAACACCCATTCTATTCTCCCCCATTTCTTATTTTCTCATCCAAATTCTCTTATCTTGTCCCTTTCTTGTTTTTTTTCTTTTGGCGCATGTCCGCCTACACCCACGATCAATCAAACCGTCTAGTTGGGGTGGATAGTCCTGGGGTTGGGGAGTCAAGTACACCAAGGGAACTCATTCCATTAGATCATAATCTTCCTAATACTCTAGAGTCCAAAATTGATCCAATTTCAATGGAAGGTCTTCAAAGAAACCAACTCATAAACCCGGGTGGAAACCAAAATGGAAACCCAAATGAGGCAGCCCCAAACTTGGGGAATGCGATGGATCAAACCATGAATGACTACCTCAAACCTTCCTGGACCAATGCCCCCTCATGAATTAGACACAATTCCTTAGGATATTACAACTACATCTTTAAACCCCATGTCCTAAACCACATTCCCACATTCCATGGGATGGAGTCCGAGATGCCATACCTGCACATTAAGGAGTTCAATGACATTGTAGAAACCATGTGTCCCCCACATCAACTAGAATCAGCTAAGATGAGGATATTTCCTTTTTCTTTAAAGGATCGAGCTAAAAATTGGCTAAAAAATTTGAGACCATCATCCATCAACTCTTAGGACCAACTACAAAGATAATTATACAAAAAATACTTTCCCCACCACAAAACAATTGCACTTAAAAAGAGCATCCAAAACCTTTTTGAAAAAGAGAGACATTCATTCTATGAAACATGAGAGAGGTTAAAAGACACTCTAAACATGGTTCAAAACCATGGTTTTTATATTCCTGAACAAGTGAGAATTTTCTATGAATGGTTGGGTCCAGGGAAAAAACAATTCATTGACATGATGTGTAATGTAACCTTTAAAAACAAATCCCCAAATGATGCTTACGAGTATCTAGAAATCCTTTCTAAACAAAACCAAACATGGGGAACTTCACCTTATTCTAAAAAGCCACAAAGAACTACTGGAATTCATACACTTAGAGAAGAGGAAATCCTTAGGGCTAAACTCGCAGAACTCTCTAGGAAGGTTGAAGAGATCGACATTAGGAAAGTCCATGAAATCCAAACTGTAGACCTTGTTTGCACAATTTGTGACAAACATGACCATAAGACAGACAACTGCCCAACTATTCCATCCATCAAGGATGTTCTTTTAGGAGGACCTGCAGTGGAATTAAATGCTTTGAACATTCAAAAGCCTCAATACCAAAACAACTTCAACCCAAGGTATAATGACCACCCAGGCTTCTGCTGGAAAGATAACCAACAACCTAGCTAACCACAGGGACAAAATCCTTACCACCATCAGAACTACCAAACCCATAACCAGTTCCAAACCCAACCTATCCAATACCAACAACCACCGGTCCATTTTCAACAAACCATCCCACCTCCAAAATATCCCCCTGGGATAAACCAACCTACCCAAGCACCCACCCAAACTGTTCCACAAAGCCTACTAGAACAACTATGAAAACAAATGGAAAGGATGAACTCATAAGTCTCTTCCCTTAAACAAGAACTTCAAACCATAAAAACTGGAAAGGCACCCATGCCTACTCAGGCGGTGCCATCCTCAACTTCAAGGGGAGAGTCAAGTTGCACTCAAACAACTCATGAACAACTAAAGGATGTGACTGTTTTAAGAAGTGGGAAATCAATTGAGAAACCTGAACAACTAATTCAGAACCCACCTAAAGATTCAAAATTGGATGAAAATTCAAATGAACCACAAGATCAAACGGAGGAAACTGATAACATTGTCAAGGAAACAACTCTTCAACAAACAACCCCACAACCTGCACCATTTCCTCAACGCATGAGAGGGAAACCCAAGCCTGAACTGAGTGAAACATTGAGGGAAATATTTTCACAAGTCAAGTTGAACATACCCCTTCTCTATGCAATTCAAACCATACCTTCCTACTCAAAGTACCTTAAGGACTTGTGCACTTTTAAAAGAAAATTTTCACATAAATTCCAAGTCCTTTTGGCTACTAATGTGAGTACCACCATTCAAGGGACCATTCCTCCTAAGTTGAAAGACCCAGGTTGCCCTTACATAAATGTTGAACTAGGAGAAAGAAAATTTGTCAAGGCCTTGTGTGATCTAGGTCCTAGTGTCAATCTCATCCCCTATGTCGTGTACTGCCAGTTAGTCCTAGAATAAATCCAACCCACATCTGTCACACTTCAACTTTTTGATCGTAGCATTAGTGTTCCAAAGGGGATTTTAAAGGATGTTCTGGTAAAGGTTGAAAACTTCATCTACCCTACTAACTTCATTGTCCTTGACAACCATCCAAACTTAGGAATTAAGGAACAAACCCCAATCATCCTTGGACGTCCTTTTCTTGCAACAATCAACTCTGTTATCCGAGTCCGAAATGGGAACATGACCATCACCTTTGGGAACATGAGTCTAGACTTGAACATCTATAATGAAAGCTCACAAATAGGGGATGACGAGGACATTCATGAAGTAAACATGATAGTAAGCATTGATAATGAATTCATAGAACATCAAGGAATATTTGATGGATGTTTAAGTCAGGATGATATTGATTTCCTTTGTTCATATGAAGGAATTTTATCTCCTTGGATTGAATCATTTTCAAATTTCTCTTATGATGAAGTCTTAGGTCCAACAATCAGTGAAACATTTCAGCAAACCACATTCATAGAGACCGATCAAACTTCCTTCCCTAAATCTGATCAAGCCAATCTAGTAGCTGAAACTTCTACATGTGGGGAATCAATCATGTCTAAAACTTTAGGAAATAAAATTGATCTTGATCCAATATCCCAATCTTCTGCTAAAATTCGGAACCAACCTGATCTTAAATTGAAGGAACTTCCTGCTGCACTAAAGTATGCCTTCCTAGGGGACAATCAAACACATACTATTGTCATTTCTTCTTCTCTTGAATACAATCATGAGAGGATGCTTCTAGATATCCTTAGGAAACATAAGAAAGCCATTGGTTGGACACTTTCTGATATTCCCGGGATTAGCCCACTTGTTGGGACTCATAAGATTGTTCTGGAATCTGATTCAAAGCCATGTCATCAACCTCAACAGCGACTCAATCCTAATCTCATGGAGGTAGTAAGTAAGGAACTTATGAAATTGTTAAAAGCTGGTATCATATATCCCATAGCTGAGAGTGAGTGGGTGAGCCCAATCCAAGTGGTTCCAAAAAAGGCTAGAATCACAGTGATAACCAATGAGGATGGAGAGATTCTTCCAACAAGGGTGAGTAGTGGATGGAGGGTCTGAATTGACTATAGGAAGCTAAACTCATTCACTAAGAAGGACCATTTCCCCTTACCATTCATTGACCAAGTCCTTGAGAGAGTGGCAGCTCATGCCTTCTACTGTTTCTTAGATGGGTACTTGGGGTACAATCAAATTGAGGTCTACTTAGAGGATCAAGTTAAGACTACATTCACATGTCCATTTGGAACCTTTTCTTTCAAACGCATGCCCTTCGGGTTATGAAATTCCCCTGGAACCTTCCAGCGGTGCATGCTGGGAATCTTCTCAGACATGGTAGTGGATTTTCTAGAGGTCTTCATGGATGACTTCTCTGTGTTTGGAGATACATTTGAGGGATGTCTGCAGAATGTGGAGAGAGTCTTGTCAAGATCTGAAGAAAAGAATCTGGTCCTAAACTGGGAAAAATGTCATTTCATGGTTAAAGAGGGACTAGTTTTAGGCCATCTGGTCTCAGGTAGGGGGATTGAAGTTGATAAAGCCAAGGTTGACATCATTCGTCACCTTCCATCACCCAAAACTATCAAGGAAGTGAGGTATTTCTTAGGATATGCTGGTTTCTATAGAAGATTCATCAAGGACTTTAGTTCAATATCCCGTCCCCTTTGTGCTCTCCTAGTAAAGGATGCTCCATTTGTTTGGACAGAAAGTTGTGAGGGTTCATTCTCAACCCTCAAATCCTCTCTCACCTCTCCTCCCATTATGAAATCTCTAAATTGGAACCTTCCTTTTGAACTTATGTGTGATGCCAGTGACTTTGTTGTAGGAGTTGTGTTAGGACAACGTTGTGATAAAAATCCTTATGTCATTGCTTATGCAAGAAAATCCTTAAATAATGCCCAAATCAACTACACCAACACTAAAAAGGAGTTACTTTCTATTTTGTTTGCCTTGGAGAAGTTTAGGTCCTACCTCTTAGGATCCCCCATCACTGTGTTCACTGACCATTCTGCACTAAAATACCTCTTCCAAAAACAAGATGATAAGGCTAGACTGATTAGGTGGGTCCTTCTCTTACAAGAATTTGACCTCACAATCAAGGATAAAAAGGGCGTTGAAAATGTTGTAGCTGATCACCTCTCTAGGATGGAATTCAAAGACAACTCAAATCACCTTTCTGTGTCTGATTCATTTCCTGATGAACACCTATACTCTGTGAGTGACAGCCCTAGGTATGCCGACATAGCCAATTTCTTAGTTACAAGAGTCATTCCAAAATTCTTAGGGACTCAAGCTCGAAGGAAATTACTTTCTGATATTAGACACTATGTGTTTGATGATCCATATCTCTATAAGTTCTGCCCTGACCAAGTTATTAGGTGGTGTGTTCCAGAATCTGAACAAGAGTCCATCCTTAAATTCTGTCACAGTGAGGCATGTGGAGGTCACTTTTCTTCTAAGAAAACGTCTTCTAAGATTCTTCAATGTGGTCTCTTCTGGACCACTCTCTCAAGGGACTCCTACACATTTTGTCAAAGCTGTCCTAGGTGTCAACAAGTAGGGTACATCACAAAAAGGAATCAAATGCCACTCACTCCCATCTTAGTGGTTGAAATCTTTGACTGTTGGGGAATTGATTTCATGGGTCCTTTCCCAAACTCTAGGTGATACCTCTACATTATCTTAGCTGTTGATTATGTCTCAAAATGGGTTGAGGACATTCCCACAAAATCCAATGATCATAAAACTGTGATTAGATTCCTAAAAGAAAAAATCTTCTCTAGATTTTGAATTCCTAGGGCTATCATAAGTGATCGTGGAACTCATTTTTGCAATCGTCCATTCTCATCACTCATGGAAAAATATGGAATTTCTCACAAAGTGTTCACTGCTTACCACCCACAGACTAATGGTCAAGCTAAGTTAGCCAATCGTGAAATCAAATAAATTCTTGAGAAAACTGTTAATCCTTCTAGGAAAGATTGGTCTGAGAAACTCTTGGATACTCTTTGGGCATATTATACAGCATTCAAAACCATCCTAGGAATGTCACCATATAGGTTGTTTTATGGAAAAGCATGCCATTTACCAGTTGAAATTGAGCATAAGGCCTTTTGGGCAATTAAGAAAATGGATTATGACCTCTCATTGGCCGGAACAAAAAGGAAATTAGATCTCAATGAACTGGAGGATTAAGGATGGAGGCTTATGAAAATTCAAGGATCAATAAAGCTAAAGTTCAAGCCTACCAATATAGGAATATCAAGGTCAAACATTTTGAACCGGGAAAACTTGTGCTCTTATATAGTTCAAAACTTCATTTACACTCGGGAAAGTTACAGTCTAGATGGTCAGGTCCTTTCATAGTGCATCATGTATACCCCCATGGGGCAATAGAGATTCAAGATCCCACTAGTGGATGCATTTTCAAGGTCAATGGTCAAAGGTTAAAAACATTCATTGAATAATTAAATAAACAGGAAATAGATGTTGAGTTAATTGAGCCAATCTATGAACCATGAAAAAATTGATAAATTTAGGATCTATTTCGGGCTAACGACGTTAAACAAAGCGCTTCATGGGAGGAAACCCGTGGTTTTTATGTTTCTAATATTTCTGAATCATCTTTATTTTTCAAATAAGATTAATTAATCATTTTTATATTTAAAAATAAAAAAATAGACTTTTGACTTGTTCTTCTATTATGAGTATGGATGGGTACGAAAGGGGATCACCATATTCATCTGTGTCACGTGGTGTGATCCTTGAGTAATACCTTACCCAGAAATTTAAAAATAATACAATGTATCATCAGTTTATTTTGTTTTATTTTTATTATTTTTTAGGTTAAGATAAAAATAATAAAAATAATAATAATAATATAATAATTAAAAAAGGGGACACTCCATAGGCCATGGGGCAAACCCCATCACAACCAGCGAAGCCGCGGGGACTCGAACCCGGGACCGAAGGGAGACAGGGGCGCGTGCTTACCACTGACCTACGGCTTAATGTGCTTACTTATTCTATAATTTTTATATATATACTTATATTTTACTTATATATATATTGTTTTTTTTGTTTGTTTTCCTTTTTCCACTAGGGAACTTTGCAAGCGACATGGATATCAAAGGACTAAATTCGAGCGACAAGAACTTCAAACTTCAACCACCAGGTGACATCATTCCATGATCCTCATATTTCAATTTCCTTATTGAACTCCCCTTTTATTCCTCTACCCCATTCTAAATTTTATTTTTATGAAACTAGGGACAGTTTCATTCTAAGTTGGGGGGTTTGGAAACAAAATGTTTGTTTAAAAAAAACAATGATAAAAAAAGAAGTAAAATTCCTTTATCATTCATATAATAACATCTTTTCTCACATTAAAACTACATAGCAAATAACTTTTATTTCCTTGACTCTTAATTTAATTCATGATTAATTTTAAAAGCATTGATTTTGGAAGTTTGGTTGTCCAATGAAAATTTTCATCATTTTTATTTTCATCCATTAAATCAAAATGCCACAATGCACGTCCTCTAGACTGTGGGGTACTAATTTGAATTTTTGGGGTCCCATAATAAATAGAATAGGCTGGTTTGATTTTTATGAATAATATGAGTATTCAAAAAAAAATTGCGTGTAGAGAAATGGATTGATAAAATGAGAGGCTTTCGGCACTTGGGGATCATGACTCCAGAGTTGTCTATCCCTAAGTTTTTCAATCTATCTCTATTTATGGTAATATGACTTTGTTTTTTATTAAGTTAACTCGAGACGATTCCTGAGTATGTGGGCTTCACTTGGTGCCCAAAGGCCTTTGAGTCTGGGAGTCATCGGCAAAGTCTTGCTACATGGGTTAATTTGATTAACTACAATCTCAATTACTATAGAAATATTTCAAAAAAATCCAAAAAAAAGGAAGGAATAATACTCATATTAGGATTAAATGTGATTCCACATAGTGCTTCCATGATTTCCCCCTTGAATGAAAATGAACCCCCATATCTATTGTGATTCACAACACATCATTACAGATAATTGAGCTGGATGAAGTATGATGGTGGATTTGATCAAAGGAATGGGCTAGGGATTGGGATCTAATTTTAAATTCATCTTGTTTTAAATTATCTTGATAGGTTATGAAAATATATTTGTGTGCAGTTTACATTGTGAGCACCATTTGTTATAATGTGTTTGAAGAAAGTAATTCAAATAAAATCATTGAATTATTTGCTCGGGACTAGCAAATATCAAGTTTGGGGGTGTGATTATACAATAAAAACATATATTTTAATTAAATTTTAACGGTATTAAATGTTCATTTTTGATCTTATGGGCCTGAGTTAGTGCATTTTCATTATGAACATCCATTCTCATCATTTGTGCACTTCATGCCTAATATACACCAATTTAGGCCGAATGAGTCATCTGATTATAAGGAATGTAATTATAAATATTTTAGTTTGATATTTTAGGAACTATATCAAAACTTAAATTTGAACATTTTTCATTCATGGATCAATGGATGATTCATAAACGATGATGGAGATATTTGGAGATGAATAGAAGCAATTCTAGAGAAGGCAGATTGGACACCGGACCACTTATGAGACTGTGGGGCCCAAAATAAAGTCCCAATAAATCCCCAATTTTGTGGTATTATAGAATAAATGTTGAGTAACAAATAACTCTTAAGGAGATAATGCTAATTAGGCCTCTATTGTGGTCATTAAGGCGGCCCAAGTTAGAGATAAAATTCTGGGCCAGATTCTGCGGCCCATAAAAACAGCCCACTAATTTGATCATAGCTCAGAATCCAAAACTCCAAATGGGCCCAAATTTTACAGGAGATTATAATACATCCGAGGATAAATTTTCTTCTTCTATGGCCCACTCTGATTCGGCCATCTAGAAGTTCTTACAAGCGCTTCTGTTCGGTGAAGGAAAGTTGGCTGCCACCTTGGATCAAGGGTGGAAAAATCAACTCTCCCTTACTTTCCACCCACCTATGACCTACCACAATTAATTGAGAAGACTTGGACTATTTGAGGCTCGACCCAAGACTCAAAAAAATTCCTATTTAAGGCAGTGGTGTTGTAGGATTTGGGAATATTTGGTGCTTGGTTCAATTGTAATGTTATGCTTCGATTTTGTTGTCTCAAATTTGTCTTTCACTTGTAAGTTGTTCAATTCACTTTAGTTTCTTAATAAAAGTTCTTCTTCTCCTCTTATTATGTTGTTATACATCTCACTTTTATACTGCTTCCTCAAGGTGTTAATTTATTCACACCAAATCTTGTGAAATTATTCACACAACGGTGGAGTGATCATTTTATTTTTGTTGTTTTATTTACTTCTCCATGTCCTCCCTCATGAGTCTACTTTCTACTTCCATTGAAACCATAGAATCAATGGAGGGATAACCCACTTATGGGTTGATCCAAGGGAGTATAAAGGGGCTGGATTGGATGTTATTTATCACCCCATTAATGTATAATCACTTCTTTAATTGAGATTTTTATTTGATGATTTTTAAACTCCATCATCCTTGTTGAATTTAAAGCCGCACACTTCAAGTGCAAATACGAACCTTTACCTTGAAGTTCTCAAAACATTGATCCTTAAAGTGTATAGGTGATTAGTATTAAGGGTTTAGGCATTAAACCAGTAAGTTATGATGTTTTTTTATCTCCTTAAATGAACCCATCTCAAATATAAGAAATTGAAATCATTGAAAAGGAAATATGTCCAATCCACCCTGAGAAATAACCTAGGATTAACTCATTATTTTAAATTGAATTCACTTAAGTCTCTTAGATTTCCTTTAAACCCATCTAAAATCAACCAAAGTTGTCCACTTAATATCCAAAAACAGCCCTTAGAATGTGCGTGTCTATAGGTTACTTCTTAGGTCTCTGTGGATTCGACAACCCAAGCTAGACTACAAGGACCGTCCTACCTTCTTCTTTTGGGTAAATTTGAGTGAGAATCAACTACTATCAAAAGAAACATTGATATACACCATGATCTATCTTTCCCAACTAAGATCCACCTTTCCTATACCTCCAAGGACTCTGTAAAATATCCTTCATCTACATAAGACATGGCATGTGTAGAAAGATCCCTTACAGGGGTGTGTATAAAAATACCTAGTAGGACACCTAAAAATCAAGTATAAATCATCAAGAGTAGTTAGATCATCAGAGGATATGTCAATCAAAAATTGATACATACAATAAAATATACATATATACTCATAAAGATTCCACATCCCACATGGTCATAACCACTTCCATCCATAGAACCGCTACGAGGTTTGAAGGTAACACTCATCCAGAATATATCACTCCATGAGCCCAACCATCCCTGATGGAAAACAACTGAGAGAACATGATCATATATGGGAAAACCAATCTCTATGCTATACTTCCACTGGTGACACTCATCCCATAGTTCATGCTCCTCGGGTCTCGATACAAAAAAAACATGCTGGATACTGAAGGGATTTTTCCAAAATACACATACCATCAGACTAATAACCCATTAGAAATATCTGATCTTGATACATAGATAGGGTTCAATGCCTGATGCTCAATTTGGTGACATCGAACCCTACTAGAAACATCCTCCCATATAGAGGATCGATGCTTGTGTAAATATTAGTCACACTAATTACAATAAACCCTATCTAAGGAAACAGAAATAACATGAAGATCACTATAGTAATCTTAGAGGGATACATGCTCCAAGACACTGAGGTATCTATCGAAGTGGAATGAGACAACTCACTCCAGAATAAGGGATATCTCCCACACTGCACTAATCATTAGGAATCTGCATAGGGGTCACCCTCTATGATGAGAATGTGATACCACACTGAAACCTCATAGTAATGGACAAATGGAACACACTTAATCGATACTGTTTTTGGGAAGCTCTCACAAGCTCACAAAATTGTTGATCTAAGAAGAAAGAGGAATCCAACACATCCTCAAAGGAGTGCATGGTGTGTCCTCAAGGGTACATGGAATGTCTCACTATCTTGGAACTACCTATGTCTCGTATTCTCATGAAATGAACTTTTCCATAATAAACAGTGTGTTCCCAAGGTACATGGTGTGTAAATGTCACCCTAGAACCCATTGTGCCACTATGTCTATGCCCATGTACACAAGTCATGCTGATGTACATCCAAAGTGCACAGCGTGTGGTCCCACTTGGATACTTGGGTGTGTACTCCCTAAACATGTTGATCCATCTACCACATGGTACATGGGGTGTGACTAGTCACACAGAGCATGTAAATCTATATTGCCTTCTAGGCTTGTACCCCTTTACACATAGAGTAGGTCAGCTAAGGGTCAAATGGAATGTGACACATTTCACCTGATATGTGATACTTTTCTCTACGCTAAAACCCTAGTGTTGCACAAAAGGGACTACACGGTGTGTGTTAATAGGACTACATGTTGTGTATTTAGGTTTTTCATATAACCCATAGATTCATTTCACTCATCACCTCCCTCTCTTTAGATCTCAAATCTAGCCGTGAATCACACTGAAAATCAAGGAACATGTCCATCTGAGTCTTTCCGTCATTGCTCACTGGAATCTTGACATTCTATTTGCATGGGAAACACTCGTTGTTGCTCCTCATCGGTGTCAAACTCTAAAACCACATATAAAAACTCCCAATACATCCATGTATCTTCTTCCATAGTCATATATTGTAACTATGATGATAAATCCCCATCACAAACTTGTGGTAGTGATCTGTTTCACCAAATATCGAATGCACCATGATCGTTCATTGGGTATCCATGGAATCACAAGTTAAAAGAAAATGCTAATAACAAACGCACCCAGAATGGGGAGAGAGATCCATAAACCATAAACATGAGGAATGAACCTTGGAATTTTTTTGTTTTAAACATTTATATTTTTTATATAAAACGTGAATGAAGACGTATAAGTATCAATGAAAAAACAACAAAATAATTATCCTCAAATCCTACAAATAAACCCATACCTCCAAAACAATATATTTGAAAATAAATCTGTTAGTCAATTGATTTCTGTTCACAATTGGATAATAAATGGATATATATCTAAATAAAAAAACTTCCTACCTTGATTTGGATTAATCACTGATGAAGAATGATTGAACATCATTGTTGTTGATGACATACACAAGTTGTATTGCACACCAGTCATCGATCCATGATTCAATCATCTTTCCTCCAAGAATGATTTTCCAAAATTATCTCCAATAATCTCTAAGTTTATGTAGATACCCCTAGAATTTTTCTATAGTATCATATTTATAATCATGTTTAGTTCATGGTGTAAAATTAAAATAATATAATTAAATTATTTTATTTATTTAATAATTTTTCTGCTACTATGCCCAACCCGAATGCCTGACACTTTCCAAGGTTATGTCATTCCTAGGGTAAAACCCATGATCTGAACTCAATGGAGACCTCATATTTCTAATCCAATCCTCCATTTAAGAGAAATTCTATTTTTTCATGAAAATTACATGCACATGATATTTAATATATTTAATATATTTCAAAAATTAATTATGGAATCACTGGGCCTAGGAATCTCATTTTGTCTTGGTGCATACCTCTAGAAATATTCATAGATATATTCTAAATTATTAAACTAAAAAAATAGGGACATTACATTATTCCCTCCTTTAAGACTTTTCATCCCTAAAAAGCACAAACTAAGTAAAAGGTGGGGATACTGAGCTCTCAATTGGGTCTCTCACTCCCTCAAGCTCTCTTAATGGTTCTGTGTGCTCTTAAAAAACACAGACCTAAGGAAAATACATTCCCATGATGGGTCTTTATCCTACCAGTCCTCAACATTATCGGCTCCATAAAAAAGGAAACTCCATTCTCATGGAAGAGCTTACCCAGGTCGATATCAAACAATGAGTCATTCACATACCTCCTTAGTTGTGACATGTTCAGAACACCAAGTGACCAAAACTACTATGGATATGGGGTTAAGTGGTACACAACCTTGTTGACCTGACATAGAATTCAGAAAAGAAAGGTCCTAATAACCCTAGAGATATCCTATCACCCTGGATAAAACTCTGAAACTCTAAAAATCCAAATAACTACATCGTAAGTCCATCGAGGACTCCTGATGTTTACCAGTCAATACTTATCCACCCATGGATGAACTACACCATTTACAACCATCACTATCACCAAAAATAGAACCCATGTGTTGTTACCCACTAGATTTAACCAGTATAACTGTGTCTTTCAAGGCCTCTCATACATGGCCTCAAAAAGGTGCTACTCTAGTAGTGGAGTGGTAATAATTATGATACATAAACTCCACCAATGTTTGATGATACTCCTAGATATGGCTCAAAAACCGATATGAAAACCCAAATCATGTTCACCAAAACCTGAATGGTCCACTTTACCTAGACAACTAACTATGTTATAACACTATACCCAACTACAACTGAGTCCCCAAAGGCTTTTCACAACCTCTCCCTAATCACTTTGTGAAGTAAACATTATAGTCAGAAATAATCATCAAGGGAAATCCACAAAGCCAGACTACCTTACGCATGCACAAGTGTCTCAAACTCCCCACAAAGCTCTATTGGTCATCACCCACATATAAGAGAGACAACAAAAAATTTAACCTGAAAACTCACTAAAACTCCCTCGACTTTCAAAATGATTCTAAGAGATCTCAATACATCCATACCTTCACCAGATGTACTTTTAAGGGAAAACAACCTCCTCAACACCTCCTTCAGCAGTGTGATTGGAACCACCATCTGTAATTGGAAAAGGATGACGTGATTCCCTCCTCCAAGGAATCCATTAGGAACATATCCATTGGATATCTAGTCATGTAATATCTCCCAATCGATACCATTGAGTTATACCTCCCTAAATATCTAATGAAACGAAGGGCTAACAACTATTGACTGGAGGTAAACCACACCATCCTCAGGTGTCTTTCATGATCCAACTAAGATGTAGAGCTCCCAAGTATTCTATCGAATAAGGATACCATGAAATGATCCAAAAAGGGTTAAGGATCTAGTATATAAGTCTCGCGGTTCATATGTGGAGTAAAACTTTCCAAATCGTAGTACCATCAACTCAAAATAACCACAATGGATTTAGAAATCCACTTCTAGTATATCTTACTCTAAAACTATAGTTGGTGATAACCTGTCTTGAGTTCAAACTCTGAGAAACACTTTTCCCCAAACCACTGGATGAAGAATCCATCGATTCTCAAGAGTGGATACTTTCCCTCACATCACCCGGTTCAAGTGACGTCAATCCACATCCAACCATAAGAACTCATCCACCTATCTGGTAAACAATGCAGGTATACCCAAGTGAATACATTAGGTTTTACAAAACCTCTTTCTCTATAAACTCCTAATTAAACCTTTAGATTGCGAAGCTCAATGGATGACATCAAATGTGTTGTCACAAAAATTAGGGTTATCCCTAGTGCCATACTTTGTAGAAATCTAACTCTTAGTGTAGATGGAAACCTATCACATTCCTAGAAAATACATCCTCACACTCTACCACCACTATAGGAAAACAAAATCTAATAGCATACACTGCTCCAAATGTATCACTAGCTAACTGGTGATAAGTAATTCATAACCTCCTACACATGAGCTCGTCCTAATTTTCTTGGGATCCCTCCTTATCAAAGGAAGAAAAATCCATCCCAAAAACTGAAAGCACTGCTATGCTCATTGGTATCAACCAACTGAGCATGAATGCAAGGCTACCAGTCCATACCGAGGGAAGCATCATACGATCTCACTGCCACTATGAAGGGATTCTACATGAGGCTCTCTTTCTCCTCCCAAAGTCAGGTCACACTGCCAGTAGAAGCATGTAATCACTGATCCTATTTTCAGGAGCCTCCAACACAAGGGTCAAGTAAAAAGGGACCCACTGGTATCACTAGCTCTAAAACAGGGGATACTCTCAGATAAAAGTGGTTCATAACTTTGTTTGATAACCGCAACTGGGGAAGTGAAGGCACACGTCATACCTTAAACGACACTCAATGCCTCAATGAGATACCCCTAATTGGAACTCATCCTTTCCCTTTCCTACCTATTTACCACAACCAGGGCTTGCTCTGATACCTTATTGCAATAAACAACTTCAACTACACAAATCATAGGAACTCATCCACAACACCTCAATTCCATCTAATTTTGGTGGCACTAAATCAACTGCATGGTTTTGTATTGCATCTCAAGAATAGGTTTTTGTGGGGGGATTTACCCTCTTCCTAGCATATCCAAAGTTACGCCAAACCTCACCAACATAGGGTTCTACCAATGCCCAACATCTCCCTAAAAAAAATCAAATAAAGGAAGCAAAAGAGTGTATCATACCTATGTATAATAGTACCACAACAAGAATATATGGGACAAAAAACATACCTCAAAACAATCACTATAAAAAAATGACTTATACCAATATAAATTCAATGATAGATAACATATCTATTGGAAAAAATGAGTATTTCCAATAGATATCAAGACTTATTGGTAGTATTTTTAGTACCAACAAATGTTTTTACAATCAAATATATTTTTTGGTATTAATCATTCAATACCAACAAATACTTTACTAATAGTTAAATATATTGCTTTATCATATTAATACCAATAATTTTTTTAACAAAAAATAAATTTATTATATTAATTATTATTACTAAAAAAATTACCGTTATAAAAATATATTGAAATAAATTAACCAATGATAATAAATATTTTAGTAATTATTTAATATATATTTATTATTTAGTTACTTATAACATGTATTTTTAGATAAAAAAATTATATGTTGAATTATAATATTAATAATTTAATAAAGTTTCAGGAAATAAATATATAGAATATAAAATTATAGATAAATTATTCAAAAACAATACCAACTAAAAAAATAAAAATTTTAAAAAAATGGATGATGATGAATTTTATATATATATATAATAAAGTTAAATATTTTTATATTATATGTAGTTATTTATTATCTATATTAATTTTATGGCACTGTAAAATCTTACGCCTCTTCTAATTACCACCCAAAATCCTCTCCAATTTGATACCTGCAAACCTTAAAACAATCAAATGGGGTGCGGATGGTGGAAGACCAAAACTGGTGTCAGTATTCTCTGGCATTGCCTACCTGTATTCTCATTCCATCATCCATGATGAAGGCTTCCTTGAAGGAAAAATATAAAGCAGAAAGGACTAGCATTACCTCCATGATTTCAGTTAGTGGCGGCGATGTGAAGTTATGTTCTTCTATTTAAAATCCCAGATACTTGGCATCAATAATGTCCAATCCATGGTTCAAGGGGTGTGTTTTCTATCTATTTGAAGGTTATAGATCACTGGTAAAAATTTGAATTTTACTTATAATAAGAACCCATCAAATATTTTGGGGTTTTTGGTCATCTCTTGTTCATTGATGCTCAAATGAAGAATGTGATTTGTTTTTAAGAATTTCATTTTTTATTTTTTGTTTGTTCCATATGAGTTTGAATCTAGGTAAAATGGATTCAGTTGAATATATGTAGTTCATTACTTTGAAGATGGGGATCAAAGGAATTTATTGTGGTTGTGGTTTCATTTTCAAGTCCAGATATGGAGCAAGAGTTTGGTTTGGTTGTTCTTATTGATTTGAGGATAATTTTCTAGGGATAAGATGATGTTACAGATCTTATTTATCAAAGATAGAGATGGGTATAGCTGAGCATCATATCCGGTTCAAATAGGGTTGGGGCTTGGAGCTTCTACCATTAGGGAAGTTGAAATTGGTTCCCACAGGCTTGATTACTACTCAGCTAGGAGGCCATGAGATGTTTATAATTTGGGGTTTCTTCCAAGGATGTCCAGGTTGTGAAGTTCTTGTGGGTTCCTTATATCCAGCTTTGGAGAATAGAGAATTAAGATTTAGAAGGGTTCAGATTCATGTTTTATGATGCAAGTCACCATTATCAGTGGTGTTTATCCCAGGATGAAGTTCGGTAATATAGATATTTGTATTGTTCATGTATTCATTACTTTTGAGCCAAGTTATATCTAGTATTACATGATTGTGTGTTGCAATGAATAGAATATTATCCTGAGGATCTTTTTTTGGAGGCTCATGTGAAGATCCCTTGGTTTATTTAAATTTTACTACACTGACTAAGGTCAATATTTGAGATATTATTCATTGTTTGTTCAATATTGAATGTTGTACTGTATCCTAATGTTTGGAGGCCTGAAGCTGATGATGTTTTACATGGATACTCGTGTTTCTAATGTCAAATTTGTATGATGTTGAATTGGGTTGTTTGTTTAAGAGGTGAATCATACTTAGTCTTATGAACCAAATTACATTTTAAATAAAATGAAGTGAATATGGACCAACAACATAAATTAGTAGGTTTCTAATATATAGTTAATTAGAACCATGTGTGGTTAGATAATATTTTCTGAGAGTGAAGAAAATGTGATAGAAGTGGAAGCTAAAAGTCAATAGATATTAATTCTAGGTGTACTCAAGTTTTGAGTCAAGGTAAATGATAAAAATTTCCTACTTTATTATTAAAAATGCTAAGGACCTATTATAAAGAAATTCCATCCTTAGGACATGTTGGAAAACTATTTTCATTGGTTATTTCCTTCTGTTATAACTGATTAATTCTATAAAAGTGATGATGTTATGATATTATTTTAATTTTTGTGATGTTGTTGTTAATATACACATGTTGTTTCAAGGTTTTCCTTCCCTATCACTATAATACCTTCATGTTTTTAAATATCTATATGTCTAGAAAAATCCAAAACTCTTGAAAACACTTACTGATCTATACTTATTTTAGTTTCTTGCTATTAAATATCTCTTGTGGTGTTTGATCTAAATAATGAATATTTTTGTTTTTTGGAAATAATGTAGCTTCTCACTATGATATGATCATTTTTTCATATCATATTTTAAATTCATATACAATGGAATGATTTCAAATAATTAGTGTAAATTTAAAGGAACCTTTATTCAAGATTGAAATTTTAGGTTCTTGATAATAAGTGTTAATAATAGTGAGTTTAGATTAAATATTTTTGTTTAGAAATTGCTAGACAAAAAGGTTAGATCTCTTTGGAAATAAATTCCATCTTTGTGATTGTAATGAAATATTCTATCCATTTATCATAGTGATATACATAATAAATGATTTTTTATTGTGAATTTGAGTGATTAATAGGGAGGAATCCTTTCTATGCAATGAAGCATGGGTTTATTTGATTAACAAGCTATGTTTGGTCATTTTAATTAACTATGGTAATTTTAACTCCATTTCTTTAGTGTATTTCATTAATCCTATCAATTCATTCATCCATATATATATCATATATTCATTACATTTTTTTATCATTATTCCATTATATTTTTCTCCATAGCGGTGCTTATGGGCCATGCAAGTACATCTTTTAGTTCTCCAGGTTGCAAAGAACTAAATTTGATATATTTATAAGAAAATTTGATGGTGATTTAGGTGAGTGAAGGGTTACACATTTCTATATTTTGTACATTCAACTATAAGGTTTTTTATTCTTCATTTTTTCTCTTGTTTTTTCTAGTTTCAATTAGAATTTGTGTTACTAACATCTTTTTATTCTCATTTATTACAACCATTTGGGAAAACAAAATAAATTAATTATGCATATTTCTTGTTTTAATTTTGTTATATGTTATTTTATTGGTAATTATTAATGATTATTAACTCATATTTCATACAGATTAATGATTTATCAAGTTTTTATATTAACAATGGAATTGAACTCTCTATAAGTTTTTTCATGTTATGTTAGGAAAATCTTATGTTACTGCTTCAAATTTTATACTATAGGAGCATCGATACATATGGAGATCATGTCATGGTGGTGTTGTTATAGCATGGAAAAGGAATGATCAGAAGATGGTGTAGTGGATACTCATGGGTGGGTTTGTCAAGGCATGAAATAGGCTTGAGTAGAATATGTTGCAGTGGAGACTCGTGGGTGGGATTTTCATGGCATGGAACTGGCATGATCAAAAGATATTTTAGTGGAGACTCATGGGTGGGGTTGTCACGGCATGGAATAGGCATGGGGATCATGTCACAGTGGAGAGGTATATGATTACTGCATTCATAGACCCTCCTCTATTGTAAAAATTGGATTGAAAAATGATGTATGAGAGTTTGGAGTTTCATGTAAAGTTTCTTGGAGTTTGAGTACTTTTAAACATATTTGTAACATGTTTATTGCACCTTTAGGTAAAGATTTAAAATGTTCATATAATCTAATTTTATAATGAATATATAATATATATAATATATATAATATATATAATTATATCAATAAATATAATTTAAAATTTTTTCAACAAATGTTTCAATACCCACATGCAATATTTTATTCAAAATATAATTTATAAATAAATTTTAATCATTGATATTTTTTATAATAAATGGAAAGATAAATTTTGATAATATTACCAATAGATGAATTTTTTATATTAAAATATTTCTAAACATTTTGAATAATATATATATTATCTATTGGTATTATTATAATTCCAACAGAACTATTTTATTTGTTATAATAACATTTAATGACAGAGTTTTTACCAACAATTTATTGACATGAAAATTTTTGTTGGTAAAATAATTTACAAATAAAAAATGTAATTTTACCAATTGATATACCCCTTTTGAAAAGATTTTTTTTATTTTGTAGTGAATCCTAGAGCCTCTAGGTAAAGAACCTCCAGTGCCTACAGCTATCCAAGATTCTGACCACCAACTTCCCGAGCATGAAGTGGTCTACTTGGGGTGGTGGTGGTATCATCAAACCAAAGTTCATGCCACCTCCAACTGCTCCCCTAGCTCCTCCATCATGTCTACCACCCTAAGGATCTCCTTTATCCAGTTTTTTCCTATTCCTAGGTGGTTCATTGACTATATCTATTACTGTAGTACAGTAAGCTAGAAAATCCCGTGAAAAATGTCATCTCCTATCACAATCATAGCAACGTCTCATCCTTAGAGAACTAATCCATCCCAGTGATCATTAATGAAACCTAATTTCCCATGACTGGTGTTGTACACCAGCTATCAATAAGTCCTACTAACCCTACATCCTAGGTGATCCCTACCTTATAAGCTCGTGATATTCCCTCAAACCCTATATATCATCATCAAGTATCAACATATCCATCCATGGATCAGTCTAACAAGATACATCTACCTGAAACCTCAAAGGTGGGTCTTCATAATGCTCAATGGGTGTAACTCTACCAGTTTTCCACTTGGAAGAAAACCTACCTCACAACCAGGCCCCAACATAGCAACCTCATTAATCACCGAGTCGAAATCATGACTCTGTTGTGGAAACCTCACTGGATATCATCGTAAATACATCCTAAAAGAAAAAAACAAGACATATCAAGTTCAATAAGTATATATAGTGAGCTGAATCAAGAAGAACATGGAAACCACAACTCATTCTTAAATGATGCATGTACTAATATTTTCCCTACAACTAGTGTCTACATATACTTATTCCAAAAAAAGGTTATTAGGGTTCTAGTGAATGGATATGTCGGCCATCATGCCAACACTGGACACCCTATCCTGAGATCCATACTTAGAATACTATAACATTGTTTCCCTAGTTCAAAAACTAAACCTCGCAACTAGACAAAAGATAATCCAAAACTGCAGTCTTGAACCCAGGCAATTCCATAACACTTTAGGTTGGGTACTCCTCTCAGACCATTCTATCATGACCCAACTCGATGGGGCTCAAGACGCAACTATCCCAATCCTACCTTTAATAAGCCAAGGGCTGGTGACCATCACCAAGAAGGTACATAAGACACATAGGAGGAATTATCCAAAAGTATATGTATGCATGCACACATCTACAAGAGTACACAATACTGATATTTAAAACAACTAGTAACAATGCATGAATACATCTATAATCCCACAATCAGAGTATGATATAAAGTACTAGAAATCATAAAAAGGGGCTAAATACAAGCCCACTCCAAACTGGAAATAAAGTCTGACCTACACGGAATGAGGGTAATTTTGTCAAAAGAAACACCAACATACACCTTGGTGTGTCTAGCCCAATTATTCTCCACCTAACCAAGTCCCCCAAGGACTCTATAAAATATATGTCATCTGCATAAGACACGACATGTGTGGGAAGATCCCATTCAAGGTTGAGTATAAAAATACCCAATATGATACCCTAAAATCACTAAGAATAAAGAATCAAGAGTAGTCAACTCATCACAGGATATGTCAATCAAAACATGAGATAAACAATAGAACATCTAGATATACTCAGAAATATTCCACGTCCCATATGGTCATAACCACTTCCATCCATAGAACCACTATGAGGTTTCAAGTTAACACTCATCCAAGAGATCTCACTCCATGAGCCACCATCCTTGATGGAACACAATTGAGAGAACATACTCATATAGGGAGAAAACACTCCCTGGGCTATACTTCCACTGACGACACTCAACCCAGAGGTCTTTATCGTCAGGTCTCAACACAAAGACATTCATGATAGATGTTTAATTGATTCTTCTAAGATACACACTCCATTAGACTAATACCCCATTGGAAATATCAGATATCGATACAAATATAGGGGTAAAAACCCTGGGATCACTGGGGGACACCAAACCCTACAGAAAAAAATACTCATAGATAGGATATTGATGCCCATGTAAATATTGGTCATACCAATTCCAAAAAAAACCTATCTAGAAAACATGAAGGACATGAGGATCACTATGGGCCTATAAGAGGGATACATGCACTAAGACAATGAATTATCTATCAAAGGGGACTAAGACAACTCACTCTAGAATAAGGGATCATGTCCACACTTCACTGATCATCAGGAAACTACAGAGGGGTCATCCTCTATGATGGGAACATGATGTTGCATCAAACCCTCATAGGAATTGACCAAGGAAACACACTCAATTGATACTTGTCCAGGGAAGCTCACACATGCTCATAATGATACTCAGTTGAAAAAAAAAGAGGAATCCAACCCATCCTCAAATGATTACATGGAATGTCCCTTAGGGTACATTGTGTGTCTCACTAGCCAAGAGTAGCCTATGTATCTCACTAACATAGCATTCGCTTTTCCACAATACATAGTATGTTCCTAAGGTACATGGAATATAGATTTCTTCATAGAACTCAATGTTCCACTCTTCGCATACCCATGTACATGGGATATGCTTGTGTACTTCCAAAGTCCACAGTGTGTGGGGCCACATGGACACCTAGGCATGTACTTCCTATACATGTAGAGTTGTATTTTATATGGTACATGTGGTGTGATGAGTCACACACAGCATGTAACACTACATGGAATCATTGGTGTATACCCCCTGCACATGCCAAGATGGTTGGATAATGGTCATATGGAATATGAAATGTGTCACACAGCATGTGATGCTTTTCTCTACGTTGAAACCCTAGAACTCCACAGAAGGGAATACACAGTGTGTTTTCATAGGACAACACATCATGTAGTTGGGTTTTTCAAAGAACCATAGGATCTATTTCACATGTCACCTCCAACTCTTTAGATCTCAAATATAGCCACAAATCACACCAAAAATCAAGGAACGTGTCTGGACCAGTCTTTCTATTATTTCTCATTAGAATCTGGACATCTAATTTTCATGGGAAACACCCATCGTCGCACCTCATTAGTGTTTCATGAAAAACCCATGAAGAAAAACTCATGATTCATCCATGGATTTGTTTTCATAGTCATGTACTACAACCGTGATGGAGAATCTCCATCCCAAACCCGTTGTAGTGATCTGTTGCTCCAAAGACTGAATACGCAACGATCATTCACCAAGTATCCATATAATTGCAATCCGAAAGAAAATATGAATAATGAACACATGTAGAATGGGGGAGAGAACCAAAAAACTTAAATTAAGGAACAAAATTTAGCCTTTGTTCATTTTTTACCTCAATATATTGTTATAAAAAAGATAAATGAAGAGTTATAAGCATCAATGAACAAACTACAAAATAATTATCCACAAATATCACAAATAAACTCATACCTATGAAATGATTGATCTGGGAATAAATCCATTCGTCAATTGATTCATGTTCATCATGGGATAATAAAGATGGATAAATCCAAATTAAAAAATTTCCTACCTCGATTTGGATAAATGTATGATGAAGAAAAAGCACACATCATTATTGTTGATGAGATCAATAATCTATATTGCACACTGATCATCAATCCATGATACGGTCATAATTCCTCCGAGAAAGATCCACCAACATTCACTCTTCCAATCTCAAAGTTTATGCAGCTAACCCTATAATTTTCCCATAGAATCTTATTAATAATCATTTTTAGGTCATGGAGAAAAATTTTAAAAAAAATAATTAAAAATTTTATTTCTTTAATAATTCTTCCACGAAGTTTCTCAACCCACACATCTGATGCTTTCCAAGGTTATGTCATGCCTAAGGTAAAACCCACATTCTGAAATCAACAGAAGCCTAAAATTTATGATATAATACTTTTTTTAAGAGTTGATCCACTTTTTCAGGAAAACTATATGTGTTTGATATTTAATATATTTAATATATTTCAAAACTTAATTTTTGGATCACCAGGTATCATAATCTCATGCCCTATCAACATATGGATCTGGAAATATTCCAAAGTATTACACAAAAAAATGAGGCATTATAGATTATATGATGTATTGAGCACCACTATATTTCATTGTGAATGGATGATATCAATACATCTTATATGATGGGTGATCCTGATATATCTTATAAAATGGATTTTCCCAAATAGCAATCCAATGCATTGGGTAATATTCCATGTTTTAATAGGAAAGAAGGTGGGAACTACTGAGGATGTTTATCCTATGAATTTAAATGGTCACCAGTTATTTCTAAATTTTTTTATGAATATAATGCTCTAATTTTCCTAAAATGTGTTTATTTTCTTATTATGGGTTTTAAAGGTTTTCTTTAAGAAAAATGTGTGTGTGTTTTTCAGGTGGAAATAATTTATTCACTCAAATAACATTGAGATAAAGGTAAAAATTTCATGGTTTTTATGTTATTAATTGGACTAATGGATTTCTTATTTTTATTCCCCTTACTGATATTTTTATTCTCATACCATGTTTTGAAAAAAAATCATAGGGTTTAAGGATAGGAAAGGGAAAAGAAGAATTCAAGTTGAAAGTCGTGAATATTTATCATGAAAGGAAATCATGTTTTACTTTAAAATTTTTATATTGTGGTAAAAATGGACAATAAGTAGAAGTATCCAATTTTTAATATATTTTATTTTTATTTAATAGTTTGACATAATTCTCTAAAACTCTAACCCTAAAATATCTTTGGGAATGGAAGAAAATAAATTCTAGTCTGAAGACACTATAATATGTAATGTTTAAGGTTGGGTCCTTATATTTCCTTTATTTTTTGTCTCTTTTTGTTTTTGTTATGGTTATTTATCTTATTTTATGACTTTCATTAGAAGTGGGTTGGGATTTTTTATAGTTTTTATGCCTTGTTTTTTATTTAAATTTGAAACTACTTATTAGATTTTCATGGCAGTACGACTTATGGATGGGACATGCCAAATTTTTAGAAAAAATTTATAGATTAATAAATTATTTCTGGAGGTTTAAATTTTTTCTAATTGGTATGTTTTTATGCCCCTAGAACTAGTTTCTAGCCCTGGGTGAAAGAAAACGTACCTCGAGCCTTATGGAGGGCTGATACGGGTGGTGTGTAGGGTTGACCCAAGTTGGTTCATGAAAAAAATATATCAGATATACCCACCTATTATTTGAGGTATTTTGATAAATAGGGTATATGATTTTTGGAACAAAAGTGGTATATCATGAATAGGTGGTTGATCGCCACCTTTCATGATAAAAGCTTAGTTTACATGAGTATTTAGGGTTTGAATCTTGAAATTCAGTTCTTTATATATATATATATATATATCTTTAAATTGATGATATTTCAAACTATATTGATGTTGTGTGGGTTTTGTTTTAGGTTTTACTCATTTTTTGGGAAAATATAGGAAGAACTGGAGTTGTACAGTTAGCTTGCACATTCTGAAAAATAGTGTGGAGCTTGTGCACCTGGGGTCTGAAATATTTATAGAACCTATCACATAGTTTTTACATGGTCTTCCAAATCATCAATAGTTCTATATCCCACATAAATTTGTTATTTTTTTCTCCTTTGACTTCCAATTTGTGTCTAATGTGTTTCCTATTTTTTTTTAAAAGGATTAAAATAACATTTTGTGGTATTTTAGTAAATTTCAATTAAAATTATGACCAGAGGTTGTGTTATGTTGTTTAGTTTTATGTTATAAAGGTTAATTTTCTTATGGCATAGGGAATTTTATAAAGTATTTTGAAATGAAAAGTTTGAAATGGGTATTAAAATAGTTTTCTAAGGGTAAATAATAAGGATTTCCTTAGAAAAAAATTAATCTTTTTAAGTTTATCATAAAGTGATTTGGAATAAAATATAATCCATAAACTAGAAAATATTTTCAGAAGGTGTGTTTATTTATTTAATATGTGTGCTTTATTTAGATGGGGACCATATTTTTAATTTACCCTTTTTGGTTTTTAACAAGATTGTGTGGCTTACATATTGAAATGTACATAATTGTGTTTTGTGCTTTATTATTTGGTGTTTGTCCCCTATAAAGGAGTCATTAGAGTATGGGAAGTTATTGATGAGTGGTAACTTCTAGTGTGATCCTTATTATAATATGAGTAAAACCAATTTAAACATTGGCTAGGCCCAAAATTAAAATTTATTAGTTGAGTCTAATCTCATTCTCACCTTATGTCATTCTCCTGAGTTAAAAATTTATAGTTCATTAAGTAATTTGAACTCTTGAATGGATTATTTACCTAGGACTAATTTTATAAGTGTCCTTTCTTGACCTGGAATTTGTTAAGGAGTTATTATTGGGTTATAGTATTGAAGTTTTCACCAATCAGGTAACCTATTTTGAGTAGTTATTTAGCTCTATATAATTTAATAAGGGTGATTCAAGGTGGTATATTCATTATAATCTATCTCTCTTGGATGGTCCTAGGTGTGAATTTAGTAGATGTTTATCCTCCTAGAATTTAATCTTCCTTGGTAGTGTCACCATATCTATTTCACCATGTTAATATGAACCCTTAAATAGTGGGGATACCTATAGAAGGTCCCAACCTTCTTGATAAGAAATGGTCAAGTGTTTACTTAGGTGACATGGTTTAATTGTGAATCCATTGATAATAATTCAAATCCCTCTTTTGTTTAGGTAAATTATATTTATCTTGTGATGGATTAGTTTGTTAAAACCATTCTCAGATTTCTATGGCGATTCATATGAATAATCATCATGGTAGTTGTCTAAAAGTGCCCAATATTCAAAATTTATACATTTTAATCCATAATTGATTCATAGTTGATATTTTTTGGGATATCTTATAATGTAATTGAATTTTGGATAAATATGAATCATTAAATACATACCTTTCATTGGGAATATTTATTTATTCTTTCCTGTGTCTAATTTTCATTCCTCTAAATTCATTAACAACTTTCTAGGGATAGAAAGTGGCATGGTGAGGATACTTTTTAGACCCTAAATTTAATTTTTAGTGTACATACTTATTATATAATTTTTACCATTGATTTTAAAGGGTTTGGGGGTGAAGATTTTGAATTTTAGGCACTTTTTCCTAGGAAAAAGATTTTGAAAACCATGTATGATATTCTTGTGGGACTAGATAGCTTTGAGTTAAGTAAATTTCACATGGTTTCTGCATGGTTTGATAAACCATACGGGTAAACCCTATGGCCTACTTAAGAAGGGGTATTTGAGTCTTTTAGGGTGGTTTTAATTTGGTAAACCCCACATTTCCTTTTACCACTTGAATCAGATTACTTGGGGATTGTTGGAAAAGTTCCACCTACTTCATTAAGGGTTTTGGGTGGATTTATTCATGAATATTCATGGTAATATTTCTATTTCTCTTATTTTTTCCTTCCTCTTCTTATTCCTTTTATTTCTTCTCATTATCCTTGTTCTTCATTTCCTTAAAGGACATGTTGGACAATCCTAATGTGTAGAGGGGTCACAATACGTGGATATTTATTTTTAGGGCTTGTTAATCTTCTCTTGTGACATATTCTAGCATCATTAATTGAATATTACATTATTTATTTAGATTTGGGTATGTGGTTTGATGAAATATAATATATTTGTAATTCCATGTTTACATGATATTTACAAATTCAATTTTAAAAAATAATCTATTTATAAATGCTAGTATTTATGATGTTGTGTTAGTTTCTTTTGTTGGTATTTTCCAAGACTTATATAAAAGGGGGTTAATAGTTTATAAGTTATAAACACCTAAATTGGATTTAAGTTCACTCCATTTGTTTGAAAAAATTCTTAAGATAGAATTTTTAAAATATTTTGAAAGTAAAGTGATGTTTTAGGATTAAATATAATTTAAAAATGATTTTACATGTAATAGATTATAAATTTAAATAATTTTAAAGGGTGTGTGAGGTTGTATGGGTGGATGTGTATTTATTATTGATAAATTTTATTTCATTAACATGTGTTTGTGTTAAATTTGTGTGTTAAGTTATGTTGATGTGATTCACATGTAATTAAATTTATTTTTAATACTTATTAAGGAATCTTGTTCATTTTTATTCAATGTTTGTGCTCCTTTTAGTGTTATTTGAGATTTTTAATCAAAGTATGTTTTCAAAATGGTTTTAAATGGTGGTTTTTAAGTTTTTTAATGTTTCATTAAAATCAAAGTCCTATTTGACACATTGAATTAAATGTTTTCAAAGAAAAGGATACACCCTTGGCTTGAACCCCATTTTTTTTATGCTTCATATTAGTTGTGAATAATTTGAAACGATGTTAATTCTAGTATAATTCCTATGGTGAATTTATTAGAGGACCCTTTTGAAATAGAAAATGATTTTTATATTGGATTGAAGCTAGTCGAGAAGCATAAAGCACATGGAAACCTGAGTATATAATGGGGAAAATAATATTATATATATATATATGGATTACATCACACTAATTAATCACAATAGGATTAGATGGAAGGTCATGGTGTCATTTTATGGGCGCGGCCACACCAATTGGCCAAAGAATGTGATCCTTAATTATTTATTGGATGTAGTTCCATGGGAAGGGTGACACCATACCACTAGGCTAAGGCATGTTCTACTATTTTAATTGTGTGAAATGATTCATTTGATCAATAGATCACAAATAGATATAAGGTTATAGAGTTAAAATAAACTTAGAGTACTTAGGGTATCCCCATGGTACTTCATTTTGATCTTATTTTATATATTTTTATTTTAATTAATCTCAAATTATTACAAATCATGATATGAATTACTTAATTTTATTTTCTATATTTTTATCTCTCAGGGATTATTTTTGTGTAGTAATGTTTTTTATTCATCATAGATATTATGTTATCATTTTATAGAATTGAATTAATCCATTTGTTTAAATAATTTCCACTTATTCCTTACTTTTCTATATCTTGATTTCCCATATTTACCACTATGCCAATCTATTTTACATTATTTGTCTTGGGTTATTTTTTTAGTGTTCCTAGTTGAAAGATCAAAAAAATGGAAACTAATGGTGGTGAAGGGAATTTAAACTTAAATACCATATTTTTTTACTAAAATGAATTTTTTTTAATTGTTGGGTAAAAGGTTTCACAAATGGGTTTTAAAGACATAAAAATTTTGTTTTCAAGTGTTTTATTATTTTTAAAAAAGGGTAGATGTGTGAAGGTTCATTAATTTCAAAAAATTTAAAGAGAATATTTTCATAAATTTTATTTCAAACTAGTAGTTGTTTAATTTATTATAAAAGTAGTGAATATAATAATTTGTTAGTGGAAACATACTCAACATGTGTAGATCACACCCTACATACACATCCTGGTGTGTATACAGTTCTTATGTCTTCTTTAGATTGAGAGCTTATGTTTTAATGTGGATAACATGAACCATATTTCTAGTTTTTTGATGTAATAGGGGAATGAGGTGAACTCGTGCCACAGGAAGATGATTGTGTGATAACTTGGGTTTGGTGGTCAATCTTGGATGGTTGTTGTACTAGCCACTTGGAACTTGAATTTATTTTTGGTATCTTTTTTATTTTTTCCATTTTTTATCTTATTTGATTATTGTTATTAGATCTAGGTTTTGGTTTTCTGAATTGGTAATGCCTTTTTTATATTTAAAAAAAATATTGTATTTTCATGGTAGTTTTACTTATAAATGGGTCATGCAGTATTTTTTGAAAAAATATTTTCTTTAATAAAATATATTTAGAGGGTGAAATAATTCCCTCCTGGTATGTTTTGATTCCATGTGCACTAGTTTCTATCCTAAGGAAATCTATAATACACCTTAGGCCTTTCATAAGGAAACTTGTGTGATGTGTTAGGTTGACCCTAGTTGGATCATGATAATAAATATGAAGTTTTTATCTAGGTTTCCTAGGGTGTATTCCTATTAGGAAATCTAACCCAATTCCCAAAACAGACCATTATCTAATACAAAATATAGTGACTTTTATCCCATAAACATACCATAATACCATTCTTATCATAATTATCTATAAAATGATCCCAAAAATATAGTGGTCCAAATTTTTTGGGAAATTAAGTACATTAGAAAACATATCTAAAAAAATTATATAATATTTTATTTTAAATTTATAACTTTATACTAGAACATGTCATAATTTTATTGATACATGGGATAACTTGGGGTATACATGAAAGAATGGGTGAGCCAAAAATCTCAATAAGGTCGTAAATCAGATAAACATAGGCTAGGATAATAAGAGAGTTGATCATCATAACATGGAATCAATAAATGGAAGGATCATAAACCATAATATAGAAACATGTAATGATATAAAATATTTTATAAGAGTGTGGTAATCATGATAATCATAACAATATAGCACAAACAAAAGGTATATCATAATTCAAGGCTCACTTCTAGGAAAACATAACATAAAGTGTTAAGCTCACTCCTAGTGCATCATACATAGTATTTAATGAGATGAAAGGATTTACCGATTCATTGAGAGGTTATATAATTTTAGGACCACCCATAATTTTAATACATAATATTTATTGGATTATTCATATCCTCTCAACATTCATTAGTTGAACGCCCTTCTTTTCCACACATGAAGGATTTACATGTTCCCTTGAGACAATTTCAAGGGTGCTTCTTAGCACACTTTCGACATATAGAAAATTGAATCTTATTACCTCTATGAGAATTATTATATTATCCCCCAAAGATAATATCCATTTTCCTCTTCTTATCTCCAGTATCATGGGACTATTAGGATTCACATATCTTAATATCCACCTTAAGGGCACATCATACTATATCCCCATAGAAATCAAAGTCTTGAATCATAATATATTTTTAAAGACTTGATTTTAGGACAAAAAATAAGTGGTAAATCTTAATTCAAACCTTGTTTTATGTTTATTTAATCTCTTATAATACCTTCTTATTATATTTTTTTCCTTTATAAAATCTATATTTTCCACATCAGTAGTTTCGACAATGTAGGGTACATGGTTCCTAAACCACTTCAATATTTTGGTAACTGTAAAAGATCATTGACCAATAATTCCAAAATATCTAGAAGTTTTATTGAATATGGTTCATATTATTATAGAATTTATGGATTTTAATAGATCATTATATGGTTAAAATTCATGAAATATTCCCTAGTAAGCTTATTTTTTTGGTTAAAAATGACTATGATTGTTTGCATTTAATGTCATTAAAAACGTGCCTATTTTTTCATACTAGAATCATAGTAGTGGTTTTATTTAATTATTATGTTAAATATAGTCATAAAATTATTTTTTTAGAATATTCATGAAAAGTATAAGTGAAAAATAAAATTTCATCCTTATCATAGATAGCATAAAACTACCAAGGTGAAGTGATGTTTTTAAGAGGGATTTAAAAAAGAAGAGGTAAACTAGTTGGTCTTAAAATTATAAAAAAATATTAAATTATATTAAATTATTTGTTTTAAATTTAATTTTTTTATTATTTCATGTTATATAATGACAAAGGGAATAATTCATAAGGAAACATGGGTTTTGAAACCCTTACCTCACATCATGAGTTCCCTCCTTTGGATTAAGCATAAAACTTTCATAGAAGGGATTTTTTGTCACAATAGAGGATTAGGGACGTGTATAGGGATTTTATATAGGGATTTGGTAAGATATTTTTCAATGTAAGTAATTTTGAAAGTGAGAAGATAGGGTTGGAGTAGGGGTGTTTATATAGCCAAAAGGCAAGGGTATTTTAGAAAAAAAAATATAGATTATTTTATCATTTACACTAAATACTATGAATAATTTTGATTAATATGAATTTTATTAGTTTATGATTATAAAAATGAAGTTTTTTGACATTCAAAACTATCAAAAACTTAATATAATCTTGGAAACAATTAATTAAATTTAAATAATCAAAAATAGTTTTTTATTTTGATAAAATATAACATTGGATTCAAAATTTAAAATATGGGTTTATAAATTCAACTTATTACTTGTAATTGAATTATTATACTCTTTAAATACATTTTAACTCATAAAAAAATTTAGAAATTTTTATTCATATTTATATCATAATGATGTCAAAAATATTTTTAAATTCATTAAAAGTGTATTTTTTCTATTCATCAAAAAATCAATTTTTTTAGAAAAATATCTAAAAAACACCATAAGATAATTTCAATGTATTGATTCTAAAAATTATTTCCATTTCATAAAATTTAAATTCTAAATATTAGAATTTTAAATTTTAAATAAAATCATAATGGAAGAAACAGTTTTACCCTGAATAAATATTGCTTCTTTTACCAAGAGTGATTTAATTTTTAATTGTTTTCATTCTTAGTTATTAAATGATTTATATTTAATTAATGTATGTATTTAAAACAATTAAGTTTCAAAATTATATAATTAAATTATAAAATTATAATTAATATTTTAATAAATAAGTTAAAACATACATTATTAAAATTTAAAAGTATTTTTATTTTAAGATAAAATATTTAATAATTAATTTTATAGAATTATAATATTTATATTTACTTATTTTTTTACTCATTTTAAGTACTAAATTTATGAATTTTACTATTATTATCAATATAATTGTTTTTTCAGTGGTTATTTATTATTCTAACCAATCATATATTATTCTAACAGTCATATAATCACTACCATTCTCCAAACCTTTTGGCCCGACACCCAATTTGTTTCTAATATAATCACTACCATTCCTATAAATACTTTTAATTTTTTCTATTATTCACTCACTCATTTTTCTATAAAATTTATTTTTTAAGAAGAATCAATCTTATTTTTGATAGTTTTTTTAATTTTTACTGTGTTTTTATCATCCATGATAATTTTAAGGGACCACAATAGACTAGAATATGAAGTTCTGATTTTATTATTTACTTGTATTTATTACCTCATTATACTAATTTTAATTCTATGGAGCATATTAATAAATCATATGTAATGTTTTATATTGATGTAATAAATTGATATTTTTCGGGTGTATGATTTATACAATACATTATACCACACATATATTATATGGGTGAAAGTCTTTAAAATTTATTGATTGTTACAAATCATGCCCGAGGAACATATGGTAGACAATCAAGGTACAAGAATACATTGGCCACCCAAAACCTTTACTAATTTATTTGATCAATGATATTTCCTAAGTTTAGATATAATATTTTATAACCTACTCAATACAAAATCTTATCAATTCCTACTACAAACACCACCCTTAAAAATAATCTCTCACATAACACTATTACAACCCAACCCCATTGGAAATCCCTCTAAGTCGGTAATGAGAATGAATATAACCCCTCATGCTTATCAAAAATAGTAAAGTGGTTAATTAATAGAGATGAGGGCATAAATTATCCTTATAATATATATAGTAATTCGATTATAGTGCTTACAACTTAACTTTGATAAAATAAAAAAATTCTTTTCCTTTTTCAAAAATCAGCAAGCATAACCCATGATTTAATCACACAATTCCTTATATTTCTTGAACATAAATAATTTCTTTCCATGTTATTAAATTTAATCCATCATTACTATATAATAAAGGAATGTTTTATTAATAGAGGATCCAAAAGGTAGTCCAGGTATAGAGTCACATGCCTCAATCATTCAATATCCTTCATTTATCATTCATTTTTTGTTTATCATTATACTTTCCTTGTTATTTGTTCTTGTTACACTATACCATGAAAATAATAAAAGGCTAAAAGAACCTATTGTTTAAGAGAGACTAAATAATTTCTCGAATAAAAGAGAAATATTATAGACATACTATCCTTTTTAAGGATATGTTTTCACTTTATCATGAATTTATCAACCCCCTCTATAAGGATCTCGCCTTAATCATTATTTAATCTTGAGTTAAATAAAGAATTCACAATGAGGATCTTTTCTGGTTTAGAGTTATAAAGAATTAGACCATAACTATTACATAACAATGTGAATATTACATGTAGATACTAATACTCAGTATCCATTTTTCATAAAATAAAAACTATTAAAAAGAAACATGTTTAGTTCCATGTTTTAGACATCATGACTTTTCCTTGATCCCATCCTTGACCCTATTTATCTTTAAGTCCTATGGAAAACTTTTCAAAAACTTGGGATGAGCATAAAAATCTCAGTAAGGGTTGTAAAATAAAGAAGGAAAACATTATTCCATCAATAAATACAAATCAATGAAACCATACTTTTCAGTCGCAACAAATCTTATGAAATCATAAGATTTATGAATAACACACATAAATCATAAATCATAAAGGTAACTTATGGAATCCATATCATACTTACATTGTAGCTATCACAACTACATAGGGTGTTACATTGTAATACTCATCACATTATATTCCCTAAATCTCTTTGGAGAAACATTAACGTTTACCTCTGTCACGTTATCCAATGCAATGAAGAGCTATCTCAGGCTCACCCACCCTAGGTTTATCACAGAACCACCTGTATACGTAAAAAATTCTCAAGAACCATAACACATTCTTAACACATAAGTAAAGATAACATTTCCACATTGCAATCACAATATTGTATTTCAAGATATTGACATAATAAATGCTTTATAAAACCATTTTCAAAATCATTTAAAACATTTAATAAATATATTTTTGAATCAAATTGTCACATACCACTTTGTAGCTTTTGAAATAAATTTTAATTTTAAAAAATTCATTTTCATATATATAAATCCTTAAAACCATTTTTAAAACATGTATGTTAATGAGAAAGATTTAGAAGAATAAATCTTTAAAAAAATTAAAAAGATATTTTAGTTAAAGAGTTCCAAACCAAATGAGAGATGCTTGAATACAAATAATTGATGAATAATATAAATCAAAACTTTATAATATCATGAGAATAAAGGGATTCATGATATAATATGTCAAATGACATTATATATACCATATAAAAGTGAATTGGTGCATAAAAACATTGAAGTATCAATGGAATGTAAATTGAGACAAAATACCTTATAAAGATCACATACTTTGGTTAAGGATAAATAAATGACATAATTATGTGTGAAAAATATAAATACACTCAATGTGATTGAATTTTAATGTCCCAGATTCGGGTTCCACTCAACGGGTGCCCCAAACCCAGTTGGTCACATGACCTCAAGCGCATTTCCCAAATGCCAGGGGTTTCCGACTAGCAGTGAGGGCCTAGGTCTGATAGTGGGGAAACTATGCCCTCACTTTTCAAAGTGTAGCGTAGTGGAGAAAATACAAACATACCAAAAACGGAATCAGTAAACAATACTAAGCTGAAGTGGACAACAGTACAGAAGTAAAAGATGACAATAGTCATATATATAATGATACAATATGTCCATAAGTCTATGAAAGCAGTCAAAACAGGATACACTGCAATCTAAAATAACACAGTACAAGGTACAAGTACAGTAAAGCAAAACAGAAATAGTGCAGTAGGAACTCAGCAGCATCGCAAGCCTAAGCTTGGTCCCATGCTCTCCTTCTCCTCTACAACAATCAAGTACCTTTATAGGGACTCTTTCCCTTATCAACACCTGCAGAAATATAATCTATTTTGGTCCAAGACAAGACTCAAATAGGGTGTGAGAAATAAATCCCAATAGGCAACCACCAAAGGCTCATGCCCAACCATCAGTGAAAATGTGCAACAGCAGTGTGCAATAATGAAATACAGAAAACTAGGAAGCACTCAAAAGTAGATACTCCGACCAGTTCCATTTACATTTAATTATTATTTAATAATTCATTATAATTGAATTATAAGTTTCTGAGACTCAGTCTCTGTCGACAATATTCTATCCAGTGCTGCAACTAAAACCACAACAAGCTATCTAGCAAGTAGAAGGAAAAACAATACCAATCCTGTGCTTTATCTGGGCATGTATAATATAAGAAAACACCATAGTGAATAATCATGTGAACATTTCCCTCAGGCTAAACAGTACCTTTCCCTCAGGATAATCAGAAACTTTCCCTCAGGATAAATAGAAACGAAACCCTCAGGTAAGTACCCTCAAGAATAACGAATATTTCCCTCAGGCGTATGAGATATTTCCTTTAGGCACAGAAGCTACTGCCCTCAGGAATAAGAAATGTTGCCCTTAGGCTAAACAAACCTTGCCATCAGGCTAAAAAAAACCTTTCCCTCAGCCTAAGGAAGTAACCGGGCTGAGCCCAACACAGAAGCAAGCAATTTATATACATTTTCTCTCAATAAAACTCAAAGCATGCTAAAATCATGGCATACCCTCGGGTATCTGGGCCAAATGGTTAAACAAGGGAATCGCACCCAAGGGGTGGCCCTGGATCCAAGAAATGATCCTAGACAAAAGTTTATAATTATCAATAGATTATCTATGAAATTATAGATATCTTAATTAGTCAAGGACTCAGCCATATGACACCCCAAACATGGGTTCATATCACAACGGTACACAAAAACAACTTGAAAGTTTGAGATAAACACCAAACCACCTACCTCGATCTCCTCTGATTGATATACGTGAATGACGCCTCCTGAAACACCTGAGAACAATGTAGATCTGGGATAAACTTTCACACATTCAAACTAAAATAACTTCCCCTCGGGAAATAATTGGAAGAAGAGGTTCAAGAAGAGTGAACAACTCACCCGTGCGGTTCAAACGAGATCATCGTTGAAGGAATCGGAGTCCCGGTGTGCAATCGGGAGCTCTTCCAAGATCTGGTTGTATCTCCTACGCTCCAAACGATTTCTAAGCATCCCCTATCAAAAGAGGAGGCTACTACCCATTTTAAGCAGGGGAAAAAACAAACTACACGGTGTGTACTCTCAAGTACATGGCATTTACTTTTAATTTTTTAACTTTTCCTGTAGCAGCCACTTTCCACCGCCTCACTGTTCATCTGTCGACATGATTACACGGTGTGTATTTCTGAGTACATGGCATGTAATGTCGCTTCGCTGGCGACTACTCCCACTGCCTTACTGTTCACCTGTCGACTGATTACACGGCGTGTAAATACCAAGTACATGACGTGTAGTCAGTTTTTACACCCCTCATCACCGACAGGCCTACACGCCCTGTATACTCATCCAACACTGCCAAAGTACACGGAGTGTGGAAAAGTACATGGTGTGTACCCACAAAATTTTGGGATTTTTTCCCATTTTCCTTATTTTCTCAAAAACAATTAAGGATAAAGGAAAAGAAGAAACATGTACCTCAAGAATAAGAACCAGGTTCTTAAAAACTTCCCCCCATAAAGCAATTCGTCCCCAAATTGCCCTTCCAAGGGTAGTGAAGATAAATCTAAAAACAACTCTGACCACTAAGCATGTATGTCAGTCTCCCACTCCCAGGTTTTGTCTTGCACTCGGCCATGCTGCCATAGCACCCATACGAGAGGAACTGACCAACCTCAGAGAACCTTCGTGCTCCTTTCAACAATACAAATCAGATTCTCCTCCAAGGATGCATCGACCTAAAGCTCAACCTCCTCGGGCTGAAAAATGTGAGATGGGTTTGAGTGATAATGGAACAGCTGAGATACATGGAAGACATCGTGCATGGCCCGGTACCTCTATGGTAACTGAAACTGATAGGAAACTGGCTCGACTCTCTCCATAATCTCAAATGGCCCCACATACCTCAGTGAAAGTTTACCCTGTCTCCTGATCCACCTATGTCCCAACCTCAGTGAAACACGCAAGAAAACCTGATCCCCGGACATGAACTCCAAGGGTCATCTGTCACGATCAGCATAATATTTCTGACGAGACTGTGCAGTATCCATCCACTTCTGTATCAACTGGACCTAGTCTGAAGTCTCCTACACGAGATGAGGTCCCAATAAAGCTTCCTCACCTACCTCCAAATAGCACAAGGGTGATCGGCATGTCCTACCATATAAATCCTCGTAAGGTGTCATATCCATATTTTCCTGAAAACTATTATTGTAGGAAAAATCTACTAGAGGTATGTGATTCTCCCAATAGCCCCCAAATTCCAGGATGGATGCATGCAGCATGTCCTCTAGCACCTGTATCATACGCTCCGACTGGCCATCGGTCTGAGGGTGGTAAGCTGTGCTAAGAAGCACCTGTGTACCCAGTGCCCTCTGAAAACTCTGCCAGAAATGAGACGTAAAATGGGAATCCCTATCTGAAACGATAGAAAAAGGGACCCCATGAAGGCGTACTACCTCTCAGATATACAACTTCCCGAGATCGTCAGCACCGAAGGTCTCCTTGATCGAAAAAAAGTGATCTACCGTCGTAATTCTGTCCACAATAACCCACACGGCATCACTACCTTGAGGTGACCTCAGTAACCAAGTCACAAAATCCATCACGACATCATCCCATTTCCACTCCAGAATGGGTAACTGTTTTAACAATCTGGCTGGCCTCTGATGCTCCGCCTTCACCTACTGACAGGTGGAACATATCATTACAAAACCAGCTACCTCTCTTTTCATATCTGGCCACCAATTCTGACATCTCAAGTCACGGTACATTTTGGTAACCCCAGGATGCACTGCCCAAGATGAATCATGAAACTCCCGCATCAACTCCTCATGTATATCCCCAGAAATCCACACTCATCCATGGATACGCAGTAACTCATCATCGCTTATTGTCCATCTAGGAAGAGGGTCCTCACTTTCCATTGACTCCCATAGAACTAGGCCTTCTGAATCTGATAGTCGTTTTATCCTCACTCTATCCAGAAGGGTAGAATTTATAGCTATGGATGAAATATAGGATCACCCCTAACTATCGTGCACCTCCAAATCCATCTCAGAGAACAAAGCCATAAGTTGTCACTAACCACTGGCCTCCTTCACTGCCTGTATCTGAGTCCTCCTACTCATTTCATCAGCAACTGCGTTACCTTTACCAGGTGTATAAGCAAGCTCAAAGTCGAGGGACTGAAGGTATTCAACCCACCTTCACTATCTCAGATTCAAGTCACACTGGGTAAAGATATATTTAAGAATTTTGTGGTTCATAAACACCACAAAATGTTCTCCCAATAGATAATGTCTCCAACAACGTAACGCATGAACAACTACGGCCAACTCGAGATCATGCGTCCGGTAATTCCTCTCATGTAGTGTAAAGACCCAAAAAATTCAACGAATTTTTTTTTCTTAATTTTCTTTGGGATTTTACAAGAATGTAGTTTCTAACAGCACCTGATTCTGAGGCCCGGTGTGCCCGAAATCTTTTTCCGAAGTTTAGCTCGAGTATATTCAGTGAACGAACGAGAGAGTTTTTCTAACTTTTGAACCAGTGCTCGAAATCAAATTCTGAGGGCACCGATGGAATTGCAGCACCGGTATTTTCTTAGAAACATCTTTTCCGGAGTTGTGTTTCCTCGGGTGTGGTTTTTAATTTTGGGGGTTAAGTTAAGAAATAAAATAAAAGTGGTACAACCGATTTTTATTTTATTTTGCTTAACTTAAGTTAAGTGGATGATGTGGGACCCAAAATATCCTACCCACTTGGTAGGATATTTGTGAGGTGAGGCCCACATGAGCCCAACCATTTCTTTTCTTTTAAGTAACGCACTCGCACCCCCCTATTTAATGAAGTCAACCCTTGCGTTTATTGTGGTTAAGAAACGCCTCATTAATGTGGCGGTTTAAGCGTTGCAATTAATTCACTTAATTGTTTCTTTCATTTTTGAATTTTAAGACGCAAGACTTGTGAAATAAAAAGAAGACAACTCTTATTTTTATTAGTCTGGGGTGTTGAGAGGCTAGGGATTTTTCACTCAGGCTCTTGAAGATCTTCTCTTCCTCACAAAGAATGCAAAGAACGCGAAGAACACGAAGAACGCTGAATCCTCAGAAATCAGCGACGCTTCTTCCGCGACGCTTCTCCGCGACGCGACGATCCTCCCTCTGTGATGCCTTTTTCCACGACGAATCCTCGCTCATCGAATTCAACGAGGTAGGTATTTATTTTAATTGTTGTTCATGAATTCTTCTATTGCCTTTCTTCTTTTCTATTGGATCCGCCTGTTACCGAAATAACGGGAGGGGGTCGGACCGCACGAACACGGCCGACCCTCCTCTCCCTTTTTGGTTGTTTGATATTGTTGTCGTACGAACAAGGCAACGCGGTGCCGAAGCACCGTGCGGGAATTATTAAGGAAAGGGGGAGAAGCGCAGCACCGTCGCGCCACGTCGTTGAAGACAAACCAAAGACGTGGCGTCGTCGCATCGCACCATTGAAGAAGAACCAAAGACGCGGCGCCATCGCGCCGTGCCGGAGAACCAAAAAAGCATCCCAGCCGGAGCGGGACCGCGGCGGAGGGGCACGGTGTCATCGCGCTGTGCCGGACAGACCAAGGCCGCGGCCGGTTCCAGGCCGCGGTGGAGCAGGGGAACTGGCGGCCGGTTCCAGGCCGCCGGCGTCGGAACAGAGGGACCGGCCCTTGCCGGTCCCGTGGCGGCAGCAGCCGGCCGGCCAGAGCGGGCCGGCCGGTCAGGGGAAAGCCGGGGGTTCGTAACCCCCGGTCGGCCAGTAGGTGCAGCCCCCCACATGGGGGGCACGGGTTCTCAACACGGGGGGCAGCCCCCCCCCCTTCACCGCTCGGCCATTACGGCCAAGCCGACAAGCTGTTGGTCGCGCCAACGCATCGGGCTGGGCTGCCCAGGCGGGGCTGGGCCGCTTTGTCACACCCTGACCATGCTTTATTTTCATTTAATTATTTCTGGTCTTTCTTTTGAGTTTCAGTTTGAATTGGTTCTAGTTTAAAAGGGGTTTGGGATCTTATACAGGTGTGCGTCCGTACGCGCGACCGTGCATAGCGCCAAATCGTATTTTGGATGATGTTTTATTATTAAATGTGTTTTATTTTGGGTGCGCGACCTTGCGCCCGACCATGCACTTTTCCAGACCCGACGTGAGTTTTTGCGTTTTGATGGTACACGAGTGTTTTGGCTTGGTAGTGTCAGGCGCGCGGGCGAGGAACGGGTGAAGCCGCGTGGCTTCGTCAGTTGTTCGTGCGCCCTGCCCGGTACGTGGTTAATTAATTAAGTAGCTGCGTAAACATTGAAGTGTTCATAAAATAAAATAACGAACAAATAAAGTGAGATTATTTAAAAGTTGTCTTAATAATAATAATAATAATAATAATAATAATATTGTTGGGATTGTAATTATTTCAATTGATTCTTTAATTTGGTTATGGATTTTGAACAAATTTATATTTATAGAATTACTAACTTATTATTATTATTATTATTATAATTTTTATTTAGAACGGATTGATTTTTCCTTTTTATCCTCTTTTTATTTTCTTTATTTTCATTTTTATTTTGTTTTTATTTTATTTCATTTTTACTTTTTTTCCCATCTTTTCTTCCCTCCCTCTTCCGCCGTGGTGGGTCGTGCCTCACCCTTTCTTCCCCATTTCTCCCTTGCAGCATTCATCTCCTGCAAACCCTAGCCGCCCCCTTCCTCTCACTCCTTCCGGCAAGCCTCCCTCCTCTCCGGCGAATCATGGCGGTGTGACACCCTCGCCCCCGAGCTCCCTCCGCGCACGCCCCGTTTCTCTCCCATCGCGGCGCCACTCTTCCGGTGCGGACCATTCCTTCACCCCTCCTCTAACCCTAGGCCGACACATCCCTTCCATCCCCTCGCTTCGGTGCCTCCCATTCCCCTTGCTCCCTCCGCCAACACCCTCCCTTCCTCTCAGTCGACCGCACGCCGCCCCTGCCTTACATCACTTCTCCTCCTCTCCCTCGTGGCGGACCAGCGCCTCCCCCTCCGGCTCACCTCGCGCTGCCCCTACTAGCGGCGTCCAAAACTTCTTCACTGCCCGTAAGCCTCCACAGCCTCGGACCACAAGGACCCGCACCTCCTATTCCTCCCGACCTTATTTTCCGGTGTTGCACAACCCGACAGCTTTCTTCAAGCTTTGGACATCTCTTCGCACCCTTGCCGAAGGTGCATTCTTCTTTAGTTTGTTGTTTCTTCATTCGGTAGGTTTTCAAGTTATGGGTTGGTGTTTCTTTGGTTCAATTTTTTGTGAAATTGTATTGATGTTTTGACGCTAGAGTTCATTTGAGTTGTTTGCGGCAAATTCGGTGCACGATTGGAGATTTGCTTTGTTATTTGGGGTTTTCCGACGTCGAAGTAGGTGGTTCCGCTCTTGATTATTAGCCGATTAATCAATTCGAAAGTTAATCTAATTTAGCGTGTTATTTAATTAATATGTATTGTGCGAAGTTGATCTTTGATGTTAAATCTTTATTTTAACTCTTGGTAGCATATTTATATCAGGTATGGGTTTCCGCATATATGTGTTGTTTGAAAAATTAATTTTCTTATTTAATTAATTTAGTATACTCATTGATTATTTTCCTTGGTGCGAATATAGTTTCACTTAAGGTTTAATATGATTTAGATGTGTTTCGTAGTGTGTTCATTTAATAAGAATGTTCTGATTTTGTGAAAAACCCGTGCTGAGCTTTTCGTAGTGTTTTATAAACTTTGATGTGGGTTTATTATGTCGCGCAAGTGCTGCAAAGTCTGTCTTATCATGTTTTGGTGTTGTGTCATGGTGCGCTTGGTATTAGGAAGGATGTTTGAGTGCGTTGTTGGTATAAACCTTTAATGTGATATTTCAAATGCTTTATAAATTGTTTAAATGTTTAATTCCTTTATTAAATTATATGTATAGTGAATGGTCCCTTCCTCAGGGGTTCGAGTCGTCGGCAGTAACGACCTGTGTATATGCATATGCATGAAAATGTATATGCATGGCGGTGAAGCGGTCTCAGGTTACCCTTGTCAAAAGTTGCGTGTCTTGAGGTAGGTCCCCTATTCCCTAATCTTTAATTAGAATTTCCATTTTTGCTTGGTGTTCTTTAAATGCATATTCTGCTTTTATATGAAATGCACATGCTATATATATGTGTGTATATACACAAATGGTCATGGTTCTTTAAAAGTGGTTTCCTTAATGATTTTAGTGTGTAATAATTATTTCCAATGGTTTTTTTTAGATTTAAACATGTTTTCTATCTTGCTTTTAAAGATATAGTACCTTGGTTGTTTAGTTGAACTTTCAAATGGTTTTGGAAACATAAACGTTGGGTGATTTTTTGTTCAAAAATGAAATGTGTTTATTGTAATTAATTAAGCTCGTCTGGCACTTTGAGAATGGTTTGCGAAAGTAAAACAAAACCCCTCTTAAGGCATGCCCCGTTGTTGTAGAAACATGATGTGTGTGTTAAGTGTGTGATTTGTGATATGTGCCTAATAAAGAGGCTTGTGCGAGGTTATGTGACATAAAAAGGGGGATGCGCTTAAGGAGGGAGAACAGTGGTGAGTGGTGAAATGTACTTTGGGTAAGAAAGTGTTATGTTCTTTATATGTTTTTGTTAAAACCTCACCACCCTTTGAAATAGAGCACATGGGAAACCCTGGGTACCTAGGTGGGCGACCGGGACTAGTACGTTAGATGACACGGCAGGGGTTCGTCCCGGGTTGTCTAGCAGGATTGACGCAACAACACTAACTAAACATATGAATTTCTGAGGGTCGTGGCCATCTAATCCACGTTTTCTGAGGGTCGTGGCCATCTAAGCCATGTTTTCTGAGGGTCGTGGCCTTCTAAGCCACGTTTCACCGAGGTACGAGGTCTCTAGGTTCCCACTTTTTCTAGCTACCTATAGGGGATACCCATGACGCTCCTTTGTGACATGCTGCTAGCGATGTAACTTTCTTTTCAGTTGTTCCATACTTACTGTCTCATTGTGAAAAACCCTGCTTCAAACTAAACTGTTTTTCTTGCAATTTCGAAAGGTGAATGCACTCTTGGAATCTATTTTGAAAATATGGTGGAATAGAAATGATTTTCATAAAAATTTCAACTTGTGATTTGGATTTTAAAAGAAAAAAAAACATTATTTTATTATTTCTTATTTTCAAACTAGCATAATTGGATTTCTTTTTAAAGGTAAGGGAATAGGGCGGGCGTGGTTATTCCTTGGCTTTCCTACTGAGCATCTCGGTGCCCACGCCTACTTTAATTTTCAGTTTCAGTTTATAGACTTGGATCGCTCTTCGAGCGAGCGTGGTTATAAGTTTGGTGGTGACCCATGGGGTCACTTAGATGTATGCCTAGTTGCCTATCTTTTTTTTTCTTCCCGCTGTTAGTGTTTAATTTTTTTGTTTTGTTTATTTTTGTTTTAATGTCTTTTATTTTCTGGGCTAAATCGTTCCCAACTGCATGTTTTGATGCCCGACACTAGTTGCCAGTCCGTGGGGATCGGGGACGCCCTTCGGGCCATGTCGCGGACCGGGTCGGGCGCCGGGTCGGATGATGCACTGGCCTGGTTCGTGACAAAATGGTATCAAAGGTGGTTTTGTTCTTGTTATTTGGGGTATCAGGTAGATCGGAGATAGGATTGTCGGTACTCGAGTGGTAGGTGCAGGAAGAGCATCGCGAACTCTTGCTCGTTCTGATCCTCGATTAACCAGGGGAAGTCCAGGATCTAAGTTTTGGATTTGGTCTTTGTGGATGGGGGATGAAAATAGGAGTAAGATGGTACTGTGCGCGGTCTCACATGGAGTAGCGACCCATGTGATGCCCGAGAGTGCAGTTCGACACTCCTAGTGGTTGGTGCTTACCTAGGACATCGTCTGCTAAACCATGTAACCGGGTTAGACACGACCACTAGTCCTCCGCCCAGGTGTTTAATGTTTGTAATATCTTGCTCCAATTTTTGGATTGGCGCGAGATTGTTTTCCTTTAAAAAGGGAAGCGTACTTTGATGTTTCTCTTATTTGCAGTTGTCATGATATTTTTTGTGCGTTTCTATTGGACCTTGTTTTTGGAATTTGGCGTTGATTTGTCAACATTGAATTTCTAAAGGGATGTTTTGGGTCATCTGAAATTTAAATGGGCTGTTTTAGAAATGGAAAGTATTCTTGAAATTTACCTTGAATTTTTGAAACGGGTTTGAAAAGAAGAAGGTATTTTCTGATATTGAGAATGTTTTGTTTTGAAAGCGGAGTAGCCTTGTTTCTTTCCAGTGGTATTCCTATGGGTGCTCACATGTTCATATGGACTTTATTAATGGACAGTTGGTGGATCGTGTGGACAAGTGCCTGAGTGGCACGAAAATGCATACTTGCGAGGCACCATGGAATATCAGTGGTGGTTGATTTATTTCTAAGGTTTCTTCTTGTTTCCTAGAAAGTGGGCCTTTTCTAAAATGGGTTTTTGTGCACAAATGGTTTTGAAAATGGAAAAAAATGACATTGCGTTTAGAGTAAAGATGGATTTTTTTAAAATAGCTTTGGGGCTTATTGTGCAGGGCTTGGTTTTTCAAGTGAGTGTTTTCTTTGAAAATGAATTGATGTTTTAAATTGGAATTATTGCATTTGTTTCTGGAATTTTGGTGTTTGTTTTGTGATGTGTTTGGATTTGTGGAAGGCTGTTTTGTGTTTCTTGTTTGGGATATGCCCCTAGAAACGTTCCATGGGTTCCAGCAGGTCTCTCTCAGTTCTTGGCCCGACCCAGACTCTCAGTGGAGTGGCAGAGTTGGGTTCTGCTCGGTGGCGTCGACTGTTCATAGAAGTCGATGTCAGTTGGATGTCGTTGAGTGATTTGGGAAAGTTGGAAGTGTCTCTGGTTTTGAAGGAACTTCAAATGTTGTGCGGATGTAAGATTTTCTCGAGTACGTCTGGTGGAGCGGGACTAAACTAGTGAATGGTGATCGTTCCGTTTTCGTTGCAAATGGGGACGTCGTTAGAAATCCTCAAGACAAGCCTCATTCCATGATTGTACCTAAGGAAGTGAAGGTGAGGGAAATTGGTTGATCTCGTAGGTTCTCGACCAGTCAACATGCGGCGAAGGGGGTGTGTTGACGTTTCTGATGAGCTAGTTCCATGTTCCCCAGAAGTAGTGTGGAATCGTCGGTCAAAAAAAAAGTACAAGTTGCTGGTCCTGCTTATATTGTGGTAAGAGTAGGTCTCTCATTTGATGAAGAGTGTGAACCAAAGGGACTTGTTCGTTGAGTGCTCCTTCCATCAGTTCATGTTGCATGTCGGACAGACCGCTCAACCTCCTATCTCTAGTGTGGTTAGTTAGACACTCTAGGTCGTTCGCTGCAATTCTAAATTGGTATGTTAATAGAGTGTCCATGCGAGACATGAGGAGAAGTATGCAGGCTGCTTTTCCAGCAGAGGAAGTTCCAGTTAGAAGTGGTCAGCTTGTGACTGCGAGGCTGGAGATGCTTCAGACATCAGTGCCCCAGCCATAGGTCTCGGGTTGAAGCTTGCGCATAGTCAGGACTCGTCAGATGTGGGACGAGCTTGGTCCGACTTTAGTCCGCAATGTCGGGACGGGGAAAACTTAAATTTCCCTATTGTGGTACCCTCTCTGAAGGCGTCATTCTTGTTGTCAGGGGAATGGATCCCTTGTCTACTTGTCATGGTCTTATTTTATGGGAGTTTCTCTTGGGCATTAAAGAGGTTAGGAAAAACCCATATTCTTGTAAAGCTAGCGGGTGTGCTTCGTGAGCCTTCTCGCGGTCGGAGATACTCATGTCTTGTGGAAACGTTGTGTGTCTGTCTGGTTCATCTTCTGGTTAGGGGTTTCTGCTATCAAAGCTATCTCACATGGCAGAGTGTTGTCCACTGTAGGAATGATCAGTGCGGGTCGGCCCATGTGGCGGGTTCACGATGACGGGTTCAATCGGTATTGCTTAAAGTAAACTAGGAATGCCCACGTGGGTTTCGTGGTGTTAGGAATTTTTAAAATGGTGGGGAGACCCTGTGCGGGTCTCGCCGATGTCCCGCCTTGTGTTAGTTCAACATAGGGAACTCTGAGGGTCAAGCCAGTGTTAGAGTTGTCTGGGTTTGGGAGTCGTTTTGGTTTGGAGAACAAATGTTTGCCGAGAACCCTAATATGGTGGGGAGACAACCATAAGACGGGCTTGTGGAAGGCTCTGTTTTCAAAGTGCGCTTGGCGGAGCAACCCCTTTCTTCTGCTCCGCCCAACCTCGACCATGTTGGTTGGATAGCTTAAGTAGTGGGTCGCTTAACGAGCGTTCTTGGAGATCTCGAGTGGTACTGATGATCCCTACGTTAGGGGTCAGGGTGTTCCATGTTGTGGTTGTGTTTCAAGGTGAATTTATTGTTGTTGGTCATTTTTCTTGGTGATTCTGGTTTTGAGATCTTTGATGTTTCAGGTCATCGACATTTTAAATGCTCGGTCTTTGGGTGATTGAGGTTTTTTTAAGCATCTTCGCGGTCTCGCTTGGAACCCTTGGTTGACCTGGTATTTTGGGCGTTCTGGGGGCAGAAAGTGCCATGGTGGGGAGAATTGTCACACCCCGACCATGCTTTATTTTCATTTAATTATTTCTGGTCTTTCTTTTGAGTTGCAGTTTGAATTGGTTCTAGTTTAAAAGGGGTTTGGGATCTTATACAGGTGTGCGTCCGTACGCGCGACCGTGCGTAGCGCCAAATCGTATTTTGGATGATGTTTTATTATTAAATGTGTTTTCTTTTGGGTTTGTGACCTTGCGCCCGACCGTGCACTTTGCCAGACCCAACGTGAGTTTTTGCGTTTTGATGGTACACGAGTGTTTTGGCTTGGTAGTGTCAGGCACGCGGGAGAGGAACGGGCGAAGACGCGTGGCTTCGTCAGTTGTCCGTGCGCCCTGCCCGGTACATGGTTAATTAATTAAGTAGCAGGGTAAACATTGAAGTGTTCATAAAATAAAATAACGAAAAAATAAAGTGAGATTATTTAAAAGTTGTCTTAATAATAATAATAATAATAATAATAATAATAATAATATTGTTGGGATTGTAATTATTTCAATTGATTCTTTAATTTGGTTATGGATGTTGAACATATTTATATTTATAGAATTATTAACTTATTATTATTATTATTATTATTATTATTTTTATTTAGAACGGATTGATTTTTCCTTTTTATCCTCTTTTTATTTTCATTATTTTCAATTTTATTTTGTTTTATTTTATTTCATTTTTACTTTTTTCCCCATCTTTTCTTCCCTCCCTCTTCCGCCGTGGTGGGTCGTGCCTCACCCTTTCTTCCCCATTTCTACCTTGCAGCATTCATCTCCTGCAAACCCTATCCGCCCCCTTCCTCTCACTCCTTCCGGCAAGCCTCCCTCCTCTCCGGCGAATCATGGCGGTGTGACGCCCTCACCCCTGAGCTCCCTCTGCGCGCGCCCCGTTTCTCTCCCATCGCGGCGCCACTCTTCTGGTGCGGACCATTCCTTCACCCCTCCTCTAACCCTAGGCTGACACATCCCTTCCAGCCCCTCGCTTCGGCGCCTCCCATTCCCCTTGCTCCCTCCGCCAACACCCTCCCTTCCTCTCAGTCGACCGCACGCCGCCCCTGCCTTACATCACTTCTCCTCCTCTCCCTCGCGGCGGACCAGCGCCTCCCCTTCCGGCTCACCTCGTGCTACCCCTACTAGCGGCGTCCAAAACTTCTTCACCGCCCGTAAGCCTCCACAGCCTCGGACCACAAGGACCCGCACCTCCTCTTCCTCAAGACCTGATTTTCCGGTGCTGCACAACCCGACAGCTTTCTTCAAGCTTTGGACAGCTCTTTGCACCCTTGACGAATGTGCGTTCTTCTTTAGTTTGTTGTTTCTTCATTCGGTAGGTTGTCAAGTTATGGGTTGGTGTTTCTTTGGTTCAATTTTTTGAGAAATTGTATTGATGTTTTGACGCTAGAGTTCATTTGAGTTGTTTGCGGCAAATTCGTGTGAACAATTAGAGATTTTCTTTATTATTTGGGGTTTTCCGACATCGAAGTAGGTGGTTCCGCTCTTGATTATTAGCCGATTAATCAATTCGAAAGTTAATCTAATTTAGCGTGTTATTTAATTAATATGTATTGTGCGAAGTTGATCTTTGATGTTAAATCTTTATTTTAACTCTTCGTAGCATATTTATATCAGGTATGGGTTTCCACATATATGTGTTGTTTGAAAAAATTAATTTTCTTATTTAATTAATTTAGTATACTCATTGATTATTTTCCTTGGTGCGAATATAGTTTCACTTAAGGTTTAATATGATTTAGATGTGTTTCGTAGTGTGTTCATTTAATATGAATGTTCTGATTTTGTGAAAAACCCGTGCTGAGCTTTCGTAGTGTTTTATAAACTTTGTTGTGGTTTATTAGAGTCGCGCAAGTGTTGCAAAGTCTGTCTTATCACGTTTTGGTGTTGTGTCATGGTGCGCTTGGTATTAGGAAGGATGTTTGAGTGCGTTGTTGGTATAAACCTTTAATGTGATATTTCAAATGCTTTATAAATTGTTTAAATGTTTAATTCCTTTATTAAATTATATGTATAGTGAATGGTCCCTTCCTCGGGGGTTCGAGTCGTCGGCAGTAACGACCTGTGTATATGCATATGCATGAAAATGTATATGCATGGTGGTGAAGCTGGTCTTGGGTTACCCTTGTCAAAAGCTGCGTGTCTTGAGGTAGGTCCCCTATGCCCTAATCTTTAACTAGAATTTCCATTTTTGCTTGGTGTTCTTTAAATGCATATTCTGCTTTTATATGAAATGCACATGCTATATATATGTGTGTATATACACAAATGGTCATGGTTCTTTAAAGTGGTTTCCTTAATGATTTTAGTGTGTAATAATAATTTCCAATGGTTTTTTAGATTTAAACATGTTTTCTAGCTTGCTTTTAAAGATATAGTACCTTGGTTGTTTAGTTGAACTTTCAAATGGTTTTTGGAAACATAAGTGTTGGGTGATTTTGTGTCAAAAATGAAATGTGTTATTGTAATTAATTAAGCTCGTCTGGCACTTTGAGAATGGTTTGTGAAAGTAAAACAAAACCCCTCTAAGGCATGCCGCGTTGTTGTTGAAACATGATGTGTGTGTTAAGTGTGTGATTTGTGATATGTGCCTAATAAAGAGGCTTGTGCGAGGTTATGTGACATAAAAAGGGGATGCGCTTAAGGAGGGAGAACGGTGGTGAGTGGTGAAATGGACTTTGGGTATGAAAGTGTTATGTTCTTTATATGTTTTTGTTAAAACCTCACCACCCTTTGAAATAGAGCACATGGGAAACCCTGGGTACCTAGGTTGGCGACCGGGACTAGTACGTTAGATGACACGGCAGGGGTTCGTCCCGGGTTGTCTAGAAGGATTGACGCAACAACACTAACTAAACATATGAATTTCTGAGGGTCGTGGCCATCTAAGCCACGTTTTTCTGAGGGTCGTGGCCATCTAAGCCACGTTTTCTGAGGGTCGTGGCCTTCTAAGCCACGTTTCACCGAGGTACTAGGTCTCTAGGTTCCCACTTTTCTAGCTACCTATAGGGGCTACCATGATTCTCCTTTGTGACATGTTGCTAGCGATGTAACTTTCTTTTTAGTTGTTTCATACTTACTGTCTCATTGTGAAAAACCCTGTTTCAAACTAAACTATTTTTCTTGCAATTTCGAAAGGTGATATGCACTCTTGGAATCTATTTTGAAAATATGGTGGAATAGAAATGATTTTCATAAAAATGTCAACTTGTGATTTGATTTGAAAGAAAAAAAACATTATTTTATTATTTCTTATTTTCAAACTAGCATAATTGGATTTCTTTTTAAAGGTAAGGGCATAGGGCGGGCGTGGTTATTCCTTGGATTTCCTACTGAGGCATATAGGTGCTCACGCCTACTTTAATTTTCAGTTTCAGGTTATAGACTTGGATCGCTCTTCGAGCGAGCGTGGTTATAAGTTTGGTGGTGACCCATGGGGTCCTTGGAGGTATGCCTAGTTGCCTATATTTTTTTTTTCTTCCCGCTGTTAGTGTTTAATGTTTTGTTCTGTTTATTTTTTGTTTTTATGTCTTTATTTTCTGGGCTAAATCGTTCCCAACTGCATGTTTTGATGCCCGACACAAGTTGCCAGCCCGTGGGGATCGGGGACGCCCTTCGGCCATGTCGCGGACCGGGTCGGGCGCCGGGTCGGATGATGCACTGGCCTGGTTCGTGACACGCTCCCAGGCAGGGTCGGGTCGGGCCCAGGCTGGGCCGGGCCTCAGCCAAGCAAGCCGGACCCGGACCCGGTTCGGGTCGACCCGGTTCGGGCCGACCCTGGGGGTATCGGGCCGGACCGGGCCCGAACCCCCTAATACTGAACCTCTTTTGGTCTGTTGCCCATAACTTGAGCTATGGACATCCGATCGACGCACCGTCAGTTGCATAGCGATCCTTAGATCGAGAAGGTCATTTAGGTATAGTAACTCACGGTTTTAGAGTACTTTGGGTTCTTCCGGGTTGGTTCGTACATGAAACCAACTGGGCCCTCGAAGCGGGGAAACGCTTATAACTTGAGCTCCGGACGTCCGATTGACGTATCGTCGACTTTGTTGGATTCCTATTAGTGAGAAAGACCTTTTGGCTTAGTCCGCTCGAGGTTTGGACATAGTTGTAGTAAGGTTAGGTTGGTTTTGACTTAAAAACCAACCGGGCCCCTGGGACAAAAAAACCAACAACTCTCAGACCGGGCATCCGATTGACGTTGTCGTCTGTGACGTTGAGTTCCTGTTGATGATACGGAACTTTTGGATACATCAACTTCGGACTATGTGTCAGTTGATGTATCAGCCCCTCAGCTCATGGAGCGGACTCTCCCGAACGAGCTTGCTGTGTGCGAGAACCCTAGAGCTGGCTGAGACTGCGGACGATGATGATGACTGTGCAGAAATCCTTCGTAGATTCGACGGCGACGACTACAACACTCAGCGATCCTACGTGGATCAGTGCTACCAATCCTGTGTGGGTCAGATCCTATGTGGGTCAGCGCTCAGAGGTCCTGTGTGGGCCAGCACCTACAGATCCTATGTGGGTCCGATCCTGTGTGGGTCATTGCTGGGTAGTACCTAGTACCTATCGATCATGTGTGGGTCCGATGGCTTAGATGAATTAGTGGCAATATCTGATCATCTCTATCGTCTTATGAAGAAGTATACCTATGTGACCTAAATCTTGACTTGCTTTCCTATGTGGATTACGTTATGCTTTCCTGTGTGGATCGGGTTGTGATTTCCTGTGTGGATGTGATCGAACTTGGGCTCAGAGGTTGGAGCGAACTGGAATTTATGACTTAGGTATATGTATGAGCATATACCTAAGTAGAGTCATATGTTACTTTGTGATTGTATCTTTTCTTTGTGGATTATCCTTTGTGGATTCTGGGAGACCTTCGGGGGTCTCGAGGTCCTTACTGAGTAGATTATACTCACCCCTACACGGGCTATGCCTGCACTACGGTGTGTTGGTTGCAGACGACGGACAGCGCTGATCGTGGTTGAGGTACGAGGAGCAGGTCAGTACTAGAGGTGGACCATTGGGGCGGGACGTACACAGAGCGGACGGCTGGACCGAGGAGCTGTGGAGGCTATATGTACCCACCCTTCAGTTGGGACTTCCAGTGGACGGATCGAGGTTGTGGCTTTAATTTCAGTTGTTGTTTTCCCTTTCCAGTTGTACTTTACTTTCAGTTTGGGTTTGTATTCTGGCCCACTTATTTTTCCGCAATTACTGTTGTACCCAGTTTTTAATTAGTGTTTACTTCTACTTCTTGCTTGCTCTGTGGTGTTTGTTTACTTTACAAAGGCAATGCCTTCCCTTTTTACCGGGAATTACTCCTTGGTGCTAGTCTCCAGCCCCTGGCCTATGGAAGGCGGGCTTGGGGTAGTCACGGCACGGGCCCCGAGGACGGGTCGTGAAAATTTGGTATCAGAGGAGTTCGGTTCTACTGCAGAACTTAGGACTCTGATATTTTTCTATGTGAAGCAATAGTGTTAAGCGTATTGGGTGTGGTTATCAGTCCAGGGAGTCCAGTATTGGTGCGGTGGCCCACGTATCCGTACACCAGGACCCTGACTTCTGATTTCCGACTTAATGCATGAAAACATTGATTGCATGTGTGTTTTATGTTTTCTTTGTGATTAATTTGTGTCATCTCACCAGGTATACTATTCTGACTATGGCGCACCTGTTTCTTTTCAGGATGGTCCCACGATGGAAGCCAGTTAGGGTTCCGAGAGTTGTGTGTGATGACAGCCCACCGAGCGACCAGGCCTCAGTACAGGGCCCTTTGACAACAGAGGCACTGGCGGTACCGCTACCCACTGAGCCACCGATGCTACCATCCCTAGCCGCTGACGATGCACGTCGCCTTAGTGCACTGCACGAGTTTCAGCCCCAGCGACCGCCCAGGTTCCATGGGGAGACGGACCCTCAGGCCGTCGAGGATTGGCTGGAGGCAGTTGTACGGGTTTTCAGGTTAGTGAGGACACAAGCAGACCTCATGGTGATCCTCGTAGCGAGCCTACTGCACGCGGCAGTAGGCAGATGGTGGAGCTTGATACTCCAGGTGCACGATGAGGCATCTCTACTCTGGACAGACTTTGAGAGCCTCTTCCGCTCGGAGTTCGTCCCAGCCACCCTCTATATACGATGCGCATCCCGGAGCTTCTACAGCTGCAACAGGGCAGCTTGACGGTCGCCCAGCACTCGGCAAGATTTACCGATCTCTCGTGCTACTCGACAGACATGGTACGGGACCCATTCTTCCTGGACTGGACCTTCGAGCAGGGATTGAGGCAGGAGATCAGGGCATTGCTGATCTCCCTCAGTATTCTGACATAGGCAGGGGTACTGGAGAATGCCCTTCTCATCAAGAGCTTCCTTGTTGAGCCGACTTCAGCAGCGAGACCTACCGCAGGGCGGCACGTAGTAGAGTCTTCTGCAGTAGGCAGTCGACGGATGACTCATGGGTCCAGGCAGACCAGACCCTCAGGCAGATGACCTTAGGACAATGGCTCAGCAGTGCGGGGCATATAGTGTGGATCCAATCTTTCGATAGGAAGACAGTGCTACGCATGCGGCGGGCAGGGCCACATTCCTCGTGACTTCTCGACCCACCGTGTCGAGTTGGATCAGACGGTTGAGGGGACACCCAAGCAGAGGCAGAGAGTCGACTGTGGCGGTCCGGAGGGAGCAGGCGGACGAGGCAGAGGAGCTGGTCGAGCAGCAGGTGGGGGTGACGCTTTGAGGCTCTACCACCACCACCACCACCAGGAGGTCCACCCCGACCACAGGGAGATGGCGGGTAGAGACAGGCATAGCTTCAGGCAGCGGAGGCCTATGACCACGGCGCACCCAAGATGATTCGAGGTACTATCTGTGTCTATTCCACCATTGTTGCAGTTCTTATAGACACAGGAGCGAGTCATTCTTTCATAGCCGCTGCCCTTGTTCGGAGCTCAGAGATTCCGACAGAGCCGTTGGCTCGATCCTTACGGCTAGAGACTCCTACGGGAGCAGACTCGACGATTACACACTGGTTTCGGCAGTGTGAGCTTAATCTAAGAGGCGAGATCTTCGTATGGGATCTTCTTGTACCGGCGTCGAGGCCTTACGACGTCATCTTGGGCATGGATTGGTTATCTACAGTCCATGCTCAGATTGACTGTATTAGGCGCAAGGTGTGATGTGTACGCACCGACGGGAGAAGGTTCACCTTCACCGGTGAGAAGGGAGCCTTCATAGAATAGGATGGACTCACGCCGAGGAGAGGACAGCCCATCACTCATCATTTGGCTAGCCTCATCCTAGGAGCAGTTGACGTGCGGAGTCCTGGTTTTCCTGTAGTGGTGGATCAGTATGCAGACATTTTTTCTGACGACGTTCCAGGACTACCTCCACGCAGAGAGGTAGACTTTTATATTGACTTGTACCCCGGTACAGCCCCGATATCCACTCCAGCGTATCGGATGGCCCCTGCTGAGCTTCAAGAGCTACGGGTACAGTTGGAGGACTTGAAGGGCAAGGGATTTATCCAACCCAGTGTTTCACCTTGGCTTCCCCGATTTTGTTCGCCAAGAAGGCGGACGGGAGCTTGCGACTTTGTGTCGACTATCATCACCTGAACCTTGTGACCATGAGGAACAAGTATCTTCTACCAAGGATTGACGACCTCTTTGATCAGCTCAAGGGATCACGGTGGTTCTCGAAGATAGACCTCAGGTCAGGCTATCATCAGCTCAGAGTTCGGGATGAGGACGTGCAGAAGACGACCTTCAGATGTCGGTACGGCCACTATGAGTTCTTGGTTATGACATTAGGCATAAACAATGCTCCAATAGTGTTCATGTCCCTCATAAACATGATCTTTCATCCATACCTCGATCGATTTGTCGTGGTCTTCATCGAAGACATTTTGATTTACTTGATGACTGAGGAGGAGCACGCCTACCACTTGCGGGTTGTACTAGACACGCTCCGAGAGCACCAGATTTATGGAAAGCTCTCAAAGTTTCAGTTCTGGATACGTGAGGCCCACTTCTTGGGACACGTCATCTCTGAGGCGGGAGTTTCGGTGAATCCTGCGAAGATCGAGGTAGTGCTAGCTTGGGAGCCACCCAGGAGCGTGACGGAGGTGCGGAGTTTCTGGGACTAGCTGGGTACTACCGAAGATTTATGCCAGACTTCTCTAGAGTTGTGGCACCACTCTTAGCTTTGATGAAGAATTGGAAACCCTTTGTGTGGTCAGACAGATGTCAGTAGAGCTTCCAGGATCTAAGAAAAAGATTGACCAGCGCACCTATCTTGAGGTTGCTGGAGGAGGGAGTCGGGTACGTAGTCTACTGCGATGCATTAGGGACCGGACTCAGGTGTGTCCTGATGTAGGAGGGGGCAGTGATCTCATATGGATCACATCAGTTGAGGCCGTATGAGCATAACTACGCTACCCAAGACCTGGAGTTAGCAGTAGTGGTCTTCGCTCTGAAGACATGGTGACACTATCTGATGGGCGAGCGCTTTACAGTCTTTTCTGACCATCAGAGTCTCAGGTACATCTTCTCTTAGAAGGACCTGAACCTGAGACAGCGGCGATGGATCGAATTCCTCCAGGACTATGACTTTGAGATAGTCTATACTCCTAGTAAGGGGAACTTAGTAGCCAATGCTCTCAGTAGGAGAACGGGCATTCAGCTACTTGGGGAGGCGACAGAGCAGCTAGCCGCTTTGCAGATATCCTTCGTGGATAGATATGGAGAACCCTTCCTTCATTCACTCATAGTCACTCCTTCACTACTGTAGCAGGTCAGAGAGGCACAGCGTGGGGATGCTGACTGTGAGACGTGGCGTGCGCAGATATCCTCAGGACAGGCACCTGATGTTTTCCCTGTAGGAGGAGAGCACAAAGTCCTTTTCAAAGGACGTACCTTGGTACCAGTTTCTTTAAGGGAGGAGGTGCTGGGAGAGTTTCACACTTCCCCTTTGGCGGTACATCCTGACATGGTGAAGATGTACCAGGATCTCAGACGATAGCACTGGTGGCCGGGCATGAAGAAACCTGTGGCAGAGTTCGTTTCTCGATGCCTCACCTGCCAATAGGTGAAGGTAGAGCACCAAGTACCAGCAGGCTTGGTATATCCCTTGGAGGTCCCGGAGTGGAAGTGGGACGTAATATCTATGGACTTAGTGACTGGACTTCCACGCACTCCCAGGGGTCACAACTCCATTTGGGTGATAGTCGACCGACTCACCAAGTTGGCTTACTTCTTACCCATCAGAGAGCAGGGATCAGTGGAGAGATTGGGACGTCTCTACGTTCAGTAGATTGTATGGATTCACGGTGTGCCATCATCTATCATCTCTGATCGAGATGCTCGCTATACTTCCCGGCTTTGGAAAGGGTTGTAGGAGGCGTTCGGGACGCAACTACATCTGAGCACCACCTTTCACCCCCAGACAGATGGTCAGACGGAGAGGACCATTTAGAATATTGAGGACATGCTCCGTGCATGTGTCCTCGACTTTGGTCGCAACTGGGAGGACCACCTACCCTTGGTGGGGTTCACGTACAACAATAGCTACCACTCCACCATCAGGATGGAACCATACGAGGCATTGTATGGCTGACCTTGCAGATCTCCTCTGTGCTGGACAGACCCTGGGGAGTCAGCACTTGTGGGACTGGAGATGGTCCAGGCCACGACAGAGAATGTTCGGGTCATCCAGGAGCAGATGAGGACAGCTCAGTGCCGGCAGAAGTCTTATGCTGACAGGAGGCGGAGGCCACTAGAGTTCGAGGATGGCGACCACGTCTTCTTGCGGGTCTCACCTCGACGTGGATAACGGAGATTTGGCCGAGGCGGAAAGTTTTTTCCGCACTTCATCGGACCATTCCAAGTCCTCAGCAGGATTGGAGAGGTGGCTTATCGCCAGGCTCTACCATCTCAGTTGCACCGGGTGCACGACTTCTTCCACGTATCTCAGCTAAGGAGATACGTGCATGACCCGACACATATCATTGACCATGGGGAGATGGACGTTGATGATAGGGTGACTTCTGCGGAGGTCCCGGTGGAGATTGAGGATCGATAGGAGTGGGTCCTACGTGGACGGTCGATTCCTCTAGTGCACATCAGATGGCAGCACGGGAACCTCCAGGAGAGCACTTGGGAGCGGGAGGCTCAGATGCGTTCTCAGTACCCGCATTTGTTTCCCTAGTTTTTTATGTATCTTTATGGGGACGTAAAGCCCTGAGGTAGGAGTGATGTAAAGACCCGAAAAATTCAAGGAAATTTTTTTTCTTAATTTTCTTTGGGATTTTACAAGAACACAGTTTCTGAAGGCACCTGATTCCGAGGCCCGGTGTTCCCGGAATCTTTTTCCAAAGTTTAGCTCGGGTACGTTCAGTGAACGAACGAGAGGGTTTTTCTAACTTTTGAACCGGTGCTCGGAATCAAATTCTGAGGGCACCGATGGAATCGCAGCGCCGGTATTTGCTTAGAAACATCTTTTCCGGAGTTGTGTTTGCTCAGGTGTGGTTTTTAATTTTTGGGGTTAAGTTAAGAAATAAAATAAAAGTGGTACAACCGATTTTTATTTTATTTTGCTTAACTTAAGTTAAGTGGATTATGTGGGACCCACAATATCCTACCCACTTGGTAGAATATTTGTGAGGTGGGGCCCACACGATCCCCACCATTTCTTTTCTTTTAAGTAACGCACCCGTACCCCGCTATTTAATGAAGTCAACCCTTGCGTTTATTCTGGTTAAGAAACGCCTCATTAATGTGGTGGTTTAAGCGTTGCAATTAATTCACTTAATTTTTTCTTTCGTTTTTGAATTTTAAAAGGAAAGACTTGTGAAATAAAAAGAAGACAACTCTTATTTTTATTAGGTTGGGGTGTTGAGAGGCTAGGGAGTTTTCACACAGGCTCTGGAAGATATTCTCTTCCTCGCGAAGAACGCGAAGAACACGAAGAACGTCGGATCTTTGGAAATCAGCGACGCTTCTTCCGCGACGCTTCTCCGTGACGCGACGATCCTCCCTCCGCGATGCCTTTTTCCACGACGAATCCTCGCTCATCGAATTTGACGAGGTAGGGATTTATTTTAATTGTTGTTCGTGAATTCTTCTGTTGCCATTCTTCTTTTCTATTGGAGCCGCCTGTTACCGCAATAACGGGAGGGTGTCGGACCGCACGAACACGGTCGACCCTCCTCTCCCTTTTTGGTTGTTTGATATTGTTGCGGCACGAGCAAGGTAACGCGGTGCCGAAGTACCATGCGGGAATTATTAAGGAAAGGGGGAGAAGTGCAGCGCCGTCGCGTCGCGCCGTTGAAGACAAACCAAAGACTCGGCGTCGTCGCGCCGCGCCGTTGAAGACGAACCAAAGACATGGCACCGTCGTGCCGCGCCGGAGAACCAAAAAATCACCCCAGCCAGAGCGGGGCCGCGGTGGAGGGGCGTGGCACTGTCGCGCCGCGCCGGACGGACCAAGGCTGCGGCCAGTTCCGGGCCGCCGGCGTCGGAACAGAGGGACCGGCCCTTGCCGGTCCCGTGGTGGTAGCAGTCGGCCGGTCAGGGGAAAACTGGGGGTTCGTAACCCCCGGTCGGCCAGTAGGTGCGGCCCCCCCACATGGGGGTCGCGGGTTCTAAACACGGGGGGCAGCCCCCCCCCCCTTCACCGCTCGGCCGTTACGGCCAAGCCGCCTAGCCGCTGGTCGCGCCAACGCGTCGGGCCGGGCTGCCCAGGCCGGGCCGGGCCGCGCCCAGGCCACGCCGGGCCACGCCAGCCAGGTCGGGCCACGCCCAAGCGGGCCGGACCCAGACTCGGTTCGGGTCGACCCGGTTCGGGCCAACCCTGGGGGTATCAGGCCGGGTCGGACCGGACTCGAACCCCCTAATACTGAACCTCTTTCGGCCTGTTGCCCATAACTTGAGTTGCGGACCTCCGATCGATGCACCGTCAGTTGCGTAGCGATCCTTGGATGGAGACAGTCGTTTTTGTATAATACACTCAAGGTTTTGGAGTACTTTGGGTTCGGCCGGGTTGGTTCATACACGAAACCAACCGGGCCCTCGGAGCAGAAACGCTTATAACTTTAGCTCCGGACATCCGATTGACGTGCCCTCGACTTTGTTGGATTCCTCTTAGTGAGACAGACCTTTTGGATTATTCCGCTCGATGTTTGGACGGAGGTGGAGTACGTTCGGGTTGGTTTTGACTTAAAAACCAACCGGGCCCCTGGGACAAAAAAAACCAATAACTCTCAGACCGGGCGTCCGATTGACGCGCCGTCTGTGACGTTGAGTTCCTATTGACGATAAGGAACTTTTGGATACATCAACTCCGGACTATGTGTCAATTGATGTATCAGCCCCTCGGCTCATGGAGCGGACCCTCCCGAACGAGCTTTTTGTGTGCGGGAACCCTAGAGCTGGCTGCGACTGCGACGAGGATGATGACTGTGCAAAAATCCACCGTGGATTCGACGGCGACGACTACAGAACTCGGCGATCCTACATGGATCAGTGCTACCGATCCTGTGTGCGTCAGATCCTATGTGGGTCAGCGCTCAGCAGTCCTGTGTGGGCTAGCGCCTACATATCCTGTGTGGGTCCGATCCTGTGTGGGTCATTGCGGGGGTTAGTACCTATCGATCATGTGTGGGTCCGACGGCTTAGATGAATCAGTGGAAATATCTGATCATCTCTATCATCTTACGAAGAAGTAGACCTGTGTGAGCTGAATCATGACTTGCTTTCCTATGTGGATTACGTTATGCTTTCCTGTGTGGATCAGGTTGTGATTTCCTGTGTGGATGTGATCGAACTTGGGCTTGGAGGTTGGAGCGAACTGGAATTTATGACTTAGGTATATGTATGGGCATATACCTAAGTAGAGTCATATGTTACTTTGTTATTGTATCTTTCCTTTTTGGATTATCCTTTGTGGATTATGGGAGACCTTCGGGGGTCTCGGGGTCCCTACTGAGTAGCTTATACTCACCCCTTCACGGGCTATGCCCGCACTACGTTGTGTTGGTTGCAGACGATGGACAACGCTGATCGTGGTTGAGGCACGAGGAGCAAGTCCGTACCTGGAGGTAAAGAATTGGGCGGGACATACACGGAGCAGACGGCTAGACCCGAGGAGCTGTGGAGGCTATCTGTACTCACCCTTCAGGTGGGACTTCCAGTGGCTGGCTCGAGGCAGCGGCTTTACTTTCAGTTGTTGTTTTCCCTTTCCAGTTGTACTTTACTTTCAGTTTGAGTTTGTATTCTGGCCCACTTACTTTTCCGCACTTACTATTGTACCCAGTTTTTACTTAGTGTTTACTTCTACTGCTTGCTTGCTCTATGGTGTTTGTATACTTTACAAAGGCAGTGCCTTCCCTTTTTACCGGGAATTACGCCTTGGTGATAGTCTCCAGCCCTTGGCCTATGGAAGGCGGGCTTGGGGTAGTCACGGCACGGGCCCCGAGGACGGGTCGTGACATGTAGCCTCAACTTTCGAGACCCATATGCAACTACTCAATCGCCTTACATCAACACTGCTCCCAGTCCAATACCTAATGCATCACAGTAAATTGTATATCTTTTCCCTCGTTCTGGAAGTTCAGGACTGGTGTTGATGTCAACCTTCACTTCCGCTCCTGAAAGGCTTTCTCGCAAGCTTATGACTAAATGAACTTCACACCCTTCTTAGTCAAACCCGTCAACGGCACTGCTAAGTGGGAGAAGTCCTGTATAAAGAGCCTGTAGTAACCAGCCAGCCCCAAGAAACTCTACATTTCAAACACTTTCTTAGGATACTCCCAGGAAACTACCACTCTCACTTTCTCTGGGTCTACCACAACTCATGCCTCTAAGATGATATGACCCAAGAAGTGTATATGGTCCATCCAAAAGTGGCACTTTGAGAGCTTAGCATATAGTTGATTTTCTCTCAGTGTACTCAGTACAATCTCAAGATGGGTAGCATGGTCATGTCGAGTGTGAGAGTACATCAAGCTATCATCCACGAAGACTACCAAAAAAGAATCCAGATATGGGTGGAACACACGATTCATCAGATCCATGAAAACTGATGGTGCGTTCGTGAGTTTTAATGGCATAACCAAGTACTCATATAGACCATATCTGCTCCGAAAAGCTATAAGTGTTATGTCTGATGGTCTAACGCATAACTGATGATATCCGGATCTCAATTCAATCTTTGAGAACACTCGTGCTCCACGAAGTTGATCAAAAAGATCATCAATCCTTGGAAAGGGATATCGGTTCTTGACTATCAACTGGTTCAGCTTCTGATAATCCACACAAAGTCTGAGGGTACAGTATGCCTTTTTCGCAAACAGGACAGGCGAACCCCAAAGAGAAGTACTGGGTCGGATGAAAACCTTTTCCTGAAACTCCTCTAACTACCTCTTGAGCTCTTGAAACTCTAGTGTATCCATCCTATAAATAGGAATGGACACCGGTACTGCTCCTGGCACAAGCTCAATAGAGAAATCCACCTCTAGCTCCAGAGGTAGACCAGAAAAGTCACCTGGGAAGACATCCCTGAAATGATCAACTACTGCAGGGAAATCCTTATGACAAGTTCCCTGGTCATCCAGATATAAACTCGCAATATGGGTTGTCACTCCACCCCGCCCATGATGCTTGGGTCCAGCTCGGCTCGCCTGGACATCCAACTCACCCTTATATAGAAACTCTCTGCCCTCTAGTGACGTGGAACTAATCTTATGACAATAGAAATCCACAAAGGTTCAAAAGGGTACCAACCAGTCCATCCTGAGAATGATGTCATAGCTCGTCATCTCTAAGACATAGAGGTCCTGCAGAAAGTGACATCCACCAACCCCTAGGGGGAACTCCCTGCACTGACGCACACCTACTGTTCTAGTCCCCAAAGGAGTGTCTAGAGTCATAATACCAAAAGAAGAAGAAACAAAAAGCCCAAGGCTCTCCACAATGGGCACAGATATAAAGCTTTTTGTAGCACCATTATCGAAAAGTACTGAAGACAAAACAGAAGCAACTAGAATAGTACCTTTTATAGTGGAAGGTTCAGGATCCTGCTCAAGTTGGATCTGTTGCACTGCATATGTCTACCCAGTGCCATGGGCCTACGACACAGCCTGGCTACCCTGAGATGACCCACCCTGCTATCTCTGAGATCCTGGTGTCTGGCTACCACGGCCACAACCACCACCTCAGACTGAACGTCCGGACCTATTCCAATTCCCTGACTGATAAGAAGTCGTTGGATCTACTCCTGCACGTGGATTCTGCATAGAACCCCTCTCACTAGCCACTGGTGGAAACGCCCTGCAAAGACGCTGGAGATGACCCATATTGCTGCAAGCTTGGCACTCCACTAAGTCATGTGGACACTGAGGTCTCTTGTGCCACACTTTACTGCACTGGTAGCACATCACCAGGCCACCTGAATAATTCCTCTAGCTAGTATTTCCACCATGAGATAAATCCATATGCCTCTTCCTATTAATGGTATAAATAGTACAAGAAACTGGTGCCGAACCGCCCTGGCCTGTACCACTAGCTTCCCACAGGTTTCGCTCAGTCATCAGTGCCTCGTTCACAATAGCATGCACTTTAGGCAACCTGAAAACATTCACCAATGCTCGGATGTCATATCGAAGACCATTCTCAAAGATCCTAGCCCTCATCATTTTGTCACCCACTAGAACAGGTGCAAAATGATGTAGCTCGGTGAAGCGGGCAGAATAGTCCATCACTGACATGGTTCTCTGCTGCAGGTTCATGAACTCTCGAGCTCGATTTACCCTCAACGTCTCCAGAAAGAAAAAGTCATAGAAGACTAACTGAAAATATTCCCACGCTATGTATATGTGATTCTCAGTCTGGGTGGTAACATCCCACCACCCCTTGGTGGAATCATGCATCATGTATGTAGCGAGCTTGACCCTCCTCACTAGAGGCATCTCTAGATGCTCGAAGATAGTCTGCATAGAACCCAGCCAAGACTCTTTAGCCTGTGGTCCGCCATCACCTGAAAATGTAGGTGGATACTGCTGCTAGAATATACGTGCTAGCTCTACCATAGATGTGGCAGCCGGCGACTCTCCCGGGAAGTTCTGCATAAACCACATAAATCCTTCACGAAACTGCGCCTCCATGCCTGTGTCCGGTATAACGGCTGTCACAGCATCTGGCTCTACTGGAGGATCCATCGGTAGCCCGTGGCCTACCATATCTAGAGTATAATCATTTTCTCTCTCTTGGATAACAACTCATGGTCATCTTGGCGGCATGACTCTATAAGGTGAAACACACGCCTTGGATTAATATTATCAAGGACCAAGAACTGGAAACGTAAGAAGGGAACAAGGATAAGAAAACATCAAAGTTTATTAAACAAGACTACACGGCGTGTATAATAACTACATGGCGTGTTACCTCAAGTCTTTCACATGGACATGTACTTCTGCCAAAACTGGTCATGTAACAACCCAAACACATGGCGTGTTGTCCACACACATGGTGTGTACTTGAATTTTCTTCCCCTGCCCGAGTTCTTCTACACGGATTAGCCACATGGCACTCTTTTGAAAGAGACTACATGGCATGTATAAGGTCTACATAGCGTGTACTAGATGATCTTCACCGACCCGTGTTGTCTGTTACACGGCCGGGTACACAGATCACTCTACACGGTGTGTTTCAGATAGACACGGCATGTACGACTTAGATTCCAACTGCCCGTTTTTTTAGTGACACAGCCGGCTACTCGGCTGACACTACACGGCGTGTTACACCTGCACACGGTGTGTACACCACGTCATTTCTCGAGCCACATGGACAAGTACACATGGTCTCTCACCAGTCAAGACTACACGGCATGTCCCTCAGGTACACGGTGTGTACTAGATGATCTTTTTCAACCCGTGTTGTTAGTTACATGACTGGATTCCCAGGTTACACTACACAGCATGTTCAGTATTGACACGGTGTGTATAAAAGAAAATTCCTCCATTCGTGTTGTTAGTTACATGGGCAGACACAGGGTCAACACGACATGGCATGTACAATCGGTACACGGCGTGTTCCCTCTAGAACTTCCTCATCCCGTGTCTCTTCCCACATGGCCTATGACACGGTTAGAGTCTACACGGCGTGTACTTAGGGTACATGACGTGTACTTAAAAAAATCCATTTCTTCCTAAACAGAACATTAAAAAGCGTGTAATCAGAACTACACGGTGTGTATTCTGGGTTTCTTCAGACAGTAAGCCTCAGAAACTACTCCGGAGCCCATAAAACCACTGAACTAACACCAAAGTGCCAAATTTCGATCCGTGAGGGCCCATACTCCTAGCGAACCAAATCTTGGCATCTTATGTGTGTTATAACAAAGTAAACAAGTCGATGATCCACCAAATTCCAGTTGATGAGGGCCCATACTCCTCAAAAAACAAAGTTTGGTGTTCATTCACAAAACCTTACATAACAATATCCAATTAAATAGTATGTATTATCAAGGAATATATCACAACAGCATGCATTTCTAGCACAACATCTATAACAACAACATGAAATTCCTAATGCACCTACATGGAATAGAAACTATGCATGACATGTGATTCTAACATGTGCCTAAATGATGCATGAGATGGCATACCCTCATCTCATCGGGTTGAAACTAAATATAACCCAAGTATAAAAATATAAATAGAACGACAAAAGTGCGTCACCCAATGGTGAAAATCAAATCAATTGTAATAATCATAAACATAAAATCACAATTTAATTCGAGGAAATCCGGTTTTTACCTGTACACGGGGTAGCTACTTCTAGGCACAGTTACTACGAAATCCCTTAGCAGTCTATCTCTTTACGTCATCACAAAATAATAAAATAACTCAGAGAAAAGAAAAACCCTCTGATACCAATTTGTAACGTATTAGATCCAGGTGCCACTCAACGGGTTCCCCAAACCCGGTTGGTCACATGACCTCAAGCGCATTTCCAAAACGCCAAAGGCAGCCGACTAGCAGCGAGGGCCTAGGTCTGATAGTAGGGAAACTATGCCCTCATTTTTCCAAGTGTAGTGTAGCAGAGAAAATACAAACATACCAAAAACAAAAGTAGTAAACAATACTAAGTTGAAATGGACAACCGTACAGAAGTAAAAGATGACAATAGTCATACATATAATCATGAAATATGTCCCTAAGTCTAAGAAAGCAGTCAAAACATGATACAATACAATATAAAATAATACAGTACAAGGTACAAGTACAGTAAAGTAAAACAGAAACAGCGTAGCAGGAACTCAGCAGCATCGCAAGCCTAATCTTGGTCCCATGCCCTCCTACACCTCTATAACAATTAAGTATCTGTATAGGGACTCTTTCCCTTATCAACACCTGCAGTAATATAATCTATTTGGCCCCAAGAAATGACCCAAACAGGGTGTCAGAAATAAATCCCAATAGGCTACCACCAAATTCCCGTGCCCAAATGTCAGTGAAAATGTGCAATTGCGGTGTGCAATAATGAAATGTAGAAAACTAGTAAGTGCTCAAAAGCAGCTACTCCTACCAGTTCCATTTACATTTAATTATTATTTAAAAATTCATTATAATTGAATTATAAGTTTCTGAGACTCATCCTTAGTCGAAAATCTAATATATAGTGTCTCAGCTAAAACCACAATAGGATATCTAGCAAGTAGAAGGCAAAACAATACCAATCCTGTGCTTTAACTTTGCAGGTATAACACAAGAAAACACCACAGTGAATAATCAATTGAACATTGCCCTTAGTCTAAACAATACCTTTCCCTCAGGCTAATTAGAACCTTTACCTCAGGATAAACAGAAACAAAACCTTCAGATAACTGCCCTTAGGCATAACTAATATTTCCCTCAGGCATACGAGATATTTCCCTCAGATATAAAATCTATTGCCCCCAGGCATAAGAAACGTTGCCCTCAGGCTAAACAAACCTTGCCCTCAGGCTAAACAAAACCTATTCATTGGGCTAAGAAAGTAACTAGGTAAATCCCAACACATAAGCAAGAAATTTATATACATTTTCTCTCAACAAAACTCAAAGCAAGCTAAAATCATGGCATACCCTCAGGTATCCTGGCCAAACGGCTAAACAAGGGAACTGCACCCACAGGGTGGCCCTGGATCTAAGCAATGATCCCAGACAGCAATTTATAATTATTATTAGATTATCTATTCAATTATATATATCTTAATTAGTCAAGGCCTCATCCATACGACACCCCAAACATGGGTGCGTAGTACAACGGTACACAAAAACAACTTGATAGTTGGAAATAAACACCAGACCAACTACCTCGATCTCCTATGATCGATATACATGAACGACGCCTCCCGAAACACCTGATAATTACGTAGATCTGGGATAAACATTCACCCATTCAAAATCAAATAACTTCCCCTCAGGAAAGAATTTGTAGGAGAGGTTCAAGAAGAGTGAACAACCCACCTGCGCGGTTCAAAAAAGATCATCGACGAAGGAATCGGAGTCCCGGTGTGCGGTCGGGATCTCTTCCAAGATCCGGCCATCTCTCCCACACTCCGAATGAGTTATAAGCTTCCTCTATCAAAAGAGGAGGCTACTGTCCATTTTAAGAAAAAAAACAAACTACACGGTGCTTACTCTCAAGTACACGGTGTGTACTTTTCATTTTTTAACTGTTCCTCTAGAGACCACCTTCCACCGCCCCACAGTTCATATGTCGACAATATTACACGGTATGTATTTTTGAATACACGGTGTGTAATGTCACTCTACTAGCGGCTACTCCCACCGCCTTACTGTCCACCTGCCAACTAATTACATGACGTGTAAATACCAAGTACATGACGTGTAGTCATTTTTTACACCCCTCATCATCGAAAGGCCTACACGCCCTATTTACTCATCCCACACGGCCAAAGTACATGGTGTGTGGAAAATTACATGGTGTGTACCCAAAAAAATTTGGGATTTTTCCCCATTTTACTTATTTTCTCAAAAACACTTAAGAAAAAAGGAAAAGAAGAAACTCATGCCTCAAGAATAAGAACTGGGTTCTTACATGAATATTTAGTGTAAATAAATCAAAGTACATTCACACATATTCTTGTAAAAACAACACCAATGACTTGGATGTTTAACTCAATGAATGGAAATTGAGTTAAGATTACTCTTATCAAGTTCATATAGACGACTTGAGAATTTATCAATGTAGTGATTATGTATATCAAAAGTATATCCAGGTGAAGGGTAGTGGAAATTACTATATAAATAAATAAGTAGTGATTTCACACATAATCTTGGATAAAAATAATCAATTAAGTTTGCGTAAAACCCAATGAGTGGAAATTGAAATTAGAAATTCCCTTACCGATTTGGTAACTTACGAAACATATATCCCATGAAAGAAGGATGGTAAAATGAAGATTTAAATACCCATAAATTAAATTATATTAAACAAAGAATACAACCATGGGAAATACATACACCACACAAAAGGAAATAGTGGAAAATATAGCATAAATCTCACAGGAATAAAAAATGAGATGAAAACCCCTTACCACGTTGTAATCAATCGAGTCGTAAGACCAAAAGTTAATAACCACCAAATGAATTATATAATACCATGAATATAAATATAATCATGATAATATATATCATATTTCATTACACAATACACCACATGCAATAAATAAGTGGTGAACAATGAAAATCTCATGAAATTAAAGGTGAGATAAAAAACCCCTTACCTCGTGTCCAACTTGACCCGTTCATTATTTAATCTCCTAAATAATAAACTAAAGTTAATTTCTACCTGCTTGAGAACATTTTTCAAGTTTATTATTTCTTTTATATCACTTATTTCCATGTTATAATCATTATTAAATCATTTAAGTTAATAATGGTCGTTTTGTCGATATTTGGTACTTGAGTCAAACATGAACTTCTTATAATTACAAGTTGTTCATGTGGTAAAAAGTCAATTATCTCCAGAATGATATTCAGGATTTAGATATCATATATATCATATATATCCAGTATATATATTTATTTATAATATTACATAACATTTGGAGATAAGAAATGAAATGCACCGTTCATGGGGACGGTAAGTCGTACGTACGCATGAACTCTACTTTCATTTCTATTTCATATTTAATGGAATGAAAACTTAATGATACATAGGTATATTATAATTCCAGTATCATATGATATATATGTGACATAATTTCATAATACCATCCTTTATACTTTCCATGTATGTCATGAACGAATCATATCACCTTGAGGGGGCAGTAGTCCGCCCTTCCTCAAATGAAATTATCGTGTTTACACATATTGGAAAGCATAAAGGTATGTTTGTAAATAAAAACACAAAAGAATAGAGAAAACATTAACATAATATATATCATATATAAATACATTTTCATCATAATGGCCACCATGGGAGGCAGTTGGAGATATTTGAACAATCATCATTTCGTGAGGCAGTAGTTCACCATCCACAGAAACAATATGTTCTTTACCCATTAGATGGAGGTGTGTGTAAGTGTAGTTTGAATACTTTTCATAAAAAAACAATTATATTCAAGATACTGATTTTTTATAAAATAAAGGAATAAAAGAGTTTGGGGGTTTGGAGAAGTAAAATAAAAGAAAATAACTTAAGAGAAGACGTTACGTTTAAATCCGGTAACTCCCTTTGGTTTGAACCAAAAGGATTTATTGAAGTGTCTTCTGTCTAAGGTAAGGATTATAGGTGGAATATAAAGATCTTGAGAGCTTATTTGGGTAGATTTTGGATGATCCAAGGGTCTTGAGAGGTTTGAGTAATGGGTTAGAGGTGAGGGATTTTTATAAGGGGGAGGAGGGGCTCTTTAGGAAAGTATGAAAATATTATTTTATTATATAATTATTTTCGGTTTCTAAAGGTCCAAAACTTATTAAATTAGAAGATAAGATGACTCTTGTTTGAAATAAAATCATCCAATAAGAATTGGATCGGTTTTAGATATTTTTTTAATTTTTATAATCTTATTTATTTAAATCATTCATTAATGAGGTAAACACTGCATCGTTAATGTGTCATAAATAATTTTATTTATTTAATGTCTAAAAATTATAAAAAAAATATCATTATGTATTAAATATTATTATATTTCTAATTAATATTTATAGTCAAATATAACAATTATATAACCCCACGTTAAAATTTTTTTAGCAAAACAATACATGTTCATGATAATTTTATTTTTACTTTAAATAAAAAGTTATTAATGTCATTATCTTACCCAAATGACTTTCAAAGGGAAAAAGTCTTACCCAAGGATTTTCTTGGTTTTAAATTACTCATAAAATAAGTTTAGGAAAATTTTTAATGAAACTTTATATTATTATAATATTATTTTTACCTTGAATTACCCTATTTACCTTTAACCGTAGTAAAAAAAAGTCAAAAGTTATTGTTCACCAAAAATTATTTTCATATTATTGAACCAAATTTTACTTACTGATAACAACCATGTATGTAATATTCTCTAAATTCAATTCATATAAGTGGTAAAATTTCATTTAAATGAAAAAGTTGGTTTTCTAACTACTACTTAGTGTTTTCACTATTCATCAAAAATTGAAAGTTTTCAAAAAACTACCAAAAATTCAGCCTAAGATATATTTGATATTATGAATTCAAAAATGATATCTATTTTACCAAATAAAAATATAAAATTATCATTAATTAATTTAAAATTAATTCTTGTTGTCAAAACAAAAAGCGTGTATTTAAGAAATAATAACTATCAAACGATTGACACTTTTTTTGTCCAATTTCAAAGTGAAATTACTTCCAATGACAAAAATTGGATTAAATGGTAAAAATATAATATTATTAAACTTTAAAACCATTTAAAAAGATAATCTAACCATATAAATAAATTAGATTAAAAGGCAGTTTTGAATTAAAATATAGAATTTTTCACTATTCATTAAAAATGAACTTTTTCATAAAAATACCAAAAATTTACCCAAAGTATATTTTAATGTCCCAATTATAAAGAATAATTTTATTTTGTCAAATAGAATATATAAAAGTCACCAAAACTTGATTTAAAGAGGGTTCGCCATCAAAAGGTGATAAATCGGCCTTTTAAGGAATATTTGAGTATTTATGCTTAAAATTAGACTCATTCACATTTTAAGCCTATGAATTTTATTGGATAAATGTAAAACTATTTAAAAAACATGTATAATCATATTGTAGTTAGTTCTATTTATTTTTGCCATTACAACGGTTAGGCATTAACTACCATTTAAAATAATAATATATTATTATTTTTCAGTATGACTCAGCATTGTGTGAAACATAAGACTTTGAAGAAACATATTGTTGCATGTCAGGTACAACCTTGAATATAACATTCCCTTTAAAATAAAATTAATATTTAATTCGAAAATATTAATAAATATGAAAATGTCATATTCTTTATTTTCCTAGGATGTTACATCCTTCCCCCCTTTTGGAAATTGTGTCCTCATAATTTTAAAATTGGGCTTAGAAACTTCATTGAAAGTCCCACATCGAAAAAATAGTAAATAAAACTATCACTTTAAAAGAAATAAAGAGAATTACAAAGGTCACCCGAGATAAACCATACTTGGATTCCATGAAAACATGGATATGGAGGAGAAACTAAGTGTCAAGTTTTGATACAGAGTCATAGAAAATATGATTAGGAAAAAGTTAACAATAAGAAAACCAAAAAAAATTATGGGTTAAACGGTCATTGGTTTCCCGGTAGGAAAATTAAATGGACAAATTTTTTTAATTTCCTTTTCATAAAGTTGATGAATTTATTTTTAAGCCTGACTAATAACATAAGGATGCATACTTACTTGTCATGTAGACTTTCATCCTTTACTAAATTTCTACCACAAACCCTTCTTTTCTCCAAATGATGAGTATTAAAGTTAACTTGGACACATCAAAAGTTCTAAAATAAACTTCTAGAGAATAACAGGATCCACAAAATATGAACCATATATTTCCTTTATCTTTATACATTAACCAAAATCAAAATTGGTTAGTACAAGATCAAATAATCCCTAAAAGGATAATCCTTTATAAAAAGAAATACTACTCTTAATCTCCAAAATCAAATAAAAAGTGCCCAAAGTTCAAGAAAGACCATTCAATATACAATTTTCCTTAAAATTATTTAAAATAATCCAAATTAATATTTAAACCCAAAACTCATAAGGATTTAATCACATAGTCTTCCACAATAAATCTTAACATTTATCTCCAAAAACATCGACTACTCTTAAAGTCTCATACTGAAGTGTAATTAACCTAATCACATATTCTCTATGATAGGTTAATCATTTCCATAAATAACCCAAATAACCTTATGTCCATAATAAAAACATATATTCTTCCAAAATAATATTTCAATCCTTACTCCACAAATTAAATTCCATAGTATTCTATTTTCCTCAAGCATATAGTGTTCCCAAAAGAGAGAATCTCTTTCAAAATAACCTTTATCACTTAATCACCAAATCATTTTCATATACTAAGGATGTCCATTTGATAAAACATAATATCCCAAATAAACTTATTCTTGATCCATAAAATCATTTAACTAAAAATAATTAGTAATACTGACCAGGGACTTCACGTAGTCCAGTGGTATGCGATAAATCCCAATCGCACTTTGGTTGTGGTTTTGATTCCCACAGCTTTGTCCAACACGACGGGTGATCACATGGTCTTCATGTTGTCCTTTTTCAAAAAATATACAATTTCATAACATTCCAAAAAAATGAGACAAATTTCTAAAAAATAACCATAACATATTTTATCCTCAAAGGTTATCTAATACCTTTTATTTTGCACCCCAAAATGTAATAACCATTTATCAACTCTAAAATAACTATGACTCTTTATAATATGATAACCATTACGATTATGTCACTTATTCTTAAATAACACCCTAACATCAAAAGTTATCTAAACCGACCTATGATACCAACTATAAGGACTCGGCCTTAAACATTACTTAATCTTGAGTTAAATAAAGAATTCACATTTAGGATCTTTTTAGGTTTAGAGATTTATAGAATTAGGCCATAACTATTACATAACAACTTGAATATTACAAGTAGACACTACTACTCAATATCCATTTTTCATAAAATAAAAACTCTTCAAAATAAATATGTTTAGTTCCATGTCTTAGATAGCAAGAATTTTCCTGGATCCCATCCTTGACCCTATTCATCTTTATGTCCTGTGAAAAACATTTCAAAAACTTGGGATGAGAATAAAAATCTCATTAAGGGTTATAAAATAAGGAAGGAAAACATTATCCCATCAATAAATACAAATCTATGAAACCATACTTTTAAATCAGAACATATCTTATGAAATCATAAGATTTATGAATAACACACAGAAATAATAAATCATAAAGGTAACTTATGGAATCCATATCATACTTACATTGTAGTTATTACATCTATGTAGGGATTTATTTTGGAATACCCATCATTGTATATTCCCTAAATCTCTTAGGAGAAACATTAACGTTTACCTCTATCACGTTACCCAATGCATTAGAGAGCTATCTCGGGCTCACTCACCCTAGGTTTATCACAAAACCACCCATATACGTAAACAATTCCCAAGAACCATAAAAAATTCATAAAATATAAAAAAACTTAAAGGAAAGATAACATTATGACATTGCAATCACAATATTATATTTCAAGATATTGACATAATAAATGCTTTATCAAACCATTTTCAAAATAATTTAAAACATTTAATAAAGATATTTTTGAATCAAAGTGTCTCATACCACTTTGAATCTTTTGAAATAAATTTTAATTTCAAAACATTCATGTTTATATAAACCAATCCTTAAAACCATTTTTAAAACATGGACATTAATAAGAAAGATTTAGAAGAATAAATCTTTAAAATATTTAAAACGGTATTTTAGTTAAAGAGTTCCTAACCAAATGAGATACGCTAGAATAAAAATAATTGTGGAATAACATTAATCAAAACTTTATAATGTCATGGGAATAAAGGGATTCATGATATAATATGTCAAATGATAGTATATACACCATATAAAAGTGAATTGGCGCATAACAACAATGAATTTTCAATGGAATGTAAATTGAGACGAAATCTATTATAAAGATTGTATTCTTTGTTTAAGGATAAATAAATGACATAATTATGTGTGAAAAATATAAATACACTCAATGTGATTGAATATTGAGTGTAAATAAATCAGATTACATTCACACATATTCTTGTAGAAACAACACCAATGACTTGGATGTTTAACTCAATGAATGGAAATTGAGTTAAGATTACTCATATCAAGTTCATATAGATAGGTTAATAATTTATAAATGGAGTTTTTATGTCTATAAAAAATATATCCACAAGAAGGGGAGTTGAAATTACTACATAAATAAATAAATAGTGATTTCACACATAATATTGGAGAAAAATAATCAATGAAGTTTGCGTAAAACCCAATGAGTGGAAATTGAAATTAGAAATTCCCTTACCGATTTGGTAACTTACGAAACATACATCCCATGAAGGAAGTATCATAAAATTAAGATGTAAATACCCAAAAATTAAATTATATTACACAAATAATACAACCATGGGTAGTACATACACCACACAAAAGGAAATAGTGTCAAATATAGTGTGAATCTCACGGGAATAAAAAGTGAGATAAAAACCCCTTACCATGTTGTAATCAATCGAGTCGTAAGAAAAAAAGTTAATAACCACCAAGTTAATCAGATTATACCATGAATATAAATATAATCATGATAATATATATCAAATGTTAGTACACAATACACCATATGCAATAAATAAGTTGTGAACAATGGAAATCTCATGAAATTAAAAGTGAGATAAGAAACCCCTTACCTAGTTTCTGACTTGACCCGTTCATTCTTTAATCTCCTTAATAATAAACTAAAGTTAATATATACTTCCTTAATAACGTTTTAATTTTTTTTATTTCTTTTATATCACTTATTTACATGTTATAATCATTATGTAATCATTTAAGTTAATAATGGTCGTTTTGTTGATATTTGGAACTTGAGTCAAAAATAAACTTCTTATAATTACAAGTTGTTCATGTGGTCAAAAGTCCATTATCTACAGAATGATATTCATTATCTCTATATCGTATATATAATATATATCCATTGTATAAATGTATTTATAATATTATATAACATTTGGAGATAAGAAATGAAATGCACCGTTCATGGAGACGGTAAGTCGTACGTATGCATGAACGCTACTTTCATTTCTATTTCGTATTTAATGGAATAAAAACTTAAGGATACACAGGTATATTATAATTACAGTATCATATGATATAAATGTTACATAATTTTATAAAACCTTCATTCATACGTTCCATGTATGTCATGAATGAATCATATCACCTTGAGGGGGCGGTAGTCCGTGCTTCCACAAATGAAATTATCGTGTTTATACATATTGGAAAGCATAAAGGTATGTTTGTAAATAAAAACACAGAAGAATAGAGAAAACATAAACATTATATATATCATATATTAATAAAGTTCCATCATAATGTCCACCATGAGAGGCGGTTGGAGATATTTTAACAATTATCATTTCGTGAGGTAGTAGTTCGAAGTCCACAAAAACAGTATGTTATTTACCCATTATACGGAGGTGTGTGTAAGTTTAGTTCGAATACTTATCATAAAAACAACCTATTATATTTAGGATACTGGTTTTTTTATAAAATAAAGGAATAAAAAGATCTTAGGGGGTTGGATAAGTAAAATAAAATAAAATAACTTAAAGAGAATACATTGCCTTTAAATCGGGTAACTCCCTTTGGATTGAACTAAAAGGATTTCTTGAAGTGAATTTTGCATAAGGTAATGCTTCTAGGTGTAAGAGAGGGATATTTAGAGCTTATTTGGGCAGTTTTTGGATGATCCAAGGGGCTTTATAGGTGTGAGTAATGGGTTATAGGTGAGGGATTTTTATAAGGGGGAGGAGGGGCTCTTTAGGAAAGTTTGAAAATATTATTTTATTATATAATGATTTTCAGTTTATAAATGTCCAAAACTTATTAAAGTAGAAGATAAGATGAATATTATTAAAAATAAAATCATCCAATAATAATTGGACAGGTTTTGGATATTTTTTATATTTTTATAATCTTATTTATTTAAATCATTCATTAATGAGGGAAACACTGTATCATTATTGTGTCATAAATAATTTTATTTATTTGATGTATAAAAATTATAAATAAAATACCATGATGTAGGAAATATTTTTATCTTTATAATGAATATTTATAGTCAAATATATCAGTTATATAACCCACATTAAATTTGTTTTATCAAAACAATACATGTTTATGATATTTTTATTTTTACTTTAAATAAAAGGTTATTATTGTCATTATCTTACCCAAATGGATTTCAAAGGCCAAAAGTCTTACCCAAGGATTGTATTTTTCGGCCATTACTCATCCAATAAGTTTATTACAAGTGTTAAGGTAATTTTATATTATTATAATATTATTTTTACCTTGAATTACCCTATTTACCTTTAGTCGCGGTAAAAAAGTCAAAAGTTACTTTTCACCAAAAATTATTTTCATCTTATTGAACCAGATTTTATTTATTGATAACAACAATATATGTTTTATTTTCTAAATTCAATTCACAAAAGCGGTAAAATTTTATTTAAATGAAAAAGTTGGTTTTTTAACTACTACTCAGTGTTTTCATTATTCATCAAAAATTGAAGGTTTTTATAGAAATAGAAAAAAATAAGTCTAACCTATATTTAATATTAAAAATTAAAAAATAATTTATATTTTACCAAATTCAAAACATAGAAGTTTCATTAATTAATTTAAAATTAATTCTCGTTGTCAAAACAAAAAACGTGTTTTTAAGAAATAATAACTATCAAAAGATTGACACTTGTTTTTGTCCAATTTCAAAGTGAAATTACATCCAATGACTAAAATTGGATTAAATGGTAAAAATATAATATAATTAAACTTTAAAACCATTTAAAAATATAATCTAACCTTATAAACAAAATAGATTAAAAGGCAGTTTTGAATTAAAATGTAGTATTTCTCATTATTCATTAAAAAAATGAACTTTATCGGAAAAATACCAAAAAATTACCCATAGTAAATTTTAATGTCCCGATTATAAAGAATAATTTTATTTTGTCAAATATAACATATAAAATGACCAAAACTATATTTAAAGAGGGTTTTCCATCAAAAGGCAGTAAATCGACCTTTTAAAGAATATTAGAGTATTTATGCTTAAAATTAGATTCATTCACATTTTAAGCCTCTAAATTTTATTGGATAAATGTAAAAACATTTAAAAAACATGTATAATCATATTTTAGCTAGTTCAGTTCATTCCCTCCATTACAACGTCTAGGCGTTAACTACCATTTAAAATAATAATATATTATTATTTTTATGTATAACTCAGCATTGTGTGCAACATAAGACTTCAGAGAAACGCATTTTTGCGTGTCAGGTACACCCTTGAATATAATATCGCCTTTAAAATAAAATTAATATTTAATTCAAAAATATTAATAAATATGAAAATGTCATATTCTTTATTTTCCTGGGATGTTACACCCTCAATAATAACCCGCAATAAATCCACCATTAGAGTTTAAAATTTCCACTATTGAATATTCAAATTTATCCTCCTATAATTATATATTAAATCCTCTAAAAACAATATATTATATTACTATATTTCGTGTTATACATTATCCAAATGAAATTTTATAACCATAGTCCATATTTTTAAAAAAATAAAATTTTAGGGAATGATATAAGATATATTTAATTAATTAAAACCAATCCCATTAAATAATTAATTAATTATTTATTTATTTATTTATTATTCCTCAAAAATACACCCATAATTTATTATTTACTTCTATAAATTTTTATATTTACAAAATAAATAAAACAAAGTTTTCCACATGCATATAAAAGAATGATTTATATATCTAATTATTTATCTCCTGGCCTGTAAATATGGAAGGATATGTTAATATGACTTGAATTTTAATATATTAGTTTTTATATAGATATTTTTTTACATATTTCATGTGTTGGTGTTGCAATTTTTTATCATTTTGATACTATAATACCCTCCATTCTATGGAGGGACTAGTATACTTTTCTAGGCCAAGTTCCATCGAAACTTTTCCAATTCCTACGGAACTTAGGATACAAGTTCCAATTGAGGTAAAGTTTCAGTGTAACTTGGACTTAAAAATGTCTATTATATCTTCTATGGAATGGAGAGGATAATTTTTTAGGTTTTATACAAATCTAATAACACTTATTAGACACAAAATAAAAGTAATTAGAAACCAAATATAAGGATATCACATGCATGATTTATGAAACCTTTGTAAAATAATGAAATGAATAATATTTTAAAACAGGTATACCATGAACTAAATATCCACTGGAACCTTTTTGATATTTATCGATTGATTTTGATAAATATCACTAGAAAACAAAATCATCCCACCTCTGTGGGTATCCATAGGATAATTGAATCATCTGATGTTCAGATGGGATTTATTCTACCTCCATGGAATTCTAGTGTCTCAAACACAAAGTATTAGAATAAAGAGAGTATTTTGGTACCGGGGAGTTTCATCCAAGCATCTTAGAAGCATGTCACAATTCTACCATTTCATGAAATTGTTAAATAATCCATAAGGACGATCCTTAGGCTATTGGATTTACTTGTGTGTTTATAATTCATGATTGAATGCTTTGTCCAATAAATGAATTCATTATAGGGATGTTATACCTCCTCATCATTTCATCATATAAAACGATTCCTTGAACGAGAGAATATTCAGTATTAACAAAAAAAATATAACAGTTAACATTTTTTTGTAATCGCATATTGCATAAAATAATATACCCTTGTGTGCATGAAAATAATAATTTTCATGCAATATATATATATAAGGATTTAGGGTATATATCCTTAAATATCCCACTTGAACTAAATACAAAATAATTTTTTCCATTTCACCTTATATTGTATCATATACAATAACTTTTGAAACCATATCCAAAGATCCTTCTTGATATCTTCCAAAAAACTTTTGAAAATTCATAATCAACTTCACCTTATATTATATCATTTGTAAATCCTTGTGAATGCCCATCCAAAATGATTTTGGATTAATTATAAAACAATATTAGAGTAACTCTATAATTCAAACTAAATATTCATTCTGTCAACCATAATATGTGACACCACATGCCTTTATAGCATTGACAACAAATATGAATCACTATATTCATATATGTAAGTAAATATTGAACTCTATAAAAGCGTAAATGCTACTCAAGATATAAATGGATCTGTTGTGATCTCTACCAAACACATGCATCTCTATACCTGTGTCCACCAATATATATCATATACAAATTTTCATTCTCATATTTTCCCTTTTTCTAAGACATTGAGTGACCATGGGACAAGGAGCATGTCAATCCCATATCACCAACTCATATGTTCTTGACTCTCTAAGTATAGAGTGATTTAATCGACGAATATATCACATTTCATTCATCCTTATAGAGAAGAACATTGCATGTCCCTTATCCATATAGATATATAATATCTAGGTGTGGCCTCACACTCCCACAGTCTATCTCAATCAAGGGCCCCAATTTCATACTAGTCATATGAGAGGACAAATACCGTCTTGGTTAAGCTCTAACTGATGACATGGTCAGTAACATACCCATACACCCTCGTATTAGCTAATTCAATATATAGACTTTCATAAGTAGAGTATCAAACTATGAAGATTCTCATGCTAGGTTTCTTGCCAACCCTGAGTAGTGGGGACTCAAATATGATCCATGCACCCCTTGAATACCAAAGACATCTCTGTATAAAACTCCATGTGGTATACTTAGTAGGTCATCCAATGCACACAAAGAATATTATTCTTTATTTTTTGCATCATGAGCATATTTTTTATCTCTATACAATAATCCTACTCACTCTAACCTTAACATTTCATCATAACCAATAATACTCCATGATAAACATCAGTTGGGGATAAACTCAAAGTCATACTTTGAGAGGTTAATTATTATTGAACTTCATGGAATGTATATCTATATATAAATTTATTTATCCATCATAAAATAATGATAAAATAGATTTTGACTTTAATATGATACATTTCAATATTCGTAAACTCTTCAATAATATTTAATAAAAGCAACATAAGCATTGGTTTGTCATATCATATATAATAATCTGCCATATCAACCTTATGTTTTCAACACTTTATGAGTTTCTTTAATTCTTTACATAAAATGTAATTATTATCACATCTCTATGTGACCATATTATAAAACTCTCCCAATAAACTATTTAGAGAGAAAAATCAATAAAGTAACCCAGTTTGAAAAATGTTGAGATTTGGGAATCATATTCCTAATGATTAAACTTTTAAACATATTCAAACATCATAACCTCACAACATCAAATTTTGTGGTGTTAACATATGTTATCTACTTATAATTCTTTCAAAGTTCATCATTAACAAATTTTGATCCCTATTCCATCAAAAAAATCCTTAAAATAATGTAAATATTTACATTATTATTTACTAATTCATCCTAACTCTCTTAGGATATTAAGTAAAATTCACTTTAAATATAAATTGTTGTAATTATTTATTTTTTAACTTTGAACTTCTTTAAGTTTAAAATTACCCCTACAAGCCTCTTAAATTTTATATATTTTTTATAATATCATGTTATATTACACAAACCCTTTTGTGTTAAGAAATAATATTTATTTCCTTATAGTAGGAATATTAAAAAAATATATATCATATATGGTATTCTATGTGTTTGTAATATTATTATTTTAAAATAATACAATTAAAATACACATTTGGTATCACATACCTTTCAAAAAAATTACTATAACATTCATACCTAACATGGACATTCCATAGAGTTCAAAAACTCTTTCAGTTATATCTTGGATAAAAAAATCATATTAAATTTTTACTCTTCCCTTCTGAAAACCCTATATTTTAATGAACTTGATTGGATTCTTGAATATACATTGTTGAAATTTTCAACCAACTTTTCTCTTAGTTTTAACTTTTACCAACTTATATTATCTATACAGTACTTTATAACCTAGAAATCATATTTAAAGTTCATATTTATATTCCCAACACTTTGATAATATTAGGTAAACATTCTTTGAATTCAATCATATTTTAAGAACATTTCCATAGATTAAAATATGATAAATTATCTAACCAAAACAATCCATTTTAGTATCCCCTTAAATAATATTATATACTTAAAAAATCATAAACCATGTGTATTAAAAACACCCATCTCAATTTCTATAAACAATTATTATTTACATTTTATTCTCAAGATCTAAATAAAATAAAAATAAACATTATATTAAAAGTTTATTCATGCTTGAAATATCCAAGTTAACAATACAGAAACTCTTTTTCTCCATTATTTGAAAAACAAATCTTCAATTCTTTTATCTTCAGACCTTCTAAACGTATAGTTGATATCATATATTTTTCAAAGTAATATAATTTTTTCATAAATCTTTTAGAAAACTTATAGTCACACTAAGTCATTTAACATATTCAATCATATTGAATATAATTTGACATACCCAATCATATTGAGTATATGAGACTAAAATCATTGATGTACCAAATTGTAGTGAGTACATGAGTGGATACTAAGATTCCTTTATTAATTTTCTATCTAATGCCTTTGAAACCTAAAATGAATCACTCTATGCTTCCATAATCATATATATTAGCTTAATAAATAACTTCAATACTAGGTTACTGAGGAAAAAATTGTTCTAACACATAGAATTTTCTTTAAGAAATTTTTTTAAATAACCAATACAAATTAATAACTTTTCTCAAGTTACTAGTCTTTGGAGTAGCTTACTTAAAGTTTATCCTTATCAAGGATTGATCAAAAATTTAACTTATGATGATATTATCTAAAAGATAATTTTTTATCAAATGGGTATCATGTATTATTAACCATTTAATAAGGGATTTTATTATATGGAATCCCACTAAAATAATGACACCTTTTTGGCATCATATCTATTAGTAGGCCAAGATCCATATTTTATTATGTAATGAGTCTACTTTGGAATTTATCTCATTACATATTTAGGTAAGGAATCATCCCAGTCATATCATATATGACTCTTGGATAGTTTATCGAACAATCCTTTTTCTAGTCTAACATATGGATAAACTCAACTCAATTCCACTGGTAACATAATCCTACTAGGGTATTATAGATTGTGTAACACAAAATAAACACCAAAATCAATCTAAAAAGGGACAATCCAGGGGTACCCACATTTGGAATGACCTACCCAAGGATATTCTATTGTCACTTGTATTTTCTTTCCTTATACAATATTGTAACTCCATGTCCCCATAGGCCCGGAATCATTGCATTGTTTTAATACATTAGCATGATTACAAGGGATTAAGTTCTGAAGGACCAATCAGTTTTGCAGTCTAGGAAAATAGATTACATACATGAACATTAAATTACAATTTCAAACCTAAAATACAACATAGATAATCCTTTGAGAATTCCATTATTCCCCTAGCTTAACCCTATATATCAATCATAATACACTTCTTGTAATCCTGGGAAAACAAAACATAAGAAAGGGGTGAGCTCAGATTCTTTGTAAGGGTAAATAATTTAGCAGAAGCTATAAACTTTTAAGGTAATATGTGTAATAAAAACAACATCCTTTTAAACATAAACTTGAACATAATATGGAAAAAATAAATCAAACATTACCATATAAATGTGCACATGGAAATTCTACTAGTTGAATAATCACATGTAATAACTAATTTCATAACGAGAGAATGCATAATGTCGGACATCATAACCACATAATCAAGGCCTCGTGCCAAGACTACAAATAAAATTATTGTCAACGCCTTTTCCCAAAACACTAATTTGTATCATGAGACCTAACAATGAATTGAGGGTCTACAGTGGTCCCCACCCGTCACTTACTAAGTCCAATGCATTACTCATATGAAAAAGGGTGAAACATAACATAAACATTCGTACTAAAACTAGTATATGAAATGTCAATAATTTAACCATAAACCATGAATGGTATAAAAATAGGAAATACATAGTCAAACATATCATAACTCATTAAATAAAATATGGAAGATTTTATTATAGTAAATCAACCTCAATCAAGAATAATATCCAATAAAGTATGTTGACATAGTTGAAAATAATCAATAAAAATCTTTGACAGAAATACCCCTTTTCATGAAATCATTTAAAAGTCACACAATTTATAAAGAGAGTAATTTGAAATATATTTATAAATAAAAGTGTCCCATACCACTTTGAAACTTTTTAAAGAAATTAACACTTTAAAACAATCATTTCCACGTAAATAAATCCTTAAAATCATTTTGAAAACATGGACATTAATTAAAAATATTAAGAAAAATAAATCTTTAAAAACATTTAAAATGATGATCTAGTTGAAGATTCCCTTCCATAAAACCTTAAAATATTCATTTTTAAAACATTTTAATAAAACATGGACATAGATATTAAATATTTCCCAGTATATACTTACAGATAAACAATCTCATATAATAATGAGATTGAGGAAATAACCCTTATCTTGCACTTTCCTTTAGTCGAGGGTATGTTTAGCCACATGTATAATGACCATAGTATGTTATTAAATTATAAAAGAACCATATTAATATTTATGATATCATATATGATTCATTTATGACTTTATACTAACCATCTAATAATAATTTACATGTTAAAGTAATATTTAGGGTAATAATCGCTTTCTTTATCGTACGTGTTTTAACCTTTTATTCTTGATCGTATAACTTAGATCAGGATTTACATACTTCCTGAATATAAAACATGATTTATATATCATATATATTGAGAATATAAACATTTATTATAGATATATTTATGAAATTGAAACACCATTCATGGAGACGGTAGTCTGTACGTACGCATGAACGTTGTTTCTATTTTCTTATCATATAGTATGGAAGTAAGTAAACGACATATATTTATATACATAAATGTATATTATTTTAGTATAAATATTATTTCATATATCTCATACTTAATAAATATATATATATTTATAAAAAAATCTTGAATGGTGATCATTGAAGATAAATCTCATCATGTGGTGGAGACAGTAAGTTGTACGTACGCAAAAGTGACAATATCATTCTATCGATGGTAAAACGGTGTTTAATTGAATGGTATATTATATATATATAATAATTACCATGTTATATTAATTATTTTTAATTAATTATACTCATTATTATACCCATCCAAATAATGTAGTGTTGAATAACAAACTACACCACGGCGTGGAGACGGTAAGTCGTACGTATGCATGTATGGTGACTTTATCATTCATAGGATGGATAGAATAATGAATAAAGTTTTAACATATTTATTATAACATGTTAGTATGTATAAGGTACTGGATTTATTATTTTAGTATGTAAATTACAAAAAAAGAGGAAGTGGAAGAAGAAGAAAACTTTGAAAGAGGTGATGAAATAATTACCTCTTCTTCAGGTGTTTCCTTTTGATTTGAACAAAATTGCTCCTTAGGTTAGATTTATGATCAAAGTAAGGCCTCTAGGTTGAATTTAGGGGAGTTGGTAGAATATTTGAGCAGGTTTTGTCTGATCCAAATGGATTTTGAGGTGTGAAGTTAAGAGAAGGGGAAGTACCCTTTTATAAGAGAGATTGGGGCACTTTAGGAAAAACATGAAATATTATTTTATTATAAAATCATTTTCAGTTTCTAATATCTAAAAATGGATTTATTTTGAGGATAAGGTGTGGATGGGTCTAAATCCTCTCAACCAATTGGTTTTATGAAAGTTTAGGTAACAATATTAACCTTATCTTTTAGATTTAGCCCTTAGTTAAATAGTTTAACTTTTACCATGTCTTCTTGTATCATTATAATACATGGTTAATATAGTTACTATAAGTTTCCAAACGAACCTAAAGTAGATAAATTATGAAATTTTAACACTATCCAAGTTATTTTTCAGAACCTTTGATTTTTATGACTTTTATATTATTTAATAAAATAGTATTTATTTTAAAATATCATTTATGTAAATTTTGTTACTATTTAATACATGATTTTTGTAAAAGTCATAAAAACTTGATTAATTTAAAAAAAAATACATTTAATCAATCCTAACACGTCATAGAAGTCTATAAAATTATTGTATGGCATAAAAAGTTTCAAATTATATTTATTTTAATATTTATAATATCATTTTTTTAATCATTCATTAATAAGGTAATTACTACACCATCATTGTCTCATAAATAAATTTAACTATTTAATGTATAAAAATCATAAATAAAACACCATGATGTAGAAAATGTATTTAAATTTATAATGAATATTTACAGTTGAATTTTTTTTATGTATAACCCTATATTAAAAATGATTTAGTTATTACAATTGGAATTTAACACTTTTAACTCTTCTTTAAATAAAATAAAATAAATGTCCTAATATAACCCAAGTGAATCAAAAAGGATCATATTTTTGTCCTAAGATTGATTTTGGTTGAAAAACACTTATCCAACAGAATTAGGACATGTGTTGGGGTAATTTTATATTATTATAATATTATTTTTACCTTTAATTACCCTATTTACTTTTAACTGTGGTAAATAAAATACAAAAGATACTATTCACCAAAAATTATATTCATCCTATTGAACCACATTTTAATTACTGATGTCAACTGTGTCTCTTAGATTTTTGAAATTCAATTCACAGAAGCGGTAAAATTACATGTTATGCAAATTTACAAATGTTCCTAGAAGGTTCACTATGACAAATACCCCTTTTATCAGCGATAAAAATGGCCTTTAACAGCTCTAGAAAAGCGCTCTTAAATCCAAAGTAGATAAAGGGGGGGTCCCCTTTATCAGCGCTCCAAAAAGCGCTGATAAAGACCCCTTTTATCGGCGCTGATAAAAGGGGTCTTTTATCAGCGCTAAAATGAAGCACTGATAAAAGGGTCCTTTATCGGCGCTTTATTTTTAGCACTGATAAAATACCACTTTTATTGGCGCTTTTTTTAGCACGGATAAAAGTTAAAAAAATACAAATTTAAAAAAAAAATCATGTCAATCTTGGGGGGGATTTTTACAGCGCTTGAGCCCCCCCTTTATCAGTGCCTTCCCACACCTCCAGCGCCCCCACGCACCCCCTCCACCCTTTATCAGCACTATACCCCACCCATTTATCATCTCTAGCTCCCATATTCCCCCATGCACATGCGCCCCTGCCTCCACGAGGTTTAAAACTCGAGACCTCCCACCCCCCCCCCCTGCGCGCCTAAGCCCTTACCACTCCTCTATTTTGATTTGTTTTCCATTTCATGATATCTCTATTTATATATATATATATATATATATATATATATATAGTTATATTTATTCTTATAGTAATATATATTTATATTAATATATATATATATAGTTATATTAATATATATATATTTATAGTGATATTAATATATATATTTATAGTTATATTAATATATATATATAGTTATATTAATATATATATTGTTAGATTAATATATAGGAATATAAATATTCATATATTTGTATTTTAAATAAAATGGATATTAGTTATTATTTAGATAAATCTAATATATTTTATATGTAAATATATTTTATTATTTATATTTATAATTAAATTTTTATGTGTGAATATATAAAAAATATGTATATATTGTTATATATTTGATTATAAATAGCAGTGCGTTATAAAAAATGATAAAATTTCAAAGAAATAATATCAATATTAATGTAATACCTTGTAATTAATTCAGTCCCTACCAAAAAAGCCAATAATACCCCTTAAACGAGGCGGAAAATCCACAAATTGTTAAAAAATCGGGGTATCCCAACTAAAAACTCAGTTTTTGAGGCCTTCTGGGCCTTTTTTGGCCTTTAAAAAACCTTAACTAGGGTTCCCCCGGGCCATGGGGGTGTATATCTCATCGCAGGCTTCGATTTGATATATGGCAGAGCTTAAACGGGCACCTGGATCAAAAGTTATTGCCGTTTGAAGTTCGAGTTGTGTTTTCAACATATTTTGGATATTTTTTTAATTTTTATTATTTTTTTAGTCTTAAAATTATTATTAAATGACTATTACTCCATAATAATTATCAAATTATTAATTAAAAATATTTTTTAAATTTTTTTCTAAGTCATTTTCACTAAATATCTTATATATTAAGTGTAACTGTATATTTATAATTATCTAAAATATATTTAAAATTATATTTAAAATATATATATTATATTTATATTAATATAACTATATCTATATATTTAAATATTAATATATATTTTTTAACGATTTTTTTTTGAAGTAGACCCTTTATCAGCGCTTTTAAAAAAACGTTGATAAAGACCGCCCTTTATCAGCGCTACTAAAAAAGGCGTTGATAAAGGGGTACCCATTAACAATGCTAAAAAAATGTTGTTAAAGGGGGTAGCTTTATTAGTGCTGATAAATGGGTACTTTTATCAGCTCTTTTTCATTAGCGCTGATAAAGGGCGGCGCTGGTCTTGGCCCGTTTTGTTGTAGTGGTGGTTAAAGACATTAAATAGTTCAATAAAATTTTATATATCTAATATTATTATAAAATGACTTCAATGAATTACATTGGACTAATATAGGTATTATGTATCTATTTTTACTTTAAAATAAATTTAAATAAAAATATTAATTATTTAAATAAAAAGTCAGTTTTAAACAATAATGTAGTGTTTTTCACTATTCATCAAAAATTGAAAGTTTTCAGAAAAATACCAAAAATTTACCCTAAGCTAATTTTGATATTCCAAATTCAAAAATTATGTGTACTTTACCAAATTTAAAACATAGAAGTTTCATTAATTAATTTAAAATTAATTCTCATTGTCAAAACTAAAAAGCGGTTTTTTAAAAAGTAAAAACTATTAAAAGATTGACATGTGTTTATGTCCAATTTAATTGTGAAATTACTTACAATGACCTAAATTATATTAAATGATAAAAATATACTTTAAAACCACTCAAATTCATAATTTAACACTATAAATTATTTTGATTAAAAAGGTTGTTTTCAATTAAAATTTAGTATTTTTTACTATTCATCAAAATATGAAAGTTATCCGAAAAGTACCAAAAATTTATCCAAAATAAATTTTTATGTCCCTCTTATAAAGAATAATTTAATTTCATTAAATTAAATATATAAAAGGGTAAAATATTAGATTTAAAAGGGGGTTTTCATTAAAAGGCGGAAAAACTGCATTTTTGAAAAATACATCTATTATTTGAAAAATTGAATTTTTCCTTATATTGTGTCTAAGAAACAAAAAAAAGATGAGTGTTAAGATTATATAGGATATATATAAAATTAAAAATTTGGTTAATACTATTCATAACCTCTTTTTAAATGGCTAGTTTGATAGATCGTGATGCGCTTGAACACAGTGTTGCGTGTAGTGCAAGCTATTGAATTGCTTTAAAGAGATAACATACTATAAAATCTTGGGGTGTTAAATTCTCCCCTAATTTAATAAATTTCATCCTCTCAATTTGAAATTGTTCTTCGAAAATAAAGGTTTGAAAATAGAAAATACCTTTATGGAAAACCCATATCAGAAATAGGGTTAATAAAATTTAGTCTTAATAAGAGGGAAAAGGAAATAAAAAAATCACCACCAAATTAGGGTTTCGAATAAGAGAAAATTGGTGGGAATTATAGACAAATAATTGGAGGGAAAAGGTAAATATTTATAGGGAGTTATTGAGGTCATCAATCACAAACAAGTGAATAATAAATAGAAAATTGAGGGCCTCAAATCCATAAATCTATGATGATTTAAAATATCATCGGTTCAACAAAACACAAGGTATTAAGATAACACATTTTTTGTTTTAAGTTACTTTCCCTAATATTTAAGAATTAATTTCTTCATCTAATAAGAAAAAAAATACTTGACAAGTAGAGTTCCATCCTTTTAATAATTTCTAGCACAAACTCATTTTTCACTCCAAAAAGTTAATAGAACTCAAAAATATTCTATTTAAACTAATTGTATAGGGTTTCAAAAAAAAATTTACAATTAATATTTCATACCATTTTAAAAAAAAATACATTATACAAACTAGGGCATCACGTAGGCTAGTGGTAGGTGATTCCCCCTTGTCGTCCTTTAGTTGCGGGTTCAAGTCACACGGCCTTACGGAATGCGACGGGTTGCCACCCGACCTCCGGGTTGTCATTTTTATAACAATACAAAAACAATATTAAAAAAATTATTTAACCATAAACAATGGAATCCAATGTCAAACTTAATCTATTCCAACCTTTAGACTTATCCACAATACATAAGTCCAAACTCACAGTCCAAAATTTATAAGGAAGGTCACATAATATACATGTGAATACATTCATCGTGTATTGTCTTAAAACTTGGTAATAAACTGAATTACCAGAAAACCATATTGAATATATTCATTCTTTCTTATTACTTATGTAAAACATAGAATACTGGATATACTCCTTAAATCCAAAAATTTTAAAAACTCCCACAATTATGGAATAAACAAACAATCAATTATTTTCAAGGTAGTCAAGAATATCCAATATAATTTGTCCAAATCAGTCATATCTTATTCCAAAATCATTATCTCAGTTTCAGAAACATATTAAGGGTTATATTTCCCCTAAACATATATTTTCCAAAAAATTTAAATTGTTATTGATTCACTTTTCTTAGAACCATATAATCTCAAATCCTCAATGAAATAGTACTATCATGATGCAGATGTTGGGGAGAGGAAGTTCCTTGTAGATAGTATGGTTGAATTCCCTAAGACCTTAGGGTCATGTAATATCCTAATCCTACAGGCCATGTAATCTCTAAGCTTACAGGACTTTTAAGGGTTCCCCTCATCCCTTTAAATGGGGATTATCAACAATCAATAAAAATGAAGGCCTTCGGGCCATTCGGGCTCAATGAAATAGTACTGCAGTACAATCCTTATTTATTTACATAATTTATATGACCAGTACGTCATTGATACAACACTCAAATAAAACAACATAAGAACACTAGTCATTCATCTTCATCTGTGGTAGTATCATAACTTTATTATTATCCAATAGCATCATTTAGGGCATACTCTGATGATTTGGACATTGATTCGCTTAGTGTCCCAACTCCTTGAAGATGAAGCATTGTACATTTGAAACCTTTTTCTTACCCTTGTAATCACGAACACGGTGTCATTTTTCTCCACACTTATACATACTCCCATTACCTTTAATCATTTACCAATTTGATTCTTTCCACAGTTATCACATGTGGGAAAATCCTTATTTCCCTTCTTCCCTTTATCCATCTTTTTTGTTACCATCCTCTTCCTTTCTTGCTTACCTTCAAAGTCATAGGACACATAGAATTATTTATTTATCTTATTAACACATGATACAATTTCTTCATATGATGCAGATACGTGGGAGACTATTTCCCCTCTAAATGTTGGATTAATACCATGAAAGATATGATCTTTCTTACTCTTTGGATCATGCATATTGCTGGAGTTCACAATCCTTCTACTGGTCACCATTTCTAAATGGTTATATACACTAGATTAGATCATATCATATTGTATAATCCAAAAACTAGAAAAATTATAAAAATTAATAGAATATTTTTACACATCTAGTCTCACAAAAATGGTTTCTTTGCTGACGTATTTACTCATAAATCCTTCATAATGGTTTTTAAATAAAATTTGAATTATCCTAAGCATATCCCCTAGGAGTGTCAAACCAGGAGCATAGTATGGATCATTGTCATGTACCAGGATACCTCAGGTCAAGCTCAAAACTCCTTGTCAGAGTTTTCACTCCTAGGTATATCTGATCCAAAACAATATCCACTTTTAGCATCTATACAGAGATGTATTGCTGGGAAAACCCACATAATATCAACATTGCCAAAAAAATTTGGATGTTCTTCTATACTAATCCTCAAATTCTATCTTAGGGTAATGTTTTCTAATCAAATTTTATCTAAATATATTTCCAATGTTGTTTCTAAACTTCCTATGATACCAACTATAACGCCCTGGCCCCAGAAGCCCAGATCCGGTGCATTATTTTAATACTTTGGCATGATTACAAGGGATCAAGTCCTAAAGGACTGATCAGTTTAGCAGTCTTATAAAATAGATTACATACATGAACATTACATTAAAATTTCAAACATAAAATAAAACATAGATAATCCTTTGAGAATTCCATTATTCCCCTAGTTTAACCTTACATATCAGTCATAATACACTTCTTGGAATCTTGGGAAAACAAAACATAAGAAAGGGGTGAGCTCAGATGCTCAGTAAGGGTAAATAATTTAGCAGAAGCTATAAACTTTTAAGGCAAAATGTGTAATAAAAAAATAGCATTTTAAACATAAACTTGAATATAATATAGAAAAAATAAATCAAACATTACCATATACATATGCACATGGATATTCTACTAGTCAAATAATCACATGTAATAACTAATTTCATAATGAGGGAATGCATAATACTGAACATCATAACCACATAGTCAAGGCCTCGTGCCAAGACTACAAATAAAAATTTTGTCAAGACCTTCTACCAAGACACTAATTTGTCTCATGATACATACCGATGCATCGAGGGGTTATAGCAGGCCCCACCCATCACTAATTAAGTCCAATGCATTCCTCATATGAAAAAGGGTGAAACATAATATAAATATTCATACTAAAGCTAGCATATGAAATGTCAATACTTCAACCATAAACCATGAATGGTATAAAAATTGTACATACACATTCAAACATATCATAACTCATTCAATACAATATGGAATATTTTATTATATTAAATCAACCTCAATTAAGAATAATATCCAATAAATGATGTTGACATAGTTGAAAATAATCAATAAAACTCTTTGAGAGAAATACCCATTTTCATGAAATCATTTAAAAGTCAAAAAATTTATAAAGGAATTAATTTAAAATAAATTTTTGAATAAAAGTGTCTCATACCACTTTGAATCATTTCAAAAAAATTAACACTTTAAAACAATCATGTCCACGTAAATAAATCTTTAAAACCATTTTGAAAAATTGGACATTAATTAAAAAGATTTAGAAAAGTAAATCTTTAAAAACATTTAAAATTATGATCTAGTTAAATAGTTCATTAAATAAAACCTTAAAATATTCCTTTTTAAAACATTTTAATGAAATTTGGACATAGATGATAAATATGTCTCATTAGATACTTACAGATAAACAATCTCAGATAATAATGAGATTGAGGAAATAACTCTTACCTTGTACTTTCCTTTAGTTGAGGGTATGTTTAGCCTATTTTATAATGACCATGGTATGTTATTAAATTATACCATAACCATATTAATATTCATTATATCATATATGATTCATTTATGACTTTATACTACCCATTTAATAATAATTTCCATGATAAAGTAACATTTCGGGTAATAATCGCTTTCTTTATTGTACGTGTTTTAACTTGTTATTCTTGATCGTATCACTTAGATAATAATTTACATACTTACAGAATATAAAAAATGATTTACATATCATATATATTATGAATATAAATATTTATAATAGATAGATTTATTAAATGGAAACACCGTTCATGGAGATGGTAGTCCGTACGTACGCATGAATGTTGTTTATGTTTTCTTATCGTATTGTATGGAAGTAAGTAAATGACATATATTTATCTACATAAATATATATTATTCCAGTAGAAATATTATTTTATATATCTCATACTTAATCAATATATATATAAATATTTATAAAAATTCTTGAATGGTGATCATTGAAGATTAATCTCATCGCGTCGTGGAGACAGTAAGTCGTACGTACGCACAAGCGACAATATCATTCTATTGATGGTAAAATGGTGTTTAATTGGATGGTATATTATATATAAAGAATCATTCCCATGTTATATTAATTATTTAAATTAATTATAATCATTATTATACCCATCCAAATAATGTAGTGTTGAATAACAAATTACACCACAATGTGGAGACGGTAAGCCATGCGTACGCACGTATGGTGACTTTTTCATTCATAGGATTGATAGAATAATGAATATGGTTTTAACATATTTATAATAACATATAAGTATTTATAAGTAATTGGATTTCATATTTTTGTATGGAAATAACACAGAAAGAAGAAGTGGAAGAAGAAAAGTACTTTGAAAGAGATGATGAAATAATTATCTCTTCTTCGGGTGTTTCCTTTTGGATTTGAACAAAAGGGATCATTAGGTTGGATTTATGATCAAAGTAAGGAGTCTAGGTTAAATTGAGGGTAGTTGGGAGTAGATTTGAGTGTGGTTTGGTTGATAAAAATGGATTTTGAGGTGTGAAGTTAAGAGAATGGGAAGTAACCTTTTATAAGAGAGGTGGGGTACTTTAGGAAAAGCGTGAAATATTATTTTATTATAAAATCATTTTCAGTTTATAAGAGCTCCAAATGGATTTATTTCGACGATAAGGTGGGTATGGGTCGAAATAATCTCAAAAAATAGGTTTTAGACAAGTTTAGGTCACCATATTAACCTTATCTATAATGGCCCAGACCTCTCCGGCCCATTCCTTTGTCAAAAGAAGGCCACGAAGTGTTATAGAGGGTAAAATGGACTTTTCCCACACTTTCCAAATTTTTTGAAACTACACGCCGTGTACCCCCTTGCCGGGTATACCCCGTGTTGAAGGTCGTGTCCTTGCCATGTGAGATAAATGGGTACACGCCGTGTGTTTAATACTACACGCCGTGTAGTCTCTCCCCGTGTACGCATTACTGTGTGTTGACCAGTCAACGGTTGTGTGCCGTGTTGGAGCCGTGTGAAATAAATAGGTACACTCTGTGTGTCCAGTACTACACGTCGTGTAGTCCTTCCCCGCGTACGCGTTACCAGTCAACGGTTGTGTGTCGTGTTTGAGTCATGTCCTTGTCGTGTGCAATAAATGGATACACGTCGTGTATTTAGTACTACACGTCATGTAGTCCCTCCCCACGTATGTGTTACCCTCAAACCGTGTGTTGACCAGTCAACGGTCGTGGAGCCGTGTTGGAAGCCACGTGGAGACCGTGTGAAATAACTGAGTATAGTCTGTGTACCATAAAGTACACACCGTGTAATTTTTCTTTTCTAGCCTATAAAAGGAGGGGTCCCCTCCTCCTTTTCAACTCACCCCTCTCCTCCCTTTTCCTCTGAGCAGAGTTCTCCCAAGATACTCGAAGGCTCTTTCTTCCATTACTTCTTCGTCTGAGCTCTGATTTACGATCCGTCAGTGGCCACGGGATCGTAATGACGAGGCGGAACTTCCGATCTTGGATCCGTTGTCTTTCCTTCGGCCTTTCCTTTCCAACTTCCACCCAATTAGGTTTTTCCGGGACCCGACAGAAGTGACGGACGCTGACAGACGTCTTCTAAGGTTGATCCGGGGGAGTGTTGCAATCGGAACCTGTTGAGGTAGGGATCTTACCTTCGTCTCTATAAATTTTGCATCATGCGGGGTGGGTGTCCTCTTGTTTACGTGAAACACTTTTGAACCGGTTTAATAAAGATAATAAATGGCTTATATAACGGGGATGGGAAGTTTTTGAATGCATTTACATAATTTATATCATGTGATATTATGTGGTGAATGAGCTTCTACCTACTGAAAATCATGGTCGTTGGGGGTTTTTGCTTACGCAATTAAATGTTTCCCTCTCCTTCTTGATTTTCTTATGAATGGAAACTTTTTGGAATGTGGAAATTGGTTAATCACATAAAGTTGGCTGTTTAGAATCTGGAACCCTTGTGTGATCACCCCGGTTAAACAAAATGGAATAATGAACATGTGGGTTTTGGCTTGGTTTCTGGTGTGTGAAAGGGAGGGGTGAATCTCAGGTTGTTATGAATAGAACAGTCATCAGGACTGCGGTAAATGATGTTAAGGGGCGATGATGTGGCACGAACTTTGTTTTGTGGGTTTTTGTGGATCGGGTGGGCAGCAGGGCTGTGATAAATGGTATTAAAGGGATAATGATGTACGGTGTAGTTATGGTTATGGCAGTTGGCATCGGGGATGTAGGGATGGGTTTGGAATGTGAACGGACTATGGGCTATGAATAATAAATAAAAAGTGGAAGAGTTAATGAATGGTGGGTCATGGTATTGGAACGGGATTAATAATCAATGGGTTGGATGGATGATAAGAAGGTAATTGGTTGTGTTGTTTTTGTTTTCCTAACTTGATTTGTGGATGGAAGGGATATGTTTTACGAACGATCGATGTGGTTGGTTGTAGATAGTTTCCCAGTAGTTAAGGAACTAAATAAACTAATTCTACTAAAACATGAAAACCTAAATAGGGTTGGGGTTGTTTGTTGTATGCATGCTTCGTTGTAGCAGTGTCGAGGCACGTGCTCAGTTTCTCTGTTTAGAATCCATAGGTTGGGTTGTGTGTTTGGTATACATACATATATCTGTATCTTTTGTGTTTTATCGCACCCCACCCATGTTGAGCACTTAGTGTCGAACACTCCCATTTCATGGGAGAGGGTGTTTTTTCCTTAGTTACTATCTCCTTCCTGCTCCTTCTCCCCTAGGCTGTGATAGCTTGAGGTGACCTTACACCTAAGACTCTTCGGGTAGGTTTCGATTGGGGTGGTTTTAGCCCAAGACTCTTCGGGCATGTTCTACTGTTTCCCAAGAATCTTAGGGATGAGGCCTAGGTGTGTGCGGGCAGGATACATGGTTGTGAGGCCCAGGTGTGTTTGGGCGGGATACGTGGTTGTGAGGCCTAGGTGTGTGTGGGCGGGATACGTGGTTGTGAGGTCCAGGTGTGTGCGGGCAGGATACGTGGTTGTGAGGCCCATGTGTGTGCGGGCGGGATGTGTGGTTTGTGAGGCCCAGGTGTGTGCGGGCGGGGAGAGTGTGGCAGTGTCAGGACGTTCGTCGTTAGGAAGAGCAGCTAACTACTGGGAAATGGTGTGGGGTACCCAATACTCTTGTTTCTTATATACTACTACCTGTTGCGATTGTGTTTTGGTGAGTATGGCTGGTGAGTTTGGGTGGATATAATTCCTTGCTAGGTTTCTTCTGTTGTTCTCACGGGACATTAGGATGTCTCCCCACTTGTGCACGAGAGCTTTAGGTTTCCCTACTGAGTATACTTGTATGATCATCGTACATTTACTTTCAAGTTTCCAGGAGGACTACCAGGGCCGTGTGGGACCCTACTAATTGGACAGTTGGAGTTGTTGTTGTTGTTGTACACTTGTTTCTTTTGGTATTGTACTTTGAGCTTTCTTGTACTTGCACCTTGTTATAAAATTGTTTAAACATGCATGTGGGCTTGGTTTGGGTTTATTTCTATACACTTGTTCTTTTCCTTTTTGGTGGTTGACTCGTCCTATTTCCCGATCTTAAAATAATAAAAAGGGTAATGCCTCCCATATTTGTGAAAACCCATACCCTTGGTGCTAGTCACCAACCCGGGGCCTACTAGAGGTGGGACTCAGGGGTCATTATCTCCCTTTAACCATTGCCAGATCAGGAGGGGAATCTCTGGTGGGAGTGGGTCGTGACAGAATGGTATCAGAGCTGATGGTTGAGAGACAGGATGGAGTCTGTAGTTAGGCACAGTGAGGATTGCATGGGATGGTAGGGAAACAATGTTAGTTAATCTTGGTGCGTTACATAGTCCAGGGAAGACCAGCTAGGACACGGGGTTTTAGGTCCCCCCCGTGATCTGATGCAAGGACTCTGAGCCTACCGAACGACCAAGTGAGACTACATTGATTGCAGGGTAGAGACCCTAGGGAAGGTACATGCATCATCATGATTGTGTTTTACTTGATTTGGGTGTTCTGGGAAAGAAATTGAAATAAAATGATAAAATAAAACCTTGAGTTTTTCTTTCCTTACTACTTGGGCTTAGGCAATCCTTGTTTTCCGTACAGCTATGGCACCTGAACGTTGTCCCCGGGTGGCTCAGATGGCCGAGGCCCAGCAGATTCATGCGGTTGATCAGTTGAGGATTGACCTAGAGGATGAAGATAGCTAGTGGCAGAAGACTCTCCATTCTTTTCAGCGGCAAACCCTCAAGAAGTATGAGGGTAGTACTTAGGATACGGAGATGGAGGGGTGGATTGATGAGTTAGGGATCACTTTTACCTTGATTCGTGCTCCGAGGGAGTACTGGGTTCCCCTAGAAGTCAGTCATCTAAGAGGTGTGGCATGACAGTGGTGGACGCTCTACCTCAGAGAGAGGATAGATACAGAGGTTCCATGGGCTGACTTTGAGAAGGAATTCTGAGAGTAATTCCTTTCTTCCATGATCAAGGAGGAGAATCGGCAGGAGTTACTCTCCCTTCAGCAGGGGAGTATGTCAGTACGAGAGATGGGGATCAAGTTCAAGGATCTCCTGCGCTTTTCTCCGGATCTCTTTCTGGATGATGAGTCTCGGGCGAGACGTTTGGAGGTGGCACTTCGCCCTTCGCTCCAGTATGATGTCACCACCTTCACCCTTCCGACATACTTGGCGGTACAGAAGAAGGAAGTGGTTGTAGAGAGGATGCACTCGCTAGGAGGTGAACCCCGAGAGGGGATTCATCCAGGCTCGTCGAAGGCGAAAGCAATCAGCAGCAGGTCTCCTGCGACGGGACCTTCCAGGTTCAGGCCAGTGGGGAGCAGGCCCCAGCTGTTCCAGTTCAGATCTTCAGGTCCTCATCCCTTTTTCACGATCCCAGAACCGAAGTGTTTTTCTTATGGAGGTTTCGGGCACGTTCAGAGTCGGTGCCTGACCCGAGCTCAGAACGGTGGAGGTGGGCAGGTTCAGCGCCCACCTCAGCAGCACCAGTTGCCAGCGAGGCCCTTCCAGCAGCAGCAGGACCATGCTCCTCTGAGGGTAGACTTTGCGGGAGGAGGCCAACCTCAGGGTGCTCCTCAGGGACCTCGACCAGGGCATGGTCGGAGAGGTGGACGACATCAGAGAGGTAGAGGAGCTGGGCGTGGACAGTTGCGCACAGCAGAGTTGACAACTCCAGTAGGACCAGAGGTGGTGTGAGGTACGATTTGTTTGTTCAGCACTCTTGTTTCTTCTTTGTTCGATTCAGGAGCTTCTCACTCCTTTTTTGCACCTGGTCTAGCCCATGCTTTGGGACTAGACGTAGAGAGACTTTCCGTACCACTGGTGCTGAGTACACCAGTTGGAGGCCAGACCAGCGTATCTTGTGTTTTCCGAGTATGTGGGCTGATGTTGGGACCACATAGATCTAGTGGGGACCTTTTTTCTGTTACAGATGCAGCCATACGATGTCATCCTAGGCATCGACTGGTTGTTTTCTGTTAGTGTCGTTATCGAATGCTTCCAGAGAAGAGTCGTGTTCTCCGACGTGGATGGGCAGCGCGTATCTTTTGTTGGAGAGAGGATCTATTAGGTAGGAATCCAGCATGTGAAGCCTCTCCTTTCTTTGTTAGGCGGGTTATCAGTGGTTCCAGCTGATACAGAGATGATGGATGTCTCGGAGGTTGTTGGGGAGTTCCTCAATGTTTTTCTTGAGGAGGTTGTGACTCTACCCCCCCCCCCCCCCGACGTGACGTTGAGTTCGGGATAGACTTACAGCCTAGTGCCCATCAGATTTCGATGGCCCCTTATTGGATGGAACCTTCGGAGTTGAGGGAGTTGCGGATTCAGATTGATGATCTAATGGAGAAGGGTTTTGTTCGACCCAGCGTATCGCCATGGGGTGCTCCAGTTTTGTTCGTGAATAAGGAAGATGGTGGTGTCAGGCTATGCATAGACTACCGAAGGTTGAACCAGGTAACGGTCAAGAACCGTTACCCCCTTCCAAGGATAGATGATCTCTTTGACCAACTGAGGGGAGCATGTTGGTTTTCTAAGATTGATCTACGATCTGGATATCATCAGCTGAGGGTAAAGGATAGTGACAACTCGAAGACGGATTTCAGGTGCAGGTGTGGGCACTTCGAGTTTGTAGTGATGTCGTTTGGGGTTACGAATGCACCGGCTGTGTTCATGGGACTTATGAACTTTGTCTTTTGAGAGTTTCTAGACCGGTTTGTCATTGTGTTTATCGATGACATCCTGATCTACTCAAGATCAGAGGAGGAGCACGTTGAGCATCTCAGGGCAGTATTAGAAGTCCTTCAACACCACCAGCTTTACAGGAAATTGTCAAAGTGTAAGTTCTTGACATAATAAGTACACTTCCTTAGGCACGTAGTGTCTCAGCATGGAGTGTCAGTGGAGCCGTCAAAGGTGGAGGTAGTTGTTTCTTGGGTAGCACCCAAGAGCGTGGCAAAAGTTCGTAGTTTTCTGGGGTTAGCAGGTTACTATCGGAGGTTCATTTCAGACTTCTCTCGAGTTGCTGCTCCATTGAAATATTTGACTAGGAAGAACCAAGTCTTCCTATGGAGTGAGCAATACTAGAAGGATTTCGACTACCTGAAGGAGAAGTTGGTCAGTGCTCCCGTACTCAGGTTTCCAGAGGAAGGGTTGTTGTATGAGGTGTTTTGTGATGCTTCTGGCCTTGGTCTAGGGTGCGTGCTGATGCAGAAGAAGGGAGTGATCTGTTATGGGTCTAGGCAGTTATTCCCTCATGAGCGTAACTATGCCACCCATGAACTAGAGCTTGTAGCAGTAGTGTTCGCACTGAAGTTGTGGCGACATTACCTCTTTGGGGAGCGCTTTGTGGTCTTCTCAGATCACAATAGCATGTGTTATATCTTTTCCCAGCGTGACCTGAACCTACGGCAGCGGAGATGGGTCGAGTTTCTCCAAGACTATGACTTTGATATCTCTTACACTGAAGGTAAGGGAAACATTGTGGTTGATGCCTTGAGTAGGAAGTCACATAAGGAAGTGGTTCGGGAATCTGTTGATGCTTAGAAAGCTATGGGAGATTTGGTTGCCTTGCACTTGGATGTAAGTGAAGAAGGTGTTAGAGGCTATTTTTTTCAGATGACGGCACAGTCCTCCTTGCTGCAGTAGGTGGAAGAGTCTCAGTGGGGGACTCTGAGGCGGAAGTGATGCGGGATCGTGTTGATTAGGGGAACGATCCAAAAGGATGTTCAGAGGACAGCCGACATCGGATTATTTTACATGGAAGGTTGTTTGTCTCGGAGACAATGTGTGAGTGAGTTCTCCGTGAGTTCTATAACTCAGACTTAGCGGTACATCTAGGAGTTTCAAAAATGTACCAAGGACTGAGGGAATAGTTTTGGTAGCCCGGGGTGAAACGGTCAGTGGCGGAGTTTGTGGCTAGATTCCTAGTGTGTCATCAAGTGAAGGTTGAACACCGTGTTCCCAGTGGTTTGTTGCATCCTTTAGATGTCCCCGAGTGGAAGTGGGATGACATCTCAATGGACTTTATCACAGGGCTACCCAGAGATCAGGGTGGTTATGATACTATCTAGGTAGTGGTGGATCGACTGACAAAATCATCTCACTTATAAGCAATTAAGGAGTCAGGACTAGTGAGTACCTTAGCACAGAGGTACGTAGATGAGGTTGTGCGGTTTCATGGAGTCCCAAAGTCTATCGTCTCAGATCGGGATACCCAGTTTACCTCACGAGTCTGGAGGGGGTTACAACATGCTTTAGGCACCCAGTTATGCCTTAGCACTGCTTTCCACCCCCATACCGATGGGCAGACAGAGCGGACTATCCGAACGCTGGAGGACATGCTGCGAGCATGCGTTCTAGATTTCGGAGGATCATGGGTACGACACTTGCCTTTAGTAGAGTTTGCCTAAAACAACAGCTTCCACTCTACTATTTTCATGGCACCAATTGAGACTTTGTATGGAAGGCCATTTCGTTCACCCATTTGCTGGGAAGAGGTTGGTGAGACAGATTCTCTTGGGCCAGAGGTAGTGCAGAGCACAACGGAGAAAGTCCAGCTTGTACGTGAGAGGATGAAAGTGGCTCAGGACCGACAAAATTCGTATGATGATCGTCGGAGGAGGCCATTGGAGTTCGAGGTGGGAGATCATGTGTTCTTGAAGGTTTCCCCTCGACAGGGGCAGTGGAGGTTTGGTAAGGGGAGAAATCTCTCACTTAGGTTCATCGGACCTTTTGAGGTGCTGAGGCGAGTCGGTGAGGTGGCATATCAGCTGGCCCTACCACCTCAGTTGGAGAAGGTTCATGACGTCTTCTACGTCTCCCATCTTTGTCAGTACTTACATGAAGACTCTCACGTTATCGACTGAGGAGAGTTAGATATGGGAGATGATACAACCTTTGAGGAACAACCAGTCAGAATCGGGGATCGTAAAGAGAAGGTTCTCCATGGACGAACCATTCTGTTGGTTCGTGTGTTGTGGAGGCATGGAGGCCTCGAGGAGAGAACTTGGGAGCGGGAGACCCAGATGCACGCTCAGTACCCGGAGTTGTTTTGACTTGTGTTTTTCATTGTTCTTCTAAGATTTGTGTTGATGTTATACTATGTACCTTTGATATATGGAATGTTTGGCTTGTCGGTTGTGAGACCTTTTTGTTTCCTTTTTCCCTGGTAATGTGTAACATGTCCGCATGTGTCGGGAAAGGGAAAAACCTGACCCTTAATCGAGACGCATTAATGGGGATGCGATTAAACCCGTGAAGGAGACTCAGTGCCGCCTAAAGCGGATAATATCTCGACATAGCAGAAGGAATTTCCCAAAACCACATGTTCGGGCAGTGTGTTGGTTGTGTGGTGTTGGGGGTAGTATGAGTTGAAAAATCCTAATGTATGAAAGTGGGAAGACCCAATTCTTAATCGAGACGCATTAATGAGGATGCGATTAAACTCGTGCAGGAGAGTCAGTGCAGCCTAAAGCGGATAATATCTCGACATAGGAGAAGGATTTCATAACACATATGATTAGGGTTGTTGGTGGGGTTCCTATTATAACGAGAACCCTAAGAGGTATCTTGTTGGGTTCCTCTGGGATGGTTTTGAATTCTCGGGGACGATAATGTTTTAAGAGGTATCTGATGTAATTTCCCGGACCTCTCTGGCCCATTCCTTTTTCAAAAGAAGGCCACGAACTGTTCTGGAGGTTAAAATGGAATTTTCCCACACTTTCTAGAATTTTTGAAACTACACGCTGTGTAGTTTGAGTACACACCGTGTACCCCCTTGCCAGGTATACCCCGTGTTGAAGGCCGTGTCCTTGCCGTGTGAGATAAATGGGCACACGCCATGTGTATAATACTACACTCCGTGTAGTCTCTCCTCGTGTATGCGTTACCGGGTATTGACCTGTCAACAGCCATGTGCCGTGTTGGAGCCGTGTGAAATAAATAGGTACATGCCGTGTGTCTAGTACTACACGTCGTGTAGTCCTTCCCCGCGTACGCGTTACCAGTCAATGGTCGTGTGACGTGTTTGAGTCGTTTCCTTTCCGTGTACAATAAATGGCTACACACCATGTATCCAGTACTACACGTTGTGCAGTCCCTCCCCGCGTATGCGTTACCCTCAAATCGTGTGTTGACCAGTCAATGGCCGCCGAGCCATGTTGGAAGCCGCGTGGAGACCGTGTGAAATAACCGAGTACACTCCGTGTACCATAAAGTACACGCCGTGTACTTTTTCTTTTCTCGCCTATAAAAGGATGGTTCCCCTCCTCCTTTTCAACTCACCCCTCTCCTCCCTTTTCCTCTGAGCAGAGTTCTCCCAAGAGACTCGAAGGCTCTTTCTTCCATAACTTCTTCGTCTGAGCTCTGATTTACGATCCGTCAGTGGCCATGGGATCGTAACGACGAGGCGTAACTTCCAAGATTGGATACATTGTCTTTCCTTCGGCCTTTACTTTCTGAATTCCACCCGAGGAGGTTTTTTCGGGACCTGAAAGAAGTGACGGATGTCGACGGACGTCTTCTAAGGTTGATCTGGGGGAGCGTTGCAATCGGAACCTATTGAGGTAGAGATCTTACCTTCATATCTCCAAATTTTTCATCATGAGGGTTGGGTGTCCTCTTGTTTACGTGAAACACTTTTGAACCGGTTTAATAAATATAATAAATGTCTTATATAACGGGGATGGGAAGTTTGTGAATGCAGTTACATTATTTATATCATGTGATATTATGTTGTGAATGAGCTTCTGCCTACTAAAAAACATGGTCGTTGGGGGACTTTGCTTACGCAATTAAATATTTCCCTCTTCTTATGGATTTTATTATGAATGGAAACTTTGTGGAATGTGGAAATTGGTTAATCACGTAAAGTTGGCTATTTAAAATCTGGAACCCTTGTGTTATCACACCGGTTAAACAAAATGGAATAATGAACATGTGGGTGTTGGCTTTGTTACTGGTGTATGAAAGGGAGGGGTGAATCTCAGGTTGTTATGAATAGAACAGGAAGTAGGGTTGCGGTAAATAATGTTAAGGGGAGATGATGTGGCACAAACTTTGTTTTGTGGGGTTTTGTGGATCAAGTGGGAAGCGGGGCTGCGATAAATGGTATTAAATAGATAATGATGTACGGTGCAGTTGTGGTTATGGCAGTTGGTAACGGGGCTGCAAAGATGGGTTTGGAATGTGAACGGACTATGGGTTGTGAATAATAAATAAAAAGTGGAAGAGTTAATGAATGGTGGGTCATGGTAATGGAATGGGATTAATAATCAATGGGTTGGATGGCTGATAAGAAGGGACTTGGTTGTGTTGCTTGTGTTTTCCTAACTTGATTAGTGGATGGTAGGGATATGTTTAACGAACGATTGATGTGGTTGGTTGTGGATAGTTTCCCAGTAGTTAAGGAACTAAATAAACTAATTCTGCTGAAACGTGAAAGCCTAAATGGGGTTGGGGTTGTTTGTTGTATGCATGCTTCGTAGTAGCAGTGCTGAGGCACGTGCTCGGTTTCTCTGTTTAGAAGCCATAGGTTGGGCTGTTTTTTTGGTAAACATATATATATCTATATCTTTTGTGTTTTATCGCACCCCACCCATGTTGAGCACTTAGTGCCGAACACTCCCATTTCATGGGAGAGGGTGTTTTTCCCTTAGTTACTAGCTCTTTCCTGCTCATTCTCCCCTAGGCTGTGATGGCTTGAGGCAACCTTACACCTAAGACTCTTCGGGTAGGTTTCGATTGGGGTGGTTTTAGCCCAAGACTCTTCGGATGAGGCCCATGTGTGTGCGGGCGGGATACGTGGTTGTGAGGCCTAGGTGTGTGCGGGCGGGATACGTGGTTGTGAGGCCCAGGTGTGTGCAGGCGGGATACGTGGTTGTGAGGCCCAAGTGTGTGCGGGCGGGATGTGTGGTTTGTGAGGCCCAGGTGTGTGCGGGCGGGGAGAGTGTGGCAGCGTCAGGACGTTCGCCCTTAGGAAGAGCAGCTAACTACCAGAAAATGGTGTGGGGTACCCAATACTCTTGTTTCTTATATACTACTACCTGTTGTGATTGTGTTTTGGTGAGTGTGGCTGGTGAGGTTGGGTGGATAGAATTCCTTGCTAGGTTTCTTCTGTTGTTCTCACGGGACATTAGGATGTCTCCCCACTTGTGAAAGAGATATTTAGGTTTCCCTACTAAGTATACTTGTATTCTCACCCTACGTTTACTTTCAGGTTTCCAGGAGGACTACCAGGGCCTTGCGGGACCCTACTAATCGGACAGTTGGAGTTTTTGCTGTTTCTGTACACTTGTTTCTTTTGGTATTGTACTTTGAGCTTTCTTGTACTTGCACCTTGTTATAAAATTGTTTAAACATGCATGTGGTCTTGGTTTGGGTTTATTTCTATACACTTGTTCTTTTCCTTTTTGGTGGTTTACTCGTCCTATTTCTCGATCTTAAAATAATAAAAAGGGTAATGCCTCCCATATTTGTGAAAACTCATACCCTTGGTGCTAGTCACCAACCCGGGGCCTACTGGAGGTGGGAATCGGGGGGTCATTATCTCCCTTTCACCATTTCCAGCTCAGGAGGGGCATCTTTGGTGGGAGGGGGTCGTGACATTATCTTTTAGATTTAACCCTTAGTTAAATAGTTTAACTTTTACCATGTCTTCTTGTATTGTTGTAATACATGGTTAATATAGTTACTATAAGTTTAAAAATGAACCTAAAGTAGAAAATTTATGAAATTTTAACACTATCCAATTTATTTGGCAGAACCTTATATTTTTATGACTTTTATATTATTTAATAAAATAGTATTTATTTTAAAATGTCATTTATGTCAATTTTATTACTATTTAATACATGATTTTTGTAAAAGTCATAAAAACTTGATTCATTTGAAAATATATATATTGAATCAATCCTAACATGTCAAGTTCTCCTAAAAAATTATTTTATGTCATAAAAAGTTTCAAATTCTATTTATTTTAATATTTATAATATCATTTGTTTTAATCATTCATTAATAAGGTAATTACTGCATCATCATTGTGTAGTAAATAAATTTAAATATTTAATGTATAAAAATTATAAATAAAATACCATGATGTAGTGAATATTTTTAGATTTCTAATGAATATTTATAGTTGAATTTATATTATGTATAACCCTATATTAAAAATGATTTATTTATTACTATTTGAATTTAACACTTTTAACTCTTCTTTAAATAAAATATAATAAATTATATAATATAACCCAAGTGAATCAAAAAGGATCATATTTTTTTCATAGGGTAGATTTTTTTCAAAAAACACTTATCCAATAGAATTAGGACATGTTTTGAGGAAATTTTATATTATTATAATATTATTTTTACCTTTAATTACCCTATTTACTTTTTACTGTGGTAAATAAAATTCAAAAGTTAATATTCACCAAAAATTACTTTCATCATATTGAACCACATTTTACTTAATTATGTAAACTGTGTCTCTCTATTTTTTAAATTCAATTCACATAAGCGGTAAAATTACGTTTTATGAAAATTTGCAAATGTGCCTATAAGGTTGGTAAAAGACATTAAATAGTTCAATAAAATTTTATATATCTAATATTAATATAAAATGACTCCAATGAATTAAATTGGACTAATATAGGTATTATGTATATTTTTAATTTAAAATAAATTTAAATAAGAATATTAATTATGTAAATAAAAAGTCGGTTTTAAACAATGACGCAGTGTTTTCACTATTCATCAAAAAATGAAAGTTTTCAGAAAAATACCAAAAATTCACCCTAATATAATTTTGATATTCCAGATTCAAAAATTATTTATATTTTACCAAATTTAAAACATATAAGTTTCATTAATTAATACAAAATTAAATCTCGTTGTCAAAACTAGAAATTGAGTTTTTAAGAAGTAAAAACTATCAAAAGATTGACATGTGTTTATATCCAATTTAATTGTGAAATAACTTAAAATAACATAAATTTTATTAAATGATAAAAAAATAATCTAACTATAGTTTAAAACCACTCAAATTTATAATTTAACACTATAAATTATTTCAATTAAAAAATTAGTTTTCAATTAAAATTTAGTATTTTTTACTATTCATCAAAATATGAAAGCTATCAAAAAAGTACCAAAAATTTATCCAAACTAAATTTTTATGTTTCTATTATAAAGAAGAATTTAATTTCATTAAATTTAATATATAAAAGTGTCAAATATTGTATTTAAAAAGGGTTTCCCATTAAAAGGTGGAAAACTGTATTTTTGAAAAATACTTCTTTTATATGAAAAAATGAATCTGTCCTTATATTATGTCTAAAAACACAAAAAGATAAATGTTAAAATTATATAGTATATATATAAAATTCAAATTTTGGTTAATACTATTCATAACCTCTTTAAACTGCTAGTTTGATAGGTTGTGATGCGTTTGAACTCGGTGTTGCATGTAGCCCAAGCTATTGAATTACTTTAAAGAGATAAAATACTATGAAATCTTGGGGTGTTAAAAAGATAATCCAAAGGTTCCCATATTTGGAATGGCCTACCCAGTTTGATGATTGAGGTATTGAAAAGCACCGCTTTACAAGTAATCTTTCACTTATTATTTTAATTGGATTTTAATCTCACCATATTATCTCATATTATTACCTTTTTTATGCATTGTTCTATTAATTTAGTTTAGAATCCTATTCTCTACCAAATCAATATATTCAAACCATATTGATGTTTAATTCTTTACATGACCCACATGTTTGTGTTTCTCACTCAAAATTAGAATTCAAGTGTATTCATATATATCTAAATTCATCATATTCATAAGGTATATGAACACTTCATGTAAAGGTTTAGAATTATATGAAATTGAAAATATTAAAATGATTAATATTAGAGAAATAGATAACCAACCACAATGACTTTCCTAGAGAAGGCATAGGCCTCCAAGTAATTTGGTAGTCCAACCCCAATTCCCACTACCCATTGATACTTTATCAATAGAGAATCCAATTCATCATAACTCTAACACTTAATATGTAAAAACTATATTCAAAAACTAAATTCAAGCTAATAACATCAATTATAAATTGAGGTTAGGTAGATCAAAAACTAAATTCATTATAGAGTTACTCCTAACATGAAAATGCAAGGTTTTATCTTATAAGTAGTTAATGATTTTAAAACAAAGAATACATCATTCATCATATAAAAAATTTAGAACTATTAATAATACAGGAAATAACTTTTAAATAAATGAAAAATTCAGATATTTAAACATGAGATAAACATTTATGAACAATTAATAAATAAATAAATAATTATCAACCATTTTATAAATTTTTAGCTTTAACATTATGGATATTCCATAATTTTGAATATAAATGTTTTATATTCATTCCAATATGAACTCTTTCGTATTAATCATTATATAGAATTTCAATTTTTAAATATATGATATTATATGAATTATAAAAAATTTACAATTCAATTTCTATTATGTAATCATTTAATATAATCTAAATATCATGTACTTATTCATTATTTAAATCTTTATCATATCAATAATCAAAACGCTTTTGATGTGGATTAAATAAAATCCAAATAAGGACCCATTTAATAATTTAAATATAAAAAATTTATGTTTTTGCCTTATTTTAAAATTTATAACCCTTTATAAATTATTTATTATGATTTTTAAATAAATACTTTTAATTTTATATTATAATACATGCCATATAATTTGTAAAAATTATTTTAAATGTCAAAATTTAATATTTGGGAAAAATAAAAGTTTTATAAACATTTTATTAATTAATTATAAACCATTTATAATTAAATAATTAATTTATAAACCCTTTATAAATTAAATATTCCCAAAATCCCTTTAATAATGATTTATGGGAATTTTACAAACCATTAAAACCATTTAATAATTTAAAAACAATTTTTAAAATCTTATCTATTTAACCTTATGAAAAAATTCTTTTCTGAGTAAAGGTAAGGCCTTCTACCCTTAATCAGACCATCTAGAAGCCCTTGTATAAAGGTAAGTCACTACTTACCTTTACACAACTTAAGTATAAAATGGTGTATGAAGGTAATATAAATATTACCTTTATGAGGATCATTCTACGTAACGGTACAAATGATATTATCTTTAAGTGAACATTTCACATAAGTGTAGGTCTCAATTTACATTTACATGGCATTGTGGAATATCTATGTAAGGGTATTACCTTCACAAAAATAATTTTCATAAACATAAAAAAAATATTACTCTTACACAGACCTTATGTGTAAGGGTATAATTGTTATGAAAACTTCATCACATGAGGGTTAACGGTCTAATTATCTTTACATAACTCTTTTAAAAATACAACTACCTTTATGTAGTCATTATTTTTTCATAAGGGTAACGTATTGGTTACCTTTAAACATTATAGATGATTAAGGTTAAGGGGTTTTTTACATTTACATAGCCAAGCTAGGTAAGGGTAAACCTTTTTAAGAAATAGAATATCTAGAAACGCGATATTGTTTTATTTTTTTTGTTATTCTTCATTTCAAACATGATCTCATAAATTTAAATCATGATTTCCCTCTAATACCATATTTAGGTTTCATAAAAATCTAATATTACTTATTAGACATAGAGGAAGAAATTATAAACCAAATATAAGGATCTCACATGAATGATATATGAAACCTATGTAAAATAATGAAATGAAGTATATTGTAAGACTTGTGTATTGTACACCGAAGATTCACTACAACCTTTTGTATCTTCATCTGGTGAGTTTTATAAAGATTTATAAGTTGGAAAAAAATATCATCTCAATTATGTAGGTATCCACAAGTTGATAGAATCATCTGACATTTGGATGAGATTTATTCTACCTCCACGGCATGATAGTGTCTCAAACATAAAGGAAAATAATAAAGAGAGTATTTGAGTACCAAGGAGTTTCATTAAAGCAAATTATAATAATTCCACAACACTATCATCGCATAACAGTGTTAAATGATCCATAAGGAAAATCCTTCAGTTGTTACATTTAATCATGTATTCACAATGCATTGGTGAATTTTTTGGCCAATAAATACATATTACTACAGATATTCCCTTTATTAGTGCACAAAAAATGATTTTAACAGCGCCAAAAAAGTGTTGTTATCCTCAGTGTTATTAAATGGGGGTCCCCTTTATCAGCACTAAAAAAATAATTGATAATGACTCAACCTACTATAGGTTGTTATTTGTATAACAACACACTGTAGAAACACATACCTATAACCTGTATGAAAAATATATAATTTAATTGAAATAAATTTTACAACATGAATAAAAAACACTACTATATACATTTCAAACAATGTTTTCTATTATTACATTTACAATTATTATCCACTCACATTTAAAACATTAATGTTTCATCATATTTGGAACCCGTGATCCTCTCTCAAAAAGATCTACCTGTGGTATCAATTGCTGAACAAATCACCTCAACCCAAGAAAAATAATCCACCTATATAATAAAACAAATCTTATGTTAGTAATACTATATAAAAATAAATGAAACATTAATATGAAAGAATACATTAATAAAATGTCAATTTTTAATAAAAATATACAATTTGAGTTATACCGGTCACACCGTGCATCGTATTGAGGTTTGGTTGATTCTTACACATCACAACTAAGTTATAGATCATTTTCCTAAACTATCAAAACAATATGAATGTGTTAGCTCGGTTTAAGTATTTTAGTAGTATTTTTTACAAAAATTAATGTCAATTTTAAATAAAAAGACACACTTAGAGTCATAGATCTCACATCATGCATCAAATTTAGGTTCCACTGATTCTTACACAACTCAAGTGACTTATGGATCATTTTCCTAAAGTATCAAAACAATCCTAATTTTTTTCTTTGTTTTGATTAAGTCGCTTGTCATTTTTACTAAAATGACATTTCAAACTGAAAATATGCACTTCGAGTCATATCGATCACATCATGTGTTAGTTTTACATGATACTAATTTAGTCATGTCACAAATGACTTATCAATAATTTTCCTAAATTATCAAGACAATCCAAGCATGTTTGATTGGTTGTTAGTGAGTGACACTTTTTAAAATAAAATGTCAATTTTAAACTGGTAACAGACATTTTGAGTCAAAATATGAACATCATTTATCATATTGATGTGAATCTTATTCCTATACATCAAAAATGAATTATGGATTATTTTCCTAAAGTATCAAAACAATCCAAATGTGTGTTCTCATTTTTGAGTATGTCACTTGTATTTTTTAGTAAAATGTCATTTCAAACTAGAAAATTGCAGTTTGAGTAATAATGGTCGCATCCTATGTCATTTTGATATGAGACTAATTATTAAACATTAAAAATGAATTATGGATCTCTTTCTTAAATTATCAAGACAATCAGATCATGTTTTCTTGGTTTTTAATGCATGACATTAATTTTGAACTAAAATGCCAATTTTAAATAGATAGCATACACTTTGAGTCATATCAATCACAATGTGCATCGGATTAAGGTTGAGTTGATTCCTATAGGTAAAAAATTACTCATGAATTATTTTCCTAAATTATAAAAAACAATCTAAATACATTTTGTCAATTTTCAGTATGTCACTTTTTCTTTTTACTAAAATCGATGTCAATTTAAAAAAAAAAGTCACACTTGGAGTCATATCAATAACACTGTGCATTGGATTATGGTGATATTGATTCTTACACATCAAAAATGACTTATGGATCATTTTCCTAAATTATTAAAATAATCTGAATATGTTTTCTCGGTTTTCAATATGTCACTTGTTCTTTTTACTAAAATTAATGTCAATTTTAAATAAAAAGAGACACCTTGAGTTATACTGGTCACACCATGTATCATATTGAGATTCGGTTGATTTATTCACATAAAAAATGACATATGGATCTTTTTTCCTAAATTTTAAAAATGATATAAATGTGTTTTATTCATTTTCAATATGTCACTTGTTCTTTTTTCTAAAATTAATGTCAATTTTAAATAAATAGACACACTTGGAATTATACCAGTCACACCATGCATCGGATTGAGTTGAGGATAATTCCTACACATCAAAAATGACTTATGGGTCATTTTCTTAAAGTATAAAAACAATCTGAATGTGTTTATTAGTTTTGATTATGTCACTTTTATTTCTTTTAAATGTCATTTGAAACTAGAAATATGCATTTTGAGTCATACCAGTCACATCATGTGTTGGTTTGACATGAGACTAATTCATAAATTTCACAAATGACTTATGAATTGTTTTCCTAAATTATAAATATAATCTAAACATGTTTTATTAGTTTTCAATGAGTTAAAAATTTTGAACTAAAATGTCAATTTTAAACTGATAACGGACACTTTGAGTCATACCAGGAACATCATGTATCATATTGAGGTGAGGCTAATTCTGACACATCAAAAATAACTTATGGATAATTTTACTAAAGTATTTAAATAATATGAATGATTTTTCTTGGTTTTGAGTATGTTAGTTGTCTTTTTTACTAAAAATAATGTCAATTTTAAATAAAAAGACACACTTTGAGTCATACTGGTCACATCGTGCATCAAATTGTGGATAAGATGATTCTTACACATCTCAAATGACTTATTGATCATTTTACTAAAGTATAAAAACAATAAAAATATTTTTTATTATTTTTGAGTATGTATCTTTTATTTTTCACTAAAATGTCATTTTAAACTAGAAACACACACTTTGAGTTATATTAGTCACGTATTTTTTCAGTTTGACGTGATACCAATTCCTACATGTAAAAAATGACTTATAAATAATTTTCCTTAATTATCAAGATAATCCAAGTTTGTTTTCTCAGTTTTTAGTGAGTGTAAATTTTTAAACTAAAATGTCAATTTTAAAACTGATAATGGGCACTTTGAGTCATACCAGGTACATCATGTGTTGGGTTGAGGTGTGGCTGATTCCTATACATTAAAAATAACTTATGAATCATTTTATTAGAGTATCAAAACAATCCTAATGCATTTTCTTGGTTTTGAGTATGTTAGTTGTCTTTTTTACTAAAATCAATGTCAACTTTAAATAAAAAGATGCACTTGGATTCATACCACTCACATCGTGAATCGGATTTAGGTACAGATGAGTACTACACATTTAAAACGACTTATGAATTATGTTAGGGGAAAATACCTCAATGTGTCCACTCAGTATGTTTTGGGTGTGATTGTTTTTGTTGAAAAATCTATATTACCACAAATGAGTATGGTTGGTGTTTTCTGAAGATAGGTTTTTAAGGTGGTGTAGTTTCCTAGTGTTTTCCCAATTTTTTGGCCTCAAAATTGGTAATTTGTGTTTGTTAATGTAAGTTTTTTTTCATAGGACTGGATGGTTTGAATAACGGAGAATGAAATCAACAATTTAATAGAAATTAAGAGCCTGGTAAATGGATTATGTACCATGTTTGGGAAGGGTACGCTGCCGCATACTAGCCAGTGGGAACGGTATGTGGGCGTAGTTCGTGAAACCAGAAACAATCTATGGAGATGGTTTGCAGTTAAGGGAATGCAGTGTGTGAAAGGTGTGCTAGTTTTCAGGAAGGTAGAAGAGAATGTCGCTTCATAGAAGCAAAGATAGTACGCGGATCGCTGTGGAAAAATGGTACGTAGAATGGGTGTGGTTCATGGTAGGAGGATCGGTATGCAGTGGATGTTGTACTAAATCGAAGATTTGGTAAATCATGGATTACCAGATTTTGTGGATATCTTTACCTATATAAGGAGAGATAGTCCCACTGATTAAATTTGAGAGAATATCATTAGAGAAAAACTCAGGGAATTAGGTAATGTACAAAGGATGTTCGCGAGGGATAATTCCTAAAAGTTTTAAGTGGTTCATGTAGAAGAAATTCAGATGAAGGTTTTTGTGGGAAATTGTATCCCGCAAAGAACATGGTACACGGAGGAGGAATTTCAGTATGTGGATAAGTAAGTCCAATATATGGAAGAGAAACAGTCTGCATAAGCAAAGGTGGTCTGCAAATAGAGAATAGTTCATAGATAGATGATGATTTGTAGAGGAGGTTTATGGAGTCAGTACACGATAACGAAGGCAGAGGCAATCCACATATGAAGGGCGGTTCGCAGAAGCAGAAGTAGTACACGGAGGAGGTGATCTACATACCATACCCGGTACATAGTATGCGGAGGAACAAGGTGGTTCGTGATTTTCATAAGGAATCTTGAAAAGGATTCAAATCAGTTTTTGAAAGTGTTTTCAGGTACCTATAAGTACCCAAGAAGGTGGATTTCATCTATGGGTGAAAAAGGAAATTCAACAAAGCATCTACCTAAAGTTGAGGATGTAGGAATTCATGAAAATGAAGGTACCTACACATCCATAAACTATGTTTGACCTATAATTCTTTAAACTATGATTGGATTTCTTTCTATGATCAGTGAGTGAAGGAAGATGAAGACAGTGACCTTTTCCACCGGTAGTGATCCAGAGAAAGAGGCATAGGGAGTGACCCTTGGGAATAAAGTGAGTAGATCTTAAATCTTATAAAGGCAGTGATTCTGGGCATAGAATATCAAGATCGAACATTTTATTCATTATTTGAAGTGATAATTTTTGAATTTAGTACATTTTCACTTCGTCATTGTATGCTCCTTAGACATAGCCTAGTAAGGGTGAACCAAGTAAAAATCGCTATGTCATGTGAATGATTTCATATATGTTCATATATTTCTACGGTAGGAAGAAAAATTTAGTTTTTTTAACAATAAAACAAGATTTTAATGGGAATAAGTTTTAATCTATCATACCCTAATACCCTGATTCACCCCCCCCCCCAGGGTATTCAACCTTTTGGACCTAACAATTAGTATCAGAGGGAAAGATTGAAAGACAATGATTCTCTCTTAGAAGAAGAAATGGAGGTGTTTAATCATAAAGGAATTCTAGTCTTTTATGGAAATAATTTTCAACTATGGAAAAATAAAATACAGCACTACTTTCGATCAGTTGTAATGGATGTCTTCATAGCAGTTATACATGGAATATCAGCTAACATCAATAGTGGTGCTTTATCAGAAGGTGAAAGAAGGGAATTGGATACTGATGCTAAAGGGATCAATACTTTAGCGGGGCCTATCAAATGAAATTTATAAAAGGATTATGTCCTGTAAAACATCACATCCTATGTGGGAAAATTTTTGAACATTTATGAGAGCGACACAAAAGTTTGAGAATCAAAGATACAGGTTTGGTGGAACAAATATAAGGATCTCATAATAAACCCAAATGAGACTATTGATGCATTCTTTTACAGGGTAAATGTTATTATGGAGGATATGAAGGGTATTAAAGAAGTCATTGAAGACATAAATATTGTGAAACATATCTTGAGGAAAATTCCACCGCGGTTCAATCCGAAGGTTTCAGTGTTGGAAGACAAAGACCCAAAAGAGCTGACACTTTATAACCTACATAGTACCCTTGTAGCATATGAAATGAGAAACGATGATAATGATGCAATGGAAAAGGTGATGTCCAAATAATTGGCATTCAAATCCATGAAGAATATCTATATTGAAGATAGTCTGTAGCAGGATAATTTGGATAAATGCATGTCATTTATCTCCTCTAATTTACAAAGTGGGGAAGGGGGGTTTAAAGGTAAACTTCCATTTGCATTCTTTCAATGTGAAAAGATAGGTCATTTTTCAGTAAAATTTCCTAATAAGTTTGATGATGAAAATGAAGACAATGATTAAATTCCCCAAAAGAAGTATTCATCAAATGAGAAAGGTAGGAGAAGTACTAAGAGAAAGTTTTTAAAAAAGAAGAATCTACTTTCCAAAGAAGATGAAAGTTTGTAAGAATCTAAGGAAGAAGAGTTGGAGGACTGCAAGGATCATAAAGTAGATTCCTTGGTGGTAGTTGTCGGAAATTATTCCACAATAGTATAAAGTGACAATGAAGAATGAGAATTTTAAGGAAGAGTAGATCTTTAGGCTAAATTAGAAGCTTCCCTTGAAGAGGTTGATATTTTGAGATCCAAAACAAAGAACGATAACAAAGTTCTTCATGATTCCAAAATCTATATGTAGTAGTAGGAAGAAGAGAATTCTGAGCTAAATATAGAAATTGAAAATTTGAGGTCTTCAATTCCAGAAATCTCAGAAAATGTGATTGAGTACAAACGCAAAATTAAATAATAGAAAATAGAAATTGATAGTTTAACTGAAACTGGAAAATATCAAATCAAACATATCGAAGAACTAAAAGAAGAATTCATCAGTCTACGATGAACAATTAAATATTAGGAGAAATTGTTAACTATAATTTTGAAATTAGGAAATAAGATCATAGAGTCAACAGAAAAGATGATATTTAAGCATAGTGGTCTGGTAGGAACAGAACCAATGATCATCTATGAATGATAAGGATGGTATGGGACTTGATCTAAAATAGAAAGAAGTTATGGTTCAAGTGATACCATAAGCATCCTCTCTAAGATTGAAGCTTGATTTGGGTATGAATTAGAATCAGAATATTCATAGAAACCAAGGCAAAAATAGTGGAGCCTCATTGCCACACAAGAATATTTCTCACATAATATGCTATTGTTGTGGTAATATGGGACACTTTCAAAATGTATGTTCTATATAAAATAGGTACCAAAGGGAACAAGACCAATAGATGTGGTTTTACAGAGCTCAAAATTCTAGGTCACCATTTGATAGTATTTTTTTCAAGTATAAAGGACTCAGACATATGGAAAGATATTGAAAATTAATAATGAAAAGGAATGTGCTGAGGGAGACTGAATTTTTTCATAAAAAGCAGTCAAATGTATCATCAAGAGAGATAAAAATTAAAAATTTATTTGCAACTTTGTAAGTTGAAGCTAGTCCTTAATATACTGAGGAAGATCAAGATTATCATTTCATGTCAGGTATGAAGTCAAAGACTTGGTTTAAGAAGAAAAGGTTCGAGTAGGTAGTGGTTGTAGAAATTGTGTTCAAGACATCAGATCGCACTGGGATATAGATCATTGACAATGGATGCACTTCCCATATGATAGGAAATAAGGATCTGCTAATCGGAATCTGGTACGATAAAGAAGGTACTATAATATTTAGTAATTATGAGGGATTGAAAATTATTGGTTTGGGAAAAGCTATGTTTGGAGGAAAAGAAATGAGATGAGCAGATGTATTGGTTGTTGAGGGAATTAGTCACAACTTACTTAGTGTCATTCAATTGTGTAACTCGGGGCATGCCATAAGTTTTTCCAAGAAATTATGCATCATCAAGGAAAAGTATAGTGTTTTTGTGTTGTAAGGAAAGTGTAAAAAAGGGAATATCTACCTCATGATTAGAGAAAAAGAGATGTGCTTTCTGTCCAATGATGAATAAAACAAGTTATAGCATAAGCGTCTTAGTCTTATAAGTCGAGCGTCCTTGGAAGATTTAGTGAAATTTGATGCTACTCAAAATATCTCTAGATTATCATGTGATATTACACATGCGTTTGATGCCTACCAACAAAGGAAGATCATTCTAAAGACATATAATCCAAAGGAGAAAAAGTCAACAAGATTTCTTGAGTTGGTGCATAATGATGTGTGTGGACCAATTTTTTCAAGGTATATTGATGGGAGGAGATATTATGTTCTCTTAATTGATGAATATACCATAATGTCATGGGTTTCAATAATCACCCACAAATCTTAAGTGTTTAGTGGCATTAAAAGATATCGACAGGAATATGAAAAGATGCTTGGTCAAAAAATCTGGAAGATTCAAACAGATAATGGAACTGAGTTCACAAATAGCCAAGTGGAGGATTATCTTGAAAAACATGGGATAATCCATCAAGTTTCAGTTGTAAGAACTCCACAGTAAAATGGATTAGTTGAGAGAAGAAATCATATTGTCAACAATATGGCCAGAACAATGCTCATTGAGAAAGACCTTCCAGAGAAATTTTGGAAAGAAGCAGTGATGACAACGGTCTACACTTCAAATAAAGTTTTAATTTGTCTGAAAGAAGAGAATACTCTATACGATTTATGTTGTTTAAATAATCCCTCATTGAATTACTTTTGAATCTTCAAAATTAATGTTTCATTCTCAATAATAAGAAACACAGGAAGTTTGAATCCTATAAGGATGAAGGGATATTTATTGGCTTCTTAAAGAAAAGAAAAGCATATTAATGCTTCAATAAGCGGCTAAGAAATATTACTGAAAGTCATGATGTGACTGTAGTATAGAATGAATAGAATATTCAGAAAATACATGATTAGACTCAGGAGGATAGTGATGAAGATATGAGAAGATCAGAAGATGCTCCGGCTTCATAGGATGATTCAGAAGAAGACTCAGATGATAAGAATAAATCAGAGTCTACCCAAAGACCAATGAGAAGAGCTAAAATTGACAAGCAGAACATAATTGGTGATTAGATGGCACCAATTCAGACAAGGAGGATAAAGTCTCTACAGCAAGCATCATACTTATCACAAGTGGAGCCTAAATTCTTTTATGAAGCAGTTGTAGATGAAAACTGGGTTCAGGAAATAAATGAATAGCTTGGCCAAATTGAGAAGAATCAGATATGGAAAATTGTTTCGAGACCAACAAACAAGAATTTCATTAGTAAAAAATGGGTCTTTCTCAATAAAATGGATGAAGATGGTGTTTTCATTCAAAAAAAAGCACGACTGGTGTGCAAAGGGTACTCCTAGATAGAGGGTATTGATGTTGATGAGACATTTTCACCTATTTCAAGACTAGAGACAATCATATTATTCTTGGCCATATCAGTGCAAAGAAAGTTTAAGTTTTTCTAGATGGATATCAAGTCAACATTTCTAAATGGATTTCTATAAGAATAATTTTACATTGAGCAACCAAATGGTTTTATTATCCATGAAGATGAGAACTGGGTTTATCGGCTGAAGAAGGATTTATATGGTTTGAAGCAAGCACCAAGAGCATGGTATTAAAGGCTTGATCAATTTATAAAGAAGCTCGGTTTTTAGCATCATGAAGTAGATTACAATTTTTATTTCAATAATGGTAGCAGTTAAAGGATGATGGTGTTGGTTTATGTCAATGATATAATCTTTGGTGGATCAGATAAAGCACAATGCAGACAGTTTTCTGAATTCATAAAAAGCAAGTACGAAATGTCGATGATTGGTGAGGTAACATTTTTCTTTGTCTTACAGGTGATGTAAGAAAGGAATGGAACTTTTATTTCTCAATCTACATATTCCAAGGAGGTTTTGAGAAGGTTTAAAATGGATAGTTCCAAAGAGATGAAGACTTTGGTTGCTCCCCAATTGAAACTGTCACAGGATAATGAAGTTAAGGTAGTTAATATCACAGAATACAAGAAAATCATTGGAAGCCTATTGTATCTAACAGTGATAAGGCCTGATATTGTATTTTCCACATGCCAAGCATCGAGATATCAAAGAAATCCCAAGGATGTCCACATGATTGTAGTGAAAATAATAATCCAGTATATCAAGGGCATAGTGGATTTTGGTTTAATGTATAATGACAAATCTCAGTAAGAATTATTGGGATATACAGATGAAGATTGGGTCGGATTAGCAGATGATAGGAAATCAAAGTCAGGAGGTGCCTCTTATATTGGAGGATTGTGTATTTCTTGGTTAAGCAAGAAATAAGACTACATTTCATTGAGCATTGTAGAATTTGAATATATTGCATCTACTCAAGCTTGCACATAGCTATTGTTGATTAAGAAACAACTTGAGGATATGGGGGTTGTAGTGAAATCTCCTATTGAAATTTATTGTGATAATTCAAGTGCTATAAATCTTAGAAAAAATCCATTTCATCACTCAAGGACAAAGCACATTGAAATCAGGTATCATTTTATCACGGAGAATGTGGAACAAGGGATTTTGAAGTTGGTATATGTGCTAATAGAATAATAATTTATAGATATTCTTATAAATGCCTTACCCAAATAAGCATTTGAAAGGCATTAAATGGCTCTAGGAGTCCAATCGAATCCCTACACTTGAACAAGTGTGGTTGTGGGACCCCCCCCCCCCAAGGTATAGTAGTATCTCCCTAATGTATTGATATGTGTTCTTTACCTTGTTGTAAATAACCTTGAAGTTCCATTCAGGTTCGTTGAAAAAGTGGGAGAAAGTGTGACTATTCTAGGGGAAGGAAAGAAATGGGGAGAAGCTGTTAAGTGGAGCAATGAGATAGGGGGAGTTGAAGTTGAACTAAATCTATTTTTAGGATCTATAATATAGAGGGAGAATTTAAATTTGATGATGCTATAAGTGATCGATCAAATATTACATATCACGATAGTTGAGGTCCGTGATGAAAGTATATGTGCTTATAAGAGCTGGTGTCAAGAATGAAGTGATTCATTGATGAACTTCTCATTATACTCTTGTTTCTCATGATGATTATAGCTCATGTGGGCTTAGAGTGTGTGTTGATTAAATCTATTATCACTATATTAATCTCATGAAGTAAATGTTGATTGAAGAAAGACAGAGCATTAACAAAGTAACAAAATGAAACAAACTATTATGAGAAGAGTTGTCAACAACCCCAAAGGGGGGTATTGTTGGGTAAAAATCCATCAATGTTTCCTATAGGTATGTTTTGGGTGTGATTGTGTTTTTTGAAAAAATCAGATTACCGTGAATGAGTATAGTTGGTGTTTTCCAAAGACAGGTTTTTAAGGTGGCACAGTTTCCCAGTGTTTGCCAAATTTTTGGGCCTCAAAATTGGGAATTTGTGTTTGGAAATACAATTTTTTCTTCATAGGACTGGGTGGTATGAAGATAGGTGAATGAAATCGAAAATGTAATAGAAATGTGGATCCTGATAAATGGATGGCGTAACATGTCCAGGAAGGGTACGCGACCACATACCATACAGCGGGAATGGTACACGGGAGCAGTTCGTGAAACTGGAAATGAATCGTAGGGATGGTTTGTAACGAACGGAGTGAGGTGTGCGGAAGGAATTCTAGTTTGTAGGAAGGAAGAAGATAATGGTGCCACATAGAAGAAAAGAAAATACATGGACTGCTATGGAAAAATGGTTTTCGGAATGGGTGTGGTTCGCTGTAGGAGGATCGGTATGCAGTAGAGGTTGTACTGAATCGAAGATTTGGTAAATCTTGGATTAAAGGATTTTGAGAATATATTTACTTATATAAGTAGAGTTAATACCACTAATTAAAGGTGATATAATATCATTATATAACAAATCTTTTCTCTAGGAATTCGGTAAATTTTGAAGGAAGTTCGCGAGGGAGAATTCCACAAAGGCTGAAGTGGTTCGTATGGAAGAAATTCCACAGAAGGTTTTTGTGGGGAATTGTATCCCACAAAGAATGTGGTACATGGAGTAGGAAGTTCAGTATGTGGATAAGGAAGTTTGGTATGTGGAGGAGAGATGGTATATAAAAGAAAAGGTAGTCCGTGAACAGAGAATGGTTCGCGGACAGAGGGTGATTCACAGAGGAGGTTCACAGAGTCGGTACGCAAAGGCAGTACGTGGTAGCGAAGGTGGAGGCAGTCCACAAAAAAAGGGAGGTTCGTAGAAGCGGAATTAGTATACAGAGGAGGTGATTCACGTACCATACCTAGTATACAGTATGTGGATGAACAATGTGATTCATGATTTGCATAAGGAAGCTTGTAAAATCTTCAAATCAGTTTTCAAAGGTGTTTTCTGATAACTAGCAGTACCCGAGAAGGTGGATTTCATCTATGGGTGAAAAAGGAACTTCAACAGAGCATCTACCTAAATTTGAGGATACAGGAATTCATGAAAATTAAGGGACCTACATGTCCATAAACTGTGTTTGACCTATAAGTCTTTAAACTGTGAGTGGATTCCTTTCCAAGAGAAGTGAGCGAAGGAAGAGGAAGACGGTGACCCTTTCTACTGGTAGTGAGCCAGATAAAGAGGCATAGAGAGTGACCCTTGGGAATTTAGTGACAAAATCCTAAATCTTGTGAAGGCAGTGAGCCTGGGCATAGAAGATCTAGCCCGAACATTTTACTCATTATTGGCAGTAAGCCTTAGTGAATTTGGTACATCAACACATCGTCGTTGTATGCTCCTTGGAAATATCCCAGTAAGGGTTAACCAAGTAAAAATCATTTTGTCTTATGTATGATTTCATATATTTTCATATATTACTATGAGAGGAATAGAGAATTGAGTTTTGTTTAACAACGAAACAAGATCTGAAGGGGCAGAATTTTTAATCTGTAAAACCCTGATTCACCCCCCCCCCCATCAAGGTATTTGACCTTGTGGACCTAACAAATTATTTTCCTAAATTATCAAAATAATTAGAATGTGTTTTATTGGTTTTGAGTATGTCACTTGTATTTTTTACTAAAACGTCATTTTAAACTGGAAACACATTCTTTGATTTATACTGGTGAAATCATGTGTCGATTTGATGTGAAACTTATTCCAACACATAAAAAATAACTTATTAATTGATTTCCTAAATCATCAAGACAATCTGAGCACATTTTCTTGGTTCTTAGTGAGTGACACTTTTTAAACTAAAATGCCAATTTTAAAATGACAATAGACACTTTGAGTCATACTGAGCACATCATGCATCAAATTGAGGTGAGGATAATTCCTAAATTTAAAAAATGACTTATGGAACATTTTTATAAATTATCAAAACAATCTGAATGTGTTTTCTTAGTTTTGAGTATGTCATTTTTTTTTAGTAAAATTAATGTCAAATTTAAATAAAAAGACACACTTGGAGTCACATCGGTCACACAGTGCGTCGTATTGAGGTGTGGCTAATTCCTACACATATAAAATGGCATATAGATAGTTTTAATAAAGTATCAAAACAATTATAATGTGTTTTATTAGTTTTGAGTATGTCACTTTTCTTTTTTACTAAAATTTCATTTTAAACTGAAAACGCGCACTTTGAGTCATACTAGTCACATCGTGTATCTATTTGATGTGAGACCAATTCTTACACATCAAAAATGACTTATGAATCGTTTTTATAAATTATCAATATAATCTGAGTGCATTTTATTAGTTTTTAGTGATTTAAACTTTTTGAATTGAAATTTCAATTTTAAACAGATGACAGACACTTTGAGTCATATCAGGCACATCGTGTATCAGATTAAGGTATGGATAATTTCTGCATGTTAAAAATGATGTTTGGATTATTTTAATAAAGCTTTAAAATTATTAAAATGTGTTTTCTCAATTTTGAGTATATCAGATGTCTTTTTTGTAACAACCTAAGCTTCCACGGTATGTTTCCCTTTGAATAATGCAGTAGCTTGCAGTGTACGCAACTTGGAGTTTTAACACACCACGACCAATCAAACTAGCCATTATAAATAGTAATACCCACTTTTTAAAATTTTATAAATTTTATTTTTCAAAATAGACTTCATTTTTGAATTCAGAATATAAAATTTAGCTTAGGGTGAATTTTTGGTATTTTTCCAAAAACTTTAAATTTTTGATGAATAGTGAAAAACACTGAGTTATTGTTTAAAACTGACTTTTTATTTAAATAATTAGTTATATTATTTTAATTTATTTTAGGTCAAAATAGATACATAATACCAATATATTTTCAACTTAATTCATTGGAGTCATTTTATAATAAGTTTAGATATATAAAATTTTATTGAACTTTTTACCGTCTTTTACCCACCTCCTAGGAGAATTTACAAATTTGCATAAAACTTAATTTTACCACTTTTGTGAGTTGAATTTCAAAAATCTGAGAGCCAAGGTTGAAATCAATAAGTAAAATTTGGTTCAATAAGATGAAAATAATTTTTGGGGAATAGTAACTTTTGACTTTTTTTACCACAGTTAAAAGTAAATTGGGTAATTAAGGGTAAAAATGATATTATAATTACACTAACAATATCCTAATTATATTGGATAATTTTAATTAGATCAAAAACAACCTTAAGAATAAAATATGATCATTTTGGTCCACTTCTATTAGATTAGGACATTTATTATTATTTTATTTAAAGAAGAGTTAAAAGAGTTAAATTCAAAGTTTAATAACTAAATCATTTTTAATATAGGGTCACACACAATATAAATTAAACTATAAATATTAATTAAAAATATAAAAATATTTCATACATAATTATATTTTATTTATAATTTTTAGACATTAAATAATTTAATTTATTTATGACACAATGATGATGCAGTAATTACCTTAATAATGAAATATTAAAATAATTGATATTATAAATGTAAATTGAAACTTATGATAAATTCCACTAATTTTATAGATTAATATGACATGTTAGGGTTGATTAAATAAATTTTATTTTAAGTGATAAATTTTGTATGGCTTTCAAAAAAATAAAATACTAAATAGTGTCAAAATTGACATAATTGAGTTTTTAAAACAAATACTATATTATTAATTGATATAATATTCCTAAAAGTCTAAGGTTTGGAAAAAGGACTTATATAAGGTTATATATATTAATAATTAACCTCATGGGGTTCTCTTGGCTTGTTATAGTAAGTTTATTAACCATATAATATAAAAATACAAAGAGACATGGTAAATATCAAACTATTTAACTAAGAGTTAAATCTAAAAGATAAGGTTAATATGGTGACATAAACCTATCCAAAACATATTGGTTGAGAGGTTTTCAATCCATCCCCACCTTATCCTAGAAATAAATCATTTTGGAGCTATTAGAAACCGAAAATTATTTTATTATAAAATAATATTTCAAACTTTTCCTAAAGTGACCCTCACCTCTCTTATAAAAGGGTATTTCCACTTCTCTTAATTTCACACCTCCAAATCCATTTGTCTTGGCCAAACCCTACCCAAATATCCTCTCAACTTTCCTCACTTCATTCTAGAGGTCATCCTTTGGTTAGAAATCCAACCTAAGGATCCCTTTTGATCAAATCAAAAGGAAGAACCCGAAGAAGAGGTAAATATTTCATCACCTCTTTCAAGTTCTTTTCTTATTCCACTTTCTCTTTCTTTGTTGTTTCCATTCTAAAATAATAAATCCAGTATATTCTATATAATTTTATGTTATTATAAAAAAGTTACAACCATATTCATTATTCTATCCATCATATGAATGAAAAATTCATCATATGTGTGTGCGTACGGCTTATCGTCTCCACGTCGTGGTGTAGTTTGTTATTCAAACACTTCATTATTTGGATGGCTATAATAATGAGTATAAATGATGTAAATAATAAATATAACATTTTAATGATTCTGTATATATGATATATCCTTCAATTACATATGATTTTACCATCAATATAATGATAGTGTTGCTCATGCGTACGTACGGATTATCGTCTCCACGAACGCGATGAGATTCATTCCCCATTATAGGGGTATAATTTTGGCCCGGCTCGGCTCGTATTTTTCGAGTCGGGTCATGGTGGACTTTTATCATTTTCAAAATAATTGTTTTTTTTAACTTTTTTTAAATGTTTTTATTTAAACATTTTTTTAACATTTATTTAAAACGTTTCTTTACATTTATTTTTCAATGCATGTTTTTTGTAAAAACGTTTATTTTATTTTTTTTATTAACATTTTACAATGGGTAGATATGTTTTTTTGTCTAAATAGATTTATATATTGTGAATATATATATATATATATATATTATTTAAAAATTGTAAAAAAATAATGAGGGGTGCGCAATAGTAGTGGGTAAGTTTAAAGCCTTATTATTTAAACGTTTTACTAACATTTATTTAAAAAATTTATTTACATTTATTTTTTTAATTATTTATAATTTTTTAAGCGTTTGTTAATATTTTTTATTTAAATTTTTTTACATTTATTTTTAAATGATTAATTTAAAACATTTTTTAATTTTTTTAAACGAATTATTTTTACAAGTACTTTATAGTGACCCGACCCCAATTACCCAGAGTCAGTGCATTATTTTAATACATTTGCATGATTACAAGGAATCAAGTCCCGAAAGATAGATCGGTTTAGCAGTCTTGGAAAATAGATTACATACATGAATGTTACATTACACTTTATAACATACAAAACAATATAAATAATCCTTTATGAACGTCATTATTCCCTTGGCTTAAACCTGCATATCAATCACAATACACTTCTTGGAATCCTGGGAAAAATAAAACATAGAAAGGGGTGAACTCAAACGTTCAGTAAGGGTAAGAAATATAGTGGAAAATGACATAAATATTAATCATGGTGAATAATTGATACTGCATGCCTTTACCAATAATAAACATGAATACTTTTATGAAAAGAATATGAGATTAGTAAATAATGTCATAATAAAACATAATCATGGGTATTCTACTAGTCGAATGACCACATAAACCATAAATATTATTTCCATAATGAGGGAATTTATAATTCCAGACATTCTGAAACATTTTTTCAAGGCCTCGGCCAAGACGTCTAAAAATGATTAAGGCCTCAGCCAAAACCATATATCAAATTGGGAAAGGGCCTCGGCCAATTCCACGTTAGTTGTCTCATGAGACCTACCGATGCATCGAGGAGATATAGAGGGATCCACACATCACTTACTAAGTCCAATAAATTCCTCATATGAAAAGGTTAAAATATAACATAAACATCTACATTAAAACTAGCATATGAAATGTCAATACATTAACCATAAACCATGAATGGTATAAAAATATAACATCCATAGTCAAACATATCATAACTCATTCAATACAATATGGAAGATTGTATTGAAATAAATCAACCTCAATCAAAAATAATATCCAGTAAAGGATGCTAACATAGTTAAAAATGATGAGTAAAACTTTTTTATAGAAATATCCTTTTTGTAAAATCATTTAAAAGTCACACATTTATAAAGGAAGTAATTTAAAAGAGATTTTTGAATCAAAGTTTCTCATACCACTTTTAAACTTTTGAAAATAATTATCATTTAAAAACATTCATGTCTATATAAATAAATCCTTGAAATCATTTTGAAAACATGGACATTAATTAAAAAGATTTAAAAAGATAAATCTTTAAAATATTTAAAATTCTGATTTTGATAAAAAGTACCTTTCACAAATCCCTAAAATATTCATTTTGAAATCATTTTTATGAAAAATGGACATGGATGATAAAAATGTCCCAGTAAATACTTACACATAAACAATCTTGGATAATAATGAGATTGAGGAATTAACCCTTACCTTGTACTTTTCCTTGGTCGAGGGTAGGTTAACCTCCTCTTCTTTAGGTTCTTCCTTTTTATTTGATCAAAAGGGCTCCTTAGGTTGGATTTCTGATCAAACTAAGGCCTCTAGGTTGAATTGAGGGAAGTTGGTAGGATATTTGGTCAGAGTTTGGCCAATCCAAAAGGCTTTGAAGGTGTGAATTAGTGAGAAGGGGGAGTTCCCTTTTATAAGAGGGGTGAGGGGCACCTTAGGAAAAACTTAAAATATTATTTTATAATAAATTCATATTCGGTTTCTAATGGCTCCAAAGTGGATTATTTATAGTTTAAGGTGAATATAGGTCAAAAACCACTCAACCAATAGGTTTTAGATAGGTTTGGGTAACTATATTAACTTTATCTTTTTGATTTAACTCTTAGTTAAATAGTTTGGCATTTACTATGTCTCTTTGTATTTTTATATTATATAGTTAATAAACTTACTATATACTTTCAATAGACCCCCCAAGTGTTCCTTTAATGATACACCTATAATTATATAAGTCCTTTGGCCAAACCTTATATTTTTAGGAATATAATATCAATTAATAATATAATATTTGTTTTAAAAACTCATTTATGTCAATTTTGACACTATTTAATAATTTATTTATTTTTAAGTCTTAAAAACTTTATTAATTAGAAAAAAATTCATTTAAGAAATAATAACATGTCATATTAACCTATAAAATTCTTTTATGGCATCAAAACCTTCAAATTATATTTATTTTATCATTTATAATACCAATTATTTGATTCTTTCATTAATAAGAAAGATACTGCATCATTATTGTGTCATAAATAAATTTAATTATTCATTGTCTAAAAATTATAAATAAAATACCATTATGTAGGAAATATTTTTATATTTCTAATGAATATTTATAGTTTAAAATATAACATATATAACCCTATGTAAAAAAAATTCCTAGAAGATATATGCTTATGCCATTTTTTGTATTTACTTTAAATTAATTAATATAAAGTGTCATTGTCACTTACAAGTGGCTCCATGGGGTCCCAAAATCGACCCAAATATTCCCATGTTCAGACATGTATCAACCAATAGGGTTAGGACACGTTTTAGGGTAATTTAATATTATTCTAATATTATTTTTTACCCTTATTTACCGAATTTACCCTTTAACCATGGTAAATAAAATATTTACCGAAGTAATTATTCAAAATGTATAAAAATAAGAGTTACCTATTTACAAAATTTAGACATCCTGATTCCAAATATGGAATCTATTTTTCCAAATTCAAAAAACATAAGTGGTAGAAATTAATTTAAAATTAATTCCTTCTGTCAAAACAAAAAGCGTGTTTTTAAGAAATAATAACTATCAAAAGATTGACACTTGTTTATGTCCGGTTTAAATGTGAAATTATGTCCAATGACCAAAATTGGATTAAATAGTAAAAATATATTCTAAATATACTTTAAAACCACTCAAATTCATAACTTATCACTATTAATTATTTCTATTAAAAAAGTTGTTTTTAATTAAAATTTAGTAATTTTCACTATTCATCAAAATATGAAAGTTATCGGAAAAGTACCAAAAATTCACCCTAATCTAATTTCGATATTCTGAATCTAAAAATTAAGTCCATTTTGAAAGATAAAATGTATAAAATTTCAAAAATTGGGTATTAATTTTCATAACGGCTAGTTTGATTGGTTGGGCTGTGTGTTGGAACTCGAAGTTCCGTACAACACACGCTACTGTATTATTAAAAGAGAAGAATACCATTGAAACTTGGGGTGTTACATTCTATCCTCCTTCAATAAATTGAATCCTCTCAATTTATGCTCGGTATTAGAAACTTTGGGTTGACATTTCAAAATATCTTAGTTAAAATCCCACATCGAAAAATGGATTAATGGGGCCTCTATTTAAAATAAAGAGTGGTAAGTATGAAGGTTACTGAAAATAACACATGCTAGGATTCCATGTAGGAAAACATGGATATGGAAGAGAAATCTAACCATCAATATCTGATGGAGAGTGGTAGAGAACATGGATATGAAAAGGCCAACAATCACAAAGCCATAAATTTGTGATGATCTAAGGTACCATCTAGGACAACATTTTTGTTCTAAGTTCCTTTTCTTAATGTTGAGGAATTTATTTATGAGATTTGATAAGATAATAAGGAGATATACTTAATTATAATTAGAGTTTTATCCATTAATAAATTTCTACCACAAACTCATCTTTCACTCCAAAACATAATAAAACTCAAAATTAATCCTATTGGGTTCCAAATATAATGAATTTATAATTCACATATCAGACCCTTTATAAAAAACTACATTATACCATCCAGGAACTTCATGTAGTCCAGTGGTGGGTGATAAATCCCAATCGCACTATGGTTGTGGGTTCGATACTCGCAGCTTTGTCCGACGCGATGGGTTGTCACACAGTCTGCGTGTTGTCCTTTTATAAAAATCCAAAAAATAACCTTTCAAACTTAATCCATTCCAACTTTTAGACTTATCCAAAATACTTTTATCCAAACTCACAGTCCAAAATTTATAAGGAAGTTAAACACAATGAAGATCCTTTTTTCCATGTAATAACATGTGAACACCTTCATTATGTATTATTTTAAAACATGGTAACATCCTGAATTACCATAAAACCTTTATTGATTACATTCATGCTCACTTATTCCTTATAGAATACTGGATATATTCCTTATATCCAAAAATTTTGAATTTTCCAACAATAATGAAATAAAAAAACTATTAACCAGTTCCAAGGAAGTCAAGAATATCCAATATAATTTATCCAAATCAACTATCTCTTATTCAAAATCACTACCCCATTATCAGGACCATATTAAGGATTACCTTTCCATCAACCATGTATTTTCCAAAATGTGTAGCTTACTATTAAGTCACATTTCTTAGAACCATATAATCTCAAATACTAAATAAAATAGTACTACAGTACAATCCTTATTTATCTCCATAATTCATATAACCAGTATATTGTTGATACAACACTCAAATGAAATAATCATATAATAACAACATAAGAACACTAGTTATTCTTCTTCATATGAGGTGGTATCATAACCTGATTATTATCCAATAGCATCATTTGGGGCATACTCTAATGATTTGGATATTGGTTCGTGTAGTGTCTCAACTCCTTGCAGATGAATCATTGTACATTTGAAACCTTTTTCTTACCCTTATAGTCACGTACTTGGTGTCCTTTTTCTCCACACTTATAACAAACTTCCATTCCCTTCAGGCAAGTTCTAGGGTGTTTCTTCCCACAGTTATCACATATGGGAAAAATCTTCTTTTCCCTCTTCCCTTTATCCAACTTTCTCTCTTCCATCCTTTTCTTATCTTGCTTCCCTTCAAATCCATAGGACTCAGAGAATTATTTACTTATCTTATTAACGCATGATACTATTTCTTCATATGTTGAGAAAACATGAGAGACTATTTCCCTTCTAAATGTTGGCTTAATATCATGGAAGATATGATCCTTCTTACTCTTTGGATCATATGTATTCCTGGAGTTCACATTTCTTCTACTAGGCGCCATTTCTATATAATGGCATACACTATGTCAGTTTATGAATTGAAATGAATAATTTGAAACTTGTAAAATACCTAATGTAAATTGAACAGTTTATGGATATAATCCATAATAATAAAAATGTTTTCTTTGAGTAAGTATATATTCATAAACCCTTTATAATGGTTTGTAAAGAAAATGAGAATCATCCTAAGCATATCCCCCAGGAGTGTCGTAACCAAGAGTGCAGCAAAGCCCATTGTCGTGCACCAGTTCTCGTTCGAGTCTAGCTCAAAGCGGTGTTTTTGGGTTTTACCCCTAGGTACATCTATCCTAGAGCCGCGTCTACCTGCTCGTATCCATACAGGGATGTATTGCTTGGAAAACTCACAAAATCTCTACAGTGCCAAAATTCTAAGAAGTTCTTCTATACTAATCCTAAAATTATATCTTAGGGTAATGTGATCTAATCAGAGTTTATCTAAATCTAGTTTCCCAGGTTATTGATAAACTTCCTCTAATACCAACTGTAATGCCCCGACCCCAGTTACCCAGAGTCGGTACATTATTTTAATACATTTGCATGATTACAAGGAATCAAGTCCTAATAGACCGATCAGTTTAGCAGTCTTCGAAAATATATTACATACATGAATGTTACGTTACAATTTATAACATACAAAACAACATAAATAATCCTTTATGAATGCCATTATTCCCTTGGCTTAACCCTGCATATCAATCACAATATACTTCTTGAAATCCTGGGAAAAATAAAACAAAGAAAGGGGTGAGCTCAAATGCTCAGTAATGGTAAGCAATACAGTGAAAAATGACATAAATATTAAGCATGGTGAATAATTGATACCACATGCCTTTACCAATAATAAACATGAATACTTTTATGGAAAGAATATGAGATGAGTAAATAATGCCATAATAAAACATAATCATGTGTATTCAACTAGTTGAATGACCACATGAACCATCGATATTATTTCCATAATGAGGGAATGTATAATGCCGGACATTCTGAAACATTTTTTCAAGGCCTCGGCCAAGACGTCTAAAAATAATTAAGGCCTCGGCCAAAACCATATATAAAATTAGGAAAGGTCCTCGACCAATTCCACGTCTAGTTGTCTCATAAGAGCTACCGATGCATCGAGGAGTTATATCGGGCTCCACCCGTCACTTACTAAGTACAATACATTCCTCATATGAAAATGTTGAAATGTAACATAAACATTCGTATTAAAACTAGCATACGAAATTTCAATACATTAACCATAAACCATGAATGGTATAAAAATAGAACATCTACAGTCAAATATATCATAACTCACTCAATACAATATGGAATATTTTATTATAATAAATCAACCTCAATCAAAAATAATATCCAGTAAAGGATTCTGACATAGTTTAAAATGATGAGTAAAACTTTTTGAGAGAAATGTCCTTTTTGTAAAATCATTTAAAAGTCACACATTTATAAAGTAAGTAATTTAAAAAATATTTTTGAATCAAAGTGTCCCATACCACTTTGAAACTTTTGAAAATAATTATCATTTCAAAACATTCATGTCCATATAAATAAATCCTTAAAATCATTTTGAAAACATGGAAATTAATTAAAAATATTTAGAAAGATAAATCTTTAAAACATTTAAAATTATGATCTTGATAAAGAGTACCTTTCACAAATCCTTAAAATATTCATTTTGAAATCATTTTTATGAAAAATGGACATGGATGATAAAAATGACTCAGTAAATAATTAAACATAAACAATCTCGGATAATAATGAGATTGAGGAATTAACCCTTACCTTGTACTTTTCCTTGGTTGAGGGTAGGTTAACCTCCTCTTCTTCGGGTTATTCCTTTTTATTTGATCAAAAGGGATCCTTAGGTTGGCTTTTTGATCAAACTAAGGCCTCTAGGTTGAATTGAGGGAAGTTGGGAGGATATTTGGGTAGATTTTGGCCAAGAAAAAAGGCTTTGAAGGTGTGAATTAGTGATAAGGGGGAGTTCCCTTTTATAAGAGGGGTGAGGGAAACCTTAGGAAAAACTTAAAATATTATTTTATAATAAATTCATATTCGGTTTCTAATGGCTCCAAAGTGGATTATTTAAATTTTAAGGTGAGGATAGGTCGAAAACCACTCAACCAATAGGTTTTAGACAGGTTTGGGTCACTATATTAACTTTATCTTTTTTATTTAACTCTTAGTTAAATAGTTTGACATTTACCATGTCTCTTTCTATTTTTATATTATATAGTTAATAAACTTACTATATACTTCCAAGATACCCCCAAGTGGTCCATTAATGATACACCTATCATTATATAAGTCCTTTGGCCAAACATTATATTTTTAGGAATAGAATATCAATTAATAATATAATATTTGTTTTAAAAACTCATTTATGTCAATTTTGACACTATTTAATAATTTATTTTTGTTAGTCTTAACAACTTTATTAATTCAAAAAAAAATCATTTAAGTAATCATAACATGTCATATTAACCTATAAAATTTGTGGATGGCATCAAAACTTTCAAATTATATTTATTTTATCATTTATAATACCAATTATTTAATTCTTTCATTAATAAGTAAAATATTGCATCATTATTGTGTCATAAATAAATTTAATTAATCAGTGTCTAAAAATTATAAATAAAATATCATTATGTAGGAAATCTGTTTATCTTTCTAATGAATATTTATAGTCGAAAATATAACATATATAACCCTATGTAAAAATTGTTTTTCTAGAAGATATATGTTTATGTCATTTTTGTATTTACTTTAACTTAATTAATATAAAGTGGCATTATCACTTACAAGTGGCTCCATGGGGTCCCAAAATCGACTCAAAGATGCTCATGGTCAGAAATGTATCAACCAATAGTGTTAGGACACGTTTTGGGTAATTTAATATTATTATAATATTATTTTTTTACCCTTATTTAACGGATTTACCCTTTAACCATGGTAAATAAAATATTTACCGAAGTAATTATTCAAAATGTCTAAAAATAAGAGTTACCTATTTACACAATTTGTACATCATGATTCCAAATATGGAATCCATTTTTCCAAATTCAAAACACAGAAGTGGCAGAAATTAATTTAAAATTAATTCCCGCTGTTAAAACAAAAAACGTGTTTTTAAGAAACAATAACTATCAAAAGATTAACAATTATTTATGTCCGGTTTAAATGTGAAATTATGTCCAATGACCAACATTGGATTAAATGGTAAAAATATATTCTAAATATACTTTAAAACCACTCAAATTCATAATTTATCACTATTAATTATTTCGATTAAAAAAGTTGTTTTTAATTAAAATTTAGTAATTTTCACTATTCATCAAAATATGGAAGTTATCAGAAAAGTACCAAAAATTCACCCTAAGCTAATTTCAATATTGCGAATCCAAAAATGAAGTCCATTTTGAAAGATAAAATGTATAAAATTTCAAAAAGTGGGTATTACTATTCATAACGGCTAATTTGATTGGTTGTGGTGTGTGTTAGAACTCGAAGTTGCGTACAACACACACTACTGTATTATTCAAAGAGAAGTGTACCATAGAAGCTTGGGCTGTTACATATTTTTTAAAAACATTTAACTTTATTTTCATATTTTAATGTAAAATTTATTTTTTATGTGTTTGTTTAAAAAAATTAATTTAAATATTTGTTTTAAAAACTTTTTTTAATCATTTTTATTTAAACCTTTATTTAAACTATTTTTTAAAACTTGTTTAAAAAAATTACATCTATTTTTATATGTTTAATTTAAAACATTTTTTTGAACGCATATTTTTTACATGTATTTTTTTAAACATTTAACACATTTTATGTAAAAATATTTTATAGTGGCTGGATATGTTATTTTTTTAAATATATTTATATATGTTTGTGAATTTATATATATTATGTACAATTTGAAAAAAAAATTAATGAGTGATTGGGGGGTGCGCAGCAGTGGGTGGTGGGTTTAAACCGTTGTTATTTAAACATTTTTTTATCATTTATTTAAAACGTTTTTTATAGTTATTTTTTTAACTTATTTATGAAAAGTATTTTTAATCATTTGTTTAATTTAAAACATTTTTTTAAATGATTTTTAATTTTTTTGCAGGGCAGGCCCGACCCGACTCTGTCTGGACCAAAATTACACCCTTAGGGGGTGTGCAACAGTGGGTGAGTTAATTTTTTTCTAAATAGATTTATATATGTATATATAGTATATGTAATATATGCAAGTTTTATCATATTTAAAAAATAATAATGAGGTTAGGGTGTGCGAACATCATTGGGTGAGTAGTTATTTTTTTGTTAATATATAATAAGTTATTATATATATATATATATATATAATATGAGAAAATTGTAAAAAATAATTAGGAGTTGGGGGGTGCACCGTAGTGGGCAGCTTAATTTTTTTTCTAAATAGATTTATATATAATATATACAAGTTGTAATATATTTAAAAAAATTAATGACGTTTGGGGACGTGCACGAATATCATTAAGTGAGTGTGTTATTTTTTTGTTAATATAAAATAAGTTATTATGTATATAATATTAAATCACTAACACACACACACAGATATATATTATTAATAGATTTTTAAAAGCCACACTTAATTGATATATATTATTAATAGCTTTATATATATATATATATATTATTAATGGCTTTGTTTATATATATATATATATATATATATATATATATTATATCATATCATTGATATATATATATATATATATATATATATATATTATTAATGGCTTTGTTTATATATATATATATATATATATTATCATATCATTGATATATATATATATATATTATTGGTAGATTTGTTTTTATATATACATATATATAATATGCAAGTTTCATCATATTTAAAAAAAATAGTGAGGTTGGGGGTGTGCGCGAACATCATTGGGTAAGTGTGTTTTTTTTTTGTTAACATATAATAATTTATTTCATATATAATATTAAATCATCGACACACACACACACACACACATATTATTAATAGATTTTTAAAAGCCACACTTAATTGATATATATTATTAATAGCTTATATATATATATATATATATATATATATATATATTATTAATGGCTTTGTTTATATATATATATATATATATATATATTTAGTATATTTGTTTTTATATATACACATATATAATATGCAGGTTTTATCATATTTTAAAAAAATAGTGAGATAGGGTGTGAGCACAAACATCATTGGGTAAGTGCGATATTTTTTTGGTTAATATATAATAATTTATTATATATATATAATGTTAAATGATTGGTATATATAAATATATATATATATAATATGAGAAAATTGTAAAAATAATAATTAGGGGTTGGGGGGTGCATCGTAGTGGGTGAGTTAATTTTTTTTAAATAGATTTATATATGTATAGTATATATAATATATGCATGTTGCAACATACTTAAAAAAATTAATGAGGTTGAGGGACTTTCACGAACATCATTAGGTGCGTGTGTTATTTTTTTATTAATATATAACAAGTTATTATATATATATATATATAATATTAAATCATTAATATATATATATACATATATTAATAGCTTTGTTTATATATATACACTATTATATATATAATTATATATAGTTGTGTATATATATATACACATTATAATTATATATAATAATAATTATATGTATATATATAATATTATTTTTTGTTAATATATAATGATATATATATATATATATACACACATATATTATTGATATATATATATATACATACAGAGGATGGTGATAACTTAATAGGTGCAGCCTTGGAAGCTTGTAGTAGGGGGATCGAATCCCCCTACTAGTAGTTTCCCCATTAATTTTTTTTACAGCAGGCAGGGTTCGCACGGGCTAGCGGGCTGGGCTTTGCGCAGGCCAGCGGATCGGGCTTTTTCGGGCCAGCCTAGCCTGGCTCGTGGGCCTTCTTGGATAGGCCCGGCCCATTGGACCTACCGCCCGAGCCCAGCCGATCCCGACGTGGGCATTGTCGGGCAGGGATACTCGGGCTTTTTGGTCTGGACTGTCGGGCTTTCGGGCCAGGACTGTCGAGCTTTCAGTCCACCGGGCCAAAATTACACCTTACCCCATTGTAATCATTCAAGAATAATTTTCATTTTATGATTAAAAATAATTTTTATGAACATAATATCATTCTGTATATAAATCAAATACATCATATCCATAACAATCATGACTTATGTAACCAAGCATATAAAGGAAAATGAATTAGTTAACACCCGAAACGATGATACTACTAAAACATTATTAACAAAACAATATTATAAGATCATATATAATATCATATTTATGTATTTGATTTTTGTATAATTTAATAACAATTTTTTAACTATTATACAGGAGGTGAACATACCATCGACTAAGAAAAAGTACATGGTAAGGGTTAATTTCACAATCTTTTTATTATCTGAGGTTGTTTTTACCTAAGTATCTACTGGGACCTCTTTATCATCCACATCCATATTTCTTAAAAATTTATTTCAAAACATTTTTACTATTTACTAGACTATGGGTTAAATTCATTTATACCCTTGTTTGAATTTTTATAAAATGGTTTGAAAGGAATCTTTCCGTCATTTTCCAAACAAGGTACTTTATGACCTTTTTGACAAAATTAAGGTAAGAATGTATTTTTTTAACTTATATGGCGGGTGTGGCTATTTTCCACCATTATATCATTGTCAAAGCTTCTCATACCAGCTTATAATAATATTTTCAAAATAAATGTTTTCTTTTATAATTATGTGACTTTTAAATGATTTCAAAATAGATAGAGGTATTTATTTCAAATATTTTTCATTTCATCTATGTTAACATCCTTTGATGGATTTTAAACTTTTTTAAAGTTGATTTATTATGATACAAATCATCCATATTGTATTGAAGGTTTTTTTATATGTTTGACTGTGGATGTGTTATTTTAACACCATTCATGGTTTATAGATAAAGTATTGACATTTCGTATGCTAGTTTTAATACGAATGTTTATGTTATGTTTAAACATTTTCATATGAGGAATGTATTGGACTTATTAAGTTACGGGTGGAGCCCGCTATAGCTCCTCGATGCATCGGTAGGTCTCATGAGACAAACTATTGTCATGGCACAAGGACTTGACAAAATCTTATTTGTATTCTTGGCACAAGGCCTTGAATATGTGGTTATAAAGTCTGGCATTATGCATTCCATCATTATGAAAGTGGCTATTCATATTGCATGTGATTATTCGACTAGTAGAATATCAATGTTAATAAGCAAATGGCATTATTTAATTTTATCTTTTCCATATTATTCTGAAGTTTAAGTTTAAAAGTCTTTTTTTATTCTTATACATTGCCTTAAATGTTTATGCTTATTTACAAAAGTTTCCGCTATATTGTTATCCTTACTGAGAATCTGAGCTCACCCTTTTCCATGTTTTATTTTTCCCAGGATGTGAAGAAATATTTTATGGTTGACCTACAAGGATAGGATTAGGATCTAATTGTGGTCAATGGGGACAAAATGTTTTTGATGTTTTTATTTCATGATGTAATGTAAAACTAATGAATGTATCTAGTACTTCCAATTCTACTAAATTGATCGGTCTTTCGGGACATGATTCCTTGTATCATGACAATTTTATGTAATAATACACCGACTCTAGATAACTGGGGTTAGGTCATTACAGTTGGTATCAAAGGAAGTTTAGTACAAACCTTGGAAACTAGATTTAGATAAACTCTGATTAGAGAACATTACCCTAAGATAGACTTTGAGGATTGGTATAGAAGAACTTCCTAGAATCTTGGTGATGTAAATATTTTGTGTATTTTCCAAGAAATAAAACCCCTGTCTATATACGAGTAGGTAGATTTGGCTCTAGCACAGATGCACCTATGAGTGAAAACTCTGACAAAGATTTTCGGGCTTGACCCACGGTATCCCGGTACACGACAACAGGCCTTGCTACACTCTTGGTTACGACACTCTCGGGAAATATTCTTAGGATAATTCACATTTTCTTTACAAACCATTATGAAGTATTTATGAGTATATACCTCCTCAAAGAAAACATTTTCTATGATTATGGATTATATCCATAAATTGTTCAATTTATGTTAAGTGTTTTACAAGTTTGGAATTATGTATTGCGATTCATAAACTAATCTAGTGTATTCCATTGTTTAGAAATAGCACCTAGTGGAAGGAATGGAAACTGTATCAACACACGTAATCCATGTAGGGATTTACCTCCTAATCAAGATAATTATAGTGGATCTGGTGATCCAACTGGTGCTGATCATCTTATCACAATTCTGGGACAACTCACTCAGGTTATGAATAATAACCTTACCTGTATGGAGCACCCTGATCCACAATGTGGAGGATCAATGTTATACCGCTTCATAAGGAAACAACCACCAATATTCAATGTGATTACAAATCCATTAGTAGCTGAGAAATGGATAAATTCCTTAGAGAAAATATTTCATGCTTTAGGGAGTAGCGAAAGGGAAAAAAATTAATGGCAGTTTATCACCTCATGGGAGATGCAGATCAATGGTGGTAATTAATAAAAAATACAAAGGAAGATTAATAAGTATAAAATATGTAATGTAGAGAGTTTAAAGATATTTTCTTAGAAAAATACTTTCCTCGTGACCATCGAGTGGATATGGAAAGACAATTTCTGAGTCTGGGGAAAAAGGAGGATGATAATGTCGCAAAGTATGAGGCTAACTTTACAAGGTTATCAATGTATGTAGTAGATTATATACATGACCCAAGGAGTAAGATTGATCAATTCTTTAATGGGTTAAAACCATTTCTCTGTCGAGCATTAGTCTCACAATCCTTCTCATTATATGAATATATTGTCTCATGCGCTATCAATACATAAAAGGAATTCTCTAAGTCTTATGACTTCAAAGAAAAGAAAGAGAAGAAGAGATCTTCTTATCACTCTGGAAATGGAAATAAGGGGAAGAAGGGAAAATTTGAATATCCATCATGCGGTAAATGTGGGAAGAAACACCCTGGTACTTTCCATAAGGGAATGGGAGTCTGTTACAAGTGTGGTGAAAAAGGTCACCAAGCTCGTGATTGTAAGGGAAAGAAAGAGGTTGTCAATGTTGAATGCTAAAATTATAGAGAAAAGGGACATTATGAAAATTAATTTCCTAAGATCCAAGGTAACTTACCTCAGAAAAGGCCAAGGGAGAAAGGCCATGATTATGTGATCACTACTTTTGAGGTTGAATCTCCGAAAGACGTGGTGGTAATGGTTTCCTCAAGTTTGGCCAATGCTTTATTTGATTCTGGATCATCGCATTATTTCATATCTTCCCAGTTTTCTAATAAAATTAGATATTTTCAATTTGACTTAACAAGGGAGTTGTTAGTCAAAACTCTTAAGGGAAGTATCATCATAATAAAGTTTTGTGAATCAGTTCCCATTAGGGCATATAAATGTGATTTATCTGCTGATCTCATCATCATACCCATAATTGAATTTTCTATAATCCTCGTAATGGATTGGATTTTGGACCATGATTCAAAAATTTATTGTAAGAAGAAGGTTACAATTTTCAATGATGATAAGGAGTACCTTATCTTTAGAGAAGAAATGTCACCACCTGATTCTTATCTAGATCTACCCCCTGTAGCTCTAGTAAATTCAATTATTAGGGAGGAATAGAATGAAATAATTATGGGTGAGGAAAATAATGTTCAAATAGAGTACGTACCTATTGTGCAAGAATATGTTGATGTGTTTCCAGAGGATTTTCCTGGACATCCTCCAGAACAAGAAATTGAGTTTCTATTGATTTAATTCCTAGTTCAAGGCCCATATCGAAGACCCCTTATAGAATTTCCATTTTGGAATTAGTGTAACTAAAGAAACAACTATAGGAATTGATTAATAAGGGACTTATTCTCCCTATTGTCTCTCCATGGGGATCCCATGTCCTTTTTGTTAAAAAGAAAGGTGAATCTATGAGGTTGAGCATTGACTACAGGGAGATCAATGATATAACAATAAATAACAAGTATCCCCTACCTCGGATTGATGATTTATTCAACCAACTTCATGGAGCTCAATATTTTTCAAAGATTGACCTTCGATCTGGATATCATCAGTTGTGTGTGAAGAAAGAAGACATTCCGAAAATAGCATTTTGAACCAGGTACAGGCATTACGAGTTTACATTAATGCCTTTTGGATTGAATAATGCACCCTTTATCTTCATGGATCTAATGAATAGAGTTTTCAAGGAATATCTTGATGAATTTTTAGTGGTATTTATTGATGATATCTTGGTATACTCAAAAATCTACAAATATCATGAAAATCACTTACGCACTATTCTGAAAACCCACAGAAGAAATGAATTATTTGGGAAGTTTATCAAGTGTGAATTTTGTCTTCAAGAGATTTCTTTTCTTGGTCATACTGTATCTAAGGATGGAATCTCTATTGATCCTTCAAAGACCAAGGCAATCCAAGAATGGCCAGCACCAACGAGTATAACTGAGGTATACAGTTTTATTGGTTTAGCAGGTTATTATCGACGTTTTGTCCAGAATTTTTCCCGGTTGGCTAACCCATTAACCAAACTCACACGTAAAGGGGTTAAATTTGTTTGGACAAAAGAGTGTGAAGAATTTTTTTAAATAACTGAAGAGAATATTAGTCAACGCTCCTATCTTGACTCTACCATCAGGTAATGATGGGTTTGTTATTTATAGTGATGCTTCAATAAAAGGACTTGGTTGTGTCCTTATACATAATGATAGAGTTATTGCCTATGCATCATGATAGCTAAAAATTCATGAGAAAAACTATCTCACTCAAGATATTGAGTTAGCAACTGTAATATTTACTTTGAATATATGGAGACATTATCTCTATGGTGAAAAATGTGAGATTTATACTGATCACAAGAGTTTGAAGTATATTTTCTCACAGAAAGAACTCAACATGAGGAAAAGGAGATGGATTGAACTACTCAAGGATTATGATTTCACTATACACTACCACCCAAGAAAGGAAAATAAGGTGGAAGATGCTTTGAGTAGAAAGGATCATGGAGTTTTGAACAAGATAAGAGTTGAAATGGATTCTATTTTCATGGATCTAGTAAAGATGGATATGATAATAACCATGGAAGGTGAAACATCTATAATTTTTCAAATGGTTTCCAAACCATATTTACTAGAAATGATAAAGAGTTATCAGACTGATGATGAAGAGTTTCAAAAGAATATTAAAGTTGTGAATGATGGGAGATTGAGTGACTTTATATATGAAGATGGAATTTTGAAATTTGGGAAGAGACTTTGTGTTCCTAACATACCTAGTCTAAAAAGAGAATTTTCAGATGATGCTCATAGCTCCAATTTCTCTATACACCCTGGGAGCACCAAGATGTATAGATATTTGAAGGAACATTTTTGGTGGGACAACATAAAGAGGGAGATTACTGATTTTGTGTCAAGATATATGGTTTTTCAACAAGTGAAGGCTAGAAGGCAATAGCCTGGAGGAGTCATGAAACATCTTCTCATACCTAAGTAGAAATGGGATAATATTACGATGGACTTTATCATGGGGCTACCAAAGACTTCTAGAAGGAATGATGCAATATGGGTCATTGTTGATCGTCATACCAAGTCATAAAATTTTCTTGTTATAAGAGAATATTTACCACTTGAACGTCTAGCAAGACTATATATTAATGAATTTGTAAGACTCCATGGTGTACCCCTATCGATTGTTTTTGATCGTGATACCTGTTTCAAATCAATATTTTGGAAAAGTATTTAGAATGCCTTGGATACTAAACTTTTTTTGAGCACTACATACCACCCTCAAACCGATGGACAATCATAATGGACTATTCAAACCTTAGAAGACATGTTGAGATCTCTCTCACTTGACTTTAAAGGTATGTGTGGTCAATATTTACCTCTGGTAGAATTTTCCTATAACAATATCTTCCATTCAAGTATTCAGATGACACCATATGAAGCGTTATATGGAAAGAGATGTCACACACCAACTTGTTGGGATGAGTTGGTGAAAGAAAACTCTTAGGCCAAGAACTTGTTGAGAAAACAATGGAAAAGGTGAAGGTTATCTAAACCCACATCGAAGCATCTCAAAGTAGGAAAAATATCTATGCCTATAATCGGAGGAAGGATTTTGAATTTCCAGTATGAGATCATGTTTTCTTGAAGGTATCTCCATGGAAGGGTGTTATACGATTCGGTAAGAAGGGTAAATTGAGTCACAGGTACATCGGACCTTTCTAAATTCTAGAATGAATTAGGGCTATAGCTTACCATTTGGAAATACCACCAAGTCTCTCCAAAGTTCATGATATGTTCCACGTATTACTATTGAGAAAATACATGTCTGGCTCAACACATATACTCGCCTATAAAGAAATTGAATTGGAACCTAATCTGTCTTATTGTGAAGAGCCTGTCAAGATTCTTGATATAATAGAACAAGTGCTGAGAAACCGGACGACTCCTCCGGTAAAAGTTCTATAGAGAAACCATAAGATGGAAGAGCCAACGTGGGAACCTGAGAAACTTATGATGAAGAACCACCCAAATATTTTTATGAAGTGATATTATAGAATTTTTAGGGACGAAATTATTTTAAGGAGGGAAGAATGTAACACCCCAATCTTCCACGGTATGTTTCACTTTGAATAACGTAGTAGCTTGCATTGTACGCAACTTGGAGTTTTAACACACCACAACCAATCAAACTAGACGTTATGAATAGTAATACCCACTTTTTGAAATTTTATAAATTTTATTTTTTAAAATGGAATTCATTTTTGAATTCAGAATATCAAAAATTAGATTAGGGTGAATTTTTGTATTTTTCTGAAAACTTTCAATTTCTGTTGAATAGTGAAAAACACTGCGTTGTTGTTTAAAACCGACTATTTATTTAAATAATTATTTATTTTATTTTAATTTATTTTAGGTCAAAATAGATACATAATACCTATATATGTTCAATTTAATTCATTAGAGTCATTTTATAATAAGTTTAGATATATAAAATTTTATTGAACTTTTTATTGTCTTTTACCCACCTTTTAGAAGCATTTACAAATTTTCATAAAACTTAATTTTACCGCTTCTGTGAGTTGAATTTCAAAAATCTGAGAGATTTGATTGACATAAGTAAGTAAAATTTGGTTCAATAAGATGAAATTAATTTTTGGTGAAGAGTAATTTTTGACTTTTATTTACCACGGTTAAAAGTAAATTGGGTAATTAAGGGTAAAAATGATATTATAAATACCCTAAAACATGTACTAATTCTATTGAATAAGTGTAATTCGACCAAAAACAACCTTATGAATAAAATATGATCCTTTTGGTCCACTTGGATTATATTAGGAAATTTATTATTATTTTATTTAAAGAGTAGTTAAAAGAGTTAAATTCAAAGTTTAATAACTAAACAATTTTTAATATAGGGTTACACACAATAAATATTAGACTATAAATTTTCATTATAAATCTAAAAATATTTCATACATAATGATATTTTATTTATAATTTTTAGACATTAAATAATTTAATTTATTTATGACACAATGATGATGCAGTAATTACCTTAATAATGAAATATTAAAATAATTGATATTATAAATATCCAAATAAATGTAAATTGAGACTTTTGATAAATTACACTAATTTTCTAGGTTAATATGACATGTTAGGGTTGATTAAATAAATTTTATTCGAAGTGATAAAGCTTTTATGGCTTTCAAAAAAATCAAATACTAAATAGTGTCAAAATTGACATAATTAAGTTTTTAAAACAAATACTATATTATTAATTGATATAATATTCCTAAAAATCTAAGGTTTGGCCAAAGGACTTAGATAAGGTTATATATATTAATAATTAACTGCATGGGGTTCTCTTGTCTTGTTATAGTAAGTTTATTAATCATATAATATAAAAATACAAAGAGACATGGTAAATATCAAACAATTTAACTAAGAGTTAAATCTAAAAGATAAGGTTAATATGGTGACCTAAACCTATAAAAAACCTACTGGTTGAGATATTTTCAACCCATATCCACCTTATCCTCGAAATAAATCATTTTGGAGCTATTAGAAACCGAAAATGATTTTATTATAAAATAATATTTCAAACTTTTCCTAAAGTGACCCTCACCTCTCTTATAAAAGGGTATTTCCCCTTCTCTTAATTTCACACCTCCAAAGCCATTTGGCTCAGCCAAACACTACCAAAATATCCTCCCAACTTTCCTCCCTTAATCCTAGAGGAATTACTTTGGTCAAAAAGCCAACCTAAGGATCCCTTTTGATCAAATCAAAAGGAAGAACCTGAAGAAGAGGTAAATATTTCATCACCTCTTTCAAGTTATTTTCTTCTTCCACTTCTTATTTCTTTGTTTTTTCCATTATAAAATAATAAATCCAGTATATTATATATACTGTGATGTTATTATAAAAATGGTATAACCATATTCATTATTCTATTCATCATATGAATGAAAAATTCACCATACGTGCGTGCGTACGGCTTACCGTCTCCACGTCGTGGTGTAGTTTGTTATTCAAACAATTCATTATTTGGATGGGTATAATAATGAGTATAAATGATTTAAATAATAAATATCACATGCTAATTATTCTTTTTATATGATATACCATCCAATTATATATGATTTCACCATCAATATAATGATATTGTCGCTCGTGCGTACGTACGGATTACCGTCTCCACGAACGTGATGAGATTCATTCCCCATCATAATCATTCAAGAACAATTTTCATTTTATGATTAAAAATAATTTTTATGAACATAATATCATTATGTATATTAATCAAATACATCCTATCCATAACAAACATGACTTACGTAACCAATCATATAAAGGAAAACGAATCAGTTAACACCTGAAACGATGATACTACTAAAATATTATTAATAAAGCAATATTATAAGATCATATATTATATCATATTTATGTATATGATTTTTTTATAATTTAATAACAATTTTTTAACTATTATACAGGAGGTTAACATACCATCGACTAAGGAAAATTACATGGAAAGGTTTAATTTCACAATCTTTTTATTATCTGAGGTTGTTTTTACGTAAGTATCTATTGGGACCTCTTTATCATCCACATCCATGTTTCTTAAAAATTTATTTCAAAACATTTTTTATATTTACTAGACTATGGGTTAAATTCATTTATACCCTTGTTTGAATTTTTATAAAATGGTTTGAAAGTAATCTTTCCGTCGTTTTCCAAACAAGGTACTTTATGACCTTTTCGACAAAAGTAATGTAAGAATGTATTTTTTTAACTTATATGGTGGGTGTGTCTATTTTCCACTGTTATATCATTGTCGAATCTTCCCATAAAATCTTATAAGAATATTTTCAAAATAAATATTTTCCTTTATAATTATGTGACTTTTAAATGATTTCAAAATAGAAAGAGGTATTTATTTCAAATAGTTTTCATTTCATCTATGTCAACATCCTTTTATGGATTTTAAACTTATTTTAAGTTGATTTATTATTAATCAAATCTTTCATATTGTATTTAAGGTTTTGTGATATGTTTGACTTTGGATGTGTTATTTTAACACCATTCATGGTTTATGGATAAAGTATTGACATTTCTTATGCTAGTTTTAATACGAATGTTTATGTTATGTTTAAACCTTTTCATATGAGGAATGCATTGAACTTAGTAAGTGATAGGTGGAGCCTGTTATAGCTCCTCAATGTATCGGTAGGTCTCATGAGACAAACTAGTGTCTTGACACAAGGCCTTGACAAAATATTATTTGTAGTCTTGGCACAAGGCCTTGACTATGTGGTTATGAAGTTTGGAATTATGCATTCCATCATTATGAAAGTGGCTATTGATATTGCATGTGATTATTTGACTAGTATAATATCCATGTGAATAATTAAATGGAATTATTTGATTTTATCTTTTCCATATTATGCTAAAGTTTAAGTTTAAAAGGCTTTTGTTTTAGTCTTATACAATGCCTTAAATGTTTATGATTATTTATGAAAGTTTCCACTATATTGTTATCCTTACTGAGCATATGAGCTCACCCCTTTCTATGTTTTTTTTTTGAGGATGTAAAGAAATATTTTATGGTTGACCTACAGGGATAGTCTAAGTAAATTAGTGTGTTCAAAGGGGACAAAATTTTGTTGATGTTTTTATTTCATTATGTAATGTAAAACTTATGAATGTATCTAGTACTTCCAAGGATACTAAACTGATCGGTATTTCGGGACATGATTCCTTGTATCATGATGATGTTATGTAATAATGCACCAACTTTGGGTAACTGGGGTCGGGGTGTTACATTTTTCACTAAAATTGTTGCCAATTTTAAATAAAAATAAGCACTTGGAGTCATATCGGTCACACCATGTGTCGAATTGAGGTGAGGCTGATTACTACACATCCCAAACTCTCAACAAAACTCAAATACCAATGTTACAATGCTTTCCATTAGATTTCTTTTTCTAAGTTCCAACACTGCATATTAAGTCCATGTTTTTAGCTGGGAAGCTTTTTTTAGCTAAGAATATCAGCTCAATATGTGATGTTGTAGTTCAATAAAGAAATCTAATGGAAAGCTTGGTAACATTGGTAGAAAAGAACATGTTTTCTTTTTTATGGATTATTATAGATCGTTTAAAGCAAAATATGACTTTCCAAAAGATCTTTGGAAAAAACTAAATAAGTATTAGATGGAAATGATAATAAGTTTAACTTAAAAATATTAGATAAAATGATGAAAAAATTAATTAAATAAGTAGTAGTAAATCACCTTTTCATGATGTTTGTATACATTATTGACCCATTTCCTTATTTCCATTATCTTAGTTTCATCCTCAAACAATCATAAGCAGCTTCAAAAAAACCACCCCAACTTGAATAAAACAATCCACTTGTATATAAAAACAATTCTTATGTGAGTAATACTAAAGATAAATAAATTGAACATAAATGTGAAAAAGTGCATTAATTTTATGGAAAATGATTTTACTATGAAAAAAATCAAGATTTAATCTTTTATTTATTATAGGAATATTTATTTATCTTCCTATAAATATAGTAAATGTAATTTGATGGAAGGTGATAAATTACAACACTACAAGGGTGAAAAGTTTTTGAGGGGGAATGAGTTTTTGGAAGTTTTGGTAAAAAATCCATGAAGGATAGACAGAAATATTATAAAATAAAAAAAAAACACTATATGGAATAATGAAAATTAAATCAATGTTTCATTATATATTTTTTTGGTAAAATAGAGAAAGTATATCATAACACTACCTTTACATATTCCCAAAGGGTTTCCTTCATTATAGTCTATTCTTCCATGGTATTGGTAACATCATAATGTGCAGAAGACATTGTCTACATGAGTAGTAAAACATTTAATTTATATTATTTTAATTCAGTATAGATCATATAATATTATGAAGAAAAACATGGTATATTAAAAAACATTTTTACCTTCTCATTGAGCTCCCAGTTTTAGCCTCAAAGTCCAATCTCTCATAAGAATGAGCATCTTCAAACAAACCACCCCTACTCAAACAAATGAATCCATTTGTATAATAAAACAATTATTATGTGAGTAATACTAAAAATAAATAAATTAAAAATAAATATAAAACAATCCATTACTTCTATGAAAGTTACATCTTCATTCTATTTGTGTACATTCTGCCATCAGGTATGCTTCCCATTCATTTCTAAGAAAATCTATATCATTATGTGAATATGAGTATTTTTGAAATTTATATTTGTACTATAAAAATACAAATATAAAATAATTAATAAATATTTTAAATTAAATAGTAATTATCTTCAAAAATACCTCTTTACTGATGCTAGTTTGTTGATGGAATATGATCTCTCTTATAAATTTTTAAACATAATAACCATAATATTTTCCATTTGTTTGTTTCATACATTATAGAAACATTAATAAAATAAGTAATTTCTTTTGATATGTTTTTTTATAATGAATTCTTATTAGATATACCTTGATACTTTTCCACTTGTAGAACTTTTCAGGCTCCTTGTGCACATGGGCTATCCTCATTCCATGAATTTCATGATATTTAAACACTGCCTTATCATAAAAAAATATCATTAAAACATAATATAAAATATATAACTTGAATTTTAGTTCTAAAATTTTGGGTGTAGTGTATTACAAATTGAAAAATTCCATCATGTGTGGTCGGTTTGTTGGGTATCCATGCAGTGAATCCAGGAAATAAATCTTTGGAGTATCCAAATTGATCGTAATGAGCATACAATATTGCCTAAAAACACAAAAAGGATTAATTAATTAAAAAGATGAAAATATTTTTGATATGATTAAATTATATATTTTTACTCCTGCGTTATTTGTATTAATAAGATTCCATCATCCATAATTTTTCTTTCAAACAATTTGGCCTATTTTTTCACTATTTCGTCTATTTTTTTATTCTATTCCTTTTTATTCCATAGAAGTGATGTGAGGACTAATGATTCCAAATTTATGTTCATGGGTTAATCCCCTTAATTGGTATTCATATATATGCCTAAAAAATATGAAATGTATTTAGTCATAATTAACATAGTATATCAGCTATTGGAAAAACAAATAATGAAAACACACCTCATGTATACATTTAAAACTGAGACTCCTAGCCATTTATATTTGAGGATTTCATTTACATTCTCAAGAGAAATGTAGTATGTAAATTCCTCTATGTACATTTTTTATTCAAAATCAACTATGTGATTACTAACATTTATAACTTTATATCTGTATGAACCTTCAATGTTAGTAAATGTGGATATTGAATGGGTGGGGTAAAGGGGATTTTGAAAGATCTTTTTGATCGGTTTTTTGATACTTTAGATGGTTTTGAGTTAACCTTTAATTTCACCCCCTTCCCTTTGTCTGTCTGTAATAGTATTCATTAGTTCAGACCTTTTTTCATTAATTGTTAAAGCTTTAGTATGAAAAATAATTTGGAAATGAATACCTCCTTATCGACATGTTTTTTTACAAGATTTAAAATCCATGATACAAATGTTACAACCTCTTGGTTGATTTTATGAATATCTACATCATCAAGTGGAAAAATTAGTGCAGTTCTCAGCTCATGAGCTATGGTAATCCCCACTCTCACATGATCTATTAGAATTGGTTTATTGTATAGACTTTCATCTTGCATATTGAACATGGTAGCCCTCACAAAAATTTGATGGGTGGGTGTTGATAGATATAAATCATAGTCATTTTCAACCTATAGAATATTAGTATAGGAAACGTATCAGTGTCTAACTGATTCACATTTCATAGAAATAATTATTATAATATTGATTAACTCAACTAAGACAACTCTTTAAGGGGAATGGCTTGCCTCAAAGATGGTGGGGGTGGTGCGGGATCTTCACACAATGGTTGTTCTTGAGTTGTTTCTTCTCTTTGATCCCCCCCATAACAGTTTCTATCAACTAAGTATGCCAATGTTGGGAAAAAATCCCTCAAGGTAACATTGCATCATTTTTGGGTTTGATTGTTTTTGTTTACAAATCATATTTCCATGGAGAATTTTAGATTTCTAGAGATGTTTTGACAATCCATGTTAACAAAGAACCATGACAAAGGAATGGATGATCTGGAGGCGGTAAAAAAAGAGCAGTACAAGGTGGCATCGTTTTCCAGTATTTTCCAAATTTTTGGGGTCCAAAATTTGGAGTTTGGTGAGCATTTTGAAAAGTGGATATCCTTGAAAATATTATTTAAATATGGAAAAGGCATGAGTATCGCAAAGATAAGCTTCATGGATTGGATTTCGTGAAGATCAGAAAAATGATGGTGGTGATTCTTCGTGATTACGTCAAGATTCGTGAACGGTAAAGGTTGAAGCGCATTGCGGTGGTGAAGGGCTTTGTGAGGGAGCTTCACGGTGAATGCGTGAAGGGATTGATGGGGAATCTCTGTGATTACGTCAACCTCTGCGATCAGAAAATTTCCATGGTGCTTCACGATTTAGAGATAATTTTAGCGGGAACTTTGAAGCTTTGTGATTTGAGATGATGTGGTGTTGAATTCGCGTAGAAAGTTTGAGGGTTGGTGGAATCTCCTATAAATAGGCCTTGACCCCTTCAAGAGAAGAAGAGAGAAAGAGATAATTTTCAGAGAAAATATTTTGCTCTCGGTTCGCGAAGGTAGTTTGTGAAGGCAGTGTGCTTCGTGAAAGAAGAGATTTGCGGTGTCTAATGTAGCTCCGTGAAAGTTGAGAGCTCTGCGTTGGCTCAGTGAGCTTCACGAGGGAAGTCACTCTGCAACGACTTGAGCTTCGCGAGAGTGCTTTGCGGGAGTGCTTCACGAAAAGGCAGGAGCTTCGCGAAGGCTTGTTTGAGCTTCACGAAATTGGGAGCCTCGCGAAGTAGGGTGCTTTGCGAAGGTTTTTCCAAAGGAATTGCCCAGTGTTTAGGGGAAAAGGGGTATTCATCAGTGGATGAAAGTTGGACTTCAACAAAGCACCTATCAACAGTTGAGGATGCATGTATTCATGAAAATGAAGATACCTACAGGTCTATAAACTGTGAGTGGATCCCTTCCAAGTGCGGTGAGCAAAGGAAGAGGAAGAAGGATATCCTTTAAACCAACAGTGAGCCTGAGAGAGAGGAACAGGGAGTGACCCTTGGGAAAGTAGTGACCTGACCTTAAACTTTGTAAAGGCAGTGAGCCTGGGCATAGAAGTGATCTAGACTGAACATTATTGGCAGTGAGCTTTAGTGTATTTGGTATAGCGGCACATCGCTGCTGTATGCTCCTTGAACGTAGCCCAGTGAAGGTGAACCATGTAAAAATATTTGTGTCTGCCTGCTTGCTTCCCTGCATTGCATTTAAAGCATCATTATCAGATAAAGAAGAAAATAAGTGGTCATAATAAATACACAAGTGCAAACAAAGTGACCCTTGTAATAAAGAGGTCAAGATCCGGTGGGGCAGGAATAATTTTGAAAAGAATATCCATACCTTGATTCACCCCCATCTCAGGGTATATAGGCCCCTATTGGTCCTAACAATTGGTATCAGAGCAAAGGTTTATTTTATCAAATTTGTTTTCATTGACTTGGTTTAGTCAATTTGTGTGGATACAAATTTAGTGTGCTCTTATTTATTGTTCCATGGAAAAGGGAAGAACTTCCAAGAAGAAGCATAAGTCTGGTGAAATTACCCATTGTGGAAGTGTCAACGGAAAGAGTGTGATTCAATTAAAGGAATAATGTAGTGAACAGAAGAATACTTTGGATGAATCATACTATGAAAATACTTACTCATTCAATGAATCTGAAGGAATGAGTGAAGAACCTGATATTCCAAGTGATGTTGGAACTACTGATGATGAAGAAACTCTCAAAAGTAAAAAAGTGGAAGTTATCCACAAAGAGAAAGAACTGGATCAGAAATTCACTGATGAAATTAAATCTAAAGATATTCAGATCCAAGCACTGGAAACTGAGATCAGCAATCTAAGAGGTTTGAATCAAAGGCTTATCGATGTAGCTACTAATATGAGGGAGAAGAATGATTCTCAAGATGAAGAACAATGAAAGAGATCTAAAAAGGTAGAAAAATAAAAATCTGATGTCAAGGGAAAGAATCTAAACTCAGATGAGATTCAAAATTTAAAATCCAAAAATGTTTATCTTGCTACATAGCTATCTAAACTAGTTCAGAAGAATCAAAGGCTACAACAAGAGAATGCATGTTGTTCTGATTCTATTGAAGAAGAAAAATTGAAAGTGAAGGAGAAAAGTGACATGGTGGAAAATCTCACACAGGAACTAAAAGATGAGTTGAGTAGCGGGAAGAATCTCAGAAAAGAACTCAATGCTCAACTTGAATCAAGAGATAAGAATATTCAACAGTTGGAGGAAGTGATAGAAAAATCCAAGAAAGAAATGGAGATATCAAAAGGCAAAGTAAAACTTAAGTTGAAGGATGCACTGCACTTACTATTCTATTGTCCTTCGGAAGGTGATGATAAAATGAAAAGGAAGTATGAGATTTCTGAGGAGAAACAAAAAAATATTTTTTCATCTCAAAGACCATATAGTTTGGGAAAATCTGGCATTGGATTTGATGAATCCCCTCCTGTGCATGATAGAATGAAAGTCGTGAAGAGTTCCAAGAGTGTAGAAAAACCTGTAGGTGTTGGAGATAGGCCTAAGAGGACAGTTTCAAAAAGAAGTGATGATAGGTGCTATTTCTGCGGGATTTATGGCCACACATCAAGCTTCTATTCAGAGGCTCTGGAATACATTCTAGGCTGTGAAAATAGAATCTTTGATAAATCTAAGAATAAGAAGAAGCATCATGAGAAATCAGAGAGAAGAGTCTCTCAGAGGAAAGCATTCATTAGATGTTGTTACTGTGGAAGAAAGGGAGACACCATGAATATGTGTCAGGAAGCGCAGACGCTCAATGCCAGAGGAAGAACTCGAGATGCATCAACATCTCAGCTGAGAGATAACGAAATGAGTTATGCCTTTAATGGAAGATGTTTCATATGTTCTAATCATGGGCATTTTGGAAGATATTGCAGCAAGAAGAATGTGAGAAAGTAAAAGGATCCAAGAAATATATTCTTGAATCCAGTGATGTATAAAGAGAAATCTTACATAGGGAGACAAAGTGGTAAGTTGGAGAATAGGCTTAGATCCTCAGGGGAATCACATGAAGCTGAATGAAAGTTGTATCAGTCACACTCACAACTGTCCTCTAAGAAAGAACATGAACAAATCTGGAAGAAAAAGGGAGGAAACATTACAACTATGAGTAAGAAGAATGTATGTTCAGTGGAGGACCTACCACCAACGAAAAATAGTGCGGTGACTCAGAAATATGATAAAAGAAAAATAAACAAAGAATGCATTGAAAAATTTGAAAGTCATGTTCCACAACAAGAAGTGGATGAAAGATGAAGATCCCTACAATAGAGGAAGGATCCAGGGAAGATGACAAGAAGAGATATTCCTGCTCAGAGAAGGAATCAAGGGAAATGGAATTTTAGTGGAACATTAAATACGGAAATGTGTACTAGGGGGTTTAAACCCTAAATGGTGAGAAAGTCCAGGCCTATATAATCTTCATATCAGAAAAATACTCAGCGTGCAGGTGATGAATACTTAGTCATATGGCCAGAGCAGTTGAAGTTGTCTAGGCAGCTAAAAGAAGCTAGGAAGGAGTGTGATGCTCTGTAAGAAAAAATCAAAGGGTTGACCCATTAGGATCAACCACAATCATCATCATGAGGATTCCAAAAGGGATCGCCCTATGTATATAAATGTTGTTAACTGATTATTCAAGTGTTTCAGGTTTTAGGGAGATATTATCCAAGGGGAAGTGGCATCTAAAGATGAAAAGTGGAGAAGTGATATGCTTCAGAGTTTTGATTGACTCAAATCAGGTACCAAAGTTGAAGAAGAAAGGGAGAAACATAGCACAATAGGAAGTGATTGTGTTATTAACTTTGTCTCTTGTTTCCTACACCGAGTGCCAACTCAGTAGGCTTAGAGATTTTGTTAATGGATCAATTCCATGTGGAATGTGAGAATATATGATGTAGGAGAAGAAGAATGTTTATGGGTCTAAAAGGTGGGCCTAATCCTAGAAAGTGTTGCATAACATTGGGAGAGCATTCAATAACAAAATCAAATAACAGATCCATCAAAGCAATAATTGGATGACCCAGCTTAGGTGTTGTCTATCGAGAGAAGACACGTTTCCAAAGAAGCAGCAATAATCATGCATCTCATTCTTAACTATTTTTTTCTAACAATGTGGTATCAGCTAACTATTTTTAGGATACCAAGAAGCTGTGAGAGAGTATCAACAACGGTTCAACCCGAAGATCAGAAAATTAGTTGAAATAAATGACGTCATTGAAAACTGACACAGTGACAAGTTTTATGTTGAAAGTGAGGAAGTGGTAAAAGACTCAGGGGGAGTAAAAGTGGTTGATACTGATTCAGAAGATAATCAGACGTGGGATATTGTTTCGAGGCCAGCAGATAAGAATGTCATCGGGACTAAATGGGTCTATCGCAACAAGATGAATGAATATGGCACAGTGATTCAGAACAAAGCATGAATAGTTTGCAAAGGATACTCCCAGATAGAGGGAATAGATGTTGACGAGATATTTTCACCCATTGCGAGACTAGAGACAATTAGATTATTTCTAGCCACTGCAGTGCAACGGAAGTTCAAAGTTTTCTAGATGGATGTCAAATCTGCATTTTTGAATGGGGTTATGGAGGAAGAGGTGTATATTGAGCATCCATATGGTTTTCTCATTCATGAGGATGAGAACAAGGTTTTCATACTGAAGAAGGCATTGTATGGGCTGAAACAAGCACCAAGAGCATGGTACTCAAGGATTGATCAATACTTGAAGATGCTTTGTTTTCAGTGTGGGGGAGTTTATTAAAATCTATATTTCAGCAACGATAGTAATAAAAGGATGATGGTGTTGGTTTATGTCAATGACATAATATTTGGCGGATAAAATGAAGCTCAGTACATATAGTTTTCTGAATTCATGAAAAGTGAGTTCAAAATGTCAATGATCGGAGAGCTAATATTTTTCCTTGGTCTACAGGTAACCCAAGTAAGTAATGGAACATTCATTTCTCAATCCAAATATTCCAAGGAGGTTTTGATAAGATTCGGAATGGAAAATTCCAAGGAGATGAAGACTCCAGTTTCTACCTGGATGAATTTATCGAAAGATGATAATGGCAAGGCAGTTAATATCATAGAATATAGGCATATTATTGGGAGTTTATTGTACCTGATAGTGAAGAGACCTGATATTTTTTTTTCCACATGCCAAGCAGTGAGATATCAGAGTAATCCCAAGGAAAGCCACATGATTTCAGTGAAAATAATACTTCGGTATATCAAGAAAACGGTGGACTTCATCTTGATGTATAATGGAAAATATCAGACAGAGTTATTGGGATATACTGATGTCAATTGGGTGGGTTCAGCGGATGACAGGAAATCAAAATCTGGAGGTGCTTTCTATCTTGGTGGTTTGTGTATTTCTTGTCTAAGAAAGAATAAAGATTGTATTTCATTAAGCATCGAAAAATCTGAGTATATTGTGGCCACTCAAGCATGCACACAATTATTGTGGATGAAGCAGAAGCTTGATGATATGGGCATTGAAGTGAAGTCTCCAATCAGAATCCAGTGTGATAACTCAAGTGCTATAAATCTCAGCAAAAATACCATCCATCACTCAAGTAAAAAGCACATTGAGATAAAGTATCATTTTATCAAGGAGAAGGTTGAGCAAGGAATTGTGAAGTTGAAGTATGTGCCTACAGAGCTACAGGTTGTAGACATTCTGAAAAAGTCCTTACCCAAGGAAGCGTTTGAAAGGTATTGACTGGCTCTGGGAGTTCAGTCGACTCCCCGCACTTGAAAGAGTGTAGATCTAGAACCCCACCCCCTCTCCTCAAGGTATTGCGTGTTTTTCTCTAATGCGTTAATCTGTGTTCTTTCCAATGTTGCAGACCGCAAAGGGGTGACCTTTGGGTTTGTTAACAAAGGGGTAGAAATAGTGACTCCTCAAAGGGGAGAAATTGTGGCTAAGGAAGGGAGAAAAATTATTAGTAAAATACATGGGGAGAAGCTAACTGGTGGAGTAGCAAGATAGGGGGAGAGTAATGAGATAGGGGGAGATTATTAAATATGACGATGCTAGAAGTGATCGATCAAATATTAGATATCACGATAGCTGAGGATCATGATAAAATCTGAACAGTGATGTTGGAATGGTGTGAGTGGGTTTCCAACTATCACCAATTGGTATCAGTGTGGTTCAACAATTTGTATCAATATAGAAATTGGTATCAGTTTGGAATCGACAATTGGTGTCTGACATGAAGTGATTCATTGATGAACTTCTCATACTACTCTTGTTTCTCACACCGAGAATTGCTCATGTGGTCTTAGAGTATGTGTTAAGTGAATCCTTAAACTCTATCTGAATCGCAAGAGGCGAATGGTGGTAGATAATGAAAGGAGACTCAATGAGGTATCAAAGTGTAGAAAATAGTTCTGATAAGAGTTCTCAACAAAACCAAAGGGGGAGATTGTTGGAAAAAAATCCCTCAAGGTAACATTGCATCATTTTTGGTTTTGATTGTGTTTATTGACAAAGCAAGTTTCCATGGATAATTGTTGAGTTCCAGATATGTTTTTGAAAATCCATGTTGACAAAGAATCATAACAAAGTAATGGATGATCTGGAGGCAGTACAAAAAGAGCAGTACAAGGTGGCACCATTTTCCAGTGTTTACCAAATTTTTGGGGTCCAAAATTTGGAGTTTAGTGAGCATCATGAAAATTGGATATCCTTGAAGATCTTATTTAAATATGGCAAAGGCATGAGTCTCGCAAATATAGGCTTCATGGATTGGATTTCGAGAAGATCAAAAAAATGATGGCGGTGATTCTTCGCGATTACGTCAAGCTTCACGAACGGTAGAGGTTGAAGCGCATTGCGGTGGTGAAGGGCTTTGTGAGGGATCTTCACGGTGAAGGCATTAAGGGATTGAAGGTGAAGCTCCACGATTACGTCAAGCTCCGCAATCGGAAAATTTTCGTGGTGCTTCACGATTTAGAGAGAATTTTGGCGGGAACTTCGGAGCTTCACGATTTGAGATGACATGGTGTTGACTTCACATGGAAAGTTCGAGGGTCGGTGGAATAGACTATAAATAGGACTCGACCCCTTCAAGAGAAGAAGAGAGAAAGAGATAATTTTCAGAGAAAATATTTTGCTCTCGGTTCGCGAAGGTAGTTCACGAAGCTAGTGTGCTTCGCGAAAGAAGAGCTTCGTGACGGCTAATCTAGCTACGAGAAAGTTGTGATCTCCACGTTGGCTCAATGAACTTCATGAGGGAAGTCGCTCTGCGATGACTTGAGCTTCGTGAGAGTGCTTTGCGTGAGTGATTCACAAAAAGGAAGGAGCTTCGCGAAGGCTTGTTTGAGCTTCGCAAAATTGGGAGCCTCGTAAAGTAGGGTGCTTTGCGAAGGTTTTTCCAAAGGAATTTCCCGGTGTTTAGGGGCAAAGGGGTATTCATCAGTGGATGAAAGTTGGACTTCAACAAAACATCTATAAATAGTTGAGGATGCATGTATTCATGAAAATGAAGAGACCTACATGTCTATAAACTGTGATTGGATCCCTTCTAAGTGTAGTGAGCAAAGGAAGAGGATGAATTATATCCTTTCTACCGACAATGAGCCTGAGAGAGAGGAACAGGGTGTGGCCCTTGGGAAAGCAGTGAGTTGACCCCTAAACTTTGTAAAGGTAGTGAGTCTGTGCATAGAAGTGATATATTCCAAACATTATTGGCAGTGAAATTTAGTGGATTTGGTACAGCGGCACATCGCCGTTGTATGCTCCTTGGACGTAGCCCAGTAAGGGTGAACCAAGTAAAAATCTCTGTGTTTGCCTGCTTTCTTCCTTGCATTTAATTTAAAGCATCATCATCAGATAAAGAATAAAATAAGTAGTCATAATAAACACACAAGTGAAAACAAAGTGACCCTTGTAATAAAGAGTTCAAGATCCGGTGGGGTAGGAATAATTTAGAAAAGAATATCCATACCCTGATTCACCCCCCTATCAGGGTATATAGGCCCCTATTGATCCTAACATCCAATGAAATTTTTCTTCCAGAGCAGTTAATATTTCATTCGTCTCTTCCATTTCTTTATATTTATCCTCCTATTGTTTTTTTCTCAAAATATGTTCGGGGTGTCACCCCAAAACCTGCACCTCTAATATAGTCAAACTGTTATGGACACTTTAAGACCACCAATAGTAGGTGTTCATCTGGTACAGGTGTTAATGATTCCTATGTCTAAGTCAGATAGAAAATATAGGAAAATAAGTAATCATTTTTATGTAATAATGATTTAAAGAAAAAAACTATTATTTCATACTTACACATGTTTCCCACACTTTTTATTTGTTTTCATTTATTAGTATCCCATATTTATTTACATGTTCCTTCTTCCATAGAACATGACATGGGATGGAAGTGACTTTGGATTTGGATTCATCAATCTTTATATAAAAAGAGGAACATAATTATGTTTTTATTTCATGTCGCATAAAATAATTATGGTATATTTAAAATACGTACCAATTTTTTTCAAGTGAAGTGTACCCCATACTTTCTTTATGGTAGGGGTAAGTTTGTTTTGCTACTCATTCCATATTTTCAAAACCCATTTGTTGTTTTATAAATAAAAAATTATCAATCAAAGTGATGAATACATGTATTATCAAAAAATTTATTTCCAACCACAACGTACCTCAAAAGGCATCTCACATGATAGCTAGTATACTCATCCCATACTTCTTAGGTTATCAGATTTGCATACATAAGTGGTGGGTGTTTGTTTATTTTCCCTTCATCATATTTAAGATGATATATCATTAGAATTCTGTGAAATACTATATGAATCCTTTCATAAATAATTAATACATATTTCTTGTGGGAGTCATCTAATATAAATACACTCTACAAGGGATGATGAATAGTAATTCAAGGTTTTATTATTTTATTTTTCGATAAAATAAAGAAAGTATGTCATAATGCTATTATAATATCTTCCCAAATCAGTTCCTTAATCATGGTAAAAACATGGTGCCACGAATCTAAATCAATCGGAATGCATTACCAAGTGATGAGCCCAATGTAACTATTGAACATAGCCTTAATTGGGTTAACTGGATAGCCATGCACATTCCATCTGACCTCGAATTTGATTTCTTTGCTTTTTGCCTTAATAATTTTTTCTAACATTGTCACGCTATAGACCTTCTATTTTTTTACAGAATTGGTTATTCATCGTCTTCTATTTCCTCATATTCAACATCGACAATATTCTGTTCCTCTAGATTGGTAGTATTGACATGTGCATAAGGTCATTGTTCCTCTACACTGGGAGCAGTAGCTGGTTGAGAAACATGTTGTTCCTTAGGATTGGGAACATCAACATGTGAAAAAGTCATTATCTGTAGAAGTGGTTTAACATTTAATTTATATTACATGAATGCAATATCGAATTGATAAGAACATGTGGTAATGCAATGAATATTACAAAAAATATATAACCAGAATATTGGACTCTCTTTTTTAAAAGGTTGAAGGGATTTAACCCCTCTATTGAGTATCCAAATCCCTTCATTGTGGTCTCCTATTATGTAAAAAACCCCTTCAACATTGGGATCACTGCAAAATGATTGTAATATCCCAATGAAAGGGTCATCCTCATTTGAATTTTTATTTAATCCTTTAGTAGATTTTTCGATAACAGAACAATTGACCACTTTCAGTTTGTGGGATCCGGAAGATAAAATACTTGTAATGCATGTGATTCAATTATAAATGGTTCGCCTTTGTACCCTTTATTACTAAAATCCACTTTCATGAATATCAATTCATCTATTTTAACAAAACTCATGTTATCAACCCACTTTCATTGAAAAATCAGCACTTGGAATGTTGTATAATCCAACTCTTGTATTTTTTTGATGATGTAAAAGTATAACATATTCGCATGAATTTGATTTTTTTCCTTAGTACCAGAAACATAAATCATTTTATCCACAAGTGTAACTCCACTGTTTTCCATGGTATTGCCTTCATCATGTTCATTTTTATAGAACATATAGACATTAATTGCATAACCATTGTAAGATAATATATACACACTTGGTCCTCTGGCTAGCCATCAACGTCATTCGGAAATTGAATCTGGATTTTCATTTTACTCCTTAAAAATAATATCTCAAAACCATCCTATAAACTATTTATCATGTGCATTTTATATCCATATTTTAGCCCTTGATGGATTCAAATGCCTAATAATTCTTTTATGGGTTTCAACATATGGGAAAACCTCAAAACTTTTATAAAAAATGTAAAGGTGGGCCTGATCTTGATCTGTAATATTAATTGTGACAACATATCTTCTAGAAATATTTGTACCCCCAAACCTCCCAATGTGATGAGATTTTAGTAGACCAATTATTTCCACATCGGATAGCTAGTCATTACAAAATTCAATGACTTAATCAACAATATATCACTCTATAATACAACCCTTTGGATGAATTATATTTTTGACATACCCTTTAAAAATATTCATATACCATTTAATGGGGCACATCTATCTATAATGTACAAGACCACATAGTTGAATATCTCTCACCAAGTAAACCATCAAGTGAACCATCATAACAAAGAATGTTAGCAGAAAGAACATTTCTAATTCACATAATATGACAAAAAATTTCTTTTCCACAGTTGGAAATTCGATCGGGTCTATAACTTTATTGCATATAGCTTTCAAAAAAACAAGGCTTGGTTAATGTATGACATACATTCTTGGGAAAAATTCAATTTAAATATATAAAAATTAGATCTTACATCAAAACATGACATTCATGTGATTTGAGACCCTTTAACTTTAAATCAATCATTGACATGATATTATTAAAATTCAATGAATACCCCTATGGAACCTTTACATAATTCAAGAAGTTGTAAAACTGATATCTCTCCTGTCTCAAAAGAGTGTAAGAATTTGGATGAAGAAAGGTTCATTTTTCACTCACTGACACCAACTCTTCCTGTATTCCCATGTCAACCATTTCCAAACTAGCCTTAATTCTATCCTTTGTTTTGTCAGATGCATTTAGTAACATGCCATTTAAACTATCACATACATTTTTTTCAACATGCATAACATCAAGAAAATATATGGCATACAAACAATTCCAGTATGGTAATTTAAAAAAAACCAATCTCATTTTCCAACTAGTTTTTATAAGGTTTTTTGAAAAAAAATTACCAAAAGTAGTGTCCATGTATTTTACTTTCTCAAACATTTGATCACCTATTAGTGTAGATCCCACTTTGTGTATAGATTTTATTTGTTTTTAACTGATTTTCATTGGTTTTAAATGGTAATAAATGAGATAATAAGATCTCAGTGTGGTCAATATGATGAAGTATTTCCAAAGTTAATAGAGCTTCGATAAATTCCTCATTTCTTTATATTCCATGAAACATGTGAATGAATTGAAGACTTTGAGTTTCAAGGTGATTCCTCAAGAATTGTTATGAAATGATTTTATAAAATTGGATGTCATGGTTGAATAATTATCCTAGATAAATATGATTATGCTTTTCTGATTTCTATTTCAAAAATAACATAAATTTGTTGGATAACTTTTGATGAAAGCATTATGAAGAAAAGGGGGAGAAAAGATGTTGTCAATTGTATTCTAGTTTGATTGGAAAGAATTAAGTTTTTTGGGAGATAGGGAAGTTAAATTACTTTACTTTGTAAATATGGTGATGCTAAAGGTGATAGATAAAAGAATATATATCATGATAGATAAGTTTCATGATTAAGGTATCTAACTGTTGAATAATTCAGATGATAGTGAAGCAGCAAGGGTGTTATTTTCAAAGCAGATATTTTAGGTGGTGCCATTTTCTAGTGTTTTCCAAAAAAAATTGCCTAAAAATTGGGAGTTTGTTTTTTGGAAAAGAAAGGATTTCCATGAAGCACAGTTCACAGACTAAAAAGGATAGTTCATAGACCACATAGGAGGTATGAAGAGTGGTGAAATAAATTCTTCAAATAAAGGATTTTGTATAGTATTATTATGCGGACCATGAAGAGCGGTATGCAGACCGTGAAAGGAAAATAGTTCTCATAAGGCTCACAGTTTGTAGGAGGATCATAGTATGTAGGAGGAGCATAATACGTGGTGAAATTTTTACCACATTGAAAGTAAATCAGATTACCAGGATTTTCATATTTATTTTACTATATAAAGGACCCTAATCCAATAATTAATTTAGAGAAAAATTCAATAGAAAAGATCATCGTTGGAGGAATAATTTGGCTAAGTTTGGAAGAGTTATCAGGGAATAAATTCCATGAAAGAATAGGAGAGTAGGTAGAGGGGAGTTATTCCATGGAGCAAGGGGAGTCTATAGAACAAAGCCAGTTCATGGAGAAAAAAGGTTGTCTATGAAGCATCAGTAGTCCAAGGAAGAATCAACAGTCAGTGAAAGTAGGGACAATTCGTGGAAGTGAAGACATTATGTAGAAGAGAGGAAGTATGTGGAATCAAAAATGGTCCGTAAAAGGGGAAATGGTCTGTGGAAGAAGAAACGGTCCACAAAAGAGGAAACGGTCCATGAAATAAGAAACAGTTCATAGAAGAAGAGGTGGTCTATGGAATTAGGGATGGTTTACGGATGAAGATGATGTTCACGAAGCACTTGCGCCACGCGGTGCAAGGAAGTTCACGACAACAGTTCGTGGGAATAGTTCACTAGGACAGTTCTTGAAGGTAATATAGTTTTCAAAGGATACAATATAGTTCATGATGGGTATAAGGAAGTTTTCAAAAGGATTAAATAGTTTGTGAAAGAAATTTCCACAAACTAATAGTATGTGGAAGAGAACTAATACTAAATTCACTGCATATATTTCGTATCAAAGAAGAAGAATCTAATTTTAATGATGTTAAGTTGAGCTTTTCTTAATTAATTTAATAACCAAAAAGGAATTTTGTGATTCTGGTAAGAATAATGAGAAGAGATCTTAGTGTAGTTGGTCTTTCACTGGAGAATAAAGAGAAAAGAAGGGATGAATATTTGGTGGCCAAATTGATATTGTCTGATTATAATTTGGGTCATAGATAATTCATTATTCATAATTCCATAACACATTTATATTATTGTGACTGGTAGAAGAATAATTTTGTGAAGATATCAAGTTTTTTGTTGGGTCGGAGAGTGATGGCAAGAGGGGGGGTGAATTGCCTTTTTAAAAAGTTTAACAATTTAAAACAAAGTTAAAGCGTAGTGGAAATAAAAGAGGCAAGACACAAAACTTGATAATGGAGTTCGGCTTAAACCAAAGCCTACATCTCCGCTCCCAACTCAACCGTTGAGAGATTTACTACCGCTTGCTTTTTAATGGTTTTAGCAAGAAACCCACTAGACTTTAAGGTAGTCTAGAACCTATTACAGCTTGATTTTAATGGTTGAGAAAGAACCCACTAGCCTTCTTATAGGTGAAGGCTAGCTCACCTATGACTCAAGCCTTTTAAAGGGAAGGCTTGACTAACCTCTTCACACATTGAAGGTGGTGTGAAAACCCTAACAAAAGAAAGATGAGAGAAAGAGGGGTTTGTAGGCACAAACCCAAATTGATGCTCAAAATAATAAAATAAGAAAAACCGTAATGTGGAGAAGTCTTGGGCGCCAATGGATTGATTGGAGTTGATGAAGAGCGCTCCCAAGCTTCTATGGTGATGCTCCTTGGATGTGGAAATGGGTTGGAGCAATTGAGGTTCCTTGAAGGAATCCGCCGGAGGTTTGCCAAATGATGAAAAATGTGTATGTTGGCTTCCGTTGGCTTTGTTATTATTCCACTCCAGTTCTGGGGCTTCCTAGTCCTTTATTTATAGAGGGGGAACCCTCATATGGCCGTTCGGGGTCTTCGGAGCCATTGGGAGCAGGCTAGTCAAAGCCCAACGGTTAGTTTTATTGGCTCCACCAGCTGACCGGTGCTTGGCCACCGGTTGGCCGGTGCTTTGGAAAATGGAGAGGCCTTCTGCCCAGGCACCACCGGCTGGCCGGTGAGGAGGCCACCGGTTGGCCGGTGGTGAGACAGTAGGTGTCCCTTCTGTCTGGGTTCCACCGGCTGGCCGGTGATGGGACACCGGTCGGCCGGTGGTCTGGACAGAGGGGATGCCTTCTGTCAAGATTCCACCGGCTGGCCGGTGGTCATCCACCGGTTGGCCGGTGGACTGAAATCAGTCCACTTTTGCCTTCTGGCTTTCTTGGCCCAATTCCTTGGCAACCTGAAATCATGCCTATCATCCAAAAACACTTAAAACAAGATTAGATAAATAAGAGAGTGATTGTGATCATGAAAATTAAACCACGAGGGGTACGAGAGGTACAACAATCTCCCCCTATTTTGATGATCACAATCACCAAAACAAGAAATGTAAAAGACTGAAATGAAAGGCATGCTTTAAAGGATAAAGCAAAGCATGAGAGAAAGATTTTTCCCCCAATCAACCAAGAATTTCTCCCCCTTTGTGATTATCAAAATAGCATGGGGCATAAAACTTGATTGAGGGAAAGGTTGAAAAACAAGATAGAGTTTTTAAAACAATTGAAATTTTTGAGATTTGAATTGAAAGTTTTGAATTGAAAGTTTTGAATTGAAGGTTTTGAATTGAAAGTTTTGAATATAAAGCAAAAAGGCTTAAACGATCCTAACTCCCCCTAAATAAAAACAACAAATCACCGGGGAGAGGATTTTAAAACCGAGACAAATTTTGGTCCGGTGAGACTCGCTAAAAAGGATTTTTCAATCCAAACTTGTCTAGTGGCGGGTATTCTCCTATGAAATTCATCATTAAAGGAAATGGTTTTGGGCCTTCCATACCGGGTATTTTTGCAATCGCACTCATAAATTAAGTGCCCGGGTTTTTTACAATAGTTGCAAAATTTATATTAGGAGATCCCCCTTACAAAAATAGTAGGAGCATGGGAAGAGGAAGCTTGCTTAGAATAGCCAAGCCCTTGGGTGGTTCTAGATACGCATTGGGAACCAAGGAGCTTCGAAAGGTTATGTTCACCTTGGGTGAACTTAGCTAGGGATTTCCTTAAATCCTTGATTGTTAATTCCATAGAATCAACATCGGGAAGGTTTTGGATCTTGAGGGACAACTCCTCCTTTTCTTTGAGAAGTTGTTTCTTTTCGGAAGAAAGTTTTTTGAAATTATTTTTTAAAGCAATAAATTTGGAAGAAAGTTCGTGAAAGCCTTCCTCCAATTGATCTCTAGCATGTTGGAGATCCTCATAAGATAAATGATTGAAAGAATTTGAAGAACTAGAGGATGAGGAGTCGGAAGAGGATACCTCATGAAATGCCATTAGGAATTTTTTACCGTTTTCACTTGAGGAGGAGGAGGAGGAGGATGTGGAGCTATCACTCCATGTGGCCTTGAATACCTTCTTCTTTTCCTTTTGCTTGGCCTTTTTCTTGTTGAGTGAACAATCGGGCTTGTAATGGCCTTTCTTGCCACACCCGTAACATGTTACCTCGGGCTCGGATTTTTCGTTGGGTTGAGCCTTTCGGGATTTCTTCTTCTTGTGCTTCTTCATGAATTTGTGCATTTTGCGGGCAAGATTCTCCATTTCTGAATCGCCGCTTGAAGAGGAAGACGATGAGGAGGAGGAGCTTTCTTCTTTTTGAACTTTGAAGGCGATGTTCTTTGGAACTTTGATCGGTTTGCCTTCCTTTTCAGATTGCCTCCTCATGGTGATCTCGTAGGTCATGAGGGATCCGATGAGCTCTTCGACCGGCATGTTCTTGATGTCTTTTGCTTCTTGAATTGTGGTGACTTTCGGTGCCCATGTGCTTGGTAAGATCCAAAGGATCTTCTTGACCATCGTTTCTGCAAAAACATCATCTCCAAGAGATTTTCTTCCATTGAAAACGTCAGTAAAACGAGTAAACATTTTAGTAATTGATTCATGTGGGTGCATGGTGAAAGACTCAAAATCTTGATGGTACATATCCAATCGAGTATCCTTGACTTTTTTGGTCCCCTCATGGGTAACTTCCAAAAGTTTCCAGATTTCATGAGATGTAGTGCATGTGGAAACTCGATTGAATTCATTACGATCAAGGCCGCAATGAAGAGCTTTCATGGCTTTGCCATCAAGCTCGAAATTTTTAATATCGGCTTGAGTCCATTTGGATTCATCGGGAGAAGAAAGAGAATAACCATGCATGACAATTTTATAAATAGGATAACCTATACTTCTAAGAAAAGTGGTCATGCGGGTTTTCCAATAAGTATAGTCGGTTCCATCAAAGAATAGAGCATAACCCAAAGAATAGCCTTCGGGGGCGAAAGAAGTTGAAGCCATCACAAAGGATCTTGAATTTGAAACCGGTTAGGGTATTACTCAAATTTTCCCTCTGATACCAATTTTTGGGTCGGAGAGTAATGGCAAGAGGGGGGGTGAATTGCCTTTTTAAAAAGTTTAACAATTTAAAACAAAGTTAAAGCGCAGCGGAAATAAAAGAGGCAAGACACAAAACTTGATAACGGAGTTCGGCTTAAACCAAAGCCTACGTCTCTGCTCCCAACTCAACCGTTGAGAGATTTACTACCGCTTTCTTTTTAATGGTTTTAGCAAGAAACCCACTAGACTTTAAGGTAGTCTAGAACCTATTACAGCTTGCTTTTAATGGTTGAGCAAGAACCCACTAGCCTTCTTACAGGTGAAGGCTAGCTCACCTATGACTCAAGCCTTTTAAAGGGAAGGCTTGACTAACCTCTTCACACCTTGAAGGTGGTGTGAAAACCCAAACAAAAGGAAGATGAGAGAAAGAGGGGTTTGTAGGCACAAACCCAAATTGATGCTCAAAATAATAAAACAAGAAAAACCGTAATGTGGAGAAGTCTTGGGCGCCAATGGATTGATTGGAGTTGATGAAGAGCGCTCCCAAGCTTCTATGGTGATGCTCCTTGGATGTGGAAATGGGTTGGAGCAATTGAGGTTCCTTGAAGGAATCCGCCGGAGGTTTGCCAAATGATGAAAAATGTGTCTGTTGGCTTCCGTTGGCTTTGTTATTATTCCACTCTGGTTCCGGGGCTTCCTAGTCCTTTATTTATAGAGGGGTAACCCTCATATGGCCGTTCGGGGTCTTCGGAGCCTTTGGAAAAGTCTTCGGAGCCGTTGGGAGTAGGCTAGTCAAAGCCCAACGGCTAGTTTGACTGGCTCCACCGGCTGACCGGTGCTTGGCCACCGGTTGGCCGGTTCTTTGGAAAATGGAGAGGTCTTCTGCCCAGGCACCACCGGCTGGCCAGTGAGGAGGCCACCGGTTGGCCGGTGGTGAGACAGTAGGTGTCCCTTCTGTCTGGGTTCCACCAGCTGGCCGGTGATGGGACACCGGTCTGCCGGTGGTCTGGACAGAGGGGATGCCTTCTGTCAAGATTCCACCGGCTGGCCGGTGGTCATCCACCAGTTGGCCGGTGGACTGAAATCAGTCCAGTTTTTCCTTCTGGCTTTCTTGGCCCAATTCCTTGGCAACCTGAAATCATGCCTATCGTCCAAAAACACTTAAAACAAGATTAGATAAATAAGAGAGTGATTGTGATCATGAAAATTAAACCATGAGGGGTACGAGAGGTACAACAATCAAGTTTTTTGTTGGGAATATATAAGAGGAGTTTCCTGCATGTTATTGTTTGAGTAAAAAAGTGAAGAAGAAGGTTGTGGAAGAATAAAGTAGAACTATGACATCTTACATGACTCAATAGGTGGAGGACTTTCTTAGTGTTATAAAATCTTATCAACAAGGATAATATTGTCTTGGGATGCAGTATAAAGATCCATCCAAGAGCTATAAAACACACACTATTGGATTGTTTTCAAAGTGCTTCATGAGTGTAAGGGCATATCCAACTCATTGTAACCACACAAAAGGATTTCTTTTCTATTGGTTGTGTGTTCATAATCATTTTTGAGCATGCTAAGGATGTAGCTACTCTTGTTGAGTGGTGAACCTTGTAAAAATATCTTGTGTTATGTTTACTTATTTCATATACTTACATTCGATAGGGAAAAGAAAATAAGAGAATTAAGATCCTAACTGATCTAATAGGTACAGGGATAAAAAGTTTCAATTGGATTAAAAATTACCCAACACTGATTTACCCCCCCCCCCCCTCTCAGTGTTAGGTATATCCCAAAGAAGTCCTCCCAATTAATATCAGATCCAAGGTTCACCACTTTTAGATTCTATACAATGAAGTTATTCTCTTTTGAAGACTTTATTTTCTTTCCTAAGATAATAATTAAGTGTAGTTTTGGTAAAGATTCAGTTATCTCTAAGAATAATTATATATATACCAAGACCATGATGAAAAGTAAAAAAGAAAGAGAAGATAAAGCTAAAGAAGAAGTCCCTCTTATCTAAAGAAGAGTAAGTATCTATTTCTTCATACCTTGATGGCAATGAAGATGTTTTAGACTTGGAAATTAATGAGCAGGTGGATCAAGATTCCACCAAGAAGATGGATAAACTTCCTACCTCTAGTAATAAAGAGGTATGTGTTAGTACATTTGAAAATTATCCTCAATATGAAAATTTTATCACAAGTGGTGATGATCAATCTACAGCCTCTTAAGAATTATCACTTGATAGATTAAGAATTATTATACATGGTGTTTCTAAAGAAAGTTAATCCCTTGTTTGTGGAGTATTTCAATGTATAAAAGAATATATCACCTAGCTGTAAGAAGAAAATGATGTTTTGGAGAAGAGGTTTCAAGCAAATATTTTAGAATGTTTAAAGCTATATAGATATGTTGGAACCTTTGAAGAAACCAAGAGAGAACTTTAACTGAGTTCTTAAAAATTATTCAAAGAAGTTGAAGAGAAATAGGGATTCAATAATTATCTGGAAGAAAAGATCCATGCACTTGAAGATAAGTTGAAGAAGAGAACTGAAGTCAAGGGTTTATATTTGGAATAAACTTCCAATAAGATCAAGGAAATTGACCCTTTATCACAAAACAAAGTTAAGTTGCATGAATATGAAGTTGAAATAATGAGGAATTATTGTGAATAGAATATGATTATGACTGAAGATCAAAAAATCATCCTCAATATGAAATTCCTATAATTGGAATCTTAGTTGTCCAATCTTGAGAATACACATATTGACACTTCACAAAATAAGGAGACAGTTTCTACCAGTACACAATGTTAATTGGAGGATTATATGATTGAAATACCTCCAACATGTGATAATAAGATCATGACATGTTTCAATGATCTATCATAAGAAGCTGAAAAGAAAAAATACCATCAATACCATCTTGCACTAATGTTTCTAAATCTATTTCCACAAACAATGTAGGTAGAAAAACACAATCCAAAAAATTATGGATGAAGAAAGGTGACAAAAAACCTACCACCGTTACTAGGGTGGATAAGAGAAAGAGTGTGTAATATAGTTCCCCAAATATAGTGCAACACATATTGAAGAAGACCCAACGACCTTATACAGGAGATATCAAGAAATCCAGATTTGTGGGTTAATTTTGGTGTTGTAATTGATTTGGAAACTATGCATTAAATTTTTGGTACAATACTCAAAATATAAAAGCACAAAGGAAGCCTATATTTAGGGGGAGAAATCTAGAGAATAAGAAGCAACATCCACAGGTCCATAATCATCTGTATACTGAAAACAGATTTGGAATTCTTGATGACATATGTGATGTATGCAATGGTAGTGGTCACAAGGTTGTTACATGATCATCTCAACATGTACCCAAAGATGATAAGAAAAGAAGATCACAAAATATGTCTTGGAAGGAAGAAGAAATATTTGGAAGATATTAGAAGAATGTTGTGATAAAAAAACCTCCTGGAAGGCGACAAAGAAGAATAGTGAGAAAACCTTGGATTCTAAATCCAAGAAATTGAAGGGTGGTGAATCCAAAATAACTAACAAGAAGTATGACACTTATAAGAACCCATGTGGAAGATCAAAACTTATTTCCATGGTGCCTAATGACATGTTAGTTATTTTTCCTAAAGAATTGGAAATAATGAGTAAAGTTGAAGATTCACAAGCTAATGCTGGTTCAAAAGGAAATGAAAATATTACACATGATGAAGACTAAGTGAATGAGAGGTTTCATACGAAAAGAAGATATTGTGTTAAATAAGTTATGTGTAAGAGATGCAAGAAATGTTGTCACATTGCAAAAGGTTTTTTAACCTTATTACCATAATAAGAAGCATCTCTAAAGAGGAGTAATGGTGTATCATCCATAAAGTCTATTAAGAAGAAATGTTCTCTACATAAAGAAAATAGGATGTGAAGATATCCATGCTACCTCAACATAAATTATATCATAAGCTCATATGTGAAATCATGAAGACTAGAGAAAATTGAGCAACTTTGTTGAGAAAAACACCTCAACCTTGTTGTTCATATTAATGAAGCAAGTAGGATCCACCTTATTCAAATATTTTTGTATTGTATTTTTTCATATAATGTAATTAATTGAAGGTGACAAAAGTTATCATGGGTAAAACCTGATAAGTATTGAGTGCTATCAATTATTTATAGATATGATGAAGAAGTTATCATCCTTGAATAATTCCTCAAGTGATATTTAAATATCGATGTGATGGAGGATCATCTGTGATGAAGATGAAGAATGTGATGTTCTATTTTGTATAGTTAGAATAAAGAAGATCCCATATTGGTTTGATATTACTTCATGATATTCTGAAATAAGTGTTCAAGAAGATCATTCTTGGTGAATTTGTGAAATTTTTTCAATTTGAATGGTCATAAGTGGAAAACCCATTCCGGTGTATTCTCCATAACTAAAATTTCTTGATATTAATTCCTAATGATATCCACCATTATTAAGATGATGAGGAGTGTCTTCCTTGAGGATGAGAAAAATGAATAAACTACTGTAATTTTTATTTCAGTTAGTATCAAATCTGATTATTCTAGAAATTACATGAAGATCATGTCATTGGAAAAGGTGTGTCTCTCTTAATCTCTTATCCTTGGTTATTAAAAATTGACAAAAAATTTACAAAGGGGGAGAAATTAAATTATTTAGTGACATAAGAAGAATGGAAGTGTCCCAAGGTCACTTATCCTACCTATTTTACTTGAATGTTTTTTATCCATTTGTTAAAGCGAGTGCAGGAGTTTCCAGTTGATTGTTCTTAAAAGGATTCATCTTACATTTAGTAAATCCATCCTGGAATGAAAGTTAATAATCCTTGAAGACAAGTATATGATGTAACATCCCAAGGAGTTATAAATAAATTTAATAGAAAATGTGATGCACACAACACTGAGTCTCTGTGAAACAACACTTTGTTATTATAATTATATAAGTAAGATAGTTATAACCTAGCCATGAAACTTAAGTTTTCCACCTCTTTAAATTGAATTTCAAAAAATGGACATATACGATTGTTTTTAGTAAGATATTTAGAGTCCGATGGGATTAACTTAATTTTTATTTAATAGTAACTTACCCTTATGAATAGTAATGTTACCCTTATAAATAGTAATGTACCCTTGTGAATAGTAATATGACCCTTATGAATAATAACCTTATCCATGAAAGTATAAATAAAATTTAGGCACCTTATAATTGAAATAGAATATTTTAAAAATTAATTATTAAGTGTTGGTATGTTTGTGAGTAATAAATATTTAATTACAATTTTATGATTAATAAATTTACTTAAAAAAACTCATTTTCCTAAAATGTATTCCTAAATCAATATTTTGTTTTCCTATGATTTTAGGATAATTTGATGAGACCTTAGTTAATTTTCAGGGTGTTATAAAATCAGTTTTAATTTTAAAGATTATATTTTTTGAGTAAATGATTATTTTAATTAAAAATTAAATTTCTAATATTTAGATTTTTTTTGAAAAAATTGAGTCCATTTTTTAATTCTACATGTTGAAAAATAGTTATGGTGAATTTTTGTGATTTTTCTAAAATGTTTTAATTTTTAGTGAATAGTAAAATACAATAATTTACCATATATATACATTATAAGTTAAATACACTATTTATGACATCATGGATGATTTAAGCACACTTGGTTTGAACTCACATGAACCTATTACTGTTTTTTTTTACAATAATCAAACACTATTTTTTTCTTGATCAAAATAATAAAATAATGAATAAGATATTCAAAAAATCACTCCTCTCCTCCACTATAAAAACCACCCCTCACTCCCTCTTCTCCTCACTCCTCTAAGAATTGAAGCTTCACAAAGTTCTGACCAAATACTCTTCCCTAGTCCTGCCCCATGTTCAGGAGCTCTTGGTCTTACCAAAAGACCAAAACCCCTTCCCTTAAAGAGATTCTCAAGGAGTTGTATTCAAGAGGTAAAATTATCTTCTTTTTTCATTTAATTTCATTTCAAGTTCCTTTCATTTATTATCCTCTTCTCACCTCCTCTACTAAAATGATCATGATAACTCTAGTATCATATATATGATGTAATTAAATCATGTTGATGGAATAACCATCATCAATATCCTTACTCTCTCTCTCTCTCTCTTATTTTAAAAATGAAATCATCATCTGGGAGGTGCCGATTTACAACCTTCGTGGACGGTGAACTTTTGTTCTCCAATTAATTATTAAAGGATGGTCATGAAACCATTTTAATGGTTTAAAAAGATTCTAAAATGTGTATTATATCTTATTTAATTATTCTGGAACCATCATTTTTACATGATACTAAATAATATAACAAAACTAGTTTGTTGTGATTGAAAAACCGCCGTAAAAAACTAAACGATTATCACTAAATGACTTATCTAATTATTCATACTCATACCATGTAACCAAATGATATATATAACCATTTAAACTTATTTATTTTCATTTATAATATATAAATTCAATTATGGATAATTATATCCATTCCACATGAAATCCATTACTTATAAACAAGCGAACCGATCATGAAAATCAAGAAAATTAATGCTCTAAAATGATGAAATTAAACTCTATAACTCATCCAAAAGGCCATAAATGAACTTAATAAATTTATAATAAATAAAATACATGTAGAAAAGGTTCTAAATTAATTAATTAATGGATTTAATTTGATTATCCATGACATTAAGTTCAAGTACAGAACATGTTCGGACATAAGGTAAGGGTTATCTTAACTCAGTTTCCATTCACTGAGTTAAACATCTATTTCATTTGTTATGATTTTCAAATAATATGTGTAAATTAACTATATTTGTTTCATACTATATATCCACTTATATTTTGTGTATTTATATTTTTCACACATAATTATGTCATTGATTTATCCCCACTCTAATGATACAATCTTTGTAAGGGTTTCCTCATATCACTTCCACTTTTGAGAGATATTCCTTATTCACCACTATTTATTATGTATTATGTATGTATAATTCCCATTTATGTATCATATCATGAATCTCTTTATTTTTATTTTATTTAATGTATCATTTTATGATTACTAATTTTGGGGCATATGATTCTATTGATTACAAATTGGTAAGGGTTTTCTACCCGAACCTCCATTTTCATTCGGGTTACTCTTATTCTATACTTACCTCAATGAAATTATTATTTATTATTATGTAATTCTCGTAAATTCTATGTAAATTTTCTATATATGTGTACCAATTATAATCCTTCTTTATTTTATGGGGAGTTATATGTTTTAAAATTATCTTTCAAAAATTCTTCCCGATAAACAAGACCGTTTCAAATGAACTTCTCGAATTATTACCTATTTTAAAATGCACCATATAATATATTTTAAGACACCATTATTTTTATAAAATCACTAAGTTCATTATTAAAAAACTACCTTGATTAAATTATATTTTTATACGAATATTTTTCCAAAAGAACTCTTCTTTTCAAAGTTAAAGAGTATTTCTATTAAGAATTACATGATGATTTTATAAGAGTATTTTCATCTATTTAAACACTCTTGTTGATTCATCTGTTTAATTGGGATAAATATTTTATTATATCATATAACATGTTTTATTGAATGGTTTATGAGTATTTTGAATATGGATGTTCTAATTTGAAACCATTCACCATATTACTTCGAATGGTTAGTGTTATGTTTAATGGTTGGGGGAAGTGACATAAATTTCATATGTTAGTTTTAATATGAATTTATATGTTGTTTATGTTTCACACCCTTTTCATATGAGGAATTCATTGGACTTATTAAGTGTCGGGTAGGGCTATCTGTATCCCCTCGGTGCATCGGTAGGTCTCATGAGACAAACGAGATATGGTTTCGCCGAGGCCTTACCCATTTAATAGATTCTTGGAATGAAGCCTTGAAAATAATAGATTATTGGTATGTAGACATGTCAATAATATATTTTGGCATGAATCCTTGATAGATTCTTGGAATGAATCCTTGAAGGTGTGTTTTAGATATCCATCATTGTGAATTTCCCTCATTATGAAACTAGTAATTGAAAGTCTATGTGATTATTTGACTAGTAGACTATCCATGGTTATGTTTTATTATGGAATTATTCATTTAGATTTTATTCTTTATATATTATGATCAAGTATATGTTTAAGGTCATGTGTTTTTAGCTTCTCAACATGATTATTGTTTATGTTTATGATTACTTCTGTTGTATTACTTATCCTTACTAAGCATATGAGTTCACCCCTTTCTTATGTTTTATTTCCCCCAGGTTTCAAATAAGAATAATATTAATGACATTTAGGGATAATATAGGAGTTATGGATGTTTCTAATGGAAATTCTATATTGTTTTTCCTTTCAATTTGTAATGTTGAACTTGTGTATGTATTTAGTTTTTCAAAACTACTAAACTAACTGTTCCTTCAAGATTTTATTCCTTGTAATCATACCAATGAAAAAAAATAATTCACCAGCTCTAGTATTATAAGGTTAGGGCATTACATATGATTTATCATTTCTTTAGGTGTCATGATCAGTTGGTAATGGACAGATTTTTCATCTAAATCAAATCCTCTTGTTTTCTACACCAACCACAGCTCAAGTATACTTAGAGTGAAATGATGGATGGCACATTGCTTAAGTATGTATTGATACCCTTTTCCCATAAACTTTGTATTTTTATCAATAATTGGGAGAGAAAGTGAAATGATGGTTTCAAAATAAAAGTGGATAGAGAATATAATTGTTCTACATTTTGACACATTAATTTGGAATTAACTTTGAAGGTATTTCCAACGAATAAAAAGGGTTGTATTGTAGATCCCACTTTGTGTATGGATTGTATTTGTTTTCAACTTATTGTCATTAGTTTTTAATAGCAATCAATGAGATAATAAGATCTCAGTGTGTTCAATATAATTAATTAGTTACAAAGTTAATAGAGCTTGGATGAAGTCCTCAAGTCTTGATATTCCAAAAAACATGCGAATGATTTGAAGACTTAGAGTTTCAAGGTGGTTCCTGGAGAATTGTTGTGGATTGATTTTATGACATTGGATGTCATGGTTGAATAATTATCCCAGTTAAATACAATGATTCTTTTCTAATTTTTATTTCACAAATATCATAATTTGTTTGGAGAACTTATTATACAAGCATTATGAAGGAAAGGGAGAGAAAAGATATTTCCAGTTGTTGGAGTTGGTGGCCTATAACCAACTACTTTGTACTTTATTCATTAAATAAACAAATTATCACATCTTGATTATTATTCTGCATGACAATGCATGTGATAATGTCCCAAGGATAGTTGTTACATTAAAGGTCATAGTGGATCTCTGCTATGATGAGAACCCAAAAGTGTCATAACACTATTCTTGAATATATGTTCTATGGCCGGATGATGTTATTTGAGGGACACAAATAATACATGCCATTAGGGATGAGGACTCATAAAACTTTGAGGCACCTTCTCATGGTGTGTGCCCTTGGTAATATCCAGGAGGATATTATGAGAACAAGACCCGCCAGTAGGAAATTCACATTTCATAGTGTCATTGGATGTTCCTATCTGTGGACGTGTATATTGGTCCTTGGATTTTAAGATTATTATTAATGGGTATTACAACTCACACACTTATATGTATTGACGAAAACTGTGACGACACACTATTCACAACGAGGTAGGATACGTAGGGTGCGTCACGAGTAATACTACATTAATAGATAATGTGAGAAAGGATTTGTCCCTTTTGTTCCATAACAAAAGTAGATATCTTAGGCCATTTGATGTAATTTATATAGCCTAAATAAATCCATGTCCATGGTAAGGAATGGGCGAGTTCAATTTCAAAAAGTCAAAGAAAGAATAATCGAGTACATGGGTTGATGGCACTAGCATGCAACCCGCTTGATTCGAGATATTGTGATGAAGGGATTATATTACACGGTAAGAGTTCGTATGAGGTGACACGTCATTGCGGTGTTAAATTCTTTCTCTATGAGTGACTTGGTGTATTGTTAGACGCTAACCTTGGACTTTAGGCAGGCTCCACCTAATACCACTAAGAAAGTGGCCTAGAGGGTCACACACTGAGTGTGTCCATATATCTCAGTTAAATATTAATTTAACAAGTTAAATAAAGATTATTCATGACTATGGTTTAATAATTATTTAAGGATGCCTGATCACATTTATTTCGACACTAGTTATTCGATAGAATATATTGTGGGTGAAATAATATATATTTATTAGTGAGTAATGCAGTTACATTTATTTAAGAAATAAATAGCCATTACTCAAGGTCTAATAGATGTTGTGGAGGAAATATAAAAATGAAAACAAGATAAACACAACATGTACATTGAATGTACACGCCGTGTAGTTTTTATAGAAAACAAGTACACGCCGTGTATTAATGATTACACACCGTGTAGTTTTTCCAATCGGTATTTTGAGGAAATAATATCGTCTTATTAAATGATATTTATTATAATTAGTGTGGGAACATGTCATTGAATTAATCATTCGACATGGGGGTTTTTAATAAGATTTAATGAAATAAATAAAATGTGTAACGCGTTTATTTATTGTCATAACTCTATAACCTCAAACCTGATTATAAATATCCTCACAACCCCAACACTTTTTGGAGGGAATTGTTGTGCACAGCAATTCTAGAAAATTCTATCAAGGATGAGAGAACCCCTTCCTCCAAGAATGCTCTTAAGACCTAGATAGATCATCCTCCATCGGTTCAAGGCGATCTACGGTAGACAACAAAAGCAAAGGCTTCTCCATGATAGAACATGGAGATTCCTTTGGCAATATCCAGAGATATGTGGTGCACGTGTGGATCACCGCTAGAGGAATTCTACACTTGGCTTCTGTGAGGCAATGAAGAATCACATCAAAACGTGACCGGAAAACATCAATGAAGAAATAATTCCATCAAGGTAATTCTTGTCAATTAATTAAATTAATTATAACCAACATATGATGATCCTCCCAATGGTTTCGAGATCCTTCTCTTTCTTTATGTTCTTCGTTCTATTCTGAAGACCCGGAATTGTATTATCATGACAGATCTCAGATTAAACGTTGTTTAATACTAAAATTAAAGTTGGGAAAACCCACCAACGTGCTTCCACTACTCTCAGAACCTGCACCAGTCGTATTCAGGTTTGATTGGAAAGAATGATGGTGCTGGAATACAGAAAAGTTACAGTACTTTCCTTTGTAAATCTGACAATGCTAAAGGTGATCATTCAAAGACTATATATCAAGATAGATAAGGTTAGTGATGAAAGCATCTAATTTTAAAATAATCCAGATGATAGTGAAGTAGCATGAGTGTTCTTGGAAAATAAAATATTTTAGGTGGAATCGTTTTATAGTGTTTTGAAAATATTTAGGACTAAAAATTGGGAGTTTGTTTTTTGGAAAAGGGAGGATTTCTGCGAAGCGTAGTTTCCAGAATATGAAGGATAGTTCATGGACTACATAAGAGGTACATGGAGCGGTGAAGGAAATTCAAAAAATGAAGGATTCTATATAGCAGTTCTATGTGGACCTTGAATCACGGTACGTGGACCATGTAAGGAAAATGATTCATGGGAGGCACATCGTTCGCAGGATGATCACAGTACATGGGAGGAGCACAGTCCATGGTGAAGGTTTTACCACATTGAAAATTTGATTAAATATTATTACTGGTATTTTTAGATTTATTTTCCTATATAAAGGACCCTAATACCATAATTAATTTAGAGCAAAATTTAATAGAAAAGATCATCGCTGGAGGAAGAATTCGGCTAAGTTCAAAAGAGTTCTCGGGGAATAAATTCCATGAAAGAAAAGGATTCTTGGAAGAGGAGGGTTAGTCTGAAAAGAAAGGGGAGTCTATAGAATGAAGGCAGTTTACAAAGAAAAAACGTTGTCTACATAGCATCATTATTCCATAGAATAATCAACAGTCTGCAAAAGTAGGGGCAATCTATGGAAGAGAAGACAATTTGCAGAAGAGAGGAAGTACGCGGAATCAGAAACAGTCTGAAAAAGAGGAAATGGTCTGTGAAAGAGGAAATGGTCTGCAGAAGTGTAAATAGTTTGAGTAAGGAGAAATAATCCACATAAGAAGAGTTGATTCATATAATTGGGGATGTACCATAGAGGAAGAATCTATCCTTGAAGCACTCATGCCAGGCGGTGTAAGGTAGTTCGCGATGAAAGTTCACCACCACTGTTCGTGAGAACAGTTCATCGGAACAGTTCACCATGAAAGTTCGTAAAGGGGAGATAGTTTTTTGAGGATACAGGATAGTTTATGGTGGGTATAAGAAAGTTCACAAAATAAATAAAAGAGTTTGTGAAATAAATTTCCACAAACTAAAAGTATGTGTAAGAGAATCGATACTACATTCACTGGAGATATTATGTATCAAATAAGAAGAATATAATTGTGATGATGCTAAGTTGAGATGATCTTAATTGATTTAATAATTGTAAATGAATGTTGTGATTTCAACAAGAATAAGAAGAAGATATCTCAGTGTATATGGTCTTGCACTTAAGAAGAAACAGAAAATAATAGAAGAAGATTCGGTGACCAAATTTATATTTTCTGGTTATAATTTGGGTCATAGAGAATTCATTATTCATCAGTCCACAACACATTAATATTATTTTGACTGGTAGAAGAATAAGTTTTTGAAGCTATCAAGTTTTTTGATGGGAAGAGATAAGAGGAGTTTCTTTCATGATTTTGTGCAAATAACAAAATGAATAAGAATGTTGTGGAAGGACAAAGCAGAATTGTGACTTCAAATAGGACTCAATGGGAAGAGGAATTTATTGGTGTTACAAACCCTCATAAAAAAGGATAAGACTATCTTGGTATGTAGTATAAATATACATCCAATATCTATAAAATATGCACTATTAGATAGTTTTCAAAGTTCTTCATGAGTGTAAGGGTATATCCTAATCGTCGTAACTACACAAAAGGATTGTTTTCTAGTGGTTGTGTGGTTAGGATCATTTCCAACCATGTCAAGGATGTAGCTAATCATGTTGAGTGGTGAAAATTGTAAAAATATTGTGTTCTATCTTTATTTCTTTCATATACTTGCATGCGACGGGGAAAAAGAATAAGAGAATCAAGATCCTAACATGTTTAGGTGGTATAGGGATAAAAGTTTCAATTGGATTAAAAGTCCCCAATATTAATTCACCCCCCCCCCCCCTCAGTGTTAGGTATATCACAAACTGGTCCTATCAGTTAGTGGATATGGTGTTTTACATTCTTATGAACTTCCATAAAATGATTTCATCCAAGATTGGTATTTATGTCATCAGGGTAGAAATCTATGATGTCCAAGAAACAAAGTCTTTGATGAATGTTTCAACCTAATTGACTGTGTACCTTGTTCTAAAATGGGGCACCCTTGAGTTCCTTTAATTATATATCCTAACAAATTTCTATAAGAAGGAGAGTCATTTATCATCTCATAAAACATGGATCTCAATGTGAAATATTCATTTATGTAAGTATCATACATCATAACACCTAAATCCCACAATAATTTCAAATATTAAATTAATGGATCCAAATAAACATAAATGTCATTACTTGGTTGTTTTTGTCCTAATATAAGAATATATAACATAATGTATTTTCATTTCGTGCATAAACATGGTGGAAAGTTATAATTTACCAACATAACCAGCCATGTACTGTGAGTGTTGCTTTGAAAACCAAAAGGATTTACTCTATCTATAGATAACGCAAGATGAAGGTTTCTAATTTCAAAATTCCTGATACTCATAATCAATTACCTTTTATTTAGGAGAGTCTTTCAAGTGATAAAGTTTCCCATATTTATTTCTTGTATCTATGTGTCATGTTAATTGTCTTGCAGTCTCTTCACTTCCATACAGGCGCCTAAACCTTGGATTGATTGGAAAATTGTTAGAACCATGGTCATCTATGCATGAATTGGAGAATGGTTTGTGTTTGTTTTCAATCCTCAGAGGAAGTTCAGAATGTGTTCTAGAAAAGTGCTCATACAGGTCATGCAGATTACAGTATTGAAGGTGGCACCATTTTCCAGTGTTTTCCAAATTTTTGGGCCTGAAAATCGACAAATGGAGAAAAGTGATTTTGGCAAAGAGAATTGCGCGCCGTGTACTTGAAGGAGAGAGAACTTGCGCACCTAGTGTTTTTCAAGATTAGAACATGGAAAAATGGAAAAGGGATAAGGGTCATGCAGGTATTGGTTTGGTCACGCAGGTGACTTGCACGCCATGAAGGGACCTGCGTGCTGGTACATAAGAGGATTGGAAAGATGCGCACCTGATGTTTTTCATGATCAGATCTTCAAAATATGGAAAAGGAAATAGGGTCGCACAGGTATTGGTTGGGTCGTGCAAGTGATTTTTGAGACAGAGGCTAGGGGAGATGATCTGTGCGCTGGAACTTGTGCGCCGAGAGGATACTTGCGCACCACCGCATAGGGGATCCAGTTTTCCTATAAATAGAGGACCACCCCCTCCTCATTTGAAATGAAGTTCAAGACTTAGAGATTTTTTGAGCTCCCGTCGCGCAAGTTGTTGAGTCGCGCAAGTGGTAGTTGGGTCGGGCAAGTAGAGGTTGTGTGTTGGTTGTTGGTTGCGCGCCCAAGGCGGTTTGGGTGAGAAGGGATTTGAGTCGCGCAGGTTTGAAGTCGAAGTCGGCAGTGTCGCATAGGTGGTTGGTTGATACATGCACGCCAGTTTGTAACTTGTGTGCCACATTTGTGCCACGCAGGAGACCTGCGCGCCAGTCAGTAAAGAAGTGCACCAGTGTTTTTTAGCTGCGTGAAAGTTGGGAGATTTCCCGGTATCCTTGAAGGTAAGTGAGATTTGACTACAGGGGAGAGTCGGACTTCAACAGAGCATCTACACGCAACATAGGATGTATTCTTTAGCGATGATGAAGAGACGTTCATGTCTATAAACTGAGTGTGACTTCACCAAGGGCAGTGAGCCAGGGGGAGTCAACGGGAGTAACCTGAGGGAAGTAGTGAGCTATCCCTGAATCTTTGTAAAGGCAGTGAGCCTAGGACAGAGTGACTTTGCCCGAACCTTTGTAATCCGCATCTAGTGAAGTTTAGTGGAATTCGGTATGACTGAAAACCTATCAGTGTATGCTCCTTGGACGTAGCCCTTAGTGGTGAACCAAGTAAAAAGTGTTGTGTCGTCTCTCTGCATGTGAATGTTTGCTTTCTGTTCATATCCATCATACAGGTTTAACAAGTTCCTACCAACGTGGGAACAAGATCCATCACTTTAAAAGAAAAATTTGACACTCTGATTCACCCCTCCCATCTCAGGGTGTCTCGGGGTCCTACAAGTGGTATCAGAGCCAAGTTGCAGGTGTTGAATCTGTCCTTTATCATCATGGAGAATGCAGTCAATGTCAGGGGAGTACCTCTCTTCGATGGAAGTAATTTCCAGATCTGGAAGAACAGAATGAGATCTCATCTAAGATCCCTTAGAATGGAAGTTCTATTTTCCATTGTGCAAGGTATTAATGTTTCTGATCCAACAGGGCTGGCTATGACTGATACAGATAGAAAAATTCTTGATGCAGATTCTAAAGCACAGAATACTCTCATCGTAGCACTTTCTGATCAGATTTATCTAAAAGTGATGAGTTGGACCTCAGAAAATTCCATGTGGGATAAACTTGAAAATATTTATGAAGGAGATAGCAAAGTGAAGGAGGAAAAACTTCAAGTGCTACACAATAGGTTCTATGATCTGAAGATGCATCCTGATGAGAATGGAGACTCCTTCTTCAATCGAATTACTGAAGTGGTTGGAGTAATTCGGGGCCTAGGAGAAGAAATCAGAGACATTGAAATTGTGAAGAAAATACTGAGAAGACTACCACCCCGTTACAATGTAAAGGTGTCAGCCCTTGAGGAAAGAGATCTTTCCAAACTTTCTTTGGATGATCTGTTGAGCAGCTTGGTGGTATATGAAATGAGAGTCAAACTAGAAGATGCTACTACACGAGTAAGCAAGGAAATGGAGTTCAAATCCATGGAGAAACTGAAAATCTAAAAATATGGTAGTGGTGAAGACGATGAGGAAAAAGAAATTCTCTCTCTCATTACCAAGAAGTTTTAGAAGAGAAAAGGGAAATTCAAAGGGAAGTTACCTCTAGCATGCTTTCGTTGTGGAAAAGTTGAGCACATTGCTTCTCAGTGCTTAAGAAAGATTGATGATGATGATAGTGATGCTGAAAACAATGAAAAGCCTCAGAAAAGGTTTTTCAATAAAGGAGACTTCAAATCTAGAAATAAAGGTCTAAAGAAGAGTTTTTTCTATGAAGAGGAAGAAGATGATAATGAATTCGGTGATGAAGAAGAACCAGAATTTAAAACTGGGAAAAATGCTTCCATGATGGCCACTGTTGAAAAATCAGAAGATACTAGTGGAGAAAGTCAGTTAAAAACTAGTGCTGGTCCTGATTTGCAACTTAAGGATGATGTTAGAAAGCTTAAGATTAAATGTAAGAGTTGAAATAAGTGGAAATAAATGGTAGAATAATCAACTGAATATTTTGATCATCTTGAAGCTAAAATTGAACGACTAGAAGAATTTGTGAATGTACAGTCTAAAATTCTTGAAATCAATGATGATGCAGTGGATCTGAAGCTGAGAATTGAAGAGTAGGAAAAGGTCATCAATGACCTCACCTCCAGACTAGAAGAAAAATCCAAGACTATTGAGGGTCTTGAGTAGGAAGTAGTTACTCTTAAGAGTAAACATGAGACTGAATCAATTTCAAAAGAATCAAGGAAGAAAATACAGTTTGGAAGATTCTCAGATGCAGAATTACTGGCAAGAGCCAAGATTGGTTCATATGGGGTAGGAAAAATCTTGAGTGAAAAAAGACCCGCTTCCATAAGAAAGAGTGGAATTGGCTGTGAAGCTGAGACATCAACTGGTGGAAGCAAAGAGAGATAAAAAAAGGCAAGATGAAAGTCGGACATGTTGAAATGTTTCCTAAAGTGCTGAAAAAGAAACCCTCAATCCAAAATAAAAGGAGAACTGAAAATTATCCTCAAACATTCAGAAATGACAGGCAGTCCAACTATTCTCCCAAGGAAGAAAGTATGAGGAGAAACTCAAGTGAGAAGACATTTCCTCTCATGGAGTGTCAGTTCTATGGCTATCTAGGACATACCATGTCATATTGTGAAGAGGAAAGGAGCTATCTAAATGGGGAAGATCTGGGACATCAACAAAGGAGACTGAATTCATATCCTCCATCTTATAGAAGAAACAGTTTCTATGGATACTGTTTTAATTTCTCTAACTTTGGTCATAAGGCTGTTAATTGCAGGCAGAGAAGGGACATGGACACCTCATACCGGAATTCAAGACAAGTCAAATCTCATCGACAAGATAGTGTTGCTCTTTTAAACAGGTTTTCTCCTCTCGAAGAATACTTCAACTATGAAGAACCAATGTACACAGATGAGATAATTGAAATTCCATCAGTGCTCTATACTCATTCCAATGTCTCATGGAAAGAAAGGAAGAAAATTGAGAAATCCAACCTTTTAGAGGTGTCCCTCAAAGCTAAAAAAATCAACAGTACTTGGATTTTGGATAGCGGTTGTTCATCCCATATGACAGGTAATGCTGGCCTGTTAATAGATATCAAAAACAAGGTTGATTGAATGGTTCTATTTGGTAATGATGGAGCTATGAAAATAAAAGGCAGTGGAAGTACTGAATTAGCTAATGGAGAGCTAAAGAGGACTGAAGTCCTTTACGTAGATGGCCTACGTCATAATCTACTCAGCATGAGTCAACTCTGTGACTCGGGACTTATTGTTACTTTTAATCAGAAATGATGCACTATCAAGGGAAATACAGGAAATTCACTTATGAAAGGATGAAGAACAGAAGGAAATCTGTATCAGGTTGATAGTAAAGAAAATTTCTGCTACATGACTATTTAAGAAGAAAACAATTTGTGGCATAGGATACTGGGTCACATCAATCAACAAGACATGGAGAAAATATCCAATTTGAGGATTGTCATGGACATTCCAAACCTGAAGCATGAGCATGAAAAATCTTTTGATGCTTTCATTCGTGGAAAGCTGGTCTGCAATTCATATCGGCCAAAGAAGAAAAGGGCATATCATCTTCTTGATCTAATTCATACATATGTATGCGGACCAATAAATGTTGATGAAACTCATGGAGAAAGGTACTTTGTTCTTTTCATTGATGATTACAGTATAATGACATGTGTTATATTCATTCACAGGAAACGACAAGTGCTTGACTGCATGAAAACATATCGGTGAATCACCGAGAATGATACTGGACGAACAATCAAAGTTTTGAGATCTGATAATGGAGAGGAATAAACGTCCATTGAGTTTGATAATTACCTATAAAAACATGGAATACAACATGAGGTATCTGCTGTGAGAACTCCACAGCAAAATGGATTTGTTGAGCGTCGGAATTGACAGGTCAATAACATGGCTAGGAATATGCTGATTGAAAGTGGTATCTCTCTCCATTACTGGAAGGAGGCTATTGAAGTTGCAGTACACATTCAAAATCGAACAGGGCTTTATATGGGAGAAACGAAGACACCATATGAATTGTGGCATGTAAGGAAGCCTTCGTTGAAATACTTTCGTGTTTTTGGAAGTAAATGTTTCATTCAGAATAAAGAAGGAAATAAAGGGAAGTTTGGTGACAATGATGATGAAGGAATTTTTCTTGGGTATCCAATGAACAGAAAAGCCTAAAAGTGTTTCAACAAGCGATTAGGAAGGATTATAGTAAGTAGTGATGTTAAGATAATTAAAGAGAAAACCACAAATGCTTCAAGGACATCATATGCTGATATGATCGAAAGTGATTAAGAAAGTGAACATGGATAAAATACAAATACAGAAATAGAGGAAGTTGTACAAAACACTCAGTAGTCACATCATGATGTTGAATCAGAAGAAGAATCTGAAGAATAAACTGTGGCTAGAGAGAATGAAACTGAACCACATAGGAGAAATCATAGAGCTGAGATTGATCCCTCTAACATAATTGGGGATAGGAGTGCACCCACACAAATAAGAAGTATGAGGAATAACATGCAATATGCATTTCTGTCAGTTGTGGAGCCATCCTCATTCGAAGAAGCTGCGAAGGATGAATCTTGGGTGAAGGCCATGAATGAAGAGCTAGATCAGATTGACAAGAATCAGACATGGGATCTTTTCCAGAGACCCGAAGGTCACAATGAGATTGGTACAAAATGGATCTTTAATAACAAGTTTGATGAGCATGGAAGTGTTATCAGAAACAAGGCTCGACTGGTATGTAAGGGGTATTCCCAGATTAAAGGTGTTGATATTGAAGAAACCTTTTCTCCAGTGGCTAGACTGGAGTCAATCAGACTTTTCCCTTTTATGGCACTCCAAATAGGATATAAAGTATATCAAATGTATGTCAAGATAGCATTTTTGAATGGTTTACTCAAAGAATAAGTCTACATTGAACAACCAGTGGGTTTTGTTCTTGGTACTGATGAGACAAAGGTCTGAAAACTGAAGAAAGCCCTATATGGTTTGAATCAGGCACCACGAGCATGGTATTCCCGCCTGGACTCGTATCTAAAGAAGATGGAGTTCAAAATAGGAGGAGTGGATCACAATATATATGTGAAGAATTCTCCAAAAGATCAATTCATGGTTCTAGTCTATATTGATGATATCATATTTTGTGGCAGCAGGCAAAAATCAGTGGATGAATTTTCCAATCATATGAAATCAGAATTTGAAATGTATATGATTGGGGAGATCACATATTTCTTGGGGCTATAGGTGATTCAAAAGAAGGATTACACTTTCATTTCTTAGGAAAAGTATGCAACAGATCTATTGAAGAAGTTTAATATACAAGCCTCCAAACCAATGTCAACTCCGATTGCAGTTGGAACTAAACTTGGAAAGCATGAGGATGGGGCCTCTATTGATCCCACCATGTACAGGAGGATCACTGGGAGCCTATTGTACCTGACAGAAACACAGCCATATATTGTCTTTACCGCATGTCTTGCAGCCCGCTTTCAGAGTAATCCAAAGGAGGAACATATGGCGGTAGTAAAAAGAATCATGAGGTACATTCAAGGTACACATAACTTTGGGTTACATTTTTCTGCAGGCGGGGACAGTGAATTGTCAGCGTTTTCTGATGCGGACTGGGCCGGTGATGTAGTAGACAGAAAGTCCACCAGTGGTGGAGCCTTCTATATTGGGAAAAAATGTGTTGGCTGGTTGATCAAGAAACAAGAAAATACTTCTCTTAGTACTGTTGAAGCTGAGTATATATCCGCCACAAAGGCATGCACTCAACTGCTATGGATGAAGCAACAACTAATAGATATTGGTGATGAGGTGAATCAACCAATGGTAATTTACTGTGATAACAAGAGCGCAATTGATCTCACGAAGAATCCTGTTCAGCATTCTCGTACAAAAAATATTGAAATCAGGTATCACTTTATCAAAAAAGTTGATCAAGGGGTGATTAGAATGGATTATGTGGGAACTGATGAACAAGTGGCTGATATCCTAACCAAGCCACTATCAGCGGCTGTGTTTGAGAAGCATCGGTTGAACCTCGGTGTTCAGCCACCTCCAAGTCCATAAGGAGGTTACACAATACCCCTCTCCCTGATTATAATAATTGTTTTTATCTGTTTATGGATGTGATGCAGGTTTGTGGGGGAGATACTATCCAGGGGGAGTATGGTTTGAGCTGAACATTGAACAAATTACCTGTCTTTGAGTTTATTGTCAATGGGGGAGAAAGGAATAAATTCAGGCATGTTCAGTAATGTAATGCTTCTGTGACACAATACATCGGTCATGTAATGCTTCTTGGGAATCATTGAGAATTCCAAAACACTGGAACCCAATTCAAGTTTCCTCTATTGTTTTCTACACCGAGCATTGCTCACGTAGACTTAGAGTGTTGGCTGAGTTGATTCTTGCATTTTTTGGTTTAAATATGGATGAGGATCTATTGAATTTATTTTCTAATTGCCAACAAACCCAAAGGGGGAGATTGTTGGAACCATGGTCATCTATGCATGAATTGGAGAATGGTTTGTGTCTGTTGTAAATCCTTAGAGGAAGTTCAGAATGTGTGCCAGCAAAGTGCTCATACAGGTCATGCAGATTATAGTATTGAAGATGGCACCATTTTCCAGTGTTCACCAATTTTTTGGGCCTGAAAATCGACAGATGGAGAAAATTGATTTTGGCAAAGAGACTTGCGCATCGTGTACTTGAAGGAGAGAGAACTTGCGCACCTAGTGTTTTTCAAGATTAGAACATGGAAAATGGAAAAGGGATAAGGGTCGCGCAGGTATTGGTTTGGTCACACAGGTGACTTGCGCACCATGAAGGGACCTGCATGTCGGTACATAGGAGGATTGGAAAGTTGCATACCTGATGTTTTTTTGATCAGTTCTTTAAAATATGGAAAAGTAAAGAGGGTTGTACAGGTATTAGTTGGGTCGCGCGAGTGAGTTGTGCGATAGAGTCTAGGGGAGATGAGTTGTGTGTTGGAACTTGCACATCGAGAGGATACTTGCGTGCCACCGCACAGGGGATCCAGATTTCCTATAAATAGAGGACCACCCCTCCTCATTTGAAATGAAGTTCAAGACCTAGAGATTTTTTGAGCTCCTGTTGCACAAGTTGTTGAGTCGCGCAAGTGGTAGTTGGGCCGCGCAAGTAGAGGCTGTGCGCTGGTTGTTGGCTATGTGCCCAAGGCGGTTTGGGTGAGAATGGATTTGAGTCGCGCAGGTTTGAATTTGAAGTAGGCGGTGTCACACAGGTGGTTGGTTGATACCTGCGCGCTAGTTTGTAATTTGCGCACCGCATTTGTGCCGCGCGGGAGACCTGTGCACCAGGAAGTAAAGAAGCGCGCCAGTGTTTTTTAGCTACGTGAAATTTGGTAGATTGCCTGGTATCCTTGAAGGGAAGTGAGATTTGACTACAGGCGAGAGTCGGACTTCAACAGAGCATCTACATGCAACATAGGATGTATTCTTTAGCAATGATGAAGAGACGTTCACGTCTATAAACTGAGTGTGACTTCACCAAGGGCAGTGAGCCAGGGGGAGTCAACGGGAGTGACCTGAGGGAAGCAGTGAGCTATCCATGAATCTTTGTAAAGGTAGTGAGACAGGGACAGAGTGATTCTGCCCGAACCTTTATAATCCACATCTAGTGAAGTTTAGTGTAATTTGGTACAACCGAAAACCTGTCGGCGTATGCTCCTTGGACGTAGCCCTTATTGGTGAACCAAGTAAAAAGTGTTGTGTCGTCTCTTTGCATGTGAATTTTTTCTTTCTGTTCATATCCATCATACAGGTTTAACAAGTTCCTATAAATGTGGGAATAAGATCCATCACTTTAAAAGAAAAATTTGACACCCTGATTCACCCCTCCCCTCTCAGGGTGTCCTGGGGTCCTACAAAAGTACCATACAACTTTCATAAGACCCAATTCATCTTTCATGTATCAAGAAGTACCACACTTTGGGTATTCTTTAAGTGATTTTTGGTCCTTACAAAATAGTATACATTAATTTGGGAAGGTGTGTATTATTTCAGAGATCATACCCATCAAACTTATCATTTTTTTACCATCATATATTTGGATAGGGAGATCATTATCTTATGGGAGAATATCATTCAAGATAGAAAGTAGTTCTGTAAAATTAGAATCAGTTCATCCATTGCCAGCTTTTAAATAATACAGCTTTAGTGTGGATGATGATGTTTTATATTTAGTACAACCAACATACAATGGCGTCTTTGCACAATTATTTAACTTCTCAAACAATTTTGGAGAATTGTGAATTTCACCTTCAGGTGTCATTTTAATTTCCTCAATACGATCTTTATCATCATTCACACTAGTAATCACATCCTCTATATGGTATTCTTTATTTTCCATACTTTTAATCATATCAGATGATCCATAAAATGAATTGTTATCCTAGTCACTAGCTACATTCGTTTTTTCCCTATGTTTATTCCAAAATTTATAACTTTGATCAATTTTGTGACAGATCAAGTGTTTTTTCAACTCCTCTGGACTAATTAATCTGGAATAACAATATCATAAACACGGAAAAAGGATTTTAGAATGGTTATATGCATGATATTTTTGAAAACTTGATAAAATATTTCACCCTATATTCATACTCTTTTTTCATATAATTGGCATTCATCCATTATCTATTAATATCCATCCTATTTGATTCAGTAATATTAATATTTTACAAAATAAATAAACAAAAGATATTCAATTGACGATGGATCTCATGAATTTCTTAAAAGAAAATGTAAATATTGAAAAATGGTTTATCATCCCACATGATGAAAAACAAAAACGTATTAAAGGAAATTTATAAATATAATAGAGGAGACCTAAACTGGCACCCAAAAAATGATCTTCCACTAGACTGAGGGGAATTCCAAATCAACAATGGGTTAGAAACTAGTTCATGAGCATCTAAAGAACACACTTGGGAATGATTTCACTAATAAAATAATATGTGTTAGCAAAAAAATCCCCATGGAAATCCATCATGACGCCTTTATATGTCGGAGGTTCATGCTTTAGAATAAAAGAAACAATTTAAACAATTTAAATAATATAAAACAAAATCAATCCCATAGATCCCCTCCAACACCCTCATAGACAACATCCCCTTCAATTATACTTCTTTAAATCCCCATATATAATGCACCAACCATTAAGAAAAATAAATATAACAAAAATAGTAGAAATGAGGATTGGTTGAGTTGGCCAATATGACAAAAATAACTAAATAAAACAAAATTAACAATTAACCTCTACATGACCATATGTCGCAATCGAATCCAAAAAACAATAAATGCTCCATGAGTGTTCAAGAGATAATCCAAAACCAGAAACTGAGTTATAAAATATGAGTAAGTATAAAAGATCAGTAGATATGCCATGAAACCACACCCAATGGATTGTTTTCAAAGAAAATATCCATTTCAAGCTAGTTTGAAATACAATGTAGATACATTGGTTTTATGAAGTAGACATAATAAGCTAAACAATTGACAATTTTATTTTATATAAAATAAATCTATTCCATTGAGAAAACCAACCAAAACAACCCATTTAAAAATAAACACTTTTAATGATTTTTTAGAAATTACACATGCTAGTTAAACATCCACCTTTTATTTGAAACACACTTTTCAACCCATTTTGAAAATCCTATAGAAACCCCACTCATGCTACATAGGTAAATAATCAAATTAATGAAACCACATCATCAATGAAATGAAAATAATAAATAAAATAAATCTACCAAGGGTCCCACACACATTAATCAAGTTAGGGAACTAAAGAAGATAAATAGAACCCCCTATGACAAACCACCAACCAATGAAATGATGTCAAGGGATCTACCCTTGGCTTTAATGTGATACGATCCTATAATTTATCAAATTGGAACCAACTCCGGGCTTATGTTTTATTATAACACAATTCACTTGACTAGATTTCATGAATCCTAGAATCAGGGGAACTCCCCACTAGCCCTATACATAACTAGGGGGAACTAGAAGTGTGCAATGATCTAGTGTAGTATAAATAAATACTTCACACTTAGTTACTCAGGATCACATGACCAAAGTAATAGTAATGGTGAGAAATAATAAATAATCCAAAAAATCATCATTAAGCATAAATAATAACTCACCCAAGCCTCTAATTCTATCACAAGAAATAGCCCATTTCTATCCATTATCTGATCATCATATACATCAAACACCACCCATAAATGGAAAAAATCATCATGGGAAATAAGTGGGTATCACACAATCACATGTTTGAAAGACCATTTAAAATGTCCAAACTATCCTTTTACAAACCCACCAAGAGGTCAATTATCTATATAATAATTTGAAATCATTTATAATACATTTATTAAAACATTTCACTTAAAGCACCCTTTAAATAAATTTATAAATTAGTCAACCTTTATAAAATCACTTGATTGATTAAAGTGTTGCCTTAATTGTCTTATCTAATAAACAAAATAGGTTCAAAAAAATTTTAAACATCACATTTTATTTTAAATAAATCTTGAAATATTTTATCAATGTTTGGCATTTCAAGTATTGCTCGAAATGAAGAGTAAAAATATTGTGCCTATTGAGAATTCACTTTGATGACCAAAACACCTTATAAAATATTATAATTTATTTATAAAGATAATTTGTAAAATTTCTTAAATAAATGGTGTGCATGGTTGAAAAAACGCTGTCGTAGTCACCCTCAAATGATTAGTGGTTTTTGGGTACTTAGGTGCAGTAGAGTGGCTGACCAAGGTCGTCTCTCAAAGGAGGAAGTAAATTAAAACAACTTCTTAAAGGTATTATAAAAGTAAAATAGAATAGAATTAAAACACTACTTGAAAGGATGGGGGTGGTTTTTTATCGTTTATAAAACTTGAATAAGTTTGCTGGAAGAAGATTGCATTTTTTTTTAATTTTGAAATGGAGTTTGATTAAAAAGACACAACAAGAAGATGTTTTTTTAGAAAATATTTTAAAAGGCGTAATCGATCTAACTCTACCTATTCATTTAATTATTAATCGTTATCATTTAAATAAATATCCACTTAATTATGATCCCTTAATTTGTTAACCCTCAAACCCTATGAGAGTTAACTTAACCACAAAGATGAAATTACTTAGACCCTAAGCTAGCTTCGGAACACGCAATCGCAGCACCCTGTTGTGATTGTTGTTATAAGGTTAGATTATGGTCAGTGGTTAATTAGAGCACATATATATTCTGAAAATGAGGATGAATTTTTTTTAGGGATTATATTTGAACTCTACAAATTTATCCCGTGTGGTCTTGTATTAACGATTAAGATCGCGCTCTCACAATTTACACAAAATATCAACCTCGCGTGTTTTTGGGTTAATTGTTAAATTGCTTGATTAGTTTCTTATAATTTAAAAACACAATTCATGGATCATATTAAGTTAATTACATTAGCTCAATGATTCAAAATAATTAAATTAAGAGGGTAGAAGATAGATCGATCACTAAAAAAACTACTCTTTCATGGGCAGTGTGGTCATCATGGAGACGTTTTGCATAAGCAAAGGATTGAAAGGGTAGAACCCAATATTGTCTCCACTATTGATTCCAATCCAATTAAGAAGATTAATATAAGAAGAAAATGGAAGAACACAGAATATTATTTGAAGAAAAAACATTCAAGATACAAACATGAAAGAAAAGAAATACAAAGAGGTAAGAGAGGAGAGCCTTTTTGGAAGAGAGGTTTTCACAAAGACTTACTTTTTACAGGAGTTGTGAGGGGCTCACAAGATACACCCTTTCTGCAACACCTTCCCAAAGCCTCGACCATCCCTCCCAAAGAGTGAAAACCCCCTTTAAATAGATTTTGTGAGGGCTAGGGTTACATAACTTTTTAAGTGTGAAATGAAAACTCGGTAAAATGTTTTATTCAAAGTTTCACTACATAGTTGACCTTCAAAACGCGTGAATTGGCCGGCCTTCTAGAAGGATGATTTGTGAAAAATCATGTCCCCGAGATTCCATAAAAATTTGGGCTCAATCCAATCCCATATTAAGAAGATACGGCTCAAATGGTGAAGTGATGTCCAATCTAGATAGTTCAGTCCAACTTTGTCTTCATGAACCATTTAATCCATTCATATGCACGATCCAGCTCCCAATTCCTAAATAAAATTTGTATCTCATTAAGTCAGGAACACAGTTACAAAATTTTAAGTCAAAATAATTTACTAAAAAATATTTATGTCCAAAATACTACAGTAAATTTTAAAAGGGTAAAACTAGAATTTTCATCAATTTTTCAAATGAATGATCTAATCCCAAATATTCCATAATTGAACATATATAGCATAATGTGAGGAAATTATATCATTTATTATCAATAAAATATTCAACAAAATAGTTTTTTATCAATGGTTTATTAAAAAATATTTTTAACAAGTTCCACAATTGAGAAATCCTAGGAATTGAAATGGAAATCACATACAACTTGATTTACCTTTACAATAACACATAAACACATTTAATGATATTATTTGATATAAAAACATGGAGTTAAATATGAAAACAATTATGGATCTTAAATTCAATGGAAAAAACAAGGGGTAACCTATCACAAATCAATGGATAATGTCAATAAATTCAAATATAGGATGAACATAAGTCAAAAAAATAATCAAATGTCCTAGACACAAAGAAATCATAACAAAAAAGTGTCAACCCTTACCCTTGGGTTTGGCCACGAATAGGTTCGGTGATGAGGAAGAAACTAAGAGGGTGAATCCGGTCCAAACAACATGCATCAAAGTTGGAGTGAGTAGAGACCTAGATAGAATAAGCGATTAAAGAGGAGAAGTAGTAATCTCATACCTTAGAGTAGTGATGGTTCGTTAATGAAGAGAGGCGAGGGTTTGGTTGGGAGCAACAGTGGTAGGGAGCGATGGAAACGGCAGGGAGTGATGGTGATGGCGACGACAACAGCAACAACAAAGGTGAAGGTAGAGAGTGATGGAAGGGCTTCACCACTATGGTTCCATGAAAGCTTGAAAACACAAGGAGATCGCGAATATGTTAGGGTTCTTTTTATAAGAATGCGTAAGGTTTTTATCAGCGCATTCAAAAAAATGTTGATAAAGAGTAGTTTTATCAGCGCTAATATAGAAAGAATTGATAAAACTATTATTTATCCACATTTTTTTAGCGTTGATAACGATTTCCCTTTATTAGAGCTAAAAAAGCACTTATAAAATGAGTCTTTACCAGCGTTAAAATTATAGCACTAATAAAGACTAGTTTTATCAGTGCTTTTTTAGCACTTATAAAGGGAAATCTTTATTAACACTAAAAAAACACAGATAAATATATATTATTATATTATTATTTATATTTATATAATTATAAATATAATAAATATATTTATTATCTAAATATATTTATATGATTATATATATATATATTTTTATTAGTATATAAATATATATATATATATATATATATTTATAAAATTATAGTAAATTTATTTATTATTGAAATATATTTATTGAAATTTTATAATTATTTATATATTTAGTTATTTCTAATTATAATTATAAATAAATATATTTAAAAATATTTCTATATAATTATAAATATATTTATATAATAATATCTCATGACCCGCACTACTTTGGTATATTTATATAATTACATATACTTGTATAAATATACAAATATATCTGATTATAAATATAATAACTATATTTATTATAATTTTATAATTATTTAAATATATATATATTTATAATTATAAAAGTTAGGTATAACCATCAAATGGAATCTTACGCATACTACAAGGAAAATCCACAAACAAACAGCACAGGGACTTGACCCCGTGACCAGCGCCCCAAACCCCTCCCACCCTGCCACCCAACCGCATGTGGGGGGAAATTTATTTATAATTATAATTATAAATAAATATATTTAAATGTATTTATATATAATTATAAATATAATAAATATATTTATTATTTGAATATATTTATTATAACTGTATAATTATTTAAATTTGTATTTATTTATTTATATTTATAATTAAAATAAATATATTTAAAAATCATTTATATATATATTAGGTGATTAGGGGTACAATTACATTTAAACACACGCACACTTCACACACAGGCTGGAAAGGCTAGCCATAGTCCCCCCCAGGGGATAGCTCATCCATCAAACCTTATTTATTCAGTACATTGCATGTAGGCCTAGTGAGCATAAAATCCATTACATGGCATATAGGCCTGGTGGACATGAAATCCCGTTACATGGACCATAGGCCCAAATTTTTATTTATTCATATATAAATATATATATTTATAAAATTATAATAAATGTATTTATTGTAATTTTATAATTATTTAAATATGTGTGTGTGTGTGTGTGTGTTTATAATTATAATTATAAATAAATATATTTAAAAAGTATTTATATATAATTAAAATTTATAATTATAAATAGAATAAATATATTTATTATCATTTTATAATTATCTATGAGAACATAATAAATTCATGGGTATAACATAAATCAATCATTCATGGTAAAGTATAGATCATAAAAAATGCATCATCACATATTTGAAAAGCATTGATAATAAGGATGTCAATGTATAAATGAACATTCATGAGTCATGAACACATAAAATATGCATGTGTCATCATAATATAGGTAATCTTAACATTTAGAACATAGAAACTCACAATCATGTCCACAAATAAACTCATTATCATATAGCATCAATTATACTCACGCATCAATATATGAATATAAATAACATTAATCATTTCTATTAATATCATCATTATCTCATGAGATATATATATATATATATATAAATACATATTTATTGACTAAATTTGTTGAAGACATATATTTATTTAAATATTTATTTATTTATTTATACTTATAATTATAAATAAAAATATTTTAAAAATATTTTTATATATATTAGGTGATTGGGGGTACAATTACATTCAAACACACACACACACACCACACACACACCACACACACAGGCTGGAAAGGTAGACCATAGCCACCCAAGGGGATAACCCACCCATCAAGCCTTATTTATTTAGTACATGACCAGTAGAACCAGTGGGTATGAAGCCCATAATATGGCCCAAAAACTTTGTGCAACGTTATGTTTGCATCATCTTGTCAGCATCACCAAACATCACTACCAAAAAATAGGCTTTTATCAGTGCTAAAAAAGTCCTTTATTAGTGCTAAAAAAGTGTTGTTAATCAAGCCGCTATTAAAGGGGGTATCCTTTATCAGTGCTAAAAAACCACTGATAAAGGACCCCCTTTATTAGTGCTTAGAAAAGAACTGATAAAGACCCCCCTGTATCAGCACTTATAAAATTGTTGATAAAGTCTTCATTTATTAGAACTGATAAAGCTGGCCCTTTATCAGCACTAATTGAAGCACTGATAAAGGCTTCCCTGTCTGGGAATGCTGTTTATATAACAGCACACCCAGCAACCTGCAAAAAATAAACAGCAGACCAAAAATAACCAAACCAACAAAAATAACCTGCACAAACTAGCAAAAACCTACTCAAAAATAACCACTCATAGTATATACAAAAGAACCACATACACGATGCAATTGATAAAAAAACAAGCAGTGCACACAAAAGTTTGGAAAACAATGCTATATACATTTAATTAAAATAATGAATATAAAAATATTCACTCATGGTATATACCAAAAAACACTTCTATATACATTTTGAACAATGTTTTATAAAATTACATTTACAAATATCCAACAAACAGTTAAAAACATTAATGTTTTATCTTTTGACGTATGTGGTCCCCTCTAAAAAATATCCTATGATGGTAATGGTTGTTGAAAAAAATATCCCAACTTGATAAAAAGGTTCTAACTATATAAAAAACAAATATTATATTAGTAATACTATAAAGAAATAAATTAAACATTAATATGAAGAATACATTAAAAATGTCAATTTTTAATAAAAATGACACATTTGGAGTTATACTGGTCACATTGTGCATCTTATTGAGGTGGGGTTGATTCCTACACATCAAAACTAACTGATGGATAATTTTCCTAAAGTATAAAGACAATCAGAATGCATTTCATCATTTTTTAGTATGTCAGTTGTTTTTTTACTAAAATGTCATTTCAAACTGAAAACATACAATTTGAGTCATACTGGTCGCATTATGTGTCGGTTTGATGTGAGACTACTTCATACATGTCAATAAGTACTTATGAATTTTTGTCCTTAATTTGAAAGATAATCGGAGTGTGTTTACTTGGTTTTTAGTGAGTGACACCTTTTGAGTTAAAATGTCAATTTTAAACTGATAGCGGAAACTTTTAGTCATACCGATCACACTGTTTGTTGGATGGATGTGGGGTTGATTCCTACATGTCACAACTGACTCATTGATAGTTTTCCTAAAATATAAAAACAATATGAATGAATTTTATTGGTTTTTAGTATGTCAGTTGTGTTTTTTTTACTTAAATTAATGTCAATTTTAAATTACAAGACACATTTGAAGTCATGCTGGTGTCACCATGCGTTGGATTGAGGTGAAGTTGATTCCTACATGTCACAAATGACCGATAGATTGTTGTCCTAAAGTATCAAAACAATCAGAATTCATTTCCTTTGTTTTCAGTATGTCAGTTGTGTTTTTTTTTACTAAAATTTTATTTCAAACTGAAAACATGCAATTTGAGTCATATCGATTGTATCGTGCGTTGGTTTGATGTGATACTTATTAATACACATCACAAAGGACATACGAATCATTTTCCTTAATTTGGAAGACAATCAGAGCATGTTTTATGTGTTTTCAGTGAGTGACATGTTTTGAACTAAAATGTCAATTTTAAACTCATGATGGACACTTTTAGTTATACTAATCACACAGTGTGTCATATTGAGGTGGGGTTGATTCATACACATCACAACTGACTCATGGATTTTTTTCCTAAAGTATCAAAACAATCAGAATGTGTTTTATCAGTTTTTAATATGTTAGTTGTATTTTTTTTACTTGAATTAATGTCAATTTTAAATAACAAGACACATTTGGAGTCATATCGGTGACATCGTGTGTCTTATTGTGGTGCGGTTGATTCCTATGCATCACAAATAACTGATATATAATTGTCTTAAAGTATAAAAACAATCATAATGTATTTCCTCGGTTTTCAATATATTAGTTATGTTTTTTACTAAAATGTCATTTCAAACCGAAAACATGCAATTTGAGTCAAATCGGTCGCATCATGTGTTAGTTTGACGTGAGACTACTTGATACACATCACAAAGGACTTAAAAATAATTTTCCTTGATTTGGAAGATAATCAGATTGTGTTTGGTTTGTTTTCAATGAGTGACACGTTTTGAACTAAAATGTCAATTTTAAACTCGTAACAGACACTTTTAGTCATACTAATGACACGGTGCATCAGATTGAGGTGGGGTTGATTCCTACAGATCAGAACGGACTCATGGATCATTTTCCTAAAGTATTGAAACAATAAGAATGTGTTTTATTGGTTTTCAGTATGTTAGTTGTGTTTTTTTACTTAACTTAATGTCAATTTTAAATAACAAGACACATTTGGAGTCATACTAGTGACACCGTGTGTTGTATTAAGTTGTGGTTGATTCCTACACATTAAAAATGACTAGTAGATTGTTGTCCTAAAATATAAAAACAATCATAATGCATTTCTTAGTTTCCAGTATGTCAGTTGTGTTTTTTTACTAAAATGTCATTTCAAAATGAAAACATGCAATTTGAGTCATACCGGTCGCATCGTGCATCATTTTGACGTGAGACTACTTGATACACATCACAAAGGAATTATGAATCGCTTTCCTTAATTTGGAAGATAATCATAGCATATTTTCTTTGTTTTAAGTGAGTGACATGTTTGGAACTAAAATTTCAATTATAAACTCGTAACATACACTTTTAGCCATACTGATTGCACGGTGCATTGGATTGAGGTGGGATTAATTCCTATACGTCATAACAGACTCATGAGTTTTTTTCCTAAAGTATCAAAACAATCTGAATGTGTGCTCGGTTTTCAGTATGTCAGTTGTGTTTTTTTACTTGAATTAATGTCAATTTTAAATAATAAGACACATTTGGAGTCATACCGATGACACCATGCATTGTATTGAAGTGTGGTTGATTCCTACATGTCACAAATGACTAATAGATCATTTTCCTAAAGTATCAAAATAATAAGAATGCATTTCCTCAATTTCCAGTATTTGAGTTGTATTTTTTTACTAAAATGTCATTTCAAACCGAAAACATGAAATTTGAGTCATATTGGTCGCATCGTGCGTCAGTTTAACGTGAGACTACTTGATACACATCACAAAGTAATTATGAATCTTTTTCTTAATTTGGAATATAATAAGAGCACATTTTCTTTGTTTTCATTGAGTGACACATTTTGAACTAAAATGTCAATTTTAAAATCGTAACGGAAACATTTAGTCATGCCGGTCACACCATTCGTCGGATTGAGGTGGGGTTAATTCCTACACATCAAAACTGACTCATGGATCATTTTCCTAATGTATCAAAATAATCTGAATGAATTTTCTTAGTTTTCAGTATGTTAGTTTTGTTTTTTTTACTTGAATTAATGTCAATTTTAAATAACAAGACACATTTTGAGTCATATCGTTGACATCATGCATCATATTGAGGTGAAGTTGATTCCTACACATCAAAAATGACTAATAGATCATTGTCCTAAAGTATCAAATCAATCAAAATGCATTTCCTCAGTTTTTAGTATGTCAGTTATTTTTTTTTTACTTTAATTAATGTCAATTTTAAATAAAAATGTTGAGCAAAGTATTGTTTTCAACAATAGATAATAATGTTATTTAAAGGGGGAGATTATTGAAAATAATACTCTATCTCTTTATGATAATTTTTATGCTCACAAATACCCTTAATTATTTTCTAATGATTTTATTTAGTATTTTTCAGGAATTTATTAATTTATTTTACTCTTGAAATTATGGGAATTTATCATTAAAGTATTTGTATTTAGCACATTCTGGAAACACTGTTCATGTGCTACTTATTCGGAATCTGCTTTAGCGTGTTCTGGAATCACTGTTCATACCCTACGTGGATAAACGTAGCGTAAGGATAAAAAGCGTGTATACTTTTTGAGATAAGATAAAAGTATGGTTAATCAACCATACGTTATTAGCAAAGTATGGAAGAAGAACCTTACGTTAGGAAGGAACCTTACGTTTGGGTTATCAGCAAAGTATGGAAGGAGAACCATACGTAAGTACTAAACGTTATGTTTGTTTCTCAAAAGTATGGTTCATCAACCTTACTTTTGTAAACAACCATACGTTCTTGGAAAGTATAGATCAAGTAAAAGTATGGATCTTTTAACGTACGTTTGAGAGTTGAAGAAAAAGTATGGATGATCAACCCTACGTTTATGATCAACCATACGTTTGAAGAAAGTAACATGAACCCTATGTTTGGAGGCCACGTCATCAACCTTACGTTTGGCGTTGGAAAGTTTGAAAGACGATATTTTTTATGCAACGGTAAGCAAGATGATTGTTAGGCGGATTTCAAGCCAGATTTAAAGTCGATTTTAAAATATTACTTTGACTGATTCAAATCCATTTTATCAATGAATTAAAGATCGAATTAAAAAGGAGCTTTTTATGCCGAGTCTTCAGGGAAGTTACGACTACTCTGTAAATTCAAATTTTTGAATATCGCGAATCAAAAGGCGAATTTTATGGATCTAAATGTGCAAAGGATATGCTCAGCTTTATTATATATGTTTTCTTTGAAACACCAGGCACAGGAGTGTGGTGATCAATCTATTATTCAAAAATGTGGAAAACAGAGACTACAAAAATCACACTGATCTGCTAATTCAAAAGGACCGTCAAAGCTCTGTTTATTTAAGAAGAAGGAACTCAGTAGAAGATTCGCTTGTTCTATATCAAATATCTACTGTGGATCTACTAATGATGAAGTTGTAAATTATATCTCTATATCTAATGCAACCGGATCGACTCAGAACTGCTTCGACTTGAAAATAAATATTTTTAGAGATGACAATCCATCTACTGTCAATTGTATTCTGTTGCAATTGTGAAGATCAACTAGAAAATTTCTTTCTAAAATTATTTTTATCTTGAGTAACCAGCTTCTCGTACTAAGATGAGTAGGTTCGTGTTTAAACTAGAAGGCTTTTTTTTCCTTGGATTGTAAAGGTGTCAACTGCCTATACTCAGTTGTGAATCGGTCTGTTGAAACGAGGACCAGATAGTGAAAATCACCAAGCCCGTGGAGTAGAGCATTGGTGGAGTGGACTAGGGGCCTTCTGTTCCACGAACCACTATACATCTTATGTTTATGCTATTTAAATTTCCACTGCATCATTTTATCTGATTAAAGTTAAAAGGCAGAACACAATCCCGCAAATATTTTTTAAAAGACACAATTCACCCCCCTCTTGTGTATATTTGGTATAATCTGATCCAACAATTGGTATCAGAGGTTGAGCTTTCTGACAAAGCTTTAACAAGCTGAAATTGATTATACACAGAGCAAGATGACCGATACAAGAGAGGGAATGTATGTGGTCAGAGCACCATACTTCAATGGAGAAAACTATGGATACTGGAAGTCTCGAATAATCATCTATCTGAAAAATCTTGGATATAGAGTCTATTCTAAGATTCTAACTCCATATGAAATACCAGAAAAACCTGAGACGTGGAGTGCAGCTACTGAAGCAGAATATGATATGAATTCAAAGGCAATGAATTCAATTATTTGTGGTCTAGGACCTGATGAGTTTAACAGAGTGTCTCAATGCCCAATAGCATATGAAATGTGGAAAACTATTGCTATTTCTTACAAAGAAACTAACAATATCAGGGAAATGAGATATGCAACTGTTAAGATTAAATTTGATACATTCAGAATGGTTGAAGGTGAGAGCATTACTCAAATGAATGGAAGATTGATAGAGATTTTCAATAACATAACTGTCTTGGGAGATCCCATTAAACAAGTTGATCAAGCTTTAAAAGTGTTGAGAGTACTGCCTACAAAATGGAATGGAATCTCTTTAGCAATCAGATAGTTGACATCTGTCAAAGATTTAACCATGAAAGAGCTTATTGGAACATTAATGATGTATGAAGCTGAGATGGAAGATGAAGCTAATGAATATAAAGTGCTTATAAAAAGAGAAGATACTGCCTTGAAGGTAACTTCACAACAAAAGAATAGAAAGATGAAGAACAGAGAAGTCAAAACTAAATCAGAGAGCTCTGACTCATCAAACTCAGATGAAGAACTGGATCAGCTAGCTAGAAAATTTATAAAATTCTACAGCAAGAAAAGAGGCTTCAAAAAATCCTTTAATAGAGATGATAAGGAAGTAAGATGCTATGAATACAAGAAGATGGGGCATATCAGACCAGATTGCCCACAATTGAAATATGCAAAGAAGAAGAAAGTCTTCAAAAGAAATGACTATGAGCAGAAAGACAAGAAAGCTATAAAATCCACTTGGAGTGTATCTGAAGACTCCAGTAGATCTCCTATATCAAGCTCAGAGAAAGAAGAAGTCAATCTAAAAGAAAACATGTGTTTCATGTCAGAAACCGATGAGGTACACTCATATTACTCCTCTGACTCAAATAATGAATCAAATTCTGAATCAAGCTACACAAATGAAAAACTTGCAGCCTACTTAAATATGCTTGAAGAAAGATATGACTCAGTATTTAAGAAACATAAGTCACTAAAGAACATATATAAAGTTGTTTCAGGTGAAAGAGATATAATACTGAAACAACATAAGGATTTAACTGATAAATACAATTCTATTAACACTAACTATATTAATTTTGAATCAAGAATAAAAACACTACAGGATGAAGTAGAATCTTACAAATAGGCTGCATTGGTTTTTACAAAAAGAGAGAATTCATTAAATGAAATTCTTGGAAAAACTGTCATTAAAAAGGAGAGATTTGGAATTGTAAGTAAAGGAGAAAAACCTAAGCTATATAAAAATTATTTTTTTCCTAGCTCTAAAAGGGTTAATTGTAACTTTTGTGGGACAAAGGGACATATAGCTAAAAACTGTTTCTTAATACAACCTCAAATTTGTGGTATTAAGAAAGCCTATATTTCAAAAGACTTATATGATTCAGTTGATTTTAAAAGAACAAAGCAAATCTGGATACCCAAATCATTGCTATCTAACACCCCTGGACCCAACAGAATATGGGTACCAAAGCAATTTGTTTGAATGTCTTTGTAGGTAGCAGGCCACCAGAGTAGAAAAGATATATGGTACATGGACAGTGGCTGCTCAAGGCATATGAGTGGAAACTCATTGAATTTATCTTCACTCACTCAAAAGGAAGGAGGACTTGTCACATTTGGTGACAATGCCAAAGGAAAAATCATTGGCATTGGAACTATTGGAGATCCAAAAATAGTCTCAATCAACAAAGTACTTTATGTACAAGGATTAAAACACAATATGATAAGTATCTCTCAACTTTGTGATGATGGATATACTGTTGATTTTTCTAACAATTTTTGCTCTGTTTTGAAAAATAAATCGCTTATTTTAGAGCACCAAGAACTGATAATGTGTATACCCTTGATTTAAATTCCTTGTGTAAACAACAAGTAAATTGCTTAACTGCTAAAATGAATGAATCTTGGATCTGGCATAGGAGACTTGGACATTGTAATATATATGTTTTAAATAATTTATCTAAGAAACATCTAGTTTCTGATTTGCCTAGTCTCAAATTTGAAAGTGACAGATTATGTGATGCATTCCAACTTGGAAAGAAACACAAATCATCATTCAAATATGTTAATAAAGTTGCTACAACTAAACCTATAGAACTTATCCATATGGATTTGTTCAGACCCTCAAGAGTATCAAGCTTAGCTGGTAAATTATATGTTTATGTATTAGTTGATAATTATTCTAGATTTACTTGGATTTTCTTTTTGAAATTTAAAAATGAATCTTTTACTTTATTTGAAAGTTTCTGTAAATCTGTTCAAAATGAAAAAGGTTTTAATATAATCTCATTGAGAAGTGATCATGGTGGATAATTTGAGAATCAGGAATTTAATTCCTTTTGCTCAAACATGGGTATTAAAAATACCTTCTCTGCACTAATAACACCTCAACAGAATGGAATTGTTGAAAGAAGAAATAAGACTATTCAGGAAATGGCTAGGACTATGCTAAATGAATACAGCCTTCCTACCTACTTTTGGGCAGAAGCTGTAAGCACAGCCTGCTATATAATGAATAGATTTTTAATTAGACCTCTTTTGAAAAAGACACCCTATGAACTTTAGAATAACAGAAAACCTAAAGTTAACTACTTTAAAGTTTTTGGATGCAAGGTTTACATCTAAAACGACAAGAATAATCTTGGTAAGTTCGATCCAAAATCTAATGAAGTAATTTTCTTAGGATATTCAATTACTTCCAAAGCTTATAGAATATATAATAAGAAGTCAAGGATTGTTGAAGAATCAGTTCATGTGAAATTTTATGAATCTGATCCCTTTGAGAAAAGGACAGATCAAATGGATGAACTTGACTCTAATGATAACATGAGACTTGAGAACTTAAAGAATGATTTTGAAAATGATATAAAAGAAATTCAGTCCAGTTCAAAGGAACATGATACTGAAGAACCTTTAAATGTTTTCCTAGATAGTCTATAACCCTAAAGAATCACCCTTTAGAAATTGTGATAGGTGACTTAGAAACTGGTATTCAAACTAGAAGAAACTTAGGAAACCTAGTGGAATTCTCTGCCTTCCTATCCCAACAAGAACCCAAGACTATAGAAGAAGATTTAGATGATGAAATTTGGGTAATATCAATGCAAGATGAATTAAACCAGTTTAAAAGAAATGAAGTTTGGGAATTAGTGGAAAGACCTAAGAATTATCCATTAATAGGAACCAAATGGGTCTTTAGAACTAAACAGGATGACCAAGGCACAATAACTAGAAATAAATCAAGATTATTAACTAAAGGATATAATTAGGAAGAAGGTATAGATTATGATGAGACCTTTGCACCTGTAGTTAGACTAGAAGCCATTAGAATCCTTTTAGCCTATGCATCTTATATGAATTTTAAATTATTTCATATGGATGTTAAATCTGCCTTTTTAAATGGTTATTTAATGGAGGAAGTTTATCTTGAGCAACCTCCTGGTTTTGAAAACTCTCAAAAACATGATTTTGTTTTTAAACTTACTAAAGCTCTTTATAGCCTTAAACAAGCACCTAAAGCTTGGTATGAAATATTAAGTTCTTTTCTTTTGAAAACTAACTTTACTGTTGGATTGGCAGATCCAACACTCTTTAAGAAAACTGTGAAAAATAATGTTTTATTGGTTAAAATTTATGTTGATGATGTAATTTTTGGATCAAATAATAAAACCCTTTGTCGTGAGTTTTCAAAGTTAATGAAAAAATAATTTTAAATGATTATGATGGGAGAACTAAATTTCTTTTTAGGACTTCAAATTTATCAAAAAGATTTTGGAAATATTTTGAATCAAAGAAAATACATTACTGATTTGTTGAATAAATTTGGACTTGAAAACAGCAAGACATATACAACTCCTATGTGTACTAATATAAAAATTGATTTGGATGAAACTGGAAAATTAGTTGACAACAATTTATATAGAAGTATGATTGGTAGTTTATTATATCTTACTGTTAGCAGGCCAGATATAATGTATTCAGTATGTCTTTGTGCAAGATTTCAATCAAATCCTAAAGAATCTCATCTAACTATTGTTAAAAGAATTTTTAGATATTTAAAAGGAACTGTTTTTCAATCTCTTCTTTATCCTAAAACTTCTGATTTCAATTTGATTTCATATTCAGATGATGACTTTGGAAGTTGTAGATTAGATAGAAAAATCACATCAGGAACATGTCACTTTTTAGGAAAATATTTAGTGTCATAGTCTAGTAAGAAACAACATTCAGTTGCCCTGTCAACAGCCGAGGTAGAATATGTTTCTGCTGGCAGTTGTTGTGCAAAAGTGTTGTGGATGAAAAATACTCTTATGGACTTTGGGTTGAATTTTAATAATACACCTATTTTATGTGATAATACAAGTGCAATTAATATTTCAAAAAATCCTATTAGTCATTCTAGAACTAAGCACGTTGATATAAGGAATCACTTTTTAAGAGATCATGTTATTAAAAAGGATATATTTTTAGAATTTATAAATACTGAAATTCAATTAGCTGATATTTTTACTAAACCACTTCCCACTGCAAGGTTTGATTTTATTAAGGGGGATCTAGGTTTATTTGATTTTAAATAAAATTTTATTTTACAATGCTAGTTATTTATTTTAATTCTGCTTAAAATAATTTTTCTTTTTTTCAAACAGAATAAGTTTCTTTTTCCTGCATAATCTATTTTATTTATTTTTAAATATATGTAATGATTATTAAAAACACGTGAATTAAGGTTGTCAGAAACCCTTTCGACTTCTAAACTGTTTCATTTATATCAAAACCTTTTCGAATCCGCAAACCGCACCTCTTCTCATGAACCCTAATCTTCAAACCTCTGAAACCCTAAACTTCAAACATTCAGAGATTCTTGCAGAGATGGTAAGGACTAAAAGAGCCAGTGAAGCCGAGACAAGCAATTCCAAGAGACAATGCTCTGAAGGAAGAAAAATCTTATAGGACAAGGTAATCGATCTCGACTGGTTATTTCAGACAAATCTATTGTTGAAACAAGCGTTGTCGTTTCAGAACCTTGAACAGATGTTCAACAGTGAAAATATGGAATTTCTGTATGAGGTAGAACTTAGATACTTCTTCAAATCTATACAGTTTAGTCTAGGAGATACTAAGGAAAGTATGATGGCTATGATAGAGGGTAGGGATTTCTCAATCTCGTCCGTAGAAATTGGTTAGATTCTCAACTGCCCTCATGAGGGAGTTTTTTATTTTGATTTGAAAAATATTGGATATTTTGTGCATAAATCTGATGACATAATGTCGTTTATTTTTGGTACTAAGACTATAAAGAAAATGTTTATCAAGGATTTGGAGCCTAATCAGAAAATTTTGGTCAAATTTTTGCAAACAGGAATTGCACCGAGGATGTATGAGATGGAAAAAATAGTATATCCTGATATGTATATAATGTATCTTATGTTAAGTGATATCAAATTAAACTTACCAAGGTACATGGTAAGGTACCTCAATTATTGTTGTCAGAGTGATGCCTGGATGAACTTTTATCCTTTTGGTCGATTCATTTCCAAGTTGTTGCTTAAGAAGGACATGGTGAGATTAGTGGATGCCCGTGTACATTGTCATCACAGTAATGTGTTTAATGTTGGAACTTTAAGGAAGATTGGATATTTATGGAGCACCATTAAAGGAAAACTTTTACCAGTAGGAGCTAAGGATAACTCAGAGAGTGCTCAGGCTCAACCTGCTAAGTCCAAGGAGGGACAAGCTGAATCAAGAGTTAGCAATATAGCAAGAAGGATCCGATTTGAAGTAGAAGATGTTGAGGAAGAAAGAAGTTAGGAGGGACTTCAAACTCGAAGAACTAGACCTGTTAATGAGGAAATTAATTCCCCTGCATTGGAAACAATAGAAGATTTATTTTCTTATACTTTTGTAATAGAAGCTTCTATTGATAAGTCCATAGAAGATGTTAGTGAAAAAACAGCACCAGTAGAGGGATCAGGAGTTCAAGAAGAAGCTCAAAGGGAGACTCCGGAACAGATTGTAGCTGATTTTGAAGTTACACTTCAACAGGAACAAGATAAGGAGGCACATCCTGGTGAGGAAGTGGCAAGACCTCAGGAAACTCCTGAAAATATTGTTCTCGAAATTCCAGTGGAAGACAAAGATGCTAATGTTTGTGATGAACATCTCCCTGATGCTCCAGAAGAGGTACTTCAAGAGTATTTTTCTATGGAAGAGTCTGGAAAGGACTCTGAGGAAAAATATGTGGACCAACCTACTCAGGACAAGGAGAAAGATAAATCTGATGCTGAATCATTACCTTTGGTACTGCTGCATCATCCAGAGCCTGAGAATGCGGATCAAGCATAGGGTCCCTCTAATTCAAGTAAGAAAGAAGTTGAAGAACTGTAAAAAAAGGTTTCTCAGTTGGAATCTGAGAATATCACTCTGAGAAATGCCTTAGACTTAGAACAATTAAGATTTCAAAAGCTGAAGGAGAGTATAGTCTCAAGGTAAGAATTTGAAATGTTCAAAGAGGATATGCTAAATGCTGTTGCAAAATTGAAATCTGAAATGGTTGTGAAGACAGATTTATCAGATCTAAAATTTTTTATGGAGAACCAATTTGCATCAGTTGCAAATAGTGCTGTTAGTGGATCAGGTACTTCACCTGATTTAATCAGAAGATTTCAAGCTATCACATCTGCGATGAGAAACATGAATGACAGGTTGCAAGATCTTCAATGTAACAGTGCTCCATTATCATTGTTGCTAGACAATCAGAAATTTTTAGTGGATCAACTAACATCTGGTGATCCACCAATCAGAACACTATTAAATCAGATTTCAGAGAAGCTGTCAGTGTTTATAGAAAAAGAGTAAAGGATGCATGAGTTTTTCAGGGTCAATTTAATCGAGGATATTCATATGACTCAGGAGAACAGAGAGCTCATTATCAAACTTGGAGATGGGATGATGAAGAGACTCAGGGAACAGTTTACAGAAATCAAGTCTACAATCCAGAGGAGATAGAACCTATTGACTATCTTTCCCAAACCTTGATTCCTGTGTTTATCATACTTGTATCTATTTTTGATTTTTAATGAAAATTTGTTTCTTTCTTTCTATTTGTTTTACTGTATTTATTTTGATATGCCAGTACTCCAGATTTAATTATTGATAAACAGTTAATAATAGCATTTACCTACATTTCAGTGCAATATTAAAAGTGTTAAAATCCATGATTTATCGTTCTTTTTTATATCACAAAAAGGGGGAGAGATTTTGGATAAACACAAAATTTTATTTTAAAAACCTTATTTAAATGTTTTCCTATATATTTAATGTTTTGGATTTATACAGATTTATACTTATATAGAAAACTATTTTAAGTTATTAACAGTCGTTTATTATAAAGGGAACTTTTCTTTTACTTTTTATTCGGAGGGAGAAATTTGGATAAAACTAGATAATTTTTTTTTAAAGAAAAATTATTTTATTTTCATGAAGGGGGATAAATTTTTATTTATTAAAATGATTTTGTTAAAATTAAATATTGTTTTATCCTCTCAAAATACTAAAACTGTATGTAACTAATTTTGAAAGTTAATTTCATTTAATTAGTCTTATTATTTTATGGGTTTTGTGATCATCAAAAAGGGGGATATTGTTGAGAAAAGTATTATTTTCAAAAATACATAATAATGTTATTTAAAGGGGGAGATTATTGAAAATAATACTCTATCTCTTTATGATAATTTTGATGCTCACAAATACCCTTAATTATTTTCTAATGATTTTATTTAGTATTTTGCAGGAATTTATTAATTTATTTTACTCTTGAAATTATGGGAATTTATCATTAAAGTATTCGTATTTAGCAGGTTCTGGAAACACTGTTCATACGCTACTTATTCGGAATCTGATTTAGCATGTTCTGGAATCACTGTTCATACCCTACGTGGATAAACGTAGCGTAAGGATGAAAAGCGTGTATACTTTTTGAGATAAGAGAAAAGTATGGTTAATCAACCATACGTTATTAGCAAAGTATGGAAGAAGAACCTTACATTAGGAAGGAACCTAACGTTTGGTTTATCAGCAAAGTATGGAAGGAGAACCATACATAAGTACTAAACGTTACGTTTGTTTCTCAAAAGTATGGTTCATTAACCTTACTTTTGTAAACAACCATACGTTCTTGGAAAAGTATAGATCAAGTAAAAGTATGGATCTTTTACCGTATGTTTGAGAGTTGAAGAAAAATATGGATGATCAACCCTACGTTTATGATCAACCTTGCGTTTGAAGAAAGTAACATGAACCCTATGTTTGGAGGCCACGTCATCAACCTTATGTTTGGCGTCGAAAAGTTTGAAAGATGATATTTTTTATGCAACGGTCAGCAAGCTGATTGTTAGGTGGATTTCAAGCCGGATTTAAAGTCGATTTTAAAATACAACTTTGACTGATTCAAATCCATTTTATCAATAAATTAAAGATCAAATTAAAAGGAGATTTTTATGCTGAGTCTTCATGGAAGTTACGACTACTCTGTAAATTCAAATTTTTGAATATCGTGAATCAAAAGGTGACTTTTATGGATCTAAATGTGCAAAGGATATGCTCAGATTTATTATATTTTTTTTCTTTGAAACACCAAGCATAGGAGTGTGGTGATCAATCTATTATTCAAAAAGGTGTAAAACAGAGACTACAAAAATCACACTGATCTGCTGATTCAAAAGGAGCATCAAAGCTCTGTTTATTTAAGAAGAAGGAACTCGATAGATGATTCACTTATTCTACATAAAATATCTACTGTGGATCTACTACTTCTGAAGTTGTGAATTATATCTCTATATCTACTGCAACCGGATCGACTCAGAACTTCTTCGACTTGAAAATAAATATTTTTAGAGATGACAATCCATCTGTTGCTAATTGCATTCTGTTGCAATTTTAAATAACAACTGGAAAAGTTATTTCTAAAATTCTTTTTATCTTGAGTAACCAGATTCTCGTACTAAGTTGAGTAGGTTTGTGTTTGAACTAGAAGGCTTTTTTTTGCCTTGGATTGTAAAGGTGTCAACTGCCTATACTCAGTTGTGAACCGGTCTGTTGAAACGAGGACCAGATAATGAAAATCACCAAGCTCGTGGAGTAGAGTGTTGGTGGAGTGGACTAGGGGCCTTCTGTTCCCCGAACCACTATACATCTTGTGTTTTTGCTATTTAAATTTACGTTGCATCATTTTATCTGATTAAAGTTAAAAGGCAGAACACAATCACGCAAAGATTTTTGAAAAGACACAATTCACCCCCCCTCTTGTGTATATTTGGTGTAATCCGATCCAACAAAAAACACATTGGAGTGATACCGATGACATTGTGTGTCGGATTGAGGTGTGGTTTATTCTTACATGTCAAAAATGACTCATAGATAGTTGTCTTAAAGTATAAAAATAAATTTTAAGTATATTTTTCTGCTTGAAAATCAATGCATCTTGCCTCTAAAACCTAAAAAAGAGACCTGACCTACTCAATATGCTCAATCTACTCAGTTTAGAAGGATTGTGGAAAAACCTTTGATCCCTATATGGTTGACATATAATAACATCCTCCTTCTTCAACATAGCTTTAGTCGGCCTAGTGAAGAACCAACTATCATATATTAAGGACCTCTGAATGAATATATGATAGTTGATTCTTCATTGGGTCGACTAAAGAGGGGAACTACCAATGTTGCAGATTGAATCGATGTTATATGGAGAAAAATCCTTCCCATTGTTGAAAGAGAGAATAATGGAGTAAGATCTTGTGCCCATTATGTCTCAAGATGTCACAACAAACTCAAGGTATGGGAAAACCCCTTCTGGATACTCGTTATCTTTTATGTTCTATCAACAACACACATACCCTGTAAATTAGGACCACCAATTTCTTTTAAAAAACAAATAAACATTAAATTCATTTAGTGTGAAAACAAGGAACACCAACAACCATGATTTTTAGTGGGGAGTTTAGCCCTTACAAATCACAACATTATCATCAAACAAATAGAAATATAAGGCAGAAAATATTATTAAAGTTGAAATTATTTGAGAAGTTTACCATCTTCATTCTATATTTGTGCATTCTTCCATCAGGTATGTTTCTCATTCGTTTCTAAGAATATCTATATTATCTTATGAATATGATTGTTTTCTTCAGTCATGGTAGTACTAAAGAAATATAAATACACAAATGATTAATAAGTATTTTAAATTAAATAGTAATTATCTTCAAAAATACCTCTTTAGGGATGTTGGTTTGTTCATGGAATATGATCTATTTCATAAATTTACAAACATAATAACCACGGTCTTTATTATTTGTTTGTTTTGAGCACTGTAGAAACATTGAGAAAAATAATTAATTTTTTATATGTGTTTGGATAGTGAAATCTTATTATATATACCCTGATTTGTATCCAGTCATAGTACTTGTCAGGTTTGTTTTCATTTTCCCCTGGCCTCATTCCATGATGTAGATGATACTCACGCACTGCCCTGTCATAATAGAATCCTCATTAAAATATAATATAAATTAAATAATTGGATTTTTAGTTCTAAAATGTTGGATATATTGTATTAAAAATTGAAAAATTCCATCATTTGTGGTCGGTGTGTTGGATATTCATGCATTGAATCTAGAAAATAAATCTTTGGGGTATCCAAATTGATTGTAATGTGCATCCAATACTGCCTAAGAACACAAAAAAGAATAAGTAATGAAATAAATTAAATTATATTTTATATGATTAAATTGTAGAGTTTTACCCCTACATCATTGGTATTAGGAAGAGTTTGTCATCCATATTTTTTTTGTTAAATGATTTGAGTAGTCCTGCCACTATTTCACCATGTTTCATGGAAGTTATGTCTTCTTGTTCTGTAGAGGTGATGTGAGGACTAAGAATTCCAAATTTTTTCCATGGGGAAATCCCTTCAATTGTTTTTCATATATACGCCTGTGAAAAATATGAAATGTATTTAGTCATAATTATCATAGTATATCATCTTTTGTAAAATAAAATCATGAAAACATACCTCATGTAAACATTTACAATTGATCTGCCTAAGCAATCATAGTTAAGTATTTCAGTTTCACTCTCAACACCAATGAATTATGGATATTCCCCTCCATACATATTTGTTTCAAAATCAATTATCTGATTACCAATATCTTTCAACTTCATATCCACATGATCCTTCAACGATAATAAATGTGGATATAGAATGGGGAGTTAAGGTGCTTTGGGTAGATCGTTTTGATCGGTTAGTTGATCCTTGAGATGGTTTTGAACCGATCTTTCATTTCACCCCCTTCCCTTTGTCCATCTATAATAGCATACATTGGTTCAGACCTTTTTTCATTAAATGTTTTTTTTAAAAAGAATACCCTTGTGTGGGCTTTTTGAACCCTCCACACAAGGAAACCCCCTCCCCACGAAGAGGTCACTCCGGAGAGAGCCCCAGTCGGGAAGAAGTCATTACCAGCCGAGATGGCAGAGCGTCCTGGAGGGTGACAACCCGGGCGGCGATGGTTCGTCAAGCAATCCGTCAGCACGGGTGGGTTGCGCCTCATTTTTCCCACCCAGTCAGAAACCGGGTGACCCGGCAAGGTGAGTGGATCTTGGGGGAGAGGTTCGCCCCGAAAGCGGACTCCCAGGATTCGAACCCTGTACCTCCCAAAGAACGGCGTTGTTGTACCCCTCTCATTCACCACTAAGCCACCGCCGAAGCGGAAAAAAGTACAGTGGGTTTTTAGTCCCAAGGGGTTACACGGTATAGGTGGGTCGTCACCCGCCACTGAGCACCTATATGTACTCCCCCAGTCGCAGTCCCAGGTGTAATGGCACCTGGGATTTCAGGCCAGTTCCACACGAGGTAGAGGGACCCACGAGAGGTGATAAAGGCATATAGTGTGCATTTCCTTAAGAGGACTCGAACCCAAAACCTCAGGGTCAGGATGCCACTGCCGCTCACCAACTCACCCATGCCCCATGGGCAAAAGTACACTGGGTTTTTAGGCCCAAGGGGTTACACGGTATAGGTGGGTCGTCACCCGCCACCGAGCACCTATATGTACTCCCCCAGCCGCAGTCCCAGGTGTAACAGCACCTGGGCTTTCAGGCCAGTTCCACACGAGGTAGAGGGGCCCATGAGAGGTGATAAAGGCATATAGTGTGCGTTTCCTTGTGAGGACTCGAACCTGAAACCTCGGGGTCAGGACGCCACCACCGCTCACCAACTCACCCATTCCTCGTGGTCACCTTTTTTCATTAAATGTTTAAGGTTTATCTTGAAAATTAAATTGGAAATGAATACCTCATTTTCTACATGTTTTTTACAAGATGTGATGGTCATGCGATGAATGTTCCTAGATCTTGTTTGACTGTATGAATATATGCATCATTAATTGGAATAGGTAGCTTGGTGCTCAACTCTAGGGCTCCAGTAATTGACACTCTAACATGATCTGTAGGAAGTGGTCTGTTGTGTAGCATATCGTTCTGGATATTGAACATTGTAGCCCTTGCTACAAGGCGATGGGTGGTTGTTGATAGATATAAATCACAGTCATTTTCACCTTGTAGAATATCAATACAGGAAAGGTATTAGTGTATAGTTTCTATCTGATTCACATTTCATAGAAACAGTTATTAGAAAATTGACTACCTCAGTTAAGAATTGTTTTTTATGGGAATGGATCACCTCAAAACTGGTGGGGGTGGGGAAATATCTTCACATGTGGGTTGTTCTTGAGTTGTTTCTTTTTTTTACCCCCCCCCCCCCATCAAACTTTCTATCGTCTCTCTTTGGTATTGTAATTCTTCATGAAACATAGCTAATGTTTCTCATATTTTTCATTTCCTTAGTTTGATTCTCCGCTTGTTTTTTTCTAAAAATATGTCCGGGGTATCACCCTAAAACTCACACCTCTGACGCAGCCAAACTTTTATGGATGCTTCAAGGCCACTAAAGTATGTTTGCATCCAGTGTGAGTGTTGTTGATTCTTGTGACTATGTCAGATAGAAAATATAGTAAAATAAGTAATCATTGTTATTTAATAGTGATTTAAAGAAAAACAAATTTTTATTATGTCATACTTACACGTGTTTCCCACACTTTTTGTGTATTTCATCTATTAGTTTTTCATCTTTAGTTACACGCACCTCCTTCCATATCACATGGTGTGGGATGGAAGTGGCTATGGATTTGGACTCTTTAAGCTTCATATAAACAAAATAATATAGTTATTGTGTTTTTTTATGTCACATAAAAGTATTATGGTATATTTAAAATACATACCAAATTTTTTTCAAGTGATGTGTACCCTGTCCATGCTTTACAGTAGGGGTATGCTGGTTTTGATTCTCATTGTTTATTTTTAGCACTTAGTTGTTGTTTCATAAATAAAAAACTATCAATTAAAGTGATGAATACATGTACCATCAAACAACATATTAGTAGACACAATGTACCTGAAAAGACTGCTTCGCACGACAGCCAATAAACGTATCCCACGATGCTTGGGTTATCATGTGTGCATAAATAAGAGGTGGGTGTGGTTTTATTTTCCCTTCAGCATCTTTAAGATGATATTTCATTAAAAGTGTGTGAAAACCCCTGTGAATACTTCCATTAACCCTTAAGACGTGGTCTTTGTGTGAGTCATATACTATAAATTCACTCTATAAGAGATGATGAAGTGTAAGTCAATGTTTCATTATTTAATTTTTAGTAAATTAAAAAAAAATGATATCATAATGTTACCGTAATATCTCCCCACATCATTGTCTTAATCTCAGCCACAACATGGTGCCATGAATTTATATTAATCGCCACGTGTTTCCGAGTGACGATTCCAATGTAACTACTAAACATGGACTTGATGGGGTTAACATGTTGGCCTCACTTATTCCGTTCAATCTCATATTTGATTCCTTTCTCTTTAGCCTTAATGATTTTTGCTAATACCGTCAAACTGCGGCACCCCTGTTTTTATGAATCGTCAGTGTTTCATCACCTTTTATTTCCTCAGATCCACCATCATCAATATGTTTCTCCAACTCCAAAGGGCTAGCATTGGCATGTGCATATGGTGGTTGTACCTCTGCACTGGGAGCAGCAACATGTTGAGAAACATGTTGTTCATCTGCACTACGAGCAGCAACAGATTGAGAAACCTGTTGTTCTTGGTTATTGGGAGAATCATCACGTGAAGAAGTCATTAAGTGGTTTAATATTTAATTTAGATAACATAAAAGCAGGAAAAAAAATATATTAACATAATACAATAGGTTGAGAAACCTATTGTTCATTTGCACTGCGAGTAGCAGCAGGTTGAGAAACTTGTTGTGCCTGGGGATTGGAAGAATCATCACGTGAAGAAGTCGTTATCTGGAAAAGTGGTTTAACATTTAATTTATATAACATAAAAGTAGCAGTGATTAGATATTAACATAAATTAACATGATGTATATTATAAAAAAAAATATAACCTGATTATTGAACTCTCTTTTTTTTAAAGGTTGAAGGGATTTGACCCCTCTATCGACTATCTAAATCTCTTCATTGTGGTCTCCTCTGGCATACAAAACACCATCTATACTGGGACTGCTAAGAAATGTTTTCAAAATCCCAATTAAAGAGTCATCCTCCATTGAATTTTCATTTGACTCTTCAGTGGTTTTGGTTGATAACAGAACAATTGATCAGTTTTGGTTTGTGGGATCTGGAACATAAAATACTTGTATTATCTGTGATGTCATTATAAATGGTTCTTCTTTGTACCCTTCCTTACTGAAATAAAACTTTACAAATCTAAACTCATCTATTTTAATAGCACTTATGTTATCAACCCACTTGAATTGAAAAATAGGCACTCAAAATGTTGTATAATCTAACTCTCATATTTTTTTGATGATTCCAAAATATGAAATATTCACGTAAATTGGATTTTTGTCCTTAGCACCAGAAACATGCATCTCTTTAGCCACAAGTGTAACTCCACTATTCTGTCTGGTACTATCTTCATCATGTTCATTAGTATATAATTTATAACCATTAATTACATAAGCATTATAAGATAATACGTACACACTTGGTCCTCCAGCTAGCCATCGAAGTCGTTCTGAAATTGAGTCTGGATTTTCATTTGACTCCTTAAAAATATGGTTCTGAAACCATCCTATAAACTGTTGATTATGTTTATTTGATATCTATTTTTCAGCCCTTGATAGATTCTAATTCTTAAGAATTTCTTTTTGGGTTTCAATATATGGGCTAATGTCCAAACTATTATGCAAAATGTAAAGGTGGGATTGCTCCTAATTTGTAATATTGGTTGTGATGACCTCCTTTCCAGAAATTCCTTTACCCTTAAGTCTCCTAATGTGATAAGATTTCATTAGACCAATGCTTTGCACACCGGACAGGTTTTGGTACAGAATTCAACATCTTCCTTAACAATATATTGCTCTACAATAAAACCCTCTAGATGACTTCAATTTTTGACATGCCCTTTCAAAATATTTATATACTGTTCAATGGGGTACATTCATCTATAGTGCACAGCAATGACGGCCCCGAGAATTCTATTGCCCCATACCCACATTAAAAATTTTGCCCTAAATACATTGAGGGATACAGTAAACTAATAAAATTGATGCCCCTTTCTTTGTATTTTTTTTTCTTTCTTGTGTGTTTCCCTAACCCATGGGCTCTTTGGGCTTGCCCTAGGGCCAGCCCTAGTGCACAGGACCACATAGGCTAATCTCTCTCACCAAGTGAACCATCAAATGAACCATCGTATCAAATAATGTCGGCAGAAAAAACATTTCCAATTCACATAATATGATGACAATTTTTATTACCATAGTAAAAAAATTTCATTGGGTCTATAACTTTGCTACATATATCTTTGAAGAAGAAATAGAGCTTCGTCAATGTATGATGGACATTCTTGGTCAAAATGCAATGTAAAGCTATAGGAATTACATCTTTCATTAAAATATGGAATTCATGTGATTTCAGACCTTTTAACTTTAAATCGTGCATTGAAACGATGTTCTTGATATTTGATGAATACCACTCTGGAACCTTTACATCATTCAATAAGTTGAAAAATCGATATCTCTCTTACCTGGAAAGAGTGTAAGCAGTAGGAGGAAGAAATGTTTGTTTTTCATCCTTCACTGGTGCCAACTCTTCTTGTATTCTCATGTCAAACATTTCCAAACTAGCCTTAATTTCATCCTTTGTTTTGCTGGGTGCATTTAGAAATGTGTCGATGACACTATCACGTACATTTTTTTCAACATGTATAACATCAATAAATTTTTTGACGTACAGACAATTCCAGTATGGTAATTCAAAAAAACTGATTTCTTTTTCCAATAGGTTTTCGTAAGGTTTTTCGAAAATGGTTTACCAAAATCAGTGTCCACATTTTTAACTTTATCAAATAGTTTATCACCTATTAGTAGAGACGGTGGTGTACGTTCTTCTGAACTTCCATCGAATGATGTCATCCAAGATCAGTACTTATGTCATCGGGGTAGAAATTTGCAATGTTCTAGAAACACAGTTTTTTATGAATGTTTCAACCTAATTGATTGTGTACCTTATTCGTAGATGGGACACCCAAGAGTTACTTTAATACTATATCCTAAAAAATTTCCATAAATAGGAAAGTCATTTATCATCCCGTACAACATGGATCTCAATGTGAAATCTTCATTTATGTAAGCATCATACATCGTAACACCTGAATCCCACTATAATTTCAAATCCCCAATCAATGGAGACAAATAAACATCAATATCATTACCTGGTTGTTTTGGTCCTAACATAAGCATAGATAACATGATGTGTTTTCATTTCATGCATAACCACGGTGGAAAGTTATAATTTACCAACATAACCAGTCATGTATTGTGAGTGCTGCTTTGAAAACCAAAAGGATTCACTCCATCTGTAGATAACGCAAGAAAAAGGTTTCTCGACTCGTTTCCAAAGTCAAGATACTCATGATCAATTCTCTTCCACTAAGGAGAGTCTGCCATATGTCATAGTTTTTCATCTTTATTTCTTATGTCTAAATGCCACGTCAATTTCCATACAGTCTCCTCACTTCCATATAGGTGCCTAAACCTTGGAATGATTGGAAAGTACCATGAAACTTTCTTAGGACCGGATTCATATTTCTTGTATCAAGAAGCACCACACTTTGGGCATTCTCTAAGTGATTTTTGGTCCTTAAAAAATAGTATACAATCATTCGGGCAGGCGTGTATTCTTTCAGAGATCATACCCATTGAGTGTATCATTTGTTTGGCGTCGTATGTTCAGCTCGGGAGCTCATTATCTTTTGGGATCATGTCATCAAGAGAGAAATTGATTCTGTAAAACTTGCATCACTCCATCTGTTGCCTGATTTCAAATTATATAGCTTCATTATGGCTGACAATGTTTTATATTTAGTGAAACCATCATACAATGGCATCTTTGCACAACTCTTTAACTACTCAAAAAATTTTGGGCAATCACGAAGTTCATCTTCAGCTATCCTTTTCATTTCATTAATACGATCTTCATCATCATGCACATCTGTAATCACTTCCTCAATATGGTCTTCTTCATTGTAGACACTTGTAATCATATCAAATGATCCATAAAACGCAGTGTTATCCTAGTCACTAGCTACATTCTCATTTTTCCCGTGTTTATTCCAACATTTATAACTTCGATCTATTCTATGATAGATCAAGTGTTCTTCCAACTCCTCTGGACTAACTTGTCTTGAATAACAATAGCGTAAACACAAACAAAGGATTTGAGAAGGATCGTATGCATGATCTTTTACAAACTTGATGAACTCTTTCACTCCATCTTTATACTCTTTTGTCATACGATTGGCATCCATCCATTCTTTATTTATATCCATTCTATTTGATTCGGTGATATTAATATTTAACAAAATAAATACACAAAATGTTGATATAAAAATTAGCCAAGGCTAAAAAAATTGTAGACTTTAAATCTCCTTTGAAAACTATTTATAAAATCATAGTTGAAAACCTATTAAAAATCAACCATTTACACAAATTCTTCTTTAAAATAACAAACCCTTTTTAAAATAAACAAATTAGTTCCAAAAATCCTTTCTCAAAACCCCAATTCTTTTTTTAAACCATTTTAAAGCAATTTAAAACCAAAAAAGGGTATGTTGAACACATATAATTTTTTAAGAAACATGTCAAAACACTTGAATGATTTTAAAAGTGAACCCCTAACAAAATCACTAGATGGCATTGTTACTTCCCTCTGTCTAGCCAATTCAAATCATTGAATACTTTTGGGAATGAACATTTTCATCACCATCTGAATCTCGTTCTCTTCTGAAACCAGAGGCTCAAGCTTAATCTACTACATGGTGTGATACTCTTTATAATAGATTGTAATTGTTAACCTCAAAATTTCATAGCTCACACAGAAAAAAACATGTTATGTAGAATATCTCATAATTATCCTTTTACTAGAACATGATAACACGACTTTCTCCATCATAGTGTATTCACATGGACTCCAAGTATACTTAATCATTCATACCGAGATGTTCTATATGGCATGGAAATCACAAAGTAGGTAGAACTGCCAAGGTCTTCCTAAGCCACTTCACGAAATGTATAAACTCCCCATGACATGAATAACTCTTACACATTCCCCTCATAGTGTGGCCATTATTACCATTACATGAACAACTCTTATATATAAATGGAATTATCTATATTCTCATTAAAAAGTTCACAAATATTGATATTCCATCTCCCATAGTGCGATCAACCAGTCGCCTTCAAAATATCTTGGATCTTAATTCTCATGGGTACCTCTACATGGTGTGAATTATTCCTCGTGAAACCAACCATAGAATGATGTAGATTTATCAGAGTGAATTAGGGTGTTTGGGTGTTACTTATATCCTATATATAGAATTTCTATAATTGCTTCCCAAAACCATCCAAAACTCCATCAGCCTTCTCTATGACATCATATTCTCTTTTGAAAGTACCTTACACATTGGTACAAGTGACCTTCATGTATCGCTATAAGGTTATCCATACTTTTCCATTTCATTTAAAATTTGGCATGCATAATTTTATATATACAGGGATTATTATGCATTTTTCATTTTTCTAGGAACTCTACTCATGGTGCAACACTTATACTCATTCCATGGTGTTTTCTGCAACTTCAGAAATTTATCAAATGAACTTCATCCAACTCAACTACATTATCAAAATTCTAGAATTATTCTTTTGAACATCTTCATCCCCTCTTGTAGAATAACTTTCAAAAAATATCAAATACTTCTTTTATAATAACTTTCAGAACAACCATATATCATTCCAGACATCTACTTTCAGAACAACATCCAATAACCAATCATGTGTTGATAATAAATTCAACACCAATAATCAACATATGTTGAAAACAAATTTATCACTATCCATTATTATAAAACACGGTTTTATTACATTTTTTCCAATGAATCCATCACCGGCATGTTACCAATAAATCCAATACTAACCTATATCCAATAAATCCAATATTAACACATTTCCAATAAATTTAATACCAACACCAATTCTCAATTAAATTCTAAAAATCTCCCCCTATTAATTATTCAGCACCACTATCATGAATCCAAAACATCATCACATCATGCTTCCTACTCCACATTTAAGGGACCAATAGATTCATGGATTCATCATAATTCCTACTACCCATTTCACACAAAAAATCCAAAGAAAACACTCATCATCAAGGAAAAATATAGAATCTTTGATAAATCCTCTACCTTGTGAAATATGGGTGTCACTTTCGAGTACATTATCACTCTCCCAAAATTGTATTTATGTAAAAAAAATATAAACTTCACTTCCTTTGATACCTCTTGTAATAGTATTTGGTGAAATGATGACACTTATTATATTAATTTCTCCTTTCAATTATTCCTGGAGTGACCAAAAAGGTTTAGTAATATTGTTTTCATGGAAATGTTCTCTACTAATTTTTATAAGCGTGGGGAATCATCAATAAATGTTCTCTTATATTATTGGAGTATTCCTTTCATTCCATTTATAGTGGATAGGCTCTCCCTTTTACAATACATTTCATGAATATTGTAACTTCCAGCTCATTCTTCACTTATTTAACAAAATTCTAAATTTGAGTTTCAAGCTTAAGAAAATTCTTCAAATATTACTGAATCCTAAAATATTTTTATGAAGTAATCTTACCACATAGAATTATACCATCAAAAAATATATTCAAATGTGTCATAATTTGATATAGGAAACAAAATATTAGGCTAATAACACCACTACAATACATTGCACCTACTTAAATTCATAAGTTTCAAGCAATGACAATATTAATATTCTACCATGATGAAAACCCACATTGCATTGAAGATTTTTAAATCAAGCAATTCAAAATATGGTATAGGCAAATTGAATTTTACCAAATATAACTAGTGCACAAACAAGGACCACCAACGACCACGATTTTCAGTAGGGCATTTAGCTCGTCCAATTCACAAATCACCATCAATATCAAACTGTAATAAGTGAACCCAGTGAGAAAGAGGAAAAAACTAACCGCAGATGTGTGGTTAAGCACGCGACGGAGGTGCTTTCGTGGTGTAGGAGAGGCGCCGCGGAGGAGAGGCAATGGCGGAGGAGAGTCGCGGCGAAGGAGAGGCACGGCGGAGGAGAGCTACTGGTGGAGGAGAGGCGCGGTAGAGGAGAACCGCGCGGCGAAGCTCGGTTCGCAGCGGCGGAGGATTCGACGGCCGAGGAGGAGGAAGAGGCAGGAGAGGAGGGAGGAGAGGAGGAGAGGAGGGAGGAGAGGAGGCGGTGGCGGCTGCGGCGGCAGGGATCCTCTTTCGCGGGAGCTTGAGTGGTGCGAGGAATGAGGAGAAAGTTAGGGTTTATTTATAAAACTTGCTGACACTTTTATCAGCGCTAGATAAAAAACGCTAATAAAAGTATGTTTTATCAACGTTAAAATTGAAAGTGCTGATAAAACATGCCTTTATCAGCGCTAAAAAGCGCTGATAATGATCGACCTTTATCAACACTAAAAAGGTGGTGATAAAAGTATGTTTTAGCAGTGTTACAACTGAAAGCGCTGATAAAACATGCTTTTATCAACGCTAAAAAAGCGCTGAAAAATGGATGTTTTATCAGCGCTTTTTAATTAACGCTGATAAAACATACCATTTATTCATAATTATAAAATTATATTCAATATATTTATTACATTTATAATTTTATAAATATATATAATTAATATATTTTTTATAATTTAATAATTTAAATTATAATTAAATATATATAAATATTAATTGGTATATTATTTTTATTTTTATTTTTATTTTCATAAGTATTTAAATATGTATATGTCTGTGTCTTTGTATATATTCATTAAAGACATAAATTTATAAATAAATATCTTCAAAAGGTATTCATAAATATATATTTATCATTTTTAAAAAAATTGTTAATTTATAATTGTTTAAACATATTTATATTTAATTAGTTATATGTAATTATAATTGTATATAATATATTTATAAAGTAAATAATTATATATAACTAAATATTTATATTTTTAAATATAATAAATACATTTATTGTTTATTTAAATATTTTTATCGTGATTTTAAGTAATTATGAGAAAATAAAGCTTCATATATATAGGAAATGAATGAATACACCAAGTATATATAGTACTATAATATACATGGCCAACATTAGGGTAAACAATGAACATATATTCATGATAAAAATGTACGAATCAATTGACACATTCATTTGGAAACATAAATTTATTTATATATATATATATATATATATATATATTTGAGTTGTTCAAAAATATATATTAATATATAATATTTATATTAATTATAAACATGCGTTTCTTAATTAATGTATATAAATAAAAAATATTTTTGAATATAAATATAATAATTTTATATATATTAATAATATTTTTTATTCAAAACTTTTTTCAACGCTATGAATAATGGTGATAAATCTACCATTTATTAGCGCTAAAAAGTGATGATAAAGGATGCACTTTTATCAGTGTTTTTTTAACTCTAATAAATGTTGTCTTTATCACCGTTTTTAGCTAGCGTTGATTGCCCCACCTCCATGCTCGGCTGTGGTGGTATGGGTGGGGAGGGGTTTGGGGCGTGGACGCGAGGTCAAGTGCCCAGGTCAACGGTTCAAATGTATTTTCTTATTTGTGTCATGTGCCGCTTTCGTGGTTGTACCTAATTTTTTTTAGCTAGCGCGGATAAAGCTAAGTCTTTTATCAGCGTTTTTTGATTAGTGGTGATGAAATGAGATGTTTCCCTTGCCCCGATCTATGGTAGTGACATTCATTGTACGAATGTTATACCTTCTTCATGTTTCAACACATGGAATGGTTCCTTGAATGATAGCATATGCGGGAGGAATACAAAATGATGACAATTATCATTTTGGTGTAATCGCATAAAGGTGTAATTTCGGTCTGGTTCGGTCCAGGCCAAGGTGGGTTGGGCCAAGTCACCCCTCCGAAAAAATCGGTCTGCGAACCACTATTTGGGTCGGGTCGGGGTGCCCCGAACATCCCTGTGAGGTGGCTCGAGCCCAGCCTCGGGCCGGCCCAGACCGTCTGGTCGGGTCGGGCCACGGGCAGACCCTTGCGTGCTTTTATTATTTTCAAAATAACATATATATATATGTGTGTGTGTGTGTGTATTTCTTACTTTTTTATGTGAGTTTTTTTTTAAATTCATTTAAATGTTTCTATTTTATGTAAAATAATTTTGTTTGTAAAAACGTTTTTTTAATATTTTTTAACATTTTTTCAAAGCATTTTTGAAACGTTTTTTGTAAACATTTTTTTAAACGTTTTTTCAAAATGTTTTTTATAAGCTTTTTTTTTTGAAACGTTAACATTTACTTGATTTTTCTTTTTCTATTAATATTTTACAGTTGAAACATTTTTCATTTAATTCTCAATCATTTTACATGTTTTAAATTGGTTACTTCATGTGTTTCATAATAACCTTTAATCTCAACGTCACATACTTATTATAATTATAATATTTTCTTTAATTTGATAAAAATTTAAAATATAGACCAATTTAGAAAATAATTAAAGATCAAATAATTTATTTGAAAACTTTCGATTAAAAAACAATCATGCGGCGAATGCCATATCTAAATAAATATCAATCATTGTAATTAATAATATTCATAATAATTATAAATCATAAAATAGACATAAAATAACTAATTTCAAGTTATTTTTAAATAAATAATTGAATGCTAATTAATTTTAAAAAATTAATATGACATTTGACCGTCTTTTCCTAAAAAAAATTAATATGGAATGAGAGGGCTGTGCCGAGCATGCAATGAAGTTGAATGGGTGAATGACTTGTTTTTTAGTTTTTATTAATAGTTAGATGGATGGATGGATGAATATATATATATATTAAGGATTCTACAATTTAAAATTATATACATCTCTTGGGCTATTTGTTCTAGGTGTATTAGTGAAAACTTTTGGTAGAGGTTCGAGTTTCCCTATAACCAATTTCTTAGTTGTTTTTCTTCACAGCGGGCGAACTTTGACACATATTGTATAAAATAATACACCCTCACATGCATGTAAATCACTTTATATATATATATAGTTATAATAAATAATGTAATTATTGAGAGTCCATTATCTTCACGAATTAATCCATATATATGAAAAGGGAGGTCAAATTTATATAAAGTCATAATAAATAATGTAATTATGATGGGTTGGATTTTAGGAATTATTTATTTGTTGAGAATATATATACACGTGTATAAATATATATATACTCTATATAGAAACGTGGAAAAAAGATTTTATTCAAAATTGGTGAAAATTAACCTCTGAAGTCGGCATTATTATTGCCGTAGATCAGGTTCATTGCTTAAAAAAAAATGATTTTTTTTAGAATAAAGAAATTAGATTGAAAATCAATGCGTTTTTCCAGGGAAGAAAAAAGAAAAAATAAAGAAGAAACAAATACATATATAATTTTAAATTCACAGGATGTTGGGTACATCGGTGGCCACGTGCGAGCCATAGAGACCGCCCGCAGCCGCGTGGAATGAAATGCTATAATTACGCAAATTAAAATTGAATTTCTCTTAAAAAAGATAAATCGTTATTATTATTATTATTGACTATGGTTGGGAAAAATTTTAAAAAATTAAATTTATTTTGTAGTTAAATGCAATTAACTATACGTTTATTATTTAACTTTGTTTTTTATATTTAAAAGGTTGATGCAATTAAAAGTTTTGAGTAAATCGTAAACAGTGGAGTTTTTTTTTTGAATTATGCATGTTATACATATATTATGTGTTGAATTATCCCTCGTTAGTTTAGAATGGGCCTGGGTGTTCAATATAAGTGTGAAAGAATTTCTTGCATCACGAGATAGTTTTTAAGGTTATGAATACTTAATATTACAAGGGGCAGGTCGCGGGCTCAAGTCTCCGGACTTGCGATTTAATGTAATTTTCTTACTTGCGTGTGTGCCGCTTTCGCGGTTGTACCCAATTTTTAATATTACGAGTTTTTTTAACGGATTTTAGTATATTAAAAAATTTAAAAACAGGATAGAGTGAGATATTTAAAAAATTCATCAATATTAATAAAATATCAATAAATTTTAATTAATATTTATAAATATTAAAAAATATTAATAAATATTAAATAAATATTCATAAATACATATAAATATTAAAAAATATTAAAAAATATTAAATAAACATTCAAAAATATTAATTAAAATTTAATAAATAATAATGAATATAAATAAATGAAAATATATATTAATAAATATAAATAAGTAGTAATACGATATTAATAAATATCAATAAAATATTCACAAATATTAATTAAATATTAATAAATATTAATAAATACTAAAAACAGTAATAAATATTAATTAATATTAGTATTTATTAAAAATATTAAATAAATGTTAAATAAATTTTAATAAATATTAATTAAATTTTAATAAATACTAATAATATTAATAAATATTAATCAAATATTCACAAAAAAGTTATAAAATTTAATTAAATATTCATAAATACTAATCAATACTAACTGTCCCACCATTGGTGGTAGGGTGGTAAGGGTTTGGATGGGGTGAGGGGCAAGTCACGAAGTCAAGTCCCCGGATCTGCGATTTACTGCAATTTTCTTTTTTGCGTTGTGTTCCGCGATGACGGATTTAATCGACCTAGTACTAATCAATATTAATTAAATATCAATAAATTTCAATAAATATCTATAAATATAACTAAATATTAATACATATTAATTAAATATTATCATATATAAATAAAATGCTAACAAATATTAATAATAGTAATGAAATAATATCAATTAAATATTTATAAATATTCATGAATATTAATAAATATTAATAAATATTACTAACTGTTAATAAATATTCATAAATAATAATATATATTTAAATTTTGTAATATTTATTAATATTTATTAACATTTATTAATATTTATTTAATATTTATGAATACTAGTACCCAACTCGTGCATTTGCATGACATAATCATTCAATTACCCATATAAGTACACTCTCTAATTTTTTTGATACAAATTGCATATCATTTTTTCAGAAAGGACAATCAAGATAGACATATCATTATCGCTAATTAGTAGTGGCACTCGGTATCTGGGAGAATATAGATTGAAGTTAAACCAACTTGAAATTTATGTCAAAGATGACATAAATTGATATATTTGCAGGGCACCATTACCTTACTATTGTTGTTGCTATTGAGAAATAATTACTATAAAAATATATGGATTCCGAAAATATTATTGTGATCAATACATGTTAGTACTGATAAATACATATTAGTTCTATATATTACATATCAGTTTTGAACTAAATCTCATATATGCAATATTAGTTTAGAATTAATATATTATTGTATATTTTATGCAAGAAAAATAATACTAGTTCTGATACATAGGTTGATAACGATACACGTATTGATGACAATGTATGTTTTTTATTGGAAATTATAAAGAAAATCTTATACATTGAATTGGGCGCAACATTATGTAAGAACCCCTTAATGAATTTTTTTTATACCATATGGATTAAGCGATTATCTCCTCGAGTGTACACATTTTTAAATTGTTGAATATCTGAATAAATAGTGAAGAAAAAAATGTACACCAAATGGCTCTAAGATTTGTTAGGACTCCCGGAAAGAAAACACCTCACAAAAACACATCCTGGATATTCACCATTCCTGACCAATATAAAAGTTCATACAATGAATATGAATAAGAGTAAAAGAAGCTACAAAATAATTTGTTTGGTATTCTCAAAATTTTAAGACTCGTAATGCAAATACAGTTGATAGCCACTACTGGAAATGAATTATTGATATATAACATGCGTAGGGTGTTGAATTCCTTCCAAAGGAGGGAGTGAGTGGATTTATTGGATTCAAGTCTCAACACTTTTTCAGAATTTAAATATCTCCTTGAATAAATTGAACAAATCTATGCAACGTACATTGGATACTATAATTTTACTATGGTTGTGCTTAACACATTTTCAGTAAATGTTTACAACACATTGAGATTTTATAAGCACACATTTTATTCATCTTTCATCAAATAATTGTATGTGGTAGAACTCGTGGCAGAAATCCGGTGAAAATCCGGTGCAGGTGGAAGGGTTACTGATTACAACTAATCTGGTGGAGATGGAAAAAAATAGTGCAATGAACCTACACCGATAGGAAATTTAGAGTATTTGGTATAAATACACAATTTTATTACTAGAGGATTCATTATTCAATGCAGAGCATATTTCAGCAGGACATCATCTTCATACAACTTCCACAATGTTAACAATAGAAGCATTAAACATCATCAACATTATCAGCCTCATTTTCCCCAAACACCACATCAACATTAGTGTAATTAACCAACGGTCTTTGAACCTTGTATGATGAATCACATTTTGTCTAGCCATATCAAGTGACAAACCTCCTTCATATACCCAATATCAATATCATCTCTGCAACTCCTATCCAACTACTTCATCATAAAATAATCAAGATTAAACTTTAGCTGGTACACATAAAATAATATCATATAAAACATGGACCTGTAGAAAGCCTGGGAACATTGGAAGACCTCAATACCGTCAATAACATGGTGTTGAGTAACCATAACTGTATACGTAAATAAGATTCAGTAGCACTTAAATCCATAAATAAACAACAATGTAATTCACCAACAGTCTTTAAACCTTATATGCATAATCACATTTTTCCAACCATATCAAGTGACAAACCTTCTCCTTATGCTCAATATCAACATCATCTCCGCAACTCCCATCCAACCACTTCATCATAAAAGAATTGAGATTAAACTTTAGTTGGTACACATAAAATAATATCATAAAAAACATGGACATGTAGACAACCTAGGAACATTGGAAGACCTCAATACCATCAACACCATGGTGTTGAGTAACCATAATTGTATATGTAAATAAGATTCAGTATCACTTAAAGCCATAAATAAACAACAGTGTAATTAACTAATGGTCTTTGAACATTGTATGCAGAATCACACTCTATCCAGCCATATCAAGTGGCAAACCTCTTCCATTTTCCCAATATCAATATCATCTTTGCTTCTCCTATCCAACTACTTCATCTGAAAAGAACTGAGATTAAACTTTAGCTACTACACATAAAATAATATTATAAAAAATATGGACCTATAGACAACCTAGGATCATTGGAAGACCTCAATAACATCAATAACATCAATACCATGGTGCTGAGTAACCATAACTGTATATGTAAATAAGATTCATTATCACTTAAATCCATAAATAAACAATAGTGTAATTCACCAATAGTCTTTGAACCTTGTATGCAGAACCACACTCTGTTTAGCCATATCAAGTGACAAACCTCCTTCATCTACTCGATATGAATATCATCTCTGTAACTCCTGTCCAACTACTTCATCAGAAAAAATTTGAGATTAAACTTTAGACGGTACACATAAAATAATATCATAAAAAACATGGACCTATAGATAGCCCATGAAAATTGGAAGACCTCAATACCATGAATAAAATGGTGTTGAGTAACCATAACTGTATATATAAATAATATTCAATAGCACTTAAAGCCATAAATAAACATCAGTGTAATTCATATTGGTTCCAGACGCAACAGAAGCGCGCGATGATGGGTGATATATTAAAATTTCTTTTAATAATCATTTCCTGAAACCAAGAGCGAGGATCCTACACATCAAATTTATAATTAATTTATTTAATATCTAAAGAAATAAATAACCAGTATTAGGAAATTTCTTCGTTGATGAATGTTGATTGTCTGAAACGGCCCTTCCATATTTCCTTCATTGCGCTTGTGAGGATCCAAGGGTGGAATCCCTCTAGCAGTGATCCACATGTGCTTCAATGATCTCCGAGTAATGTCACTTGTTCTTTGGGTGCTAGCGCAGCGAATCGAATGTATTATTTTTTTCATTATTGATCGCTCGTTCTTAGGCCTTGAAGAAATTCTCTCTTGGGTTTCTCATTCTTGAGAGGGAGAGAGGAAGAGTCTAGAGAGAATTCATTGTGCGCAACAATTCTCTATTCACAAACCTGGAATTGGTTTCTAATGGATTACACAATAGATGTAACCGTCTATTTATAGGGCTATGATTTTGGTTATAAAATTTAATTTCATAACAACCATTAAATATAATTATAACTATTAATGAAATCCCATGCCACATAATAATAACAGTACTATTATTTTGTGGTGCCCCAACTTGCGCAAAATGGATAAAAAAATATTTACCGACTCGTAAATAATCATTTTATCACCGGACACGGTCTTGGTCCGTTCGGAAACCTCTTGTATTTATTAAACACATGAATACATATTTTATTCTTTTAAATAAATTTTTATTCACAAACTAGTAAATAAATATTTATTAAATATTCAATAAAATAAATAAATAAATTTTATTCATAATCCGGTGAATAAATATTTATCTAATTTATGCGATCAATATAACTTAAATAAAATTATTCTTCAGTATTGAGAATAATATTTATTCCATTAATTAAATTCAACTAGAATTCAATCGAGACCCCCATAAACACTTAATGTGTAACCCTCAAGGATTCTTTCTCGTTTTGCATTAGGCGGGTTTGCCCAAAGTAAAAGATTACTATCTAACAACGGGTTAATGGACCCAATAGAAAGAACTTTAAGTCACAATTATGACAACCATATACGAATGATCACTATGTGATATAATCCCTTTGTCACATAATCTCATCAAGCATGTTGCATGATAGTGTCATCAACCTATATGCTTAATACACCATTCTCTGAATATTTGAAATAAACTCGTTGTTACACCATGGACATGGAATTTAGGGTGACAATTCTAATTAAATAAAAGGGATGAGATATCAACTTCCATAAATATGGAAGGGAAAAATATTTTCTTGACTTATCTATTCATAACATGTCATTCATGATGCACCCAACGTACCCTACTTCCTGCCAACATATGCCATGACAATTTTCATCAGCAAATCTAAGTGCGCGAGTCATCACATGCATTAATGATAATCTTAAAGTCTAAGGACCATTACACATGCTCGCAGATAGGAATATCTGATGACACCAAAACACGTGAAATTCTTACTGGCAAGTGTGTTCTCATAATCTATCGTCTTGGAGATTACCAAGTGCGAACTTCGTTAGAAGAAGTCTCATATGCTTATGAGTACTCACACTTGATACTATATATACTATGTTCCCCATCATAGTATGTTATCCAACCATAGAACTATATTAAGAATATTTTCATAGCACTTCAAGGTTCTCATCATAGCGGAGAACTACTTTGAACTTATCAATGCAACAAATACTCTAGGAATTTATCACATTATGGTCATGAAAAACAATGAACAATATGTAATAAGATGTTTAATTTAATATTTAATACATCAAATATTCATGTAATCAAAGTATAAATAGTTGATTCTAGGACACAAACTCTAAAAAACTCCCACTTGGACTAGAGCCAACTGCCTATGACTTTCAGTCTGCTAGACCTCACATGATAATCATGTTTCTGCTGAGTCAAGGATTTAGTCAAGGGGTTCGCCATACTGTCTTCCATGGAAATACTAATCACTATAACTTCACATCTTTGAGACAAATCCCTCAATAGATGATACTTTTGAAGTATGTGATTTGTCTGTTGATGTGACCTTGGCTCTTTTGTGAGAGCCACTATTGTAGTATTATCACAATAGAGCGTGATGATATCTTTATTACTAGGCACCACATAAAGCTCTTAGATGAAATTGTGCATCCAAACTGCTTCTTTAGCTACCTCAAAAGATGCAATATACTCATAATCTGTTGTAGAATCTGTGACCATAGTCCACTTTTGTAACGCTCCGACCCCAGTTACCCAGAGTCGGTGCATTATTTTAATACATTGGCATGATTACTGTTGGAGTTGGTGGTCTAGAACCAACTACTTTGTACTTTATTCATTAAATAAAAGCCTTATCACATCTTGATTGTTCTTCTGCGTGACATGTCATGTGATAATGTCCTAAGGACAGCTGTTGCATTAAAGGGTCGTAGCGGATCCCTGTTATGATGAGAACCCGAAAGTGCCATAACACTGTTCTTGAATGTATGTTCTATGGCCGGATGATATTATTTGAGGGACACAAATAATACAGGTCATTAGGGGTGAGGAATCATAAAACTTTGAGGCACCTTCTCATGGTGTGCGCCCTTGGTAATATCCAGGAGGATATTATGAGAACGAGACCCTCCAGTAGGAAATCCACATTTCATAGTATCATTGGATATTCCTATCTACGGACGTGTGTATTGATCCTTAGACTTTCAGATTATTATTAATGGGTATTACAACTCGCGCACTTAGATGTATTGACGAAAACTGTGACGACACACTGTTCGCAACGAGGTAGGATACGTTGGGTGCGTCACGAGTAATACCGCATTAATAGATAATGCGAGAAAGGATTTGTCCCTTCCGTTCCATAACAGAAGTAGATATCTCAGGCCCTTTGATGGAATTGATATAGCCTAAATAAATCCATGGCCATGGTAAGGTATGGGTAAGTTCAATTCCGGGAAGTCAAAGAAAGAATAATCAAGCACATGGGTTGATGGCACTAGCATGCAACCCGCTTGATTGGAGATATCGAGACAAAGGGATTATATTACACGGTAAGCGTTCGTAGGAGGTGACACGTCATTGCGGCGTTAACTTCTTTCTCTATGAGTGCCTTGGCGTGTTGCTAGATGCTAACCTTGGACTTTAGGCAGGCTCAGCCTAATGCCACTGAGAAAGAGGCCTAGAGGGTCACACACTAAGTGTGTCCATGTATCTCAGTTAAATATTAATTTAACAAGCTAAATAAATATTATTCCCGACTGTGGTTTAATAATTATTTAAGGATGTCTGATCGCATTTATTTTGACTCTAGTTATTCGAGAGAATATACAGTGGATAAAATAATATATTTATTAGTGAGTAATGCAGTTACATTTATTTAAGAAATAAATAGTCATTACTCAAGGTCTAATAAATGTGGTGGAGAAAAATGGAAAATAAAAGTACACGCCGTGTATATTAAATATACACACTGTGTAGTTTTATGGAAAACAAGTACACACCGTGTATTAATTATTACACGCCGTGTAGTTTTTCCAATTGGGATTTTGAGGATTTAATATTGTTTTATTAAATAATATTTATTATAATCAGCCTGGGTACATGTCAAGGAATTAATAATTCGACATGGGGGTTTTCAATAAGAGTTAATGAAATAAATAAAACGCGTAACGCGTTTATTTATTGTCATAACTCTATTAACCTCAAACCTGATTATAAATATCCTCGCAACCCCAACATTTTTTTGAGAGCCATTGTTGTGCACAACGGATTTGGAAATACTCTCAAGCCAAGAGAGAATTTCCTTTCCACCAAGAACGCCCTCAAGTTACGAGAGCAAGATCCTCCACCAGATCAAGGCGGTCGAAGGCAGACATCGCAAGCGAAGGTTCTTCCACGCTAGCACCCGGAGATCTCTTCGGTGATGTCCGGAGATAAGTGACACACGTGTGGATCACCGCTAGAGGAATCCTACACTTGGATTCTACGACGCAACGACGGATCACCGAATCGTGACCGGACACATCAACAAAGAAAGAATTCCAACAAGGTAATTCTTATGCATTAATTAAATTAATTATAATCAACATATGATGATCCTCCTCAAGGGTTCCGGGACTCTTCTTTTCTTTTCGTTCTTCGTTCTATTCCGAAGATTCGGCGTTTTATATCGTGACGGATCTCGGATTGAACGTTGTTTAACGTTAAAATTAAAGTTGGGCAAACCCACCAACGCGCTTCCGCTGCGCCTGGAACCTACAAGTGGTATCAGAGCGGTCATATCGTTGGTTATAATTATTTAGTTTTTTGTTGGTGATTTACGCATTTAATAATTTAGTTATTTCAATTCATGTTTAATCGTTCTGGAAATCTGAATATCGAGATCTGTTCCTCCTCTCTCGTTTCTCGTTCACCTCACAGAAACAGATTTTTCTTTTAATTTTGATTAAAATAAAATAGAGGAACTCATCCGGAGGAGCCAAATGTTTCTGGCCATATAACACCAGAATACATGGCGTGTATTCGAAAGTACACACCGTGTAGTCTAGGTTCAATGCATTGACTGATCCACCAAATCAGGCAGTGTATTGGATTCTTTCTAAGAATTTAAGACACCGTGTGTTAACCAGAAACAGGTGGCACACAGTTTCCGGAATACATGCCGTGTGGTCCAATGAACACGGCGTGTAGTCCCTTCGGGTTAGGGTTGGGTCGTGTACTCCGTACATAACCTGCCCGACTGGAAACCGTGTAACGCGGAAACTACACGGCGTGTGTCCCACTGTACACGCCGTGTACTCCGAAAATTTCCGAAGTACATTAACACGCCCTATCCCCGGGCGTGTACTTCGGATGGACGGTGAAGAAAAAGTACACGCCGTGTAGTCGGAACTACATGCCGTGTACTCACCCAAATTATGCAGATTTATTAAAATTTATTATTATATTATACAAACCCTTGAGACATGTACCATGGTGCAGGCGTAAAGCTGAGGTACAACACGTGATAGGTGTTTTATATATATGTGTTTAATTTAATATCTGCGTAATAAATGGGAATTCGCCGGGTTGCCTCCAAGGTACAAGTTGTGTACAAGGATAATTTTAAATGAATTTATTTGTTTAAAATTATGATGGATGAGAATCTCAAGGAAATTCAGAAAAGGGATTTAAGATAAAAGGATTGATTAATTAAAGATTATTAATTGATTCGAGCGTGATTTATCTTAAATAAGAACGATTAAAGAATTGAATGCTAGTTTTATTTATGCGTAAATATCGTTGCATGGATGGATGATCACGAGCTAGACCGAGACCTTTGTATGTGAATGGTTTCTTTTAATTAATTTATTTAAATTAAATTTGTTGGCCTGCGAGCCATATCCTCATTAATATGTAGGGCCTGCGCGCCCAAGGATTCTTTTATGTAAAACCCCCTTTTTCCCCTCACCTGCATGTGAGATAAATGCATATGTAATTGATGGAGCTCCCAAGCTAGTGGAGGCGGCTCAAGTCAGGAGCCAAGATGAAACCAATCCAAGGAGATACAAAGGTGGACAGATGGAAAGCTGTAAACACGAACCCGAAAGGTTCAAGGTGTTTCTCCCCTAGGTCTTGGGTTAGTTTATCAACCGCTAGATAAACTAACCAATAGAAAAGCTCATGATCATACCATTTATTTTATTTTTGTCAGTTGCATGGTTTATTTATTGTGGGTGTATTGTCACGATCACACAATTAATGAATTAAACGAGCATGCAAGATGGAACTAAAATAAAATTGGCTTATACATAAATATTATTTTAGACATGGTTAATCACTTAAGTATATCCCACTTAATATTAACAAGCATGTAATCAAAGATAATAAAATGGAAATTTACGTATAAGGATAAAATCCCTCAAAATAAATATTTAGTCGGCATAGCCTTCCATAATCTTGGTTAGAATCGAACCATAGTTCAAAGTACTTGACCAACCCTAGTTGGGGTGCTTTCAATTATCGGGGAATTCTAATTCAAGGTTTTGGGTTGACTTGACTTGGTTCGCATCAAGGGTTGACTGCCACAACAGGACTTGGTGTGACCAAGAGGCAAAGGTTGAGGAAATCCAAAAAAGGATTTCAGGATTGGGGAGTCCACTCAGCGGATCAAGGAACTGCGAGTTAATGCAGTTGGCATTTGGAATGCCTACCTAAAACCCTTAAATTTTATTGACCAACCCTAGTTGGGGTAATGTGAAGGGCAATATGGATCCTTGCCACTAGAATATTCACGTAATAGAATATTCCGAAGTCAATGGTGAGGGCTATTGGATTTTGATAAAATAGTGGGAGACTAATAAGTATTAATTTATTTATTTGTCTCAATTTTTATAATAAAGTACTAAACCTTTGCTCATCTTAAATTGTAGAAACGACATGAAAATGACTTCAAACATATCATTGCGCACCATACTCGAAAAAGAAAACCTTCTCACCGGCACCAATTTCCAAGAGTGGCAGAGGCATTTACGTGTCGTCCTTCGCCACGAAAGGAAATTATATGTGCTGGAAGAGCCTATTCCAGTTGCGCTTGGGAAAGAGGCTAGTGATGAGGAATTATCTCTCTACATGAAACACATGGATGATGCCACAAATGTCCAGTGTTTCATGCTATCGGCCATGTCTAATGAGCTCTTGATGCAACATGAAAACATGGATGCGTATAGCATGATGTCTCACCTTAAAGATCTATACCAAGAGAAGGCGAGACAGGAGAGGTATGAGATCTCCAATGCTTTGTTTACCACGAAGCTTAGAGAGTCTGCGCCAGCTGGGACTCATGTGGTCAAGCTTATTGGCTACATTGAACGCTTGGACATCTTAGGGATTAAATTCCCAGATTAGTTGCGTACAGATCTCATCCTATCTCCATTGCCCAAGACCTTCTCTAGCTTCATTGTCAACTATAACATGAGCGGCAATGAGAAGAGTCTATCAGAGCTTCTGACCTTGATTTTCCAGGTAGATAAGGACATGGGGCGTGACAAACCCGCGGTCCTTATGATGAACAAGAAAAGGAAGGACAAGGCAAAGGGGCCAAAGACTTATAAACGGTCTGAAGCCCCTGAGCACCGTACCTCCAATAAGGGGAAGATCCAGAGGCAGGGCAAGGAATGGGAAGCAGTGTGTTTTGCATGTGGCAAGCAGGGCCACTGGAAGAGGAACTGCACCCAGAAGCGTGGGGACGCTAAAGGTGCGTTCGTTATCGAGTGGAATATTTCTATTTCTACACATTGGGTATTAGATACAGCTTGTGGGGCTCACATCTGTATTCAAATGAAGGAACCAAGTAGATTTAGAAAGATCGCCAGAGGAGAGGAGGATCTTCGAGCTACCAATGGCGCAAGGCTGGCTGCGTTGGCTATTGGCGACTATCACCTCTCATTGCCAACTGGCATGATTTTGGTTTTACAAAACTGTTATTTTGTGCCTAGTGTTACCAAGAACATAATTTCTGTATCTTGTTTGGATATGGATGGATTTATTTTCATGTTTGGAAATAAGGGTTGTATCTTTTATAAGAACAACGTATGTTATGGTATGGCACATTTGAATAATGTTTTGTATGTATTAAATTACGAAAACCAAGTGTTGGAAATCGATAACGAAACAAACTCACATGACTCATACATCACCCAGTTATGGCATCACCACCTTGGTCATGTGAACGAGAAGCACTTGAAAAAGCTCTGCCAAGATGGCTATTTAGACTATACTGAGCTAAAACCACTTGATAGATGTCACGCTTGTTTACAAGGAAAAATGACCAAGCCGCCTTTTGGTGGACAAGGTGAAAGGGCCACAAATCTTCTAGGATTGGTACACACAGATGTGTGTGGACCATTTCCAGTAGAAGCTAGAGGTGGATATTCTTACTTTATTACTTTTTCTAATGATTTGAGTAGATATGGCTATGTCTACTTAATGAGGTATAAGTCAGAGTCCTTATAGAAATTTAAGGAATTCAAGAATGAAGTAGAGAATCAACTTGATAAGAAGATAAAGAAACTTCGATCGGATCGAGGTGGAGAATATCTGAACCAAGAGTTCATCGATCTTCTACGGGAGTCTGGGATTCTATCTCAGCTCACTCCTCCTTATACACCACAGTGGAATGGTGTTAGTGAAAGGAGGAACCACACCTTGTTGGACATGGTGAGGTCGATGATGAGTCATGTGGATCTTCCATTATCCTTTTGGGGATATGCATTACAAACTGCAACATACACATTAAACCGAGTACCAACTAAGACGGAAAATGGAATTCCATCTGAGTTATGGAATGGAAGGAAACCCACTTTGTCACACACACGTGTATGGGGATGTGAGGCGTTTGTTAAGGCCTTCTCAGGAAACAAACTAGCACCCTGGGGCACGAAGTGTATCTTTATAGGATATCCCAAGGAAACAAAAGGATATTACCTATATAACCCCCAAGACAAGAAAGTGACTGTCGCCAGACAAGCCGTCCTTCTTGAGAGGGATCACATCCTCAAGAAGGATAGTGGGAGCAAGATTGACTTCGATGAAGTTGATGCTCAAGATACACAGGAGTTGGTATAGGAAAAAGTTCCACAGGTCCCCGTGGAAGAGGTTCCAGAAACACAAGTACTGCATAGGATCTCAAGAGAGGTAAGGGAACCAGAGAGATTTGGTTTTGTAGTCACCGAGGATGGTGAATCATTATTGTTGGACAATGATGAACCTCCCTCCTACAAGGAAGCAGTAGAAAGCTAGAAGCTGCAAGATGGCTAGAATCTATGAATTCTGAGATGGATTCCATGTATCAGAACCAAGTTTGGGTTCTGGTCGATGATCCAGTTGATGTAAAGCCTGTTGGATGCAAATGGGTATTCAAAAGAAAGCTGGACATGGAAGGTCAAGTTAGCACCTATAAAGCAAGGCTAGTGGCTAAAGGATTCAGACAGCGTCAAGGAATTGACTATGATGAAACCTTCTCGCCAGTTGCCATGTTTAAATCCATAAGAATCATACTTGCCATAGCAGCTTACCATGACTATGAGATTTGGTAGATGGATGTTAAAACAACATTCCTTAACGGGAACCTTCAGGAAGATGTCTATATGACACAACCAGATGGGTTTGTGACACTTGGTGAAGCCAAACGGGTTTGCAAGTTGCAGAAATCCATTTATGGATTAAAGCAAGCATCCAGGTCATGGAACATTCGATTTGATGAAGCCATAAAGGAATTTGGTTTCATTAAGAACGAATGTGAGCCATGTGTTTATAAGAAGTTTAATGGGAATGCGGTCGTCATCCTAGTGGTATATGTTGATGACATATTGCTTATTGGAAACGATGTACTAGCCTTACAGTCAGTTAAGGACTGGTTGAACAAGTGTTTCTCCATGAAGGACTTAGGAGAAGCAGCCTACATTCTAGGGATCAAGATCATTCGTGATAGATCCAAGAGGCTTCTTGGACTAAGTTAGGGTACATACATTTACCAGATACTAAAGAGATTTAGTATGGAAAAATCCAAGAGGGGATTGGTTCCAGTGTCACGTGGCTTACATCTTTCTAAGAAAATGTGTCCCCAGACACAACATGAGAAAGATAGGATGAGAAAGATCCCATACGCTTCGGCTATAGGATCCATCATGTATGCCATGTTATGTACCAGGCTTGATGTTGCCTATGAACTGAGCATGGTAGGCAGATATCAAGCAGATCCAGGAGAATAGCATTGGACTTCTGTTAAGACTATCCTTAAGTATCTGAGAAGAACTAAGGATATGTTCCTGGTGTATGGAGGAGACGAGGAGATTGTCATCAGAGGGTATGATGATGCTGGTTTTCAAACAGATCAGAATGATCTGAAGTCGCAATCTGGATATGTTTTCTGTCTCAATGGAGGAGCTGTGAGCTGGAAGAGTTCAAAACATCCAGTTGTCGCCGATTCTACAGCGGAGTCTGAGTATATAGCGACATCTGATGCAGCCAAAGAAGCCGTTTGGATTCGGAACTTTGTCCAGGAGCTTGATGTGGTGACTAGCACTAAAGATCCCATTACATTTTATTGTGATAATACTACAGCGGTGGATCTTGCAAAAGAACCAAGGTCACATCAACGGACAAAGCACATACTCCGGAAGTATCACCTCTTGAGGGATTTCTATCAAAGGGGTGAAGTTGCAGTGAGCAGAGTGTCCACGGAAGAGAACATAGTGGACCCCATGACTAAAGGCCTATCTCAGCAGAAGCATGAATATCATGTGAGAGCTAGCGGGTTAAAGGTTGTTAGCAGTTGGCTCTAGTCCAAGTGGGAGTCTGTTGGAGTTGGTGGTCTAGAACCAACTACTTTGTACTTTATTCATTAAATAAAAGCCTTATCAATCTTGATTGTTCTTCTGCGTGACATGTCATGTGATAATGTCCTAAGGACAGCTGTTGCATTAAAGGGTCGTAGCGGATCCCTGCTATGATGAGAACCCGAAAGTGCCATAACACTATTCTTGAATGTATATTCTATGGCCGGATGATATTATTTGAGGGACACAAATAATACAGGTCATTAGGGGTGAGGACTCATAAAACTTTGAGGCACCTTCTCATGGTGTGCTCCCTTGGTAATATCCAGGAGGATATTATGATAATGAGACCCGCTAGTAGGAAATCCACATTTCATAGTGTCATTGGATGTTCCTATCTACGGACGTGTGTTTTGATCCTTAGACTTTAAGATTATTATTAATGGGTATTACAACTCGCGCACTTAGATGTATTGACGAAAACTGTGACGACACACTGTTCGCAGCGAGGTAGGATATGTTGGGTGCGTCACGAGTAATACCGCATTAATAGATAATGCGATAAAGGATTTGTCCCTTCCGTTCTATAACGGAAGTGGATATCTCAGGCCCTTTGATGGAATTGATATAGCCTAAATAAATCCATGGCCATGGTAAGGTATGGGAAAGTTCCATTCCGGTAAGTCAAAGAAAGAATAATCAAGCACATGGGTTGATGGCACTAGCATGCAACCCGCTTGATTGGAGATATCGAGACAAAGGGATTATATTACACGGTAAGCGTTCGTAGGAGGTGACACATCATTGCGGCGTTAACTTCTTTCTCTATGGGTGCCTTGGCGTGTTTCTAGACGCTAACCTTGGACTTTAGGCAGGCTCAGCCTAATGCCACTGAGAAAGAGGCCTAGAGGGTCACACACTAAGTGTGTCCATGTATCTCAGTTAAATATTAATTTAACAAGTTAAATAAATATTATTCCCGACTGTGGTTTAATAATTATTTAAGGATGTCTGATCGCATTTATTTTGACACTAGTTATTCGAGAGAATATACTGTGGATAAAATAATATAATTATTAGCGAGTAATGCATTTACATTTATTTAAGAAATAAATAGTCATTACTCAAGGTCTAATAAATGTGGTTGAGAAAAATGGAAAATAAAAGTACACGCCGTGTATATTAAATATACACGCTGTGTAGTTTTATGGAAAACCAGTACACACCATGTATTAATTATTACACGCCGTGTAGTTTTTCCAATTGGGATTTTGAGGATTTAATATTGTTTTATTAAATGATATTTATTATAATCAGTGTGAGCGCATGTCAAGGAATTAATAATTCGACATGGGGGTTTTCAATAAGAGTTAATGAAATAAATAAAATGCGTAACGCGTTTATTTATTGTTATAACTCTATTAACCTCAAACCTGATTATAAATATCCTCGCAACCCCAACATTTTTTGAGAGCCATTGTTGTGCACAACGGATTTGGAAATACTCTCAAGCCAAGAGAGAATTCCCTTTCCACCAAGAACGCCCTCAAGTTACGAGAGAAAGATCCTCCACCGGATCAAGGTGGTCGAAAGCGGACATTGCAAGCGAAGGTTCTTCCACGCTAGCACCTGGAGATCTCTTCGGTGATGTCCGGAGATACGTGACACACGTGTGGATCACCACTAGAGGAATCCTACACTTGGATTCTACGACGCAACGACGGATCACCGAATCGTGACCAGACACATTAACGAAGAAAGAATTCCAACAAGGTAATTATTATGAATTAATTAAATTAATTATAATCAACATATGATGATCCTCCTCAAGGGTTCCAGGACTCTTCTTTTATTTTCTTTCTTTGTTCTATTCCAAAGATTCGGCGTTTTATATCATGAAGGATCTCGGATTGAACGTTGTTTAATGTTAAAATTAAAGTTGGGAAAACCCACCAACGCGCTTCCGCTGCGCCCGAAACCTACAAGTGGTATTAGAGGGGTCATATCGTTGGTTATAATTATTTAGTTTTTTTGTTGGTGATTTACGCATTTAATAATTTAGTTATTTCAATTCATGTTTAATCGTTCTGGAAATCTGAATATCGAGATCTGTTCCTCCTCTCTCGTTTCTCGTTCACCTCACAGAAACAGATTTTTCTTTTAATTTTGATTAAAATAAAATAGAGGAACTCATCCGGAGGAGCCAAATGTTTCTGGCCATATAACACCAGAATACACGACATGTATTCGGAAGTACACACCGTGTAGTCTAGGTTCAATGCATTGACTGATCCGCCAAATCAGGCCATGTATTGGATTCTTTCTAAGAATTTAAGACACCGTGTGTTGACCAGAAACAGGTGGCACGCGGTTTCCAGAATACATGCCATGTGGTCCAATGAACACGACGTGTAGTCCCTTCGGGTTAGGGTTGGGTCGTGTACTCCGTACATAGCCTGCCCGACTGGAAACAGTGTAACGCGGAAACTACACGGTGTGTGTCCCACTGTACACGCCGTGTACTCCGAAAATTTCCGAAGTACATTAACATGCCCTATCCCCGGGCGTGTACTTCGGATGGACGGTGAATAAAAAGTACACGCCGTGTAGTCGGAACTACACTCCGTGTACTCACCCAAATTACGCAGATTTATTAAAATTTATTATTATATTATACAAACCCTTGAGACGTGTACCATGGTGCAGGCGTAAAGCTGAGGCACAATACGTGATAGGTGTTTTATATATATGTGTTTAATTTAACATCTGCATAATAAATGGGAATTCACCGGGTTTCCTCCAAGGTACAAGTTGTGTACAAGGATAATTTTAAATGAATTTATTTGTTTAAAATTATGATGGATGAGAATCTCAAGGAAATTCAGAAAAGGTATTTAAGATAAAAGGATTGATTAATTAAAGATAATTAGTTGATTCGAGCGTGATTTATCTTAAACAAGAACGATTAAAGAATTAAATGCTAGTTTTATTTATGCGTAAATATCGTTGCATGCATGGATGATCTTGAGCTAGACCGAGACCTTTGTATGTGAATGGTTTCTTTTAATTAATTTATTTAAATTAAATTTGTTGGCCTGCGAGCCATATCCTCATTAATATGTAGGGCCTGCGCGCCCAAGGATTCTTTTATGTAAAACCCCCTTTTTCCCCTCACCTGCGTGTGAGATAAATGCATATGTAATTGATGGAGCTCCCAAGCTAGTGGAGGCGGCTCAAGTCAGGAGCCAAGATGAAACCAATCCAAGGAGATACAAAGGTGGACAGGTGGAAAGCTGTAAACACGAACCCAAAAGGTTAAAGGTGTTTCTCCCCTAGGTCTTGGGTTAGTTTATCAACCGCTAGATAAACTAACCAATAGAAAAGCTCATGATCATACCATTTATTTTATTTCTGTCAGTTGCATGGTTTATTGTGGGTGTGTTGTCACGATCACACAATTAATGAATTAAACGAGCATGCAAGATGGAACTAAAATAAAATTGGCTTATACGTAAATATTATCTTAGACATGGTTAATCACTTAAGTATATCCCACTTAATATTAACAAGCATGTAATCAAAGATAATAAAATGGCAATTTACGTATAAGGATAAAATCCCTCAAAATAAATATTAAGTCGGCATAACCTTCCATAATCTTGGTTAGAATCGAACCATAGTTCAAAGTGCTTGACCAACCCTAGTCGGGGTGCTTTCAATTATCGTGGAATTATAATTCAAGGTTTTGGGTTGACTTGACTTGGTTCGCATCAAGGGTTGACTGCCACAACAAAACTTGGTGTGACCAAGAGGCAAAGGTTGAGGAAATCCAAAAAAGGATTTCAGGATTGGGGAGTCCACTCAGCGGATCAAGGAACTGCGAGTTAATGCAGTTGGAATTTGGAATGCCTACCTAAAACCCTTCAAGTTGCTTGACCAACCCTAGTTGGGGTAATGCGAAGGGCAATATGGATCCTTGCCACTAGAATATTCACGCAATAGAATATTCCAAAGTCAATGGTGAGGGCTATTGGATTTCGATAAAATAGTGGGAGACTAATAAGTATTAATTAATTTATTTGTCTCAATTTTTATAATAAAGTACTAAACCTTTGCTCATCTTAAATTGTAGAAATGGCAAGAAAATGACTTCAAACATATCATTGCGCACCATACTCGAAAAAGAAAACCTTCTCACCGGCACCAATTTCCAAGAGTGGAAGAGGCGTTTACGCGTCGTCCTTCGCCACGAAAGGAAATTATATGTGCTAGAAGAGCCTATTCCAGTTGCGCCTGGGAAAGAGGATAGTGATGAGGAATTATCTCTCTACATGAAACACATGGATGATGCCACATATGTCTAGTGTTTCATGCTATCGGCCATGTCTAATGAGCTCTTGAAGCAACATGAAAACATGGATGCGTATAGCATGATGTCTCACCTTAAAGATCTCTACCAAGAGAAGGCGAGACAAGAGAGGTATGAGATCTCCAATGCTTTGTTTACCACGAAGCTTGGAGAGTCTGCGCCAGCTGGGCCCCATGTGGTCAAGCTTATTGGCTACATTGATTGCTTGGACATCTTAGGGATTAAATTCCCAGATGAGTTGCGTACAGATCTCATCCTATCATCATTTCCCAAGACCTTCTCTAGATTCATTGTCAACTATAACATGAGTGACAATGAGAAGAGTCTATCAGAGATTCTGACCTTGATTCACCAGGTAGATAAGGACATGGGGCGTGACAAACCCGCGGTCCTTATGGTGAACAAGAAAAGGAAGGACAAGAAAAAGGGGCCAAAGACTTATAAACGGTCTGAAGCCCCGAGCACCGTCCCTCTAAGAAGGGGAAGATCCAGAGGCAGGGCAAGGAACAGGAAGCAGTGTGTTTTGCATGTGGCAAGCAGGGACACTGGAAGAGGAACTGCACCCAGAAGCGTGGGGATGCTAAAGGTGCGTTCGTTATCGAGTTCAATCTTTCTATTTCTACACATTGGGTATTAGATACAGCTTGTGGGGCTCACATCTGTATTCAAATTCAGGAACCAAGTAGATTTAGAAAGATCGCCAGAGGAGAGGTGGATCTTCGAGCTGCCAATGGCGCAAGGCTGGCTGCGTTGGCTATTGGCGACTATCACCTCTCATTGCCAACTAGCATGATTTTGGTTTTACAAAACTGTTATTTTGTGCCCAGTATTACCAAGAACATAATTTCTGTATCTTGTTTGGATATGGATGGATTTATTTTCAAGTTTGGAAATAAGGGTTGTCTCTTTTATAAGAACAACGTATGTTATGGTATGGCACATTTGAATAATGGTTTGTATGTATTAAATTACGAAAACCAAGTGTTGGCAATCGATAACGAAACAAACCCACATGACTCATACATCACCCAGTTATGGCATCACCACCTTGGTCATGTGAACGAGAAGCGCTTGACAAAGCTCTGCCAAGATGGCTATTTAGACTCTACTGATCTAAAACCACTTGATAGATGTCATGCTTGTTTACAAGGAAAATTGACCAAGCCGCATTTTGGTGGACAAGGTGAAAGGGCCACAGAGCTTCTAGGATTGGTACACACAGATGTGTGTGGACCATTTCCAGTAGAAGCTAGAGGTGGATATTCTTACTTTATTACTTTTACTGATGATTTGAGTAGATATGGATATGTCTACTTAATGAGGTATAAGTCAGAGTCCTTAGAGAAATTTAAGGAATTCAAGAATGAAGTAGAGAATCAACTTGGTAAGAAGATAAAGAATCTTCGATCGGATCGAGGTGGAGAATATCTGAACCAAGAGTTCATCGATCTTCTACGGGAGTCTGGGATTCTATCTCAGCTCACTCCTCCTTATACACCATAGTAGAATGGTGTTAGTGAAAGGAGGAACCACACCTTGTTGGACATGGTGAGGTCGATGATGAGTCATGCAGATCTTCCATTATCCTTTTGGGGATACGCATTACAAACTGCAACATACACATTAAACCGAGTACCAACTAAGGCGGTAAATGGAATTCCATCCGAGTTATGGAATGGAAGGAAACCCACTTTGTCGCACACACGTGTATGGGGATGCGGGGCGTTTGTTAAGGCCTTCTCAGGCAACAAACTAGCACCCCGGAGCACGAAGTGTATCTTTATAGGATATCCCAAGGAAACAAAAGGATATTACCTATATAACCCCCAAGAAAAGAAAGTGACTGTCGCCAGACAAGTCGTCTTTCTTGAGAGGGAGCACATACTCAAGAAGGATAGTGGGAGCAAGATTGACTTCGACGAAGTTGATGCTCAAGATACACAAAAGTTAGTACAGGAACAAGTTCCACAGGTCCCCGTGGAAGAGGTTCCAGAAACACAAGTACTGCGTAGGAGCTCAAGAGAGGTAAGGGAACCAGAGAGATTTGGTTTCCTAGTCACCGAGGATGGTGAATCATTATTGTTGGACAATGATGAACCTCTATCCTACAAGGAAGCAGTAAAAAGCTCAGAAGCTGCAAGATGGCTAGAAGCTATGAATTCTGAGATGGATTCCATGTATCAGAACCAAGTTTGGGTTCTGGTCGATGAGCCAGTTGATGTAAAGCCTGTTGGATGCAAATGGGTATTCAAAAGAAAGCTGGACATGGAAGGTCAAGTTAGCACCTATAAAGCAAGGCTAGTGGCTAAAGGATTCAGACAACGTCAAGGAATTGACTATGATGAAACCTTCTCGCCAGTTGCCATGTTTAAATCCATAAGAATCATACTTTCCATAGCAGCTTACCATGACTACGAGATTTGGCAGATGGATGTCAAAACAGCATTCCATAACGGGAACCTTTAGGAAGATGTCTATATGACACAACCAGAAGGGTTTGTGACACCAGGTGAAGCCAAACGGGTTTGCAAGTTGCAGAAATCCATTTATGGATTAAAGAAAGCATCCAGGTCATGGAAAATTCGATTTGATGAATCCATAAAGGAATTTGGTTTCATTAAGAACGAATGTGAGCCATGTGTTTATAAGCGGTTTAATGGGAATGCATTCGTCATCCTAGTGGTATATGTTGATGACATATTGCTTATTAGAAATGACGTACCAGCCTTACAGTCAGTTAAGGACTGGTTGAACAAGTGTTTCTCCATGAATGACTTAGGAGAAGCAGCCTACATTCTAGGGATCAAGATCATTCGTGATAGATCCAAGAGGCTGCTTGGACTAAGTCTGGGTACATAAATTGACCAGATACTAAAGAGATTTAGTATGGAAAAATCCAAGAGGGGATTGGTTCCAGTGTCACATGGCTTACATCTTTCTAAGAAAATGTGTCCCCAGACACAACAGGAGAAAGATAGGATGAGCAAGATCCCATACGCTTCGGCTATAGGATCCATCATGTATGCCATGTTATGTACCAGGCTTGATGTTTCCCATGCACTGAGCATGGTAGGCAGATATCAAGAAGATCCAGGAGAACAACATTGGACTGCTGTTAAGACTATCCTTAAGTATCTGAGAAGAACTAAGGATATGTTCCTGATGTATGGGGGAGACGAGGAGCTTGTCATTAGAGGGTATGCTGATGCTGGTTTTCAAACAGATCTGAATGATCTGAAGTCGCAATCTGGATATGTTTTTTGTCTCAATGGAGGAGCTGTGAGCTGGAAGAGTTCAAAGCATCCAGTTGTCGCCGATTCTACAGTGGAGTCCGAGTATATAGCGGCTTCTGATGCAGCCAAAGAAGCCGTTTGGATTTGGAACTTTGTCCAGGAGCTTGATGTGGTGCCTTGCAGTAAAGATCCCATTACATTGTATTGTGATAATACTGCAGCGGCGGCTCTTTCAAAAGAACCAAGGTCACATCAACGGACAAATCACATACTCCGGAAGTATCACCTCTTGAGGGATTTCTATCAAAGGGGTAAAGTTTCAGTGAGAAGAGTGTCCACGGAAGAGAACGTGGTAGACCCCATGACTAAAGGCCTATCTCAGTAGAAGCATGAATATCATGTGAGAGCTAGCGGGTTAAAGGTTGTTAGCAGTTGGCTCTAGTCCAAGTGGGAGTCTGTTGGAGTTGGTGGTCTAGAACCAAGTACTTTGTATTTTATTAATTAAATAAAATCCTTATCACATATTGATTGTTCTTCTACGCGACATGTCATGTGATAATGTCCTAAGGACAGCTATTGCATTAAAGGGTCGTAGTAGATCCCTGCTATGATGAGAACCCGAAAGTGCCATAACACTGTTCTTGAATGTATGTTCTATAGCCGGATGATATTATTTTAGGGACACAAATAATATAGGTCATTAGGGGTGAGGACTCATAAAACTTTGAGGCACCTTCTCATGGTGTGCGCCCTTGGTAATATCCAAAAGGATATTATGAGAATGAGTCCCGCCAGTAGGAAATCCACATTTCAAAGTGTCATTGGATGTTCCTATCTATGGACGTGTGTATTGATCCTTAGACTTTAAGATTATTATTAATGGGTATTACAACTCACACACTTAGATTTATTGATGAAAACTGTGACGACACACTGTTCGCAGCGAGGTAGGATACGTTGGGTGCGTCACGAATAATACCGCATTAATAGATAATGTAAGAAAGGATTTGTCCCTTCCGTTCCATAACAGAAGTAGATATCTCATGCCCTTTGATGGAATTGATATAGCCTAAATAAATCAATGGCCATGGTAAGGTATGAGAAAGTTCAATTCCGGGAAGTCAAAGAAAGAATAGTCAAGCACATGGGTTGATGACACTAGCATGCAACCCGCTTGATTGGAGATATCGAGACAAAGGGATTATATTACACGGTAAGCATTCGTAAGAGGTGACACGTCATTGCGGCATTAACTTATTTCTCTATGGGTGCCTTGGCATGTTGCTAGACGCTAACCTTGGACTTTAGGCAGGTTCAACCTAATGCCACTGAGAAAGAGGCCTAGAGGGTCACACACTAAGTGTGTCCATGTATCTCAGTTAAATATTAATTTAACAAGTTAAATAAATATTATTCCCGACTGTGGTTTAATAATTATTTAAGGATGTCTGATCGCATTTATTTTGACACTAGTTATTCGAGAGAATATACTGTGGATAAAATAATATATTTGTTAGCGAGTAATGAAGTTACATTTATTTAAGAAATAAATAGTCATTACTCAAGGTCTAATAAATGTGGTGGAGAAAAATGGAAAATAAAAGTACACGCCGTGTATATTAAATATACACGCTGTGTAGTTTTATGGAAAACAAGTACACGCCGTGTATTAATTATTAAACGCCGTGTAGTTTTTCCAATTGGGATTTTGAGGATTTAATATTGTTTTATTAAATGATATTTATTATAATCAGCGTGGACGCATGTCAAGGAATTAATAATTCGACATGGGGGTTTTCAATAAGAGTTAATGAAATAAATAAAATGTGTAACACGTTTATTTATTGTCATAACTCTATTAACCTCAAACCTGGTTATAAATATCCTCGCAACCCCAACATTTTTTGAGAGCCATTGTTGTGCACAACGAATTTGGAAATACTCTCAATCCAAGAGAGAATTACCTTTCCACCAAGAACGCCCTCAAGTTATGAGAGCAAGATCCTCTACCGGATCAAGGCGGTCGAAGGCGGACATCGCAAGCGAAGGTTCTTCCACGCTAGCACCCGGAGATCTCTTCGGTGATGTCTGGAGATACGTGACACACGTGTGAATCACCTCTAGAGGAATCCTACACTTGGATTCTACGACGCAACGACGGATCACCGAATCGTGACCGGACACATCAACGAAGAAATAATTCCAAGAAGGTAATTCTTATGCATTAATTAAATTAATTATAATAAACATATGATGATCCTCATCAAGGGTTCCAGGACTCTTCTTTTCTTTTCGTTCTTCGTTCTATTCCGAAGATTCGGCGTTTTATATCGTGATAGATCTCGGATTGAATGTTGTTTAACGTTAAAATTAAAGTTGGGCAAACCCACCAACGCGCTTCCGCTACGCCCGGAACCTACAAGTTGATACTTTTGAAGTATGTGATTTGTCTGTTGATGTGACCTTGGATATTTTGTGAGAGCCACCATTGTAGTATTATCACAATAGAGCGCGATGATATCTTTATTACTAGTCACCACATAAAGCTCTTAGATGAAATTGTGCATCCAAACTGATTCTTTAGCTACCTCAAAAGATGGAATATACTCATAATCTGTTGTAGAATCTGTGACCATAGTCCACTTTCGTAACGCCCCGACCCCAGTTACCCAGAGTCGGTGCATTATTTTAATACATTGGAATGATTACAAGGAATCAAGTCCCGAAGGACCAACCAATTTAGCAGTCTTGGAAAATAGATTACATACATGAATGTTACATTACACTTTATAACATACAAAACAACATAAATAATCCTTTATGAATGCCATTATTCCCTTGGCTTAACCCTGCATATCAATCACAATACACTTCTTGGAATCCTGGGAAAAATAAAACATAGAAAGGGGTGAGCTCATATGATCAGTAAGGATAACAATATAGCAGAAACTTTCATAAATAAGCATAAACATTTAAGGCAATGTATAACTAAAACAAAAGCCTTTTAAACTTGAACTTCAGCATAATATGACAAAAATAAAATGAAATAATTCCATTTACTTATTCACATGAATATTATACTAGTCAAATAATCACATGCAATATCAATAACCACTTTTATAATGATGGAATGCATAATGCTGAACATTAATTTCTTTATCAAGGCCTCGTGCCAAGACCTAGGGGCTAACTGTAACCAGAACCCAACCCGGAGAGCCTCTGTAACCGAACTCCAACCCGGAGTGCCTCTAATAACCAGACACCAACCCGAAGTGCCTCTAATAACTGGACACCAACCTGGAGTGCCTCTAATAACTGGACACCAACCCGGAGGGTCTGCTGTAACCAGACCCCAACCCAGAGGGCTTACTTTTAACGGTCCCCAACCCAGAACATACTAGTCCAACACATTCATCTTAAGAAGAGGATAAAATATAACATAAACATTCATATTAAAACTAACATACGAAATGTCAAAACTTTAATCATAAACCATTAATGGCATAAAAATAACTCATCCATAGTCAAATAAATCACAAAAACATAAATACAATATGGATGATTTGTATCATAATAAATCAACTTGAAAAAAGTGTAAAATTTATCAAAGGATGTTGACATAGATGAAATCAAAACTATTTGAGAGAAATATATCTTTTTTTGAAATCATTTAAAAGTCACATAATTATAGAGAAAACTTTTATTTTGAAAATATATTTATAAGATTGTGAGGGAAGATTCAAAGGTGTAATAACAGTGGAGAATAACCACACCCGACGTATAAGTTAAAAAAAAGACATTCTTACCTTAATTTTGTCGAAAAGGTTAAAAAGTAACTTGTTTCAAAAACGACGGAAAGATTCCTTTCAAAACATATAAAGTCAAATAATGGTATAAATGACTTTAACCCATTGTCTATTAAATAGTAAAAATGTTTTGAAAGACATTTTTAAGAAACATGTATGTGGATGAAAAAGATGTCCTAGTAGATAATTACGTATAAACAACCTCGGATAATGAAGAGATTGTGAAATAAACCCTTACCAATTTGGTAACTTACGAAATATACACCCCATGAAAGAGGTATCATACAATGAATATGTAAATACACATAAATTGAAGTGTATTACACAAATAATACAATTATGGGTAGTACATACACCACAAACAAGGTAATAGTGGCAATATGGCATGAATCTCACGAGAATAAGGAGTGAGATGAAAACCCCTTACCTTGCACTTTCCTTTAGTCGAAGGTACGTTTAGCCTCCTGTATGAAGACTATAGTATGTTATTAAATTATACCAGAACCATATTAATATTTATGATATCATACATTATTCATTTATGACTTTATACTACCCATTTAATAATAATTTCCATGTTATATTAATATTTCGGGTAATAATCGCTTTCTTTATCGTACGTGTTTTAACATGTTACTCTTGATTGTATCACTTAGATCATGATATAAATACTTAAAAAATATAAAACATGATTTGTTTATCATATATATTTAGAATATAAAAATTTATAATAGACATATATATGAAATGGAAAACACCGTTTATGGAGACGGTAGTCCATACGTACACATAAACGCTGTTTCCGTTTTCATATAGTATTGAACGGAAGTAAGTGAATAAGATATATGTAAGTACATAAATACTTATATATATAAATATATATATCTCCAGTAGCATTATTATGTCATATATTATATACTTATTAGTAATATATATTTTTATAATCATCGATGAATGGTGAACTTGGAAATGAATCTCATCGCGTCGTGGAGACGGTAATCCGTACGTACACACGAGCAAAAATACCATTCTTTTGATATTAATATAATATATAATTGGATGGTATATAATATATACAGAATAATTATCATTTTATATTTATTATTTACATCAAATACAAATCATTATTATACCCATCCAAATAATAATATATTGAATAACAATTACACCACGACGTGGAGACGGTAAGCCGTACGTACACACATATGGTGACATGTCATTCAAAGGGTGGATAGAATAATGAATTTGGTTGTACCATAATTATAATAACATCAAATTATATAGAATATACTGGAGTTATTATTTTAGAATAAAAACAACAAAGAAAAAGGAAGTGGAAGAAGAAAGGAACTTGAAAGAGGGTGGTGAAATCACTACATCTTCTTCGGGTTCTTCCTTTTTATTTGATCAAAAAAGATCCTTAGGTTGGATTTATGATCAAAATAAGGCCTCTAGTATTAAGGGAGGATATTTGAGAGGGTATTTGGGCAGGGTTTGGCCGATCCAAATGGCTTAGAATGTGTTAATTAGAGAGAAGGAGGAGTGCCCTTTTATAAGAGGGGTGAGTGGCACCTTAGGAAAAACTTAAAATATTATTTTATAATAAATTCATATTCAGTTTCTAATGGCTCCAAAGTTGATTGTTTAAAGTCTAAGGTTGGTATTGGTCTAAAAAAACTCAACCAATAGGTTTTAGACAAGTTTAGGTTACCATTTTAACCTTATCATTTAGATTTAACTCTAAGTTAAATAATTTAACTTTTACCGTGTCTTCTTGTATTCTTACACTATATGGTTAATAAACTTACTATATACTGCCAATCTAACCCCAATTGGTTCATTAATTTCATATATATTATTATATAAATCTTTTGGACAAACCTTTGATTTTTAGGACCATTACATCAATTAATAATATAATATTTGTTTTAAAAACTATTTTATGTCAATTTTGACACTATTTGGTATTTGTTTTTTGTTAAAATAATAACAACATGATTACTTCAAAAAAAAAATAATACATTTAATCAATAATAAAATGTCATATTAACCTAAAAAATTCGTGGATGTCATAAAAACTTTGAAATTATATTTATTTTAATATTTATAATACCATTTATTTGATTCTTTCATGAATAAGGTAATTACTGCATCATCATTGTGTCATAAATAAATTTATTTATATAATGTCTAAAAATTATAAATAAAATACCATGATGTAGGAAATCTTTTTATCTTTCCAATTAATATTTATAATCGAATTTATCTTATGAAAAACCCTATATTAAAAATGTTTTAGTTATTAAACTTTGATTTTAACTCTTTTAACTCTTCTTTGAATTAAATAATAATAAATGTCCTAATCTAATCCAAGTGGACCTAAATGATAATATTTTATTCCTAAGGTTGTTTTTGTTCGAGATAAACTTGTCTAATAGAATTAGGACATGTGTGAGGGTAATATTAATATAATTTTTACCCTTAATTACCCTATTTACTTTTAACCGTGGTAAATAAATGTAAAAAAGTTACTATTCACCAAAAATTATTTTCATCTCATTGAACCACATTTTACTCCTTGATATTAACCGTGTCTCTCGGATTTTTGAAATTCAGCTCACAGAAGCGGTAAAATTAAGTTTTATGTGAATTTGCAAAAGCTCATAGGAGGTGGGTAAAAGACGGTGAAAAGTTCAATAAAATTTTTATATATCTAAAATTATTATAAACCGAATCCAATGAATTACTTTGAACTTATATAGGTATTATGTATCTATTTTGACATTAAATAATTTAAATAAAATAAATAATTATTTAAATAAAAATTCGGTTTTAAACTATAACTCAGTGTTTTTCACTATTCATCTAAAATTAAAAGTTTTCAGAAAAATACAAAAAATTTACCCTAAGCTAATTTTGATATTACGAATTCAATAATGAAGTCTATTTTACCAAATTCAAAACATAGAAGTTGCATTTATTAATTTAAAATTAATTCCCGCTGTCAAAACAAAAGGCGTGTTTTTAAGAAACAATAACTATCAAAAGATTGACACTTGTTTATGTCCAGTTTAAATGTGAAATTATGTCCAGTGACCAAAATTAGATTAAATTGTAAAAATATATTCTAAATATAATTTAAAACCACTCAAATTCATAATTTATTACTATTAATTATTTCGATTAAAAAAGTTGTTTTTAATTAAAATTTAGTAATTTTCACTATTCATCGAAATATGAAAGTTATCAGAAAAGTACCAAAAATTCACCCTAAGCTAATTTCAATATTCCAAATCCAAAAATGACGTCCATTTTGAAAGATAAAATGTATAAAATTTCAAAAAGTGGGTATTACTATTCATAACGGTTAGTTTGATTGGTTGTGGTGTGTGTTAGAACTCGAAGTTGCGTACAACACACGCTACTATATTATTCAAAGAGAAGCGTACCGTGAAAGATTGAGGTGTTACATTCTCTCCTCCTTAAAAAAATTGTGTCCTCACAATTTATGCTCGGTATTGGAAACTTGGGGTTGACATTTCAAAATATCTTAGTTGAAATCCCACATCGAAAAATGGATTAATGAGGCCTCTATTTAAAATAAAGAGTGGTAAGTATGAAGATTACCGAAAATAACACATAATAGGGTTCCATGTAGGAAAATATGGATATGGAAGAGAAATCTAACCATCAATATCTGATGAAGAGTGGTAGAGAACATGGCTATGAAAAGACCAATAATCCCAAAGCCATAAATTTGTGATGATCTAAGGTACCATCTAGGACAAATTTTTTGTTCTAAGTTCCTTTTCTTAATGTTGAGGAATTTATTTATGAGATTGGATAAGATCATAAGGAGATATACTTACTTTATAATTAGAGTTTTATCCATTAATAAATTTCTACCACAAACTCATCTTTCACTACAAAACATAATACAACTCAAAAATACTCTATTTATCCTAATCATATAGGGTTCCAAATATAATGAATGTATAATTCACATATCAGACCCATTAAAAAAAGAAACTACATTATACAATCCAGGGACTTCACGTAGTCCAGTGGTAGGCGATAAATCCCAATCGCAATATGGTTGTGGGTTTGATTCCCACAGCTTTGTCCGACGTGACGGGTTGTCACACAGTCTGCGTGTTGTCCTTTTATAAAAATCCAAAAATAACCTTTCAAACATAATCCATTCCAACCTTTAGACTTATCCAAAATACTACTATCCAAACTCATAGTCCAAAATTTATAAGGAATTTAAACACAATGAAGACATTTTTTCCATGTAATAACATGTGAACACCTTCACCATGTATTATTTTAAAACATGGTAACATCCTGAATTACCATAAAACCTTATTGATTACATTCACGCTCCCTTATTCTTTATAGAATACTGGATATACTCCTTCTATCAAAAATGTTGTAAAATCCAATGATGAAAAATCATTAATCAGTTTCAAGGTATTCAAGAATATCCAATATAATTTACCCAAATCAACCATATATTATTCCAAAATCAGTACCTCAATATTAGGACCATATTAAGGTTTATCTTTCCTTAAACCATGTAATTTCCAAAAAGTTTAACTCTCTATAGAGTCACTTTTCTTAGTACCATAAAATCTCAAATCCTCAATGAAATAGTACTACAGTACAATCCTTATTTATTTCCAAAACATCATTGATACAACACTTAAATGAAATAATTCCAAAATAACAACATAAGAACACTAGTCATTCCTCTTCATTTGTGGTAGTATCATAACTTGATTATTATCTAATATCATCATTTGCGGCATAGTCTGATGACTGGGACATTGGTTCACGTAGTGTATAAACTCCTTGCAGATGAAGCATTGTACATTTGAAACCTTTTTCTTACACTTGCAGTCACGTACTTGGTGTATTTTTTCTCCACACTTATAACATACTCCTATTCCCTTCATGCATTTACCAAGGTGATTCTTTCCACAGTTATCACATATGGGAAAATCCTTCTTTACCTTCTTCCCTTTATCTGTCCTTCTCTCTACCATCCTTTTCTTCTCTAGCTTCCCTTCAAATCCATAGGACTCCGAGAATTCTTTACTTATCTTATCAACACATGATACTATTTCTTCATATGATGATAATATGTGGGAGACTATTTGCCTTCTAAATTCTGGCTTAGGACCATGAAAGATAAGATCCTTCTTACTCTTTGGATCATGTGTATTGCTGGAGTTCTCATTCCTTCTACTGGGCGCCATTTCTAAAAAATAGTATACACTAGATTAGTTTATGAATAGAAATACCTAATCCCAAACTTGTAAAACACTTAACATAAATTAAACAGTTTATGGATATAATCCATAATCATAAAAATGTTTTCTTTGAGTAAGTATATACTCATAATCCCTTCATAATGGTTTGTAAAGAAAATGAGAATTATCCTAAGCATATCCCCCAGGAGTGTCGTAACCAAGAGTGCAGCAAGGCCCGTTGTTGTGCACCAGTTCCCATTCGAGTCTAGCTCAAAGTGGTGTTTTCAGGTTTTACCCCTAGGTACATCTGTGCCAGAGCTGCCTCTACCTGCTCCTATCCAGACAGAGATGTATTGCTTGGAAAACTCACAAAATCTCTACAATACCAAAATTCTAGGAAGTTATTCTATACTAATACTCAAAGTCTATCTTAGGGCGATGTGCTCTAATCAGAGTTTATATAAATCTAGTTTCCAAGGTTATTGCTAAACTTACTCTGATACCAACTGTAATGCCCCGACCCCAGTTACCTAGAGTCGGTGCATTATTTTAATACATTGGCATGATTACAAGGAATCAAGTCCCGAAGGACCGATCAATTTAGCAGTCTTGGAAAATAGATTACATACATGAATGTTACATTACACTTTATAACATACAAAACAACATAAATAATTTTTTATGAATGCCATTATTACCTTGGCTTAACCCTGCATATCAATCACAATAAACTTCTTAGAATCCTAGGAAAAATAAAACATAGAAAAGGGTGAGCTCAGATACCCATTAAGGATAACAATATAGCAGAAACTTTCATAAATAAACATAAAAATTTAAGGCAATGTATAACTAAAACAAAAACCTTTTAAAATTTAACTTCAAAATAATATGGAAAAAATAAAATGAAATAATTCCATTTACTTATTCACATGGATATTATACTAGTTGAATAATAACATGCAATATCAATAACCACTTTCATAATGATAGAATGCATAATTCTGAACATTAATTTCTTTGTCAAGGCCTCGTGCCAAGACCTAGGGGCTAACTGCAACCGGAACCCAACCCGAAGAGCCTCTGTAATCGGACTCCAACCCGGAGTGCCTCTAATAACCGGAAACCAACCCGGAGTGCCTCTAATAACCGGACACCAACCCGAAGTGCCTCTAATAACCAGAAACCAACCCGGAGTGCCTCTAATAACCGGACACCAACCCGGAGTGCCTCTAATAACCGGACACCGACCTAGAGGGTCTGCTGTAACCGGACCCCAACCCAAAGGTCTTAATTTTACCAGTCCCCAACCCGTAACATACTAGTCCAACACATTCATCTTAAGAAGAGGATGAAATATAACATAAACATTTGTATTAAAACTAACATACGAAATGTCAAAACTTTAATCATAAACCACTAATGGCATAAAAATAACTCATCCATAGTCAATCATATCCTAAAAACTTAAATACAATATGTATGATTTGTATCATAATAAATCAACTTGAAACAAGTGTAAAATTTATCAAAGGATGTTGACATAGATGAAATCAAAACTATTTGAGAGAAATATCTATTTTTTTGGAATCATTTAAAAGTCACATAATTATAGAGAAAAATTTTATTTTGAAAATATCTTTATAAGCTTGTGAGGGAAGCTTCAAAGGTGTAATAATGATGGAGAATAACCACACCCGATGTATAAGTTAAAAAAATACATTCTTACCTTAATTTTGTCGAAAAGGTTAAAAAGTAACTTGTTTTGAAAATGAAGGAAAGATTCCTTTCAAAACATATAAAGTCAAATAACAGTATAAATGAATTTAAACCATTGTCTATTAAATAGTAAAAATGTTTTGAAATACATTTTTAAGAAACATGGATGTGGATGATAAAGAAGTCCCAGTAGATAATTACGTATAAACAACCTCAGATAATGAAGAGATTGTGAAATAAACCCTTACCAATTTGGTAACTTACGAAACATACACCCCATGAAAGAGGTATCATACAATGAATATGAAAATACATATAAATTAAAGTTTATTACACAAAGAATACAATTATGGGTAGTACATACACCACACACAAGGTAATAGTGGCAATATGTCATGAATCTCATGAGAATAAGGAGTGAGATAAAAACCCCTTACCTTGCACTTTCCTTTAGTCGAGGGTAAATTTAGCCTCCTGTATGAAGCCTATAGTATGTTATTAAATTATACCAGAACCATATTAATATTTACGATATCATACATTATTCATTTATGACTTTATACTACCCATTTAATAATAATTTCCAAGTTATATTAATATTTTGGGTAATAATCGCTTTCTTTATCGTACGTGTTTTAACATGTTAATCTTGATTATATCACTTAAATCATGATATAAATAATTCCAGAATATAAAACATGATATATTTATCATATATATTTAGAATATAAAAATTTATAATAGACGTATATATGAAATGGAAAACACCGTTTATGGAGACGATAGTCCGTACGTACACATAAACGCTGTTTCCGTTTTCATATAGTATTGAACAGAAGTAAGTGAATAAGATATATGTAAGTAAATAAATACTTATATATATAAATATATATATATCTCTAGTAGCATTATTATGTCATATATTACATACTTATTAGTAATATATATTTTTATAATCGTCGATGAATGGTGAACTTGGAAATGAATATAATCACGTCGTGGAGACGGTGATCCGTACGTACGCACGAGCAAAAATATCATTATTTTGATATTAATATAATATATAATTGGATGGTATATAATATATACAGAATCCTTATCATGTTATATTTATTATTTAAATCAAATAAACATCATTATTATACCCATCCAAATAATAATGTATTGAATAACAATTACACCACGACGTGGAGACGGTAAGCCGTACGTACGCACGTATGGTGACATGTCATTAAAAGGGGGGATAGAATAACGAATTTGGTTGTAACATAATTATAATAACATAAAAATATATATAATATACTGGATTTATTATTTTAGAATGGAAACAACAAAGAAAAAGGAAGTGGAAGAAGAAAGGAACTTGAAAGAGGGTGGTGAAATCATTACTTCTTCTTCGGGTTCTTCCTTTTGATTTGATCAAAAGGGATCCTTAGGTTGGATTTATGATCAAACTAAGGAATCTAGGATAAAGGGAGTATATTTGAGAGGGTATTTGGGAAAGGTTTGGCCGAGTCAAATGGATTAGAAGGTGTGAATTAGAGAGAAGGGGGAGTGCCCTTTTATAAGAGGGGTGAGGGGTACCTTAGGAAAAACTTAAAATATTATTTTATAATAAATTCATATTCGGTTTCTAATGGCTCAAAAGTTGATTATTTAAAGTCTAAGGTAGGGATAGGTCGAAAATAACTTAACAAATATGTTTTAGACAAGTTTAGGTTACCATTTTAACCTTATCATTTAGATTTAACTCTAAGTTAAATAATTTAACTTTTACCGTGTCTTCTTATATTCTTACACTATATGGTTAATAAACTATATACTGCAAATCAAACCCCAATTGGTTCATTAATGTCATATATATTATTATATAAGTATTTTGGCCAAACCTTAGATTTTTAGGACCATTATATCAATTAATAATATAATATTTTTTAAAAAAACTATTTTATGTCAATTTTGACACTATTTGGTATTTGTTTTTTGTTAAAATAATAACAACATGATTACTTCAAAAAAAATACATTGAATCAATAATAAAATGTCATATTAACCTAAAAAATTCACGGATGTCATAAAAACTTTGAAATTATATTTATTTTAATATTTATAATACCATTTATTTGATTCTTTCATGAATAAGGTAATTACTGCATCATCATTGTGTCATAAATAAATTTATTTATATAATGTCTAAAAATTATAAATAAAATACCATTATGTAGAAAATATTTTTATCTTTCTAATTAATATTTATAATCAAATTTATCTTATGAAAAACCCTATATTAAAAATGTTTTAATTATTAAACTTCGATTTTAACTCTTTTAACTCTTCTTTGAATTAAATAATAATAAATGTTCTAATCTAATCCAAGTGGACCTAAATGATAATATTTTATTCCTAAGGTTGTTTTTGGTTGAGATAAACTTGTCCAATAGAATTAGGACATGTGTGAGGGTAATATTAATATCATTTTTACCCTTAATTATCCTATTTACTTTTAACCGTGGTAAATAAAAGTAAAAAGTTACTATTCACCAAAAAATATTTTCATCTCATTGAACCAAATTTTACTCCTTGATATTAACCGTGTCTCTTGTATTTTCGAGATTCAGCTCATAGAAGCGGTAAAATTAAGTTTTATGTGAATTTGTAAAAGCTCATAGGAGGTGGGTAATATATGGTGAAAAGCTCAATAAAATTTTTATATATCTAAAATTATTATAAACCGACTCCAATTAATTACATTGAACTTATATATGTATTATGTATCTATTTTTACATTAAATAATTTAAATAAAATAAATAATTATTTAAATAAAAATTCGGTTTTAAACTATAACTCAGTGTTTTTCACTATTCATCTAAAATTAAAAGTTTTCAGAAAAATACCAAAATTTTACCCTAAGATAATTTTGATATTAAAAATTCAATAAGTAAGTCTATTTTACCAAATTCAAAATATAGAAGTTGCATTTATTAATTTAAAATTAATTCCCGATGTCAAAACAAAAAGCGTGTTTTTAAGAAACAATAACTATCAAAAGATTGACACTTATTTATGTCAGGTTTAAATGTGAAATTATGTCCAATGAACAACATTGGATTAAATTGTAAAAATATATTCTAAATATAATTTAAAACCACTCAAATTCATAATTTATCACTATTAATTATTTCGATTAAAAAAGTTGTTTTTAATTAAAATTTAGTAATTTTCACTATTCATCAAAATATAAAAGTTATCAGAAAAATACAAAAAATTCACCCTAAGATAATTTCGATATTTTGAATCCAAAAATGAATTCCATTTTGAAAGATAAAATGTTTAAAATTTCAAAAAGTGGGTATTACTATTCATAACGGCTAGTTTGATTGGTTGTGGTGTGTGTTAGAACTCGAAGTTGTGTACAACACACGCTACTGTATTCTTCAAAGAGAGACGTACCGTGGAAGCTTGGGGTGTTACAACTTTGAGCTCTTCCAGCTCACAACACCTCCATTTAAAGTGAAGATGTATCTTGTTTGTGACTTCATGTCATCTTGATCAGTCTGGAAACTAGCATATGCATATCCTCTGATGACTAGTTCCTCATCTCCTCCATAAAACAGGATCATATAATTAGTATGCCTTAGATACATAAGGATAGTCTTAACTACCATAAAATGATGTTCACCTGGATCAGCTTGATATCTGCCTACCACACTTAATGCGTAGGTGACATCTAGCCTAGGAAATAACATAACATACATGAATGACCCAATCGCTGATGTGTATGAAGTCCTTTCCATTCTATTTCTTTCCTCATGGGCCCAAAAATACATTTTATTGGAAATATGAATTCCATGTGACATTGGAAACAATCCCCTCTTGTATTGTTTTATACTGAATCTCTTTAGTATCTTTTCAATGTATATACTTTAACTTAGGCTGAGAAAATTCTTAGATCTATCATGATGGATCTTGATCCCAATAATATATGATACCTCACCCAAGTATTTCATGGAAAAGAATTTATTCAACCATTACTTAACATACTATAAGACTGATATTTCATTTCCAATAAGTAATATTTCATCAACATATACTATTAAGAAAATGACTACACTCCCACTAAACTGTTTTTAGACACAAGGATCACATTTGTTCTTTATAAAACCAAATTCCAATATGGATTCATTAAAACAAATGTTCCATGACCTGGATGCTTACTTTAATCCATAAATGGATTTTTTGTAACTTACATATCTTATTGTCATTATTTGGAGTCACAAAACCTTCAGTCTGTGTCATGCAGAAATCTTTCTAAAGGTTCCCATTAAGGAAGGATGTTTTTGACATCCATTTGCAAAATATCATAGTCATGGTAAGCCACAATGACAAGTAGAATTCTGATATATTTCAACATTACAACTGGTGAAAAAGGTTTCATCGTAGTCAATACCTTAACACCATGTAAACCTTTTTGAAACCAGTCGTGCCTTATAGGTACTAACTTTTCCTTACATGTCCAATTTATTCTTGAATACCCATTTGAAACCAACAGGATTTACATCCACTGGAGGATCTACTAAAATCCAGACTTGGTTTTGGTACATGGAATCCATTTCATAATGCATGGCTTCTTACCACTTGAAAACATCTGTTCCACTTACTGCTTCCTTGTAGGTTAGAGGATCATTATTATCAACTAATAACGAGTCACCATCCTTGGTAACTAGAAAACCATACCATTCTAGTTCTCTAACCTCTCTTTTACTCCTACACAATTCTTGTGTCTCTGGAATAATTTCTTCTTTCACGAGGCTTTGTGGAACCTGATCATGTACCAACTCTTGTGTGCCTTGAACCTTGACTTCGTTGAAGTTTATCTCACTCCCACTATCTCTTTTGGAGAAGTGTTACCTCTCAAGGAATATGACGTTTCATTCTAATGTAAACCTTTTTTTCTGAGAGATTGTATAGGTAATATCCCCTTGTTTCCTTGAGGTATCCTATAAAGGTACACTTTGTACCTTGAGGTGAAATTTTGTTACCTGAAGAGACCTTACAAAATGATTCACTTCCCCACACATGTAAATTTTATAACATGGTTTTTCTTCCACTCCAAAATTCATATGGAATACCATATATCGATTTAGTTGGTACTTGGTTTAGTATGTATGCCGCTATTTGTAATGCATATCCCCAAAAGGATAATCGAAGACTTGCATGAATCATCATTGATCTCACCATGTCCAACAAGGTGTAGTTCCTCCTTTCACTTACACCATTCCACTAAGGCATGTAAGGATGAATTAGTTGATATAGGATCCCAAACTCTTGTAAGTAATCAATGAAGTCTTGATTAATATATTCTCCACCTCAGTCTGAGCGGATTTTCTTAATCTTCCTACCAAGATGGTTCTCAACTTCATTCTTGAATTACTTGAATTTTTCAAAAAATATGACTTATAATTCATTAGGTAAATATATCTATATCTACTAAAATCATTAGTAAAAGTTATTAAGTATGAGTACCCACCCATTTTTTCAAAAAGAAATGGTCCACGCACATCGGTATGAACTAATTTAAGAAGCTCTTTAGCCCTTTCACCTTTCCCACTAAATGGGGCTTTGATCATTTTTCCTTGAAAACACATGCGACATACACCAAGTGGTTTTAGTTTAAAAGAATCTAAATATCCATATTGATGTAATTTTTTCAAGTGTTTTTCATTTACATGACCTATACGGTGATGCCAAAGTTGCGTGTGGTATGAGCCATATGAAGTAACTTCATTATCGATTTCCATTACTTGGTTTATGTTATCCAACACGTAAAGACCGTTATATAAATGTTCCTTTCCATAAAAAATGCTATCTTTATAAAATAAGAAACATTTATTTACAAATTTGAAAATGAATCCATCTGTATCTAATTTGGATACAGAAATAATGTTTTTACTAACTGAAGGCACATAATAACAACCCTTTAAAACCAATATTATTTTGGTTAGAAATGTGAGGTGGTAGTCCCCAATAGATACAACAACAAGTTTAACTTTGTTGGATGCTTGTATATCTACCTCCCCATGGTCAATTTTTTCTAAATCTACTTTGTTTCTATATTTTAGTACATATGTGAGCACCACAAGATATATCTAATACCCAATTTGTAGAAATAGATAAATTGCACTCGATAATAAATGAACCATGGGAGACAATTGATCTTGTGTTGGAGAGTAACCCGTGGGGTCACATGGAGATGGTGTAGTCTTCTTATGCGGTTGGTTATATAGTAGAGTTGGTTGTATTGTCAGATTATTGTCTAAATACTGATCAATTTAGATTCATTTATATATTGGTCTGCTTGTTCATGCTTATACTATTTAATTTTTGTTTATTTATTAGAAGAAATCATTACCTTTATGTACTCTGTTGATGCCTGGAACTAGTTTTCATCCTGTAGGGATTGGGAATGCCCTTCAAACCTTTCCACGGATCGACTCGGGTGACCAGTTCATGGTTGGATCAGGTTGGTTTGTGAAAAAATGGTATCAGAGGGGGGGGGGGGATTTAGATTTTAGAGGACCTAGATTTTCAAAGAACCCTTTGTTATTTGAGGATGACAAGGTAGATGAAGTAGGATTTTTTGAACTTGGGAGGTAGGTGCGGGAAGAGTGTCATGAAATCTTGCTTGTTCTGATCCCAGAGTTTCCATGGGAAGTTAGGTTTTATTAGTTTCTTTGGTCCTTAGGGATTATTTGGTGATTGGGATATGATAAGGGGAGTTTATCCAATGGTCTCTGTGAGCTCGCAGGTCTTGGAAATCCATGTGGATCCGGGGGTGTGGTCCTAGAAGGCTCTCTATATTGGTGGTGTGTTTAGCATATGGCCACCAACCATATGGTCAAATCACCCACTAACTCTAGTACCCCTTATGAGTCTCTTTGGGTCTTCCTTGAAATCTCAAAATTGTTTACAGAACCAATGTATTAGAATTATTGAAACTTGGTTTTAATGATATGATTGGATATTGGAAATTAAGAAGATAGAATTTTTAGAATTTAACTTGTGAAAGACCACGAAAAATGGTTTTTTTATAACGTGACCTTTTTGGAGTGGAATTGAAATGATTTAGTGAAGCTTAATTTTATAATCTAAGCTTGGGGTTTTTGGAAATTGATGTTTGAAGTGAGTATGTTTGACTTGAAATTTTCTTTGAATAAAGAAGGAATTGGTTCTTAAGGAAATGATTATTAATGAAATGTGATTTTTGAATTTTTATAAAATGTTTTGAATGAAATAAAGAGTATTTTGATGGGAATATGAGTATTTTTATTTTTTTAGTGTGTTAAATTGGTTTATTACGTAGAATATGAAAATGATTTTGACTTGGTAGTTAGTGTTCCTTTGGAAGGCTGTTGATTTTGAAATGGGGTGAACATTTTGTTTTTGGAAAATGAAGTTGCTTTGTTTTATCATTTGGTGTGTTCATGTGTGCTCACATGCATAGTGGTATGTGGATGTGTGGATGAGTGCCTAGTATGGAACAAGGGATAGATACTCGGGGGGGGGGGGGGGGCAGAGAAATATGCATGTGAGTGAGGCTCGATGAAACACCTTTGGTGAGTGTGAAAATCCACCAAGTTTATTTTTAAAACCTGAAAATGTTTTCAAAGAGGGGATGTTTGATGTTGATAATGGATTGTTTTCTTATGTTTAAAGTTGGTCACTTTTTCTACGTTTGTTATTGAGGTTTTTTTGTTAAGTTGGCCTTGATATGGTTCTTGGATTTTCTTTGTTCAGAAATTGTCCCCAAGGAGCTTCAATGGGTGATCGTAGTGTAGTCGCAGGTGATTCCCCATTAGTAGAACTTCCAGTTGATCAACCTAAGGATTTTGTGTTTGAGGTCTGGAAACTAGATCCACCTTTATTTTATAGTCAAGTGGATCCTATCAAATCAGAAGAATGGATGTGAAAGATCTAAAGTAAATTTAGCCTTATCGAGTTTTCTGAGTCATTGAAGGTCAAGTTTGAAACCTTCATTCTTGAAGGTTCACATTGGAAGTGGTGGAAGTCGGTATCTCAGAACAAGCATTGTGAAGATCTTACTTGGGAGTTCTTCAAGGCTTCGTTAGTTCATCAATATTTCTCTGAGAAAGAAAGAGTGAAGAAGGTAATGGAGATGGGATTCTTACAATAGTGTGATAGATCTATTTTAGAGTATTTACTTTGATTTATGGACATAGTTCCATACCTTCCAGAGTATGTTGTGAATGATTCTATGAAGGCTCAAAGTTTTGATGTTGGGCTTTGTTTTGATCTGTAGCTGAAGGTGTCAGAGTTCAATCTAATTTCGTTTGCTGATGTAGTGAGGTAGGCCTTTCACGTTGAAGTTGTGATGGTGGGAGTTCTCAAGGTAGTCCTCCCTCCTTCAATCCCTAGGAATAGTAGGGAAGATTCTAGTAAGAATATGAGAAAGTGGTTGGAAGTTGATGGAGCAGGCCATGAAATCAAATGGCCTCAGGATATTTCATCAACCTATTATTGGAATGAAGTCTTTATATGATATCAGTTTGGAAATCGGGGTCACAAGAGTCCACTGTGTTCAAGTGTTCCTAATCCTTTCCATTCTTGTGGATTCTTGGTTCACTTGCAATGATTCTTTCAGGGTGTTTCTAGTAATCTTTGGGGATGCAATTCTCAGAATTAATTTTTTATTGAGAGGCTTGTTTCAGTTTATTTTTTTAAGTGTCCTTCTAGTGTTTCAGTTCTTTGTTATGGTAGTTGTTCCAGTGGTGTCTTGGTTTTTGAAATGTAAGGGATGTTGTGGGTCTTTTGGTGAACTCCTATTTTAAATGAAAGTGTGGTTTCCATTATAGGAATTCTAGTTTCTCTTCTTTCTAAGCAAGTAATGCATGCTATTTTTTGGGGTTATTGAATCCTGAATATGATGTAGGAGATGCTTTAACCATCAGATCTCTATCTATAGGTCTCAGAGTGAGGCTGTTATGTAGTCAAGAATTCCCAAAGCATGGTAAGCTTAGTTAAGTTTGTGCCTCCACCATCGTAATGAATTAGTTCCCACCATTATCCTTTTGTGGATATCCCATGTGAAATGGGTGCGGTCTTGGTTTTTAACTATAGAGTGGTGGGTAGTTATCAGATGTGGTTTCAGTGGTCTAATCATTGGGTCCCTTCCCTCCCCACCCCATGTGGTGATGTTTTTTGGTTAGTGTAAAAGGTTTTGGATCCACTCCTATCCCCTCAATTCATGAGTGGGGAGTTTAAATGCTTGTGTCATGTTCTTTTTTGGCTTGGGTTGATAGGCCTTTGTGAGGAAGTCTGGTTGTCCTGTGTGGGAGAGGCCTAGTTCTAGTTCAGGTTGAATTTTTGTTTGGTCATTATTAAGTGGTTCTTAATGGAGGGGAGAACACTATAGGTCTCATTGAGTTTTATCATAAGAATTATCAGGTGATAGCTAATTTATAATGGTGGGGAGTCCGTTCAAATCTCCCCTATACTGGTGATCTAATTCTGATGGTTTGATCTTTTCCATTATTCTTGGGAGGTGGTTTTGGAGGGTTGTTTTGTTTCAGGCGATGGTATTGAGTTCCGTTAGTGGTCAATGAAATTTTATTAATTTAAATAGGTTAGATCGTGTTAATATAGAATCTTTAGGTATTTATTAATCATTTTGGAAGTGTGTGGCTTTCCGGGGGCGATAAGCGTTAATGGTAGGGAGAATTGTCACACCCAGTTTTTCTAGTTATGGATTATGCTATGGTTCAGTGGAATTTTTGATATTTTTATCAAGTTTTGGGTGTGACTGGTGTTGTGTTTTGAATTTTATCCTTGTCTAAGTCTCCCCCATGGTTTATCCTTGGTTTGGTTTGGAGTTTTTGGAGAAAAATTATAAGTTTTTCCTTGGCAGACCTTGGTGCACGGTTACTGCACGATTCATGCTAACCATGCAGCTAGTCCAAAAAGTATGCGGCATGTTACAAAACATACCGCATGACCATTTAGTTATTTCTAGGTACCCATGCATATTTCCATCCTAAAACAGTGGCTGTTACATGATTACCACATGATTTTTCAAACCGTGCAGTCTAATTGTGTGACTTGCCCAAATTTTAATTTTTGGGGGTTTCCAATTATACCACTTTCAAGATTTAAGCCCAAAAACCTCTATTCCTTCCCCAAATGGTTATTGTGACCCTAGTTATCCCTTCAATTCTTTCCCAAGATTCTCCTCCTTCCATGGGTGTGGATCTAATGGTTTTATTCAAGATTTTGGCTAGATCTCTTAAGGTAATCATCTCATCTCATCTCTCTCTACCTCTCTCTCTCATTTTCTCTTGGGTTTAACTTCCCCCATGGTCATGTGGACCTAGGGTTCGGTTTTATGTTGATTTATTTTGGGGGTTTTGTTCTTTTAGGGTTCATCTTGGTAAATCTAGGGCTGTGAAACCCTCGTGGAGCATTTTCGGCGGTGCGTTGTCGTTGTACCATGGATTCAAGGTAGGATTTCCCTTGCACTTGACCTTTTAATTTTAGAATCATTAGTTTATTGATTTTATAACCCTATTTGGTTGAAAAATATGAATATATTATCCTTATATTTAATTATTTGGTGTGAAAATGGCGTTTTGTGCCTTGATTTGTGTTGTTTTGGTAAATAGCGCACACTAAATGTTTGAATAAATGCCTGATTGGATTTTATGAGTAAATTGTGATATAAAATGCATGTTTTGGATTTATTAATGTAATTTAAAGATGATAAATGATGTTTTAGGTTAATTTTATTGGTTTCCCTTGTGGTTTTTGTTTTTATAAAGATATGAATGTTAGATTTTAATGTGTTTTGGTATGTTTTGCCGATGAATGGCCCATTTGGTTCTTTTGTAAGAAGTAGTTTGTTTTAAAAGTTTAATGGAGATGTTTTAAGAAAATTTTGTTAATAGATTGACATGGAAAATGGTGTGTTTTAACCTGTTTATGAAAATTGAAAATTTCATTTTTGATAAAGGTTGGTTTTGTGGAATGTCTAAGGGCCCGTTTGGACACTTTGTGAAAATGATGAAAAGTGTTTATTATAAAAACCTATATTGGATGTTTCTAATTCCTTTTATACATATAATGGATGGTATTTCATTTTTGTGGAATCCTCGGGATCCATTATCAGGGTTCCTCGGTTGGAACCCTTTGTGATCTATTTATTTTAAGGCATGAGATTAGTCCTAGGGGAGACTCAGGGTGAGGCCTGTTATGGATTATATATATATATATATTGTGATTGGATTCTTGGCTAAAAATAGTTGGATCACCTGAATTAAATACTTGATACATGGGAACTTGGCATATTTAGAGAATCTTATAAGAATTTTTTTTGCACTAGTAGGTCACGGTACTGACCACTGGCCCATAGTAGGTAGATATATTTGGTTTATTGCTATGGTATTTCCCTCAGTCTGTTCTGAGAAAGGGTGGCTGAGTGTATTGAGAATTTTGATTTCATCATGTGTGACATGATACCATAGATAGGGTATCAGGTATTGGTGTCTTCTGAATTATTCTTGATCTCTTGGGTTCTCCTATGTCAGTTAGATTTCAACTACTCTGAATAATGATCGAGATATTTGTATAATTATTTCTATTTACCTTGTTGTGTAATTGCAGTAGTGCTTTCTTGTGTAGTGTTTTATTTTAAAGTGATGTGTTTGTTTCAAAATGGTTTATGAAATTTGTTTTAAAATAAAATGGTGTTTTATCCTATTTTGTGCACATTGAAAATATAAGCATCACTTTCCCCTTGAAAAGGTTTTGGCATCACTAATGGAATGAAATTGGTTTTGGAAATGATTAAGGAAATGAGTTGTATTTTATTTTTAAGTAAAATTTATATAAAAGAATAATTATATATATTTTACCACAAACTTGAGATTGATGTTTCTTTTATTTTAAAGGAAGTGCATCGAGAAATAGATTATCAAGATAACCTACTGAGTTTTAATACTCATTCCTATAGTTATTTTCTATTTTTATCCCTTGTGAAGGTTTCAACTTGAGTTTAGTCTCCATGGGTTATGATTGATCTTGTGTTGGAGATTTATCCATAGGGTGACATGGAGATGGTGTAGTCTTATCATAAAATTAGTTATATTTTGGAATTTGGTTGTATTGTCAGGTTCTTGTATAAATATTGATTAGTTTAGATTCATTTATATATTGGTTTGGTTTTGAATGCTTCTATTGTTTAGTTCTTGTTTATTTATTAGAAAAAATCATTCTCTTTATGTACTCTGTTGATGACCGACACTAGTTTCCAGACCGTGGGGATTAGGAACACCCGTCGGGCCTTTCCACAGATCATCTCAGGTGGCTGGTTCAGGGTTAGCCTAGGTTGGTTCAGGAAACTTGAATTCACCAACTTCATCCTAACACGTATATGTTCTACATATATTCCCATAAAGGGATTCATATGGATCCATTTGTATTCTTGAGCAGAAGCTATTATTGTTCAATAAATCAACCAGAGGAATATATTGATCTCATCCTCATTTAGAGTTCATCAAGTATGCTATCCACATGTCCTCAAGTTTCCGGATAGTTTTCTTATATTGACCACTGGTTTAGGGGTGATAATCCATACTAAATTTCAACTAAGTGTTTAGTTCATATTGGACACTTTTCCTAAACATACAGGTAAACCTTGGATCTTGATCAGATAAAATAAATAGTGGTTATCCTTAGAACCACCACTTCCCTGATGTATATCCTTGCAAGTTTATTGACTAATAATTTCTCTATAATAGAAATGAAGTGAGAAGTATTTGTAGGAAAATACACTAAAACCCATATGAAATTATTTTCTATGGATGTCTTCAGAAGACATGAAACAAAATCCTTAGTGATGTTCTCCCATTTCCATGTCGATATGGGTAATGGTTGTATCATCCCATTGAATTTTTTCTTTTCATCCTTTACTTTATAACATACCATACAGTTTTATGTATATTATATAATCTCCTTCTTCATGTTGTCCCAAAAATAGTGTTCTCAAAGATTGTGATACATATTTGTGATCCCTGAATGGATGGAGAATTTCAATCTATGTGTATCATTTAACAACTCATTCTTTATCTTAGTATTTAATGGTACACATATCCATGACCCAAATATTATAACACCTTTATAAAATTTTAACTATTAGGATTTATATTTTCTTATATAATCCACTTTTTACCGTATTTATATATTACCCCTTTGGGAATCTTTAATTTTCTCTAAAAGGGATGGTTGAGAAGTCATTTGAGTATTAGATTATTTTATCCCTCTCAATACTCACCATGGATAAGGTTATAATATCATTTCTACCAGGAGAATGTTCTACTTTATTCACCTTCCCAGGATGATAGTTTATTGAGTAGTCACAATCCTTAATCATATCTAACCATATTCATTAGAACATATTAATATTCTTTTGTATGAATATAAACTTGAGTCGCTTTTGATATATATATATATATATTCCACACTTCTCCCTATATATATAATCCTTTCAAATTATTAATGTGAAGATCACTGCATCCAACTATATATCATGCGTTGGGTAGTTCAGCTCATAAACTTTCAACTACCTTGAAGTATAGGATATAACTTTAACATTTTTTATTATTACACAACCCAAGCCCTTTTTTAATCATTTTTTTATAATATTAAAAGTTCCCCACTTGAGGGTAGTGTGAGTATTGATATAGTGAGAATCCTCCTTTTCAATTAATTGAATCTCTATTTTCATTCATTAGTCTAGAAAAACTTCACTCCCTTTCGAGTTAGCTTGATTAGTGGGTTTCAAAATCATAAAAAGTTTCTTAGAAATCATTGATTGTACCCAGTCAGTCCATGGAAAATATGGATCTCTATTATATATTTTAATCTAGGACACTTCTCAATTTCATTTTTCTTATAAGGATCCACACACATCCCTTTGCTGGAAATATTATTCTCTAATAATGATACTTCCTCCACTTGAAGCTCACATTTACTATAATTTTCATATAACTTATACTTTCACAAAGTATTTATCACATTACTCATATTCTCTTTATTTTCCTACTTAATTTTGGAGTATATCAAAATATCATCTATAAAGACTACCACAAGTCTTTCAAGGTAATCTCTAATGACTCTATTAATCAAGTCCATGAATATTTCTAGAGCATTAGCTAGTCCTAGGAGAATTACTATGAACTCATAGTGTATGTATCTTGTTCTAAAGGTAGTCTTGGTAATATCCTCCTTCCACACCTTTATTTAATGATACCCTGACTAAAGGACAACCTTAGAGAAGTACTGATCCCCACATAGCCGATCGAATAAGTCATTAATCAATGGAAGGGGATACTTGTTCTTTATCGTGATAATGTCGAGTTCATGATAATCAATGTAGAGGTGAATCTACCCACCCTTATTCTTGATGAATAGGATTGGTTCACCCCATGATGAATCACTAAGGAATATAAAACCCTTATCCGGATTCTCTTGTAACTGCTTATTTAGTTCTTCTAACTCAATTGTGGTCACTCTATTAGGAGTCTTGGATATGGGCAGGGCTCTATTTATAAGTTCAATTGAGATCTCAAACTCTTAGTTAGGAGGAATTCCATGAAACTATTAAGGGTATACAAGTGACACCCTTCGGGTGACATGAATGATTTATTTTGAGCCTTGGTCATTTTATTTTGAGTTTGGGGAAATTTTTGGGGGTCAGAGGTAAACAATTTGGGTGGTTTGTTTCTTGTAGCTTCTGCATGGTCTGATCATGGATTTTTAAACCATGTAAGCCTAGGGAAAACTGTGTAGGTGCCTAGGTGGTTGTCTAGAGGTGTCACATAGCTTGAGAATGATTTTTCAAATCCTGTGACTCACCTATAGGAAACCATGTTTCTATTATTTTCAATGGATAGAAGCCACTCATGGTTAGAACATGGTTTAACAAACCATGCATCCTCACAGTGAACCCCAATCTGAATCACTTACAAGATTGAATTTACCTAATTTACCTTGGTCATTTTATATCTAATCACCTCCCAATACATTTTAGTTTTAGAATAAACTTCCCTATACATTCCATAGGCATCTCCCCTTGTATTATTTATGATCTCCCTTCATTATTAGTGGATCTATTTAAGGTATGTTCTGTTTTTTATCCAGTTTTCTCTCTTATTCTTAGATCTTCACTTGATATCTTCTATCCTCATCTCATTGGAACTTGATGAGGCTATTATTGCTAGATATAAGTGTTTTTATAGATAATTTTTGATTTTTCTTATATATCTAGGCTTTTGAGTACCACAAATACTCATTTCTAATCTCTACTATCGAAGGGGACTAGTTTCCCCTCCATGGGTGAGGTAGGTGTCTATATACATTAGTGATAACCCATCAATTACTCACTATTCATATATAATTACTTTTGTTTGTGTATAAAATTTATTGATTTATTTATTTAATGATTTAAAAGGGGTTTTAAATGTAATTTTCTTTAAAAATATACTTATGAATTTCATGTGTTTGATGAAATATCTCAATGACGTTTTTGACTCAAAAAGTTATTTTCAAGCATGGAAGCAGTGATACATCACTGTGAATATGTTTTATAGATTATGATCATGATTTATTTAAAGTTTTTGGAAAATATATCATAATAAGAACCTTGATTTTATTGGGTATGAACCACCAGAGATTATAAATAGGTTCCCATTAGGCTGCAGTAGTGAATGGGTAACCTGTTACTAACATAATGTGGTAGGATTAAGTATCATTGGACTTATTTTATGTAAAATTAGTGTTCCTTCACATGTTTGAGTATGTATTACCATAGTCTAGAGGATATTTTGTTATTTATTTTATACATTTTGGTATCATTACCTGTTTGATTACTCACATGTTTATTATATGGTGTTTCCTTGAATAATTATGTTTATTCCTTTATATTATCAATCATGAACTTTTTATATTCCTCGTTATTGTGAATAAGTATTATTTTTAAAATAAACCAAAGGATGTTTAAAAAAAATTATATATCTTTTTAAATTTCTTTGTAAACTGGTTTTGTTTTAAATCCAAAACTAATGGTTTCATGGTGTTAGACTTTGTATAGATTCTTAGTGGTATCCCACTAGGCCTTATTCTCATACTATACTTTTACCATTGGTTATTTGTTTATGTGTATTTGTATGACTCAAGGAAAGTTAGGGGAACCATATAGTTTTCTATCTTATCTTGGTTGTCATAACCTTCTTAGCAAGATAGACTAGTGATGACAGATGGTTACATGGAGGCTTGGTTTTTTTCTTGTCAAGTTTTACTTTTATGTTTAACCTTTTAGTATTGATGTTGTTTGTCTCTTGGATGTGCAATATTATACTGAATTAAACTCTATTGGTTTATCACTCTTTGGTTTTTCATGATACTTGTTTGGTTATTTTATTTATCTCCACCTTATGGTGGGCTATCTTAATTGATGTGTCTTGTTTAAACGGGTTGGTTCATTAAAAAATGGTTTCAAGGAAGTTACCCAAAATGAAGTGTGATGAAAATGCATGGGTTTGGTTCATGTTCTTTGGTATAATAGAGTTAAGACCATCATAATTCAGGCAGTAAGTATGGAAGGGTTCCTCATCAGCTCACTTCCATTTTTGAACTCAAGTTTCCATTGGTTGATAGAGATTTTTATCAATCCTATGATTGATTTTTGAGGTTATTAGATAAACTTGGTTTGAAGTTTATTTAGTTAATTTTTTATTTTTTAATATTCCATCTTTATTTTGGAGAATCCATGTTCCCTTAAAGTTTTTACTATTTAAAATATTGTGTTTGGATTCTTGAAGTTCATATTTTGATTTGATATTTTTCTATTAATCTAATTAGACATTTTATTTTTTGTTTATTATACAATTAATTCTATATGAGATCTCCCACATCTAGGGGAGGAATCTATGAGACAAGTTCTATAGGAGAATCCTCTATTAGACCCTTCTTTATTAGAAGTTGTTATCTACACTAGTCAAACTCAGGGTCAGGTGGGTGATATAAACTAGGGATGAATGGTGGATTATAGATTATAATTTACGAAGTAGAATCCACCCATTTTATGTGGTGATAAAGGGATCTAGGAATCTAGTGAGGGGATCAAGTGGATTTAAAGGATATTTAATTTTATGAAAAATATAGAGAAATTTAAGGTGGGTTATTCAAATTATATGCTTGAAGAACTAGGAAGATGATGATGAGACTCTTTTATGCAAGATAAGTTATATAAGTATCATACCCATACTTATTTCAAGAATATATTCAATGAAAAGTTCTATCTTGAAAAATTTTGTGTGGAAAATACCAAAGAATTTATGACCATAGAGTACGATTATGGAGTACGACACCCATTTCACCAACTTGGTTTACCTAACACCCAAGATTGTTATAAATAAATACCTAAAAGATAAAAGGTTTGAGATGGGTCTGAGGAATGATATTTGGTTGATGTTGATTCTCCTATGTTTTCTGACCATTTTTGAGGTAGTTGATAAAGTGACTATGGCTAAGTAAAATATAATAGGGAAAACCAACTAAGGTGGAGCTTCAATTTCTATAGGAGGTAGATAGGGTGTATCTTTAGACCACAAAAAAAATTTAAGGTTAACCATTTTACATCGGGACCTATTTCAGGGGATCCTCCAGGGTAGTAATAGGTTGTTTTCTATCAGAATGTAAGGCCTGTTCATACCAATCCTAACTATATAGAAGCTCCTAGGACCTATTGTTATCTTGGGAAATCTATACACCTTAAGTATTTTTGTGGGAAAATTTCCCAAGGTAGAAGAGCTAGATCTACTCTTACCAAAGGCTCACAGGTTCATTATAATGAACCAAAGGGCAGTGGATATTATTTTCATTCTAGGGGGATACTTATGTTTTGAATAAATATCAGGTAGGATCTAAGGATAAACATATATATGAAACATAATATGCACTAGAGGAATTTAAAGTATGGGTAGATACTATTAGAGGTATGATGTTTGTTTCACACTCTATGATTCTAGAATTGTTTGATACAAGTGTAAATAATTATTCTATATAATCAAAGTTGATTGAAATGTTGGTATTTTGTTTTGATCTTATACCATTCATGTTGGATCTTTCCATTCCCCTAGGAAAAAGGTCTGAACAAGGTTTTAAATGTCCCATGTATCGAATGGTGGTTGCTGAATTTGAAGTGGTGTGAAATTTCTTGGTTCTTAATTTTGATATCTTTGACTTGATTATTTTCCTAGATTATATGATTAATGTTAAGGCCCAGATCAATTGTCACTATTGAAAAATTCAGTTTTTATCACCCGATGGTGGCTCCTATTTCTTTCAGGGTGATTGGAATTCTAGATTATGAATGGAGGGGATTTTTGTTCCTTATGTTGGAATGATCTCATGCCAGTTATCAGATATGTTCATGGATGCCATTTATTCTAATTTGAGCAGTCTACTTACTTTAGTGGTGATTGAATAACCTAAAGTCTTTCCTCATGATTTTTCTGGGTTACCCCACACATAGAGGTCGAGTGCACTATTGACCTTATCCCTAGTAAGATGTATATTTATATTCCATCTTATCACATGACACATATTGAGTTAAAGGAACTTAATTTTTTTCTTGATGATCATGAGGCCAAGGGATTTATTAATCCTGGGATGTCGCATTGGGATTTACCTATTCTCTTTCTCAATAAGGTAGATAGAAGCCTCATATTTTTCATTTATTATCCAAATCTAAATCAGGTTACCATTAAGAAAAAATACCCCTACTAAGAATTGATGATATCTTTGATCAAATTATATAGTCTAATTGGCTTTCTAAAATTGATCTGTGGTTAGGGTAAAATTATTTGATAGTCCGAGAAAAGGATATACCTAAGACAGTGTTTAGGAGCTAGTATTGGAATTTTAAGTTCCTAATTATACTATTTGGTATCACTAATGTTCCTGTGGTATTTATGGAATTGATGAACTAGATATTTCATTATTTTTTGGAATCTTTCATAGTCATTTATGTGGATGATATTTTGGTGCCCTCCAACCTAGAGGAGGAGAATATTGATCATTTAGATATCATCATTAGAATCTTGAAAGAACATTACTTGTATAGAAAGATTTCTAAATGTGACTTTTGGATACAAGAAGGAACGTTTTTGGGGAATTTTATATCTTATACATGCATATATTGGATCCTAAAATGATTTAGGTGGTAATTTTAATGGATAATCCCAGAAATAAATTTTAGATTTAGAGATTCATGGGATTATCTAGTTATTACAGGTATTTTGTTCAGGAATTCTCCAAGATTTTATATCCATTGAAAATTTAACTTTCAAGGGTGTCAATTTTGAGTAGAATGAACAATATAAAATATAATTTAATTAATTTATTAATAAGTTGAATATGTATCCATTTCTGATACTTTCATAACCAGGTTCAGGCTATGATGTTTTTTTCGATGACTCAAGTACATGATTGGGGCGTGTCTTGATATAGGAGAAATAGACAGTGGCCAATGTTTCTTTCCAATTACACCCTCACAAAATAACTACCTCATCCATGACGTTGAATTGAAATCTATTATGCACACAGTCTAACAAGGAACCACTATAGTGGTTTATGGTATATTTAGATCATAATAGCATGAAGTATATTTTTACTCAGAGGGATATGAAATTATGATAAATAAACTAGGTTTTGTAACTTTAGAATTTTAATTTTGATATTGATTATAGTATTTAGAAGGTGAATTTGGTTGCTGATGTGTTGAGAATGAAAGTACCAACTCAAGCCATGAAGGAATCAGTGGAGAAATAATCTCTGATGAGTTTTTTTCACTAAGATAAAATTAGGTGTGGAAGAGGATAGTTGTTACATGTTCATAGCTTTGGAAAAGGACGAATCACCATTTGATAAGTGGGTTTGTCTTTAGCATGTTACAAACACCGATTTCTAGTGTTTTAGCAAAATCCTAAATGGTGGGGAGACCTTGGGTGATTGGTCTCAATCCCCCATTGACAATTTTTGTTTTCAAGGTAGGTTGGTTGTTCCTATATCATTGAGGTAGGAATTGATGGATAGTGGAAACTGGTATTGGTGGTCCATACACCATGGGAATACTAATATGTATTATGATCTGAGACATTGATATTGGTGTTCAATTATGAGGTAGTTAATTATAAGCTTCTTGTCACAGTACCTTACTTGTCAGAGAATTAAGGTGGAGAAATAGATACCTACTGGTTTTTTGAAACCTTTTCCCATTCTAGTATGTATGTGAGATGAGATTTATATAAACTTTTTAATTGTTTTAACAAGGGATCCTATCAGAAATAATGTGATTTGGGTGATCATTGATTGAATTATGAAACCATCTCATTTCCTCCCTATCAAGGAGATGTTGATGATGGGGTAACTTTGGCACTTGTATGCCCGAGAGGTTGTAAGGATTTATATATTTCCTGGGTAATTTCTTTTTATAGGGACCCATGGTTTACATACAGGTTTTGGAAATGTTTAAAAGAGGTGATAAGTTCTCAGTTGAAACTATGCACAATATATCATCCACAGATGGATAAGAAAATTGAGAGAGCTATTTAGACCCTTTAGGATATGATTTAGGAATGCATGCTTGATTTTTGTGGTTATTGGGAAAAGTATCTACCTCTGGTCAAATTTTAATATTAAAATAGTTATCAATATTTGATTAAAATTCTACCCTTTAAAGCATTGTATGGTTATCCATGTCAATCACCCTTGAATTGGACAGAGTTGGGAGAGCATTACTTGGTTGGACCAAGCCTTGTGCAAGAGATGGAAAAAATGGTGTAATTGATCTAAAAGATATTTTAGATGACACAAAGTAATAAAAAATAATATATAGACCATCATCATCACATGATGGAGTTTTAAGTTATAGATTAGGTCTTTCTTAGAGTTTCATCTCATGTGGGACATCGTCAGTTGGGTAAGCAGGGTAAGTTGGAACTAAGGTTTGTTGGCCCCTTTGAGATCATCAAACAAATTGGAAAGGTGTCATATCATATGGAATTTCTATATTTCTTGATGTTGATTCACAATGTGTTTCATTTTTCCTAGCTAAGGATGTATCATCTAGACCCTTCCTATGTGATTGAATGGGATGATGTTTATATTTATCCAGATACCTTAATAGTTGAGAAACCAGTTCAGATTATGGATGACTAAGATAAGTTACTACATGGTAAAACAATTACCCTAGTCTGTGTACTATATAAGTGTAAATGGGATAGACATGAGAATGGGAGTGGGACTCATTGATGAGGTAGTGGTGGTCTTTAGTTTTTATGATCCCAAAACCTTAGGTGATTTCCAGAGATAGAAAGTTTCATGGTGGGGATTATTGTGACACCCTTTAGGTCACACGTATGATTTAGTTTGAGCCTTGGTCTTTCTATTTTGAGTTTCAAATTTTTTTCAGGGTTTAGAGGTAAAAAATTTGGATTTTCAGGTGAAATAGGCCAGGTTCATGGTTAGTCAAAGCATGCAATAACTGTGTAGATTGGGTGGTTGGTTTCTAGTGGCTTCCACATGGTTTGAGAAAGCTTTATCACACCATGAAAACCATGTGGGTGTCTAGGTAGCTATCCAGAGGCATCTCATGACTTAAGAATAGTTAGTCAAATTGCGTATCTCACCTATAGGAAATTGTGCACCTCTAATTTTCAAATCACAGTTTCCAACCATGGTTGGTTCACGATTTAACCAACCATACAGCCTAACCATAAGCCTCGACCTGAAACACTAAAAGTTGGAATTTACCTAATTTTCATTTTTTTATATATAATCACCCCCAATCTATCTTAGGATCAAAATAAACTTCTCCCAATGATCCAAAGGTTTATCCCCTTGTATTTTTTATGATCTACCTTCATTCTTGGTGGATCTCTTCAAGGATTGTTTCATTTTTAATCCATTTCTCTCTCATTTTTTTAGATTTTGACTTGATTTTTCTCTCTTCATTAAAACTTAATGATGTTTTTTAGATCTAAGTGGTTTGATTGATAATTGTTGATGTTTCTTATAGATCTATAATTTTAAGGACCATATCTACTTGTTTCCAATCTCTGTTGTCGAAGGTGACTAGTTTTCTCTCCATTAGTGAGGTAGATGTCCCTATATATTAGTAATAACATGTAAAATACTTATTTTTATTGTATAATTCCTTTTATTTGTGTATAAAATTGATTTAATGAACACTTTAAGCATTTTAAAGGGGGTTTTAAAGGTTTTTTTCTTTAAAAACAGATTTACACATTCTATTTGTTTGATGAAATTTCTTAATGATGCTTTTAAATAAAAATGGGATTTTTAAGCATGGAAGCAGTGATGCTTCACTATGAAAATATTTTATAAATTATGAGTATGGTTTATTTAATTTTTTTTGGAAAATATAGAATAATGGGAACCTTGGGTACATTAGGTATAAACATATGTGAACTTTTGTATATGTGGAACCACTAGGGAGATGTGTCTTTTCTACCTAGGTTGGTTTGTTATAATACACCAATATAATCCTTCACAATGGGAAAATTTTCATGAATTTTTTTCTTATTTATCTAAATAATTTTATCTAGATATGATTTCTCATAAGGCAATAATATCCCTGCTTGAGAAGAAGATTCCTAAAGAGATTCATCCTCATAATTACACTTGTATAAAATCATAGGATGAATCAGGATATAGACAATGATTTACCTCTCCAAAAATTTGATTTTTGATTTATACAAGGATAACCAATCCATTCCATATAAAATACTACTAAAGGAAGTATAAAAACATTTTCTAGGAGGTTTAGTCCAAAAAAATTGAAAAAGGAGGAGTTATATACTTGAGATACAATAATTTCCCCATTTTCTATTCTCATAGATAACTCAACCTTAATGTTTATGTATTGTTAGAATAGATTTTATAAACTTTCATGATATTAAAGATTGTGTAGAACCAAAATCAAATACTACATTTCCTATTCTTAAATGAATAACCAGTGTACCTATCACCACATCATTTTTGGGATCCACCTTAGCAGTAGTGATAACATATTCCCTCCTTAATCTCTAGTCCTTTAAGGGTTTTTTCATTGATTATCACCAAAAACCCTTTTATCACGAAATTATCTTGCATAATTATTATGTTCCTTTTAGTTGAAACACTAAATTACATGTTTAATGTCAATCAAAACCTTATTTTCTTTTATCATATTAGTGGTATTATTCATCCCCCTTTAGCATTTATTATCTTTATTCCCCTATTTTCCACCCATTAAGCATCGCCCTATTCTCCTAAGATAGTTTTTGGGATACGTATTCCCACATTTTTGAAATGAATATAGTTTGGTTTTCTTTCCTTCATGAGATTTATCCATTGATCCTTACAAATTAAACTAGATTTCCCACTTTTTATATCTATCCCCTTTAGAACACTAAGAGTCACCAATATCCATCTCGACCTTAATTTTACAATGGACAATCTATTCATAGCTATCAAAGTTTTGAATTGAAAAATATTTTAAATGAATTTACCTTAATCCACTAAAGAAGCGGTACACCTTAATTTTGGAGTAGATGATAACGATAGAGGCATACCATGTAAGCCACATAAAGTTTGCCTCATAAGCCCTGATAGAATCATTTTCCTTTTTTTAGTCCCAAGAAATCCCTTTCCAATTTAAGATGGAGAGTTTTGGGAAAATATTTATTGAAAAGTATTTTCTTGAATCCTTCACATTTCATGGATTCTATTTCCTCCATTGGCTTTATGTTCTTGATCAGTGTCCACTATAGACTGGCTTCTCTATCCAAGAGATAAATTAAAAGTATGAATTTATCTTATTTTGAGCATTACAGGACAAATAATATCTTCTTAATGACATTTATCCATTTTTCTATGATGAGGGGATCAAAATATCAACTAAAGTATGAAGTCCTTTATTATATAAAGGACTCAACGACAACATGTTATTGAGTTATTTGAGCCAATATATCCATGGATTTCTTAGCATCTGATCCCATTAGATTAAGTATCTCATTATGTAAATCATAACATTTCCTATCACATTTGTTGTTGGAACCATTCATCTTATTTCTCACTATTAACTATAATTAAGGAAATAAAATTATAGAAGAGAATAATCAAAATAAAAATCATATAAAAAGAAAACTATAAACTTATAAGGAATAAATTATAAATGACATGTATATACTAACTTATGAGTGTCTATATTTCAATATAGGCTATCCATGGTAATTTTTATATTAAATTTTCTAACCTAACAATATATTTAGGTACTTTATAATGGTTCATAAAGAGTTTTTGAATTTTCAAAATCATATCCTAGGGTGTATCAAACAAGGTGTGAATCAAGGCCTCTTTATCATGAACCAGGTACTGGTCATGTTAATACCCACTGATCCATTTTTTGTGTTATTACCTCTAAATACACATGTACCAAATTCACATCCACTTATAATAACCTGACATGGATTTTATTTCTTAGAAACCATTCAATCTACAGTTTATCAAAATTTTAGGATGTTTTACTATAATTAGACTTATCATTGGGTTTTTTACTAATCTATTCTTATCCCAATCCCCCAAAATAACTATTCCTTGATTTGATATCAACTATAGTGACCAAAGTCTTTTAAACATATAATTACATTATTTTTAATATAAATATCCACAAAACACAACTCAAGGATCTAGAGATCTGGGGTCTTTGAAAGACTAGGTTCATAATACATAAAAATGTGGCTAAAACACAAAAATATTTATTTTATTCCCTATAATGTGATCCCAGATCCCCTTGATTTTCTAAAAATTTATTGGATAACCTAGTGAATTCATAAGGAATGGGTGATATATAAAGACCAATAAGATAATAAACATGATAAATGAGCATAACATACGAGTCAAGTGGTATATCATGATATCATAAAAGGAAAAGATCATGAATAATAATATGTAATCATTTAGAAAAGAATATGGAAGTATAAGATCATGGAATACTAGTAATATGGAAACAATATAAAACATTACATAAACACAAGTCATGGATCTCAACCTAGACAACATAACATGGTGGAAAGAGTCCCATTATGGATTAAGTTTACTCCCTAATCCCATACATATCATATCATGATATACACAAACTTCCCAATGAATTGAATCAATATTTGGTAATATCCATAATAACATTTACATGCACATGTGTACTACATAAGGAAATTAAACATAATGAATAATTATAATAAATACCCATGGAAAAATGGGTTACATAATCATGTCTTATAACATAGCCAAATGAAATATAATAATTAATTCCATGAAATAAGGGATGAAATAATTATTGGAATTTCATATATAAATGAATAATCATAATAAATGAAAGTAAAGTCCTAGTGAATTTAAGATATAAAATAAATGAATAAATAATTTCGTAAATATCACTTTAATATGGTATTTTAGGAAAAATAAAAAATAGTAATTATAGAGGGAAATGGAATAATGATTTCCATAAAACAAAAAATAAAATAGAAAATTTTTCCATATAAAAATGAGTTTTTTATAAACCATGTAAGTTTAAAACATTTCATTGAGTGGTACAGAAAAATGATGTAAGAAAACAGATAAGTTCAATTTAATTCAATCTGCTTAGTGAATAAAATTAATAAGGGAAGCTTTAAAACATGTATATAACCATTAAGTAAAGATGAATTAAACTACGTATATATATGATGGACATATATATAGTATATATAATATTTAAATAATAATAATAGAGATAAAAAGTTAGGTAAAGATAGAGAAAGAATAACCTAAAGAAAATTGGGGGGGGGGGGTTTAGAGAGAACCCCAACTTTGCGTACTGATTCATTCATCACTTTCACTTAACCTAATAAATAATAATATTAATTAATTAATTAATAAAATTTTACATGTATATTTTATTTACTATAATTATATTATGTTTATCTACATCTATTTCAATGATTTATCAAGTTTAATTTCGTTATTCTGAGGGCATTCATTTCATGGATCTAGGGTTACTTTAGTTTCTAGATAATTATTGAAGTTGTTGTCAAATGAGATAAAAAATACAAAAGAGAAATAAAATTATATTAATGTACTTCTATAAATTTAAATGCTTCCAAATATCTATATTTGTTCTAATATAGGGATTATCCATTTAGTATAAATGCTGTCATTATACAGTTAGTTCATTTAGATAGTTTTACAAACCATTATGAATTAGATTTGATTAATTTAATCAAATTATTATTAATAAATTAAAAAACAATAAATAAGATATAATATACTTATTATCATCATATTTAACCATAATATTATCTCTATAACCATTCTTGATGGAAGCGGAGAAAAATGAAGTACTTTGTTTATGGAGGTGGTTAACCGACCATATTACGAACAATGTTTTTATTTTAGAAAGAAAAAGAAGAGTTTGAATGATGGATATTACATTAATAAAATAAAATTAATATATATTTAAGATAATGGAGTCATTATTTCAAGATTTATGGATCTTTTTTGGAGCATGAAGAGGAAGACAAATTAAAAATCTTAATTGAGGGTATTACCTTCTCATTTGGATGTCTCCCCTTAGACCACCCCCTTAAGCATCCTTGTAATGGTATTTTAGTAATAAAACAATTCCTTGGACATGGGGATGAGGGTTGGGAATTTAAATGGATAGAGTGTGGTCTATCTATAATTCTTATATGGTGTGAGGAGAAGGGGTGATATTTATAAGGAGGGAGGGGTATTTTTTGAATATTATATTCATTTGTTTATTATTTTGGACCAAGAATACTAATAGTATTGATTATTGTGATAATATAGAGTAATTATATCATGTTTATTTGAAATAATGGTTTTTAAAACATCCATGACTCATAAATTTATGTATTTACTTTATAATGTTAAATATCATATTTTGATGTATTTTACTATTCACAAAAAATTAAACTATTTTAAAAAGATAGCAAAAAATTCACCCCGAACATTTTTTGATGTGAATATTACAAAAATAAAATTCATTTTATGAAAATAATTTTCAAAATTTTATAAATTTAATTTTTATATTAAATCCTTATTTATTCAAAAAACACCAATTTTAATATTTTGATCATTTTTCTGACCCTTTGAAAAGTTATTTCTGGTCTCATAAAATTACATTATTATTATAATGAAAATTAATATTATTTCATAAATTTATTTTATAAAAGTAAATTTTATTTCAAAAACTTTATATGTGTTATAAAAATGAAAATAAAACATATATGTTTTATAAAATTAAAAAAACTTATTTTCTCTTTTTCAAAACATTTATTTACTTATATGATGATATAAATATTCCATATTTTCCTTTTATAAGACAACTAAATATTATTTTATAATTACATAGGTTAGGGTACTATTCTAATGGTCTAGTTACTATTCTGAATGGTTAAATTACTATTATAATGGTCAGATTACTTTTCTAAAGGCCAGATTTATAACGGTCATATGGGTTACCTAATTTTTATAAACACATCATATTTAATTCATTATTCATTCAATTTTATTTTTTATTAAGTATATATATATATTTCTATTTTAAAAAATGAATATTTCATTACTAATATTCTATTTCTTTTCTATAGCGTTGCTCATGAGTGCGATTCTTCTTAGGGATCAAGAAAATCCAAATTTTCATATTATAGTTATCTTATTTTCTATTTTTTATCCCACTATAATACTTTAAATTATTATTTCTATATTTTATATTTAAATTTAATTTTAAAATTAATATTGTAATTTTTTTTTGATTTTTATTGGGTGGTGTGTGTGATTTAGATAATACTTCATTACTAAATATTACAAAATTATATAATCTGAAGAGAAATTCTATTTGATAAAATTTTGGGTCTTTATATTCATCCTCACTTAATAAATTTCTCCCTTTAAATTTCATTTGAACCACTAATATGGAAAGATATTAGTGTAATTCTATTTCATTTATTCCTCTGGTTCCCATGTCGCCTTATACTAATGGTTACGTCATAATACATTGACCGGGTGAGTTGTCTTTTTGTGTGGAACTTTGTCTCTACGGTATAATATCATCACAAAATTCTCCTCAGAAGAGATATATTTTTTCCCTATACCACCTTTTAATTAAATACATGTGAGGGATTTAGTATGTACTTCCTTAAGCAGGATATGTGGAACATGTCATGTACTTGAGATAGGGTTGGTGTTAGTTATAGTTGATGAGTCAAAACTCCAATGCGATTAAGAATATAAAAGGGGCCAATATACCTAGGAATTATCTTCCCCTTCTTTCTATATCTCATGACTCTCTTCCATGGAGATATTCATAGGAACACTTTTTCTCTAACCACAAACTCTATGTCTCACTAATGATTATCAACATAACCCTTTTTTCTACTTTGAGACACCTTGATGTATGCTGAGTGTTCTTAACATTTTATACCATTTATTTGACCATTTAAAATCCCAGATACTTATGTTCACCAACCTAATCCCAACTCACAAGTGTTCTACATATCTTCCCAGAAAGGGATTATTATGAACCAATTTGGATTAATGATTGGAATATATTATTGTATGAGAACTCGAATAGTGGAAGATGTTGATCCCATATACTTATAGGTTAATCAAGTGAGAAGTCTTATCGAATATCAATTAAGTGATCAATATTTTTAAGATGATACAATGTAACCTATATGACATTATTTCCTTTGGATTCTTCAAAAGACCTATGACAAAATCCACAACGATTCTCTCTTATTTACATGTTGGAATGGGTAATGATTACATAATACCCTTTGACCTTTAAATTTCAACCTTTAATTACTAACATACTAGGAAATTTGATTTATATAATGTGATCTCCTTATTCATTTTCTCTCACTGATAGTGTTCTCAAAGATCATGATACATCTTTGTTCTTTTAGTATTTACCTTTTCTTATAGCATCCAATTTCTTCTATATTTACATATCATCCCTTTGGGAATCTTTAATTTTCTCTATAAAGGATGGTTGACTAATCATTTAAGAATGGAATAATGATGTTTATTCCTTTATGATTCCCATGTCCATCCTTTGAATGTATAAGATTATCATATCCCTATTGATCATTATCATGAATAAGGTTGTAGGATCCCTTCTAATTAGATCATATTCCACTTTATTCACCTTCTTAGGCTGGTAGTTGATTAAGCATTCATAATCCTTAATAATCTATAACCATATTAAGTGGTGTATATTTAGATCCTTTATTGTGAATATATACTTGATCTTATGATCTATATATATTTCACACTTATCCCCATAAATATAATGCTTGCAGATCTTTAATGTGAAGATCATTGCATCCGACTCTAGATCATACATTAGTTAGTTTTTCTAACTAAATTTTAAATTCCTTGAGGTATAGGATATCACTTTATCATTTTTCATTAGTACATAACCTAATAACTTCTTTTATATACCAAAAAAATTTCCCCACTTGAGGGTAGTGTTAATACTCGTGCTGTGATACACCTCCTTTTCAATTCCTTGAAACTCTGTTCACATTCATCGGTCCATAAAATATTTACTCCCTTATCAATTAATATAGTTAGTGGATTTGAAAATAATGGTAAGTTTCTCATGAATCATCTAAAGTATCTAGATAATCTACAGAAACTATAGATCTCTGTTATAAATATTGGTCTATGCCACTCTTTAATCACCTTTATCTTGGTAGGATCCATAGATATCCATTTTATTGTGATAAAATGTCCTAATAATGATAATTCCTCCATATATAGCTAACATTTACTATAATTTTCATATAACTTTTACTTTTGAAATTTCTTTAGTATAGTACTCAAATTCTCTTTATGTTCCTCCTTACATTAAGAGTATACGATAATATCATCTATAAAAACTACAATAAAATTTTCATGGTAATATACAAAGACTATATTCATTAGGTCCATGAAAATTTATAGAGAATTAGTGTGTTTGAATGGAATCACTATGAACTTATACTATCTACACCATATTCTAAATTCAGTCTTGGGAATATCTTCTTTTCTTTACTTTATTTGATGATACCCTGACCGAAGGTGAACCTTAGAGAAGTATTTGTACCCATGTAGATAATAAGACAAGTCATCAATATATATTAGGGGATACATGTTCTTTACCATGATCTTGACCGTTCTATAAGGATTATTTGATATGGGTAGGGATCTAGGTATAAGTTCAACTGAGAACTCAACCTCTAAGTTAGAAGGAAGATTAAGAAACTCTTAAAATAATACATCAATATAGTCCCTTACAATGTGCTTGTCTTCAATAATGATTCTTTCCTTTGAATTAATCATTTGAGATTGATTTTCTTTCTCATAAGAAAATAATATCCATGCTTGATAATAATATTTAAAAGGATATTCTTCCTCCTCCTTACACTTGTACAAAATTGGATGATGAATCTAGATATGGAGAGTGATTTTCCTCTCATAGAATTTGATGTTGTATTTATATAAGGACTAAAAATCCATGACTATTATATTATCAAATTTGACTATAGGAAGTATGAAATTTTTTTCTAGGAGTTTTAATATAAAAACATTGATTGGGGAGGAGGTATATACTTGAGATGAAATAATTTCCCCATTTATTGTTCTCATAGTGAACCGAACCTATAAGTTTTGAGGTGGTGTTTGAATAGTAATACTAAAATTACATAATATAAAAGAATTATTAGAACCAAAATCAAATAGTATGTTTACTATTATTAAATGAATAACCATCATGCCTATCACCACATCATTTTTGGGATCCACCTCAACAGTAATGATAATATATTCCATTCCTTTCTGTGTAGGTCATGGAGGTTATTTTCATTGACTATCTTTTAAAAACCTTGGATTAAGGAATTATCTTGTATAATTTTTGGGTTCCTTATAGTTGAATCCTTGGACTTCATATTGAGTGTTTATCAAAACCTTATTTTCTTCCATTTAATTATTGGGATTCTTCATCTCCCTTCAGCATTTATTTTTCCGATGCCCCTATTTTCCACACTTGAAGCATCTCCTTTTTCCCTTAAGATAATTTTTCAGATTCTTATTCCCACATTTTTGACATGTGGGCAATTGAGTTTTCTTTCCTTCAGGGGGTTTATCCATTTATCATTCCAAATTAAACTCCATTTTCTTCTTTTTATCTATACCCCCTCATGATCAATGAGAGTAACCAATATCTATCTTAACCTTAAGAACGTCATAAATAATATCTTCATAACCATCAAAGTCTCAAATCCCTAAATATTTTCATATAATTGACTTTAATCCACTAAATAAGTAATCCAACTTACTTTTTGTGTTGATGTCATAAATAGAGGTGTACTGTGAAAGCCTTGTAAAGTTTTCCTTATAATCTATGATAGTATCATCATAATTTTTATTTATTCCAAAAAACTCCCTTTCCATTTTAAGATATAGTGTTCAGGGAAAATATTTATTAAAAAATATTTTCCTAAATCCTTCAACATTAATGGATTCAATTTCCACCTTCAACTTCATGTTTTGGATCAGTTTCCACCACTGATATACTTCTCCCTCCAAGATATAAATGACCAATATGACCTTATTTTATTCCAATAATTGGAGTAATTTTTTTTTCAATAGAGTTAATCCATTATTCCATGATAATAGGATCAAAATATATTCTAAAAGAGGGAGGCGTTTGTCTCATAAAGGACTTAACTACAACTTGTTATTTCTTATTAAAAGGTCGGAATTACATGAAATTCAAGTTATTATTCATAAATTATTTTATTTGATCCGATAGAACCATGAATTTATGGGTTCCCAATCCCATCAGGTTAGGTATTTGATTAGGTAAATCATTACATTTCCTACCACAGGAGTTATTGGCATAGTTCCTCTTATTTCCTACCATTGAAATACAATTAGAGATGAAAATACTTAAAATAAAAATAATATAAAAGGGAAAATATGAACTTATAAGGAATAAATTATAAATTCAATTCATATCCTAACTTATGACTTTCTATTTTACAATTTATTCTATCCATGGTAATTTTACTATTAGGTAATCTAACCCGATAGTCTATTCAAATCCTTCAAAATGGTTTCTAAAGAGACTGTGAATTTTCCAAAGCATTTCCCCCAGGGTTGTCAAACTAGGTGTGAAATGAGGTCACATTGTCATGAAATAAGTATATGTTGATTTAATACCTAATGATACATTTTAAGTTTATTAACCGTAGGTATATATATTCTAAAGCCACATCTACTTATAGTATCTAGACTCGGATTTCACTTCTTGGAAACCACACACTCTATACGACAATTTTTTTTGGACGTTTTACTATAATTAGATTTATCCCTAGGGTTTTTACTAAAATATTATTATCCCAATCCCCTAAAAAAACTAGAGCTTTCTTTGATACCAATTATAGTGACCCAAGTATTTTACATATACTATTACTTGATTTTTAACATAAATATCCACAAAAAGAGCCTAAGGATCTTGATGTATTGTGTATTTGGAAGACTAGGTTTATAATACATAAAAATGAGACTAAAATACAAAATATTAATTTTATTATCTATAATATTCTCCAAGATCCCATTGATCTTCTAAAACAACATAGGATAACTTGGGGAATACATAAGAAAGGGTAGAGATATATAACTCAATATGGGAATACACATTATAAAAGAGCATAACATACGAGTAAAATGAAATAACATGATATCATAAAAGGAAAGGATTATGAATAATTACATGGAATCATTTAATAAATAAGATATAAGAAAAATATCATGGTATCATAGGAATTTTACAACAACATAAAACATGACATAAACATAAGTCAAGGCTCACTACCAAGAAAACAAAACATGGTGGATAGAGTCCCATCATGAATTATGTTTACTCCATAATCCCATACATATCATCTCATGCTTGAATGGACTGAAGGCCTTCATTTTTATTGATTTTGATAACCCCCATTTCAAGTGATGAGGGAGAACCATTACAAGGCACATAGGCTTAGAGATTACATAGCCCGTAGGCTTAAGAGATTACATGACCCAAAGGTCTTAGGGAATTAAACTAGACTATAACTACAAGGAACTGTCCCTCCACAGTATCTGCATCATGATGGTAGCTCTCCACCTTCGCATGGACATCTGGCTAGGCTTACCGTGCAAGAACAGGCTGGTATCAATGGCATAGCCATACCCTATCATTCTTCCAAATCCATTCGGTTCTGCTCTGGTGAGTGCACTTGCTCTGAATCCTCCTCTGAGGCTGCTCCTTTTTTGTAGAGTCTATCTGGGAAAACTGCACTGATCATGTGGCCCTAATGCCTTGAGGTGGCCCAAAATCCTTACTGACTCGAAGGCCTGGGTGGCCCGAAGGCTTTAAGGACTCCAAGCCCAAACCGATGGCCCAAGGTGAATAGTTCCAGATACTACAGTACCGAACAATACCTACTACAATAACTACTACAGTACCTGCTTCAGTACCACATAGTACTACTGTAGTGCCTGCTACAACACCTACTATAGTAATTCTACAGTTCCCACTACAGTACTATTATAATGATGCTACAGTACCCCCCCGGAAATATGCCTTCGCTTAGTTTCGAACCTGGGTCTTGTGGATGCACTAAAGGAGTCCTCACCAACTAGGCTGAGGATCATGTGAAAAGTGTTAATAGTTAATGCATGAATAGGTGTGGCCATACACCACACGCACACCACATGTCCCCGATGAGGCCTAAGGTGTCCAACCTTGGGCTTGGGCCAGTTCCCATCGGAGTAGAGGGTCCCATGAGAGGTTTTTTAGCATATAGTGCACGTTGCCTTGTGAGGACTTGAACTCGGAACCTCAGGGTTAGGACGCCACCACCTTTAACCAACTCACCAGTGCCCCGTAGGCACATATCATCTCATGAGATATGAAAATTACTCATTTAATTGGAGTTCTACATTGATAAACCCATCATAACATGTACATGAATATGTGTGCCTCATAAAGTAATCAAACATAAGGCATAAGTATAAGAAATACCCATATAAATAAAATGGGTTACATAATCATATATTATAACATATCCAAATAACATATCATAATGAATTCCATGAAATAAAGGATTAAATAATTTCTAGAAATTAATAGATAAATAAATAATCCTAAGATATTAAAATTAAGTCCAAGTGAATTAAAGACATAAAATGGAGTAGAGAAATAATTTCATAAATATTCCTTTTAAGTGGGGTTTTAGGAGAAAGGTAAAGAATCATTAATGAGGGTAAGGTAATAATTATTTATATAAAACTATAAGGGAAAAAATGGTTTTCCTTATAAAAATGAGTATTTTTATAAACCATGGAATTTCAAAAATATTTCATTGAGTTCTACTTGAAATAAGGTAAGAAAATAGGGATGTTCCATTTAATCAGCTCTACTTAATGAATGAAATTAATAAGGGAACCTTTAAAACATGTATATACCCATCAAGGAAAGGTAAATTAATATAGGTATATAAGTGTGGGAAATATATAAATAATATAAAATATTTAATTAATAATAATAGAGTGAGAATTTGAGTTAAAGATAGATAAAGAATAACCCAAAGAAAATTGGGTGGTTCAGAGAGATCCCTTCATGTATGGATTCATTCTAAAATTTCAATTAAAGTCATGAATAATGAAATTAAAATAATTAATTACTTAATTAATAACCTTTTAAATCTATATTTTATTTACTATAATTATATTATATTCATTTAAAACCATTTTAATGTGTTATCAAGTTTAATTTCATAGTTCCGAGGGCATTCGTTTCATGGTTCCAAGGTCATTTTAGTTTGTAGATAATTATTTAAGTTCTTGTAAAATGGGTATATAATTACAAAAGTGAAATGAAATGATATTTATGTCTTTCCAAAAATTTAAATTGTTACAAATATCTATATGTTTCCTAACATAAAGATGATTCATTTAGTATAAATTTTGTTGTTATACGATTAGTTAATTTAAGTGGTTTTACTAACCATCATGAACTAGATTTGATTTATTTAATTAAATTATTATTAATACATTATTGATAATGAAATAAGTTATTATAACCATATTTACTGAAAAATATTATTTCTATAACCATCCTTGAAGGTGGTGGATAAAAAAAAGTATTTTGTTTATAGAGGTGGTCTTTTGATAAGAACAAAACTCCTTCGACATGAGGAGGGTTAGAGAATAATGGGTATATTTTGGGATATATATAATTATTTTAAGGTGTGAGGAGATATAGTGATGAGTGGTGGTATTTATAAGGGGAGAAGAGGGGTGTTTTTTAAAAATTATATTTATTATTTTATTATTTTGGATCGAGACTATAAATAGTATTGATTCTTGTAATTATATTGAGTAATTAGATCATGTTAGTTCTAAATAATGGTTTATTACATCATCCATGACTCATAAATTCTTGTATTAATCTTATAATGTTAAATATCATATTTTCCCATATTTCATTATTCATAAAAATTCAACTCTTTTATAAAAATACCAAAAAAGTCACCCTAACCATTTTCAATTTTAAGTTTTAAAAAATAAAATAAATTTTTTAAAAATAATTTTCTATATTTGAGAAATTGAATTTTTAAATAAAATTATTTTATATTTGAAAAATACCAATTTTAATATTATGATACTTTTTCTGAACCTTTGAAAAATTATTTATGGTCTCATAAAATTACATTATTTTAAAAATGGAATATAATATTATTTCATAAACATATTTTATGAAAGTAAAATTTATTTCAAAATTTTATATTTTTTATAAAAATGAAAAAATATAAACACTTAATTTATCATTTTAAAACATTTATTTACTTGTATTATGATATAAATATGTCATATTTTTATTTTATAAGATACCATAATATTTTTTCATTATTATATAGGCGATACTACTATTCTAATAGTCAGGTTACTATTTCCACCAATCATATTACTATTCCAACAATCATATTACTATTCAAATGGTCAGATTTGTAAAGGTCTTATGAGTTCCATACTTTTTATAAATACATCGTATTTTTTTCATTCTTTATTCATTTATATTTTATCTCAATTATATATATATATTAAATTTTAAAATAAATATTTCATTATTAATATTATATTTTATTTCTATAGTGTTTTTCGTGAGTGCGATTATTCTGGGGGATTAAGTAGATCCAATTTTTCATATTATAGTTATCTTATTTTCAATTTTTTATCCCATTGTAATACTTTCAATTATTATGGATATATTTATTCACAAAATTTAATTTTAAAATTAATATTCTCAATTGTTTTTGATTTTCATTATACAGTGTGTGTGATTTATATAATATCTCATTACTAACTACAACACAATTATATAATCATATTGGAAATTTTGTTTGATAAAATTCTAGGTCATTACATTCCCCCATTAAGAAATTTTAATATTCTTTGGGTTATTTTTTTAATGAGTTTTTTATTTATTTTCAACTTATCTTTTTGTGAATTTATTTTTATTTCGGGTAAGAAATAGTTGTTAAAGTTTTTAAGAAAGTTTTTCTTATGAAGTGTTGAAGGAGAATGGGAAAGTTTCCTTTACCATGATAGGAAAATTTTCTTATAATTCATATGAATATTTTACATTCATGAAGTTCCTAACATCATGAAGATTCTCATTATCCAAGTTGAGATTCTATAAAAACCGAGGTTGTACATTATTACCGGATGGAACAAAGATACTGTTACCAATGTAGGAGTTATAAGAAGTTTTCATTGCTGAGTTTGTATGAGTTTTTACAAAGGATTAATAACTCAAAGTTTATTCTATGATGAATTTATTGATGATGTACAAAGTCAATGTGATGGAGTAAAAATAGTGATCAAACAAACATGTTTAAATGATAACAACTCGAGTATATCAGACAGTGGTAGATGAAGTTTCTGGCCAGATAGGGTGTACAAAGTTGAAGGTGAAAGCATTATAAAGTTATAGTTTCACTCTATATGAAGATATAAGTAATGAATCCATATAAGATACTACTGTATGAAGGACATTGGTTTGAGTTCCATCAGACCAAGTTTTTTTATTAGAGATATTAAACCACTAGTATAAGGTGATTTTTCACAGATCATTACAATGATAATTGGATTGATAGGTTTAAAGTTGCATCAGATGAACTTGTATGAAGTGAACCGATTAGAGTGATGTTATTTAAAAGTCAATTTGATCATTTGAAGTTCAGTTATAAAGTATTTTAAAAAGTCCTATTGATTATTGGAATAAAAATTTCATCAGTTGAAGATAGTGGTTGAATTATAAAGATGACAGTACAAGTTTTCTAAGTCAAGAGAATCATGAAAAAATCCATTGTACAGATGAGAATTGGATAAAAAAATATGATGTACTTGGTTGGATAATTATAAAAATATATATATTTTGGATTAGGTCATATGATACAAGTTTTGTATGATTTTTTGAGTTGAGGAAGGATTCATCTAATAGAGATATGATGAATAATTGGACAAACAAAGATGGATGAACATATGTGAGTCTATTAGTAAATGGAAGTATATGAAGAGCATTGGTCAAAGAAATTTTGAGTGTACCAAACCGAGTCAATAATTCGAGGTAATTTTTAGAGAAGAAAATAATATTCACTAGATAGAGAAATTCCAAAATTATTCATTGTAAAAACATTTTTTGGAAGGAGTTTTTAGGAGATTTATATAAAATTTTAATGTAATTGAAAAATGAAGATCATAAGTGGGTATATCAATGTTTTTTATCTATCTAGGATAAGTATGTTTGAAGAAAGTTTCTAATATCGAGTTTCTAAGAAGATTCATGAATATTCTATAATGTATGAGAAGCATCCAAAAAAGTTTAGTTGAGTGGGAGTTTTTGAAATTTGAATTTGATTTGGGTGGGAGAAACTTCTGTTTTCCTATATTTTTATCTTGAATGCACATCTATATAAAGGGGTGCAAGTAAATTTTGAGTGTAGAACACTATTCACATGTGAGAGAGGTGAAGTGCTGCAAATTTTCGAGTACGGTGAGTTTCCATCCAAGGAAATAGTTGGTTAAAGAAATAAACCAGACATAGGTTTATTGAGAAGTTGTACCAGGTAGAGTTTTACCAAATAAAGGTTTCAGAAAGAGTCTGAGGTACAATGTTTTGTTCATTGATCAGAGAAAAAATTAGACTCATAGAGTTATGAGGTGCATCATATATAGTTATAATGGATGAAGACATAGATGAACCAGAAAAATTCTTACTAGATGAAGTTATTATATGAAAAAATTCCTGATGAAATTATTGTAAGCAGTTTATAAAGTTACATATCTTGTTTTAGATAAGTTTTATAATAAAACATTGTAACTGATGAGAGTCGATATAATTACATATTTAGAGATAAAATGAGACTAAATGGAGTTGGATAAAATTTCATTCACTTCATATTTTAGTGAATTTCCATGGACTGATGAGAGTCTCTATGGAAAGGATATAGTTACCCACACTGGGGGAGAACCTTGTAAATATTTCATTATTTTCTTTAATTTTTCAATGTTGCATATATATATTTTTTTAAGATATATAAATTTGAAAATAATAGAAATTATAACAAGTTTTAGGGGTTTATTTCAACAAAAAAAGAAATTTTAAAAGATAACCACTGATTCAACCACCCTTCTCAGTGGTTTTCATGATCCTAAAGAACTTAATTTGGTATTAGAACAAGTTTCTCCTATTAGTTACTTATCATGGATAATATAAAATCAATTAATAGTAGAGGTATTCTTACCTTCAATGAAAATAATTATATTGGTTAGAATAATAGTATTCTACACTATGTTCTCCCCATTGGTCAGGAGGTAATTGATGCGGCTATAGTTGGGTTTCCACCCATTAAGAAAGATGATTCTATGAAATTTTATAATAATAGAAATTTTGAGGTTGAAGGGAAAGTTAAAAATTTTATTCTTATGTATTTTTTAGAAAATTTTTATATGTAGTTGATGGGTGTTAAGAAAACTAAGGAAATTTAGGACAAACTAAAAATTATCCTTGAGGGAAATATAAAAGTAAAGGAGACAAAGATACAAATTTGGAGAATTAATTTTTGAGATATCATAATGGAAGACGATGAAACAATTGATGAATAATTCACTAGAGTTAATGAAATTTCGATAAAAATTATAAGATTCAGAGATGACTTGTAAGATTTTACCACTGTTAAAAAATTGATGAGAAATTTTCAAGGTAGTTTTGATCCTAAAATTTATCCCTTAGAATATAAAGATGAATTTTCTCTTAATTAATTACAAAACATTATTTTTGCATATGAAATGAGGAAAGATCTAGCATTCAAAAAGAAGATAAAGAAAGAAATGTATTTTGAGGTTATGAATAAGCTGAGAATTCATAATCCAAAACATGAGATAGTGGAAGTCAATGAATCAGAAGATAAAGAAGATAAGGCTAAAGAAAATAATAAACTCTTGTCTCTTATCTCTTAAAATTACTAGAAATATAGAGTAAAGTACATAGAAAAACTCCCACATAAATTTTTTGAGTGTAGAGGCATTGAAATTGTTTCTATAAAATGTATGAAGAATAAAGTTGGAGAATATGATAATGATTCTGAAGGAAACCATTGATGGAATAAGTGGAGAAAAACTTCCAAGGAAGATAAGAAAAACACCGAAAGAAAGAAAACATTCATTGAAAAAAACAAATAATTATGTTAATTAAAAAATTTGAGTATGAATCTATTAAAAATAGCTCTCTATAATATGAAAATTTGGATAAGTTCAGAACATTATTTTCTAATGTTAAGAGAATGAAAGATGCTTCAAATATTGAAGAAAAATAAGGTGATGAAACCTATAGGGAATATTAGCTAATATTATAAATTATTTCATATCTTAAGTATAACAGAAAACGTAATAAATAATTTAGATTTTTTTAGAAATAAAGTGAGAAGAATAATGTTGGAAAGGAAGTATTCCATAAAAAAGAAGATGAGTACATTGAGGATATTAAGAACCTCAAGTTGAATTATAGCAACCTATGTATTTATATAATAATACGTTTTTATATCTATTAATATTTATAAATAATATATTAATTTTAATTTAAAGGGGACACTATCTCTGATATCATACTCGACATGCAACAATATGTTTCTTCAAAATCTTACATTGCACACAACATTGAGTTATACTGAAAAATAATACAATAATAATATTATTATTTTAAATGGTAGTTAATGCCTAACCATTGTATTGACAAGAATGAATATAAATAACTAAAGTAAGATTACGCATGTTTTTTAAATGTTTTTACATTTACCCAATAAATGTTAGAGGCTTAAAATGAGAATGAATCCAATTTTAAGCACAACATTTTCTAATATTTTTTAAAAGGTTGTTTTACCGCCTTTTGATGGAGAACTATTTTTAAATATAGTTTTTGTAACTTTTATATGTTTTTTTGACAAAATAAACATCTTATTTAGAATTTTGAAATAAAAATTTACTTTGATTTAAATTTTGGTATTTTTCTGATAAAATCCATATTTTAATAAATAGTGTAAAATGCATTTTAATTCAAAACTACCTTTTCATATTATTTAGTTATGTAGATAGATTGTTATTTTAATTGATTTTAAAGTGTAATTGAATTATGTTTTTATCATTTAATCCAATTTTTGTCATTATAAGTAAATTTACATTGAAATTGGACATAAACACATGTAAATGTTTTAATAGTTTTACTTCTTAAAAACCCATTTTATGGTTTAGATAACGAGAATTAATTTTAAATTAATTTCTGTCAATTATATGTTTTGAATTTGGAAAAATGGAATCCATATTTGGAATCATAGGTCCCAAATTATGTAAATAGTCCCCCTTTAGTTTTGGACATTATGAATAGTAACTTTAGTAATTATTTTTATTTACCATGGTTAAAGGGTAAATTAGGTAAATAAGGGTAAAAAAAATAATATTATAATAATATAAAACTACCCTAAAACGTTTTATAATACTATTGGATGAGATATTTTATACATGATCATTCTTGGGTCGATTTTAGGACCCCATGGAGCTACTTGGGTGTGATAATGACCTTTTATAATATTTATTTTAAAGAAAAGGGAAATATAACATAAACATGTATCTCCAAACTAAAACAATTTTATTTTGATTTATATAAATGATATATTAAAATATAAAAATTAATTATAAAGATAAAATTATTTCATACATCATGGTATTTTATTTATAATTTTTATAAATTAAATAAATAAATTTATTTATGACACAATGATGATGCAATGATTATCTTATTAATGAAAGATTCAAATTAATGATATTATAAATATTAAAATAAATGTAATTTGAACATTTTTATGCCATAAAAGAATTTTATGGATGATTATGACATATTATATTTGAGTTAATGCTTTTGGTTCTAATTAATCAAGTTGTTATGACTTTATCAAAAATGAATTTCTAAATAGTATCAAAATTAACATAAATGGGTTTTTTTTAAAAAAAAAATACTATTTTATTAAATGGCATAATAGTCCTAAAAATATAAGATTTTTCTAAATTAATTATATAATTTTAAAATTTTTATTAATGTCCCACTTTTGGTTATCTTGTTATTTTATAGTAACTTTAGTAACCATATATTATGAAAATACAAGAAGGCATGATACGAGTTAATGTTTTTAACTAGGGGTTAAAGCTAAAATATATGGTTAAATTTGTAACCTAAACTTGTCTAAAACCTATTGGTTGAGAGTATTTAGACCCAGAATAATATTATCCTCAAATTATATCACTTTGGAACTATTAAAATTCTAAAATCAATTTATAGTAAAATAATATTTCAATACTTTTTTAAAGTTCCCCTCCTCCCTCTTATAAAAGTCCACCACCTCTACCCATTTACTCACACCTATCAATCCCCCTGTATCATCCAAATTCTACTAAAATAAGATCTCAAAATCCATACCTTCATTTTATAATCCTTACCTTTGGAATAAGGCAACTCAAGGAATCCTTTTGGCTCAAATCAAAAGGAGTTACCTAATTTAGAGGTAACGTCTTCTCTCAATATCCTTTCATTTATTTTCTCTATACACACCATATGATCATATTATTTTATTATTACATAATAAAAATAGTATAATAAATATACTAGGATGTTTTTATGAGAATTATTTTACCCACACTTACACACAACTCCATCTAATGTTTACAAACATATTGTTTCTGTGTACGACAAACTACTGCCTCACGAAATGATGATCGTTCAATTTTACCCACCACCTCTCATGGAGGCCATTATTATGGAAACTATATTTATATATTTATATATGATATATATTATATTTATATTGTATCTATGCTTATGTAAATTTTATTTATAATAAACCTTTATTCTTTTCATGTTGTGTAAATACGATAACTTCACTTGAGGAAGTGTGGACTACCGCCCCCTCAAAGTGATATGACTCGTTCATTCCATACATGAAACATATAAAAGGATGGAGTTAATGAAATTATGTAACATATATACCATATATATTATAATTTAATTATAATATACATATTTATCATTTATTTATCATTTTTTTAATATGACAAAGAAATGAAAGTAGCGTTAATGCGTACGTACCACCTACCATCTCCATGAATGATGCAATTCATTAATTATATCCAAATATTATGGACTATAATAAATAAATATATAATGAATATATATGATATTTAAATCATTAATACTATTAGGGAGATTATGTAATTTTTACCATGTGGACAATTTACATCAAAACAAGTTCATTTTTGACTCAAGTACCCAATATCGACAAAACAACCGATATAAACTTACATAACTATGTAATTTTTATAACATGTAAATAAGTGATATAAAATAAATAATAAACATGAAAAATTTTATCAATAAATTATAAATTAACCTATGTTTATTATTCAGGATGATAAAGAACTTTCGAGACAAGTTGGACTTAAGGTAAGGGAATTTCTAAACTCAATTTCCACTCATTTTTTATGCATACTTTGTTAATTATATTATGACAATATTATATGTGTAATAAATATTTATTAATTTATGTTGTAATTTACACTTAACTTTATGTGGATATACTATTTCTACACATAATCACCCCATTGATAAATTCTTACATTATTTATACGAACTTTGTAAGGGAATTTCTAAACTCAATTTCCACTCATTTGGTTTTACGTATACTTTGTTGATTATATTATGACAATATTATATGTGGAACAACTTTTTATTAATTTATGTTATAATTTACACTTACCTTTGTGTTGATATACTATTTCTACACATAATGACCCATTTATAAATTCTTACGTCATTTATATGAACTTTGTAAGGGAACCTTTCACCATCCTCTTTTAGTCAAAAACTTATTTTATGTTATGTCTTTTAATTTACATTTTTTTGTGTTGGGATATGTCATTATATATATTTATTCTTATAAATTTTATTTACAAATGACTAGATACCCTTTTAACTCTCATCAATTCATTTTATGAATTTTTAAGTGATTCCGTTAGACTGCTGAATTTTCGTAAGGGAATTCTCAACTTCTCTTTTTCCCATTCAAGTTCTCTTTTATGTGGTATGCCTTTAAAGTTTACATAACATGTTATTATTTAAATATTATTATGTAACTATAGCTTATTATGAGTCATTTATTAATGGTATACCATTTTAGCATCTTTTTATAATGTTTTCTAAAACCATGTTTCATAGCCGTTATGCTACAGATTTTTTGTCTCAACATCTCTCTCTTTTTTTCAAGAAATTATCTTATTTTATTTATGTGAATACCCAAAAATATTTCATTTTTGGGGTATTAATAAAAAAAAAATATATTTGATTCTATAATTTACATACATAAAACCCTCATTCCATTTCTATGGGTTATAAATGACACAATGATCATGTTTTTAAGTGCTATTTAAAACTTCACAATGTTGTTATAAAACCCATTTATTTTATTATATTTGAATTATTTATGAAATGTTTGATTATGATATATGTGGATCAAATGAAAATAAATAAATATTAAGGGTTCACCCTCATAGTGTTCCAATTCATTGGGTAAAGAAATTAATCTCTAGATATGACATGTTTTACGATACCTTGGTTAATAACCTTGGTAATTTTTACAATACTTTGGTGAATAACCTTGGAAATTTTTACAATAAATTGGTAAATAACCTTGGTAATTTTACAAAACTTTGGGTATGGACCTTGGTTACATGTTAATGAATGTCTAAGTTAAATGTTGTAGCCACAATTTCAAGTCATGGTTCAATTTGTTATTGTTATGATATGCCTCTATCACATATTTATGATTCATGTTCTCTTTATAAAGATATTCCTCATGTTTTTATTGATATAAATTAAGTAAACATGTAAAAAATTTCCTTAATGATGTAATTACCCGACCCCAGTTATCCAGATCCGATTCATTATTTTAATACATTGGCATGATTACACGGAATCAAGTCCCGAAGGACTGATCAATTTAGATGTCTTGGAAAAATATATTACAAACATTAACTTTACATTATAATTTCAAAAATAAAACACAACATAGATAGTTCTTTGATAACTCCATTATTACCTTTATCTTAGCCCTACATATCAATCATAATACACTTCTTGGAGTCCTAGGAAAATAAAACATAAGAAAGGGGTGAGCTCAGATGCCCAGTAAGGGTAAATAATTTAGTGGAAGCTATAAACTTTTAAGGAAAGATGTGTGATAAAAACAACAGCCTTTTTAAACATAAAATTGAACATAATATGAAAAAAATAAATCAAACATTACCATATAAACATGCACATGGATATTCTACTAGTAGAATAATCACATGTAATAACTAATTTCATAATGAGGGAATGCCTAACACCGGACATCATTACCACATAGTCAAGGCCATGTGCCAAGACTAAAAATAAAATTTTTGTCAAGGCCTTGTACCAAGACACTAGTTTGTCTCATGAGACCTACCAATGTATCGAGGAGCTATAGCGGGCTCCACCCGTCACTTACTAAGTCCACTGCATTCCTCATATGAAAAATTTGAAATATAACATAAACATTCGTATTAAAACTAGCATAGGAAATGTCAATACATTAACCATAAACCACAAATGGTATAAAAATAGAACATCCACAGTCAAAAATATCTTAACTCATTCAATACAATATTAAATATTGTATTACAATAAATCAACCTTAATAAAAAATAATTTCCAGTAAAGGATGCTGACATAGTTGAAAATGACGAGTAAAACTTTTTGAGAGAAATATCCTTTTTGTAAAAATCATTTAAAAGTCACACATTTATAAAGGAATTAATTTAAAAGAGATTTTTGAATCATATTTTCCCATACAACTTTGAAACTTTTTAAAATAATTATCATTTCAAAAAATTCATGTCCATATAAATAAATCCTTAAAATCATTTTGAAAACATCGACATTAATTAAAAAGATTTGAAAAGATAAATCTTTAAAACATTTAAAATTATGATTTTGAAAAAGGGTACCTTTCATAAATCCTTAATATATTCATTTTTAAATCATTTTTATGAAAAATTGACATATATGATAAATATTTCCTAGAAAATACTTACACATTAACAATCTTGGATAATAATGAGATTGAGGAATTAACCCCTACCTTGCACTTTCCTTTGGTCGAGGGTACGTTTAACCTTATATATAATAACTATAGAATGTTATTAAATTATTAAAAACAATATTCATATTTATTATATCATACATTATTCATTTATGACTTTATACTTCCCATTTTATAATGATTTCTATGTTAAATTAACATTTCGGGTAATAATCGCTTTCTTTATCGTACGTGTTTTAACTTGTTAATCTTGATTGTATCACATAGATAAAGATTTAAATACTTCCAGAATATAAAAAATTATTTATATATCATATATATTTAGAATATAAATATGTATAATAGACATATATATGAAATGAAAAACACCGTTTATGGAGACGGTAGTCCGTACGTACGCATAAACGCTGTTTCCGTTTTCACATCGCATTGAACGGAAGTAAGTGAATAAGATATATGTAAGTACATATATATATATATATATATATATCCAGTAGAATTATTATGTCATATATTACAAACTTATTAATAATATATATTTTTATAATCATCGATGAATGGTGAACATGGAAATGAATCTCATCGCGTCGTGGAGACGGTAATCCGTATGTACGCACGAGTGATAATATCATTTCCTTAATGATTAAAAGGTGTGTAATTGGATGGTATATTAATTTTACAGAGAAATTATAATGTAATATTCATTATTTATATACATATTACTCATTATTATGTCCATCCAAATATCATAGTGTTGAATAATAAATTACACCACGACGTGGAGACGGTAAGCCGTACGTACACACGCATAATGACATTATCATTCATATGATGGATAGAATAATGAACATAGTTGTTACATATTTATAATAACATAAAAGTATATATAATATACTGGATTTATTGTTTTAGAATGGAAACAACAAAGAAAGAGGAAGTGGAAGATGAAAAGAACTTAAAAGAGGTGATGAAATATTTACCTCTTCTTCGGGTTCTTCATTTTGATTTGATCAAAATGGATCCTTAGATTGGATTTCTGATCAAACTAATGACTCTAGGATCAATTTATAGAAGTTGGGAGGATATTTGGGCAGGTTTTGGCCAAGCCAAAATGCTTTTAAGGTTTGAATTTGAGAGAAGGTGGAGTGACCTTTTATAAGAGGGGTGAGGGGAACCTTAGGAAAAACTTAAAATATTATTTTATAGTAAATTCATATTCGGTTTATAATGGCTCCAAACTAATTTATTTCGAGTCTAAGGTGGGTATGGGTTGAAATATACTCAACCAATGGGTTTTAGACAGATTTGGGTCACTATATTAACCTTATCTTTTAGATTTAACTCTTAGTTAATTAGTTTGACATTTACCATGTCTCTTTGTATTTTTATATTATTTTGTTAATAAACTTACTATAAACTACCAAGATAAACCTAAGTGGTTCATTAATGAAATACCTATCATCATATAAGTTCTTTTTCTGAACCTTATATTTTTAGAAATATTATATCAATTAATAATATAATATTTGTTTTAAAAACTCTTTTATGTCAATTTTGACACTATTTAATAATTGATTTTTGTTAAAGTCATAAAAACTTTATTAATTCAAAATAAATTTATTTAATCAATGATAAAATTACATAGTAATCTAAAAAATTTGTGTATGGAATTAAAATATTCAAATTATATATATTTTAACATTTATAATACCATTTATTTGATTCTTTCATTAATAAGGAAAACTCTGCACAATCATTGTGTCATAAATAAATTTAATTATTCAATTTATAAAAATTATAAATAAAATACCATTATGTATTAAATTGATTTATATTTCTAATGAATATTTATAGTAGAAAATATAACTTATATAACACCTTGTAAAAGTTGTTTTACTAAAAGATATATGTTTATGTCATTTCTGCCTTTACTTTAAATTAATTAATTTAAAGTTTCATTATCACTCTCAAGTGGCTCCAATTGATCCCAAAATCGTTCCAAGGATGACCATGGTTGGACATGAATCATACAATAGGGTTAGGACACGTGTTAGGGTAATTTAATATTATTCTAATATTATTTATTTACCCATATTTACCGGATTTACCCTTTAAGAATGGTAAATAAAATATTTACCGAAGTAATTATTCATAATGTCTAAAAATAAAATTTACCTATTTACACAATTTGGAACTCCTGATCCCAAATATTTAATCCATTTTTCCAAATTCCAAACACATAAGTGGCAGAAATTAATTTAAAATTAATTTCCGCTATCAAAACAAAAAGCGTGTTTTTAAGAAATAATAACCATCAAAAGATTGACACTTGTTTATGTCTAATTTAAATGTGAAATTACATCCAATTACATAAATTATATTAAATGATAAAAATATAATATTATAAAATATTAAAACCACTCAAATGTAGAATTTATTACTATAAATTATTTTGATTAAAAAAGTTGTTTTCAGTTAAAATTTTGTAATTTTCACTATTCACCCAAATATGAAAGTTATCAGAAAGACACCAAAAATGTATCGAAACTAAATTCTTATGTACCGATTCTAAATAAGAAGTTTATTTTTCCAAATTGAATATATAAAAGTGTAAAATATTGGATTTAAAAAGGGTTCACCATTAAAAGGCGGTAAAATTGTATTTTTTGAAAAGACTTCTTTTATCTGAAAAAATGAATTTGTTCTTATATTATGTATAAGAAACTCACAATATGGATTCTAAAATTATAAGGATTATTTAAAATTAAAATTTCAGTTAATACTATTCATAACCGCTTTTGAACGACTAGTTTTTTAAGTCATTGTGCGCTTGAACTCAGTGTTGTGTGTAATGCAAGTTATTGAATTACTTTGAAGAAATAACGTACTATGAAATATTGGGGTGTTACATTCTACCCTACTTCAATAAATTGCTTCCTCACAATTTGAAATTGTTCTTCGAAAATAAAAGTTTAAAAATAGAAAAATAGCTTTGTGGAAAACCCACATTGGAATTTGGGTTAATAAAATTTAGTCTTAATAAGAGGGAAAGGAAATAAAAAAGTCACCACCAAAATATGATCTCAATTAGGAGAACATTAGTGGAAATTAGATACAAATAATTTGAAGAAAAATGTAAATATTTATAGGGAGTGATTGAGGTCATCAATCACAAACAAGTGTAAAATTGAGGACCTCAAACCCATCAATCTAAGATGATTTAAAATACCATCGATTCAAAAAAACATAAGGTATTAGGATAACTCATTTTTGGTTTTAAGATACCTTCCCTAAAGTTTAAGAATTAATTTATCCATATAAATAGAGGAAAAAAATATACTTTACAAGTATAGTTTCATCCTTTAACTAATTCCTACCAAAAACTCATCTTTCATTCCAAAATATTTCAAAAAAATATTCTATTTATCCTAATCGTACAGGGTTCCAAAAATGATGAATTTATAATTCACATATCAGAACTTTTAAAAAGAAACTAAATTATACAATCCAGGATATTACATAGGCCAGTGGTAAGGGATGCACCCTTGTCATCCTTCGGTTGCGGGTTCAAGTCTTGTGGCCTTGCCGGACGCGACGAGTTGCCGCCCGACCTTCGGGTTTTCCTTTTTATGGAAATCCAAAAATAATCCCAAACTAGACTTATCCAAACTACTTCTTTCCAAACTCATAGTCCAAAATTTATAGGGAAGTTAAACACAATGAAGATCCTTTTTTCCACATAATAACATGTGAACACCTTCATCTTGTATTCTTTTAAAACACTGCAACATCCTGAATTACCATAAAACCTTATTGATTAAATTCATGCTTCCTTATTCATTATAGAATACTGGATATACTCCTTCTATCCACAAATGTTGTAAACTGAAACAATGATGGAATATACAAATCATTAATCAGTTTCAAGGTAGTCAAGAATATCCAATATAATTTATCCAAATCAAACATGTATTATTCTAAAATCACTACCTTAGTATCAGAACCATATTATGGTTAATATTTCTCTCAACCATATATTTTATAAAAATTTAACCTGCTATTGAGTCACTTTTCTTGGTTCCACACAATCTCGAGTCCTTAATGAAATAGTACTGCAGTACAATCCTTATATACTCCATAATTATTATAACCAGTACATCGTTGATACAACACTCAAATGACACAATACTTTAATAACAACATAAGAACTCTAATCATTACTCCTCATTTGTGGTAGTATCATAACTTGATTATTATCAAATAGCATCATTTGGGGTATACTCTGATGATCTGAACATTGATTCACGTAGTGTCCCAACTCCTTGCAGATGAAGCTTTTACATTTGAATGTTTTTTTATTATCCTTGCAATCACATACTTGATGTCCTTTTTCTCAACACTTATAACAAACTCACATTACCTTCAAGCATTTACCAAGGTGATTCTTTCCACAGTAATTACATATGGGAAAATCCTTCTTTCCCTTCTTTCCTTTATCCATATTTCTCTCTACCATCCTTTTCTTCTCTAGATTCCCTTTAAATCCATAGAACTCAGAGAATTCTTTACTTATATTATTAACACATGATACTATTTCTTCATATGTTGAGAATACGTGGGATACTATTTCCTTTCTAAATGTTGGCTTAATACCTTGAAAGATATGATCCTTCTTACTCTTTGGATCATACGTATTGCTTGAGTTCTCATTCCTTCTACTGGGCGCCATTTCTAAACAATGACATACACTAGGTTAGTTTATGAATCACAATGAATAATTCCAAACTTGTAAAATACCTAACATAAATTGAAAAGTTTATGGATATAATACATAATAATAAAAAATGTTTTCTTTGAGGAAGTATTTACTCCTAAATCCTTCATAATGGCTTGTAATAAAAATGTGAATTATCCTAAGCATATCCCCCGGGATTGTCGTAACCAAGAGTGTAGCAAGACCCGTTGTCATGCACCAGTTCCCATTCGAGTCTAGCTCAAAGTGGTGTTTTCAGGTTTTAACCCTAGGTACATCTGTGCCAGATACGCCTCTACCTGCTCGTATCCAGACAGAGATGTATTGCTTGGAAAGCTCACAAAATCTCTACAGTACCAAAATTCTAGGAAGTTTTTCTATACTAATCCTCAAAGTCTATCTTAGGGTAATGTTCTCTAATCAGAGTTTAACTAAATATATTTCTAAGGTTGTTTCTAAACTTCCTCTGATACCAACTGTAGGGCCGTGACCCCAGTTACCCAGATCCGGTGCATTATTTTAATACATTGGCATGATTAGAAAGAATCAAGTCCCGAAGGACCAATCAGTTTAGCAGTCTTGGAAAAATAGATTACATACATTAACTTTACATTATAATTTAAAACATAAAACACGACATAGATATTTCTTTGAGAACGCCATTATTCCCTTTATCTTAGCCCTTCATATCAATCATAATACACTTCTTGGAGTCCTGGTAAAATAAAACATAAGAAAGGGGTGAGCTCAGATGCCCAATAAGGGTAAATAATTTAGCGGAAGCTATAAACTTTTAAGGCAAGATGTGTGATAAAAACAACAGACTTTTTAAACATAAAATTCAACATAATACGAAAAAAATCAAACATTACCATATAAAAATTCACATGGATATTCTACTAGTCGAATAATCACATGTAATAATTAATTTCATAATGAGGGAATGCCTAACACCGGACATCATTACCACATAGTCAAGGCCTTTTGCCAAGACTACAAATAAATTTTTTATAAAGGCCTTATGACAAGAAACTAGTTTGTCTCATGAGACCTACCGATGCATCGAGGAGCTATAACAGGCTCCACCCGTCACTTACTAAGTCTACTGCATTCCTCATATGAAAAAGTTGAAACATAACATAAACATTCGTATTAAAACTAGCATACGAAATGTCAATACATTAACCATAAATCATGAATGGTATAAAAATGGAACATCCACAATCAAAAATATCTTAACTCATTAAATACAATATATAAGATTGTATTATAATAAATCAACCTTAATCAAAAATAATATCCAGTAAAGGATGCTGACATAGTTGAAAATGAGGAGTAAAACTTTTTGAGGGAAATATCCTTTTTTTAAAAATCATTTAAAAGTAAAATATTTATAAAGGAAGTAATTTAAAAGAGATTTTTGAATCAAAGTGTCCCATACCACTTTGAAACTTTTGAAAAGAATTATCATTTCAAAACATTCATGTCCATATAAATGAATCCTTAAAATCATTTTGAAAACATGGACATTAATTAGAAATATTTAGAAAGATAAATCTTTAAAACATTTAAAATTATGATTTTGATAAAGATAACCTTTCATAAATCCTTAAAATATTCATTTTTAAATCATTTTTATGAAAAATGTACATGTATGATAAATATTTCCTAGAAAATACTTACACATAAATAATCTCGGATAATAATGAGATTGAGGAATTAACCCTTACCTTGCACTTTCCTTTGGTCGAGGGTACGTTTAACCTCCTGTATAATGACCATAGTATGTTATTAAATTATTACAAAACCATATTAATATTTATTATATCATACATGATTCATTTATTACTTTATACTACCCATTTTATAATGATTTCTATGTTAAAATAACATTTCGGGTAATAATCGCTTACTTTATCGTACGTGTTTTAACTTGTTACTATTGATTGTATCACATAGATCACGATTTAAATAATTACAGAATATAAAACATGATTTATATATCATATATATTTAGAATATAAATATGTATAATAGATATATATATGAAATTAAAAACACCGTTTATGGAGACGGTAGTCCGTACGTACGCATAAACGCTGTTTCTGTTTTCCCATCGTATTGAATGGAAGTAAGTGAATAAGATATATGTAAGTACACACACAAAAACCCACATATATATATCCAGTAGAATTATTATGTCATATATTACATACTTATTAATAATATATATTTTTATAATCATCGATGAATGGTGAATGTGGAAATGAATCTCATCGCGTCGTGGAAACGGTAATCTGTACGTACGCACGAGAGACAATATAATTTAATTAATAATTAAAAGGTGTGGAATTAGATGGTAAATTAATTTTATAGAGACATTATAATTTCATATTCATTATTTATATACATATTACTCGTCATTATATCCATCCAAATATTATAGTTTTGAATAATAAATTACACCACGACGTGGAGACGGTAAGCCGTACGTACACACACATAGTGACATTATAATTCATAAGATATATAGAATAATGAATATAGTTATGCCATATTTATAATTACATCACAATATATAGAAGATACTAGAGTTATTGTTTTATAATGGAAACAAAAAATAAAGAGGAAGTGGAAGAAGAAAAGAGCTTGAAAGAGGTGATGAAATATTTACCTCTTCTTCGGGTTCTTCCTTTTGATTTGATCAAAATGGAACCTTAGGTTGGATTTCTGATCAAAATAAGGTCTATAGGATCAAGTTAGGGAAGTTTGGAGGATATTTGGTCATGGTTTTGTCGATCCAAAAGGCTTTGAAGGTATGAATTTGAGAGAAGGGGGGGGGGGTGCCCTTTTATAAGAGGGGTGAGGGGCACCTTAGGAAAAACTTAAAATATTATTTTATAATAAATTTATATTCGGTTTATAATGGCTCAAAACTGATTTATTTTGAGGATAAGGTGGGTATGTGTCAAAATACACTCAACCAATAGGTTTTATATAGGTTTGGGTCACTATATTAACCTTATCTTTTAGATTTATCTCTTAGTTAACTAGTTTGACATTTACCATGTCTCTTTGTATTTTTGTATTATTTGGTTAATAAAATTACTATAAACTTCCAAGAAAACACCAAGTGGTTCATTAATGAAATAAATATCATCATATAAGTACTTTGGATGAGCCATATATTTTTATTAATATTATATCAATTAATAATATTGTATTTGTTTTAAAAACTCTTTTATGTCAATTTTGACACTATTTAATAATTGAATAATGTTAAAGTCATAAAAACTTTATTAATTAAAAATAAATTTATTTAGTCAATACTAACTTGCCATAGTAACCTAAAAAATTCGTGGATGGCATAAAAATATTAAAATTATATTTATTTTAACATTTATAATACCATTTATTTGATTCTTTCATTAATAAGGAAAACACTACATCATCATTGTGTCATAAATAAATTTAATTATTCAATGTATAAAAATTATAAATAAAATAAAATTATGTATTAAATATTTTTATATTTATAATTAATATTTATAGTCTAAAAGATAACTTATATAACACCTTGTAAAAGTTTTTTTACTAAAAGATATATGTTTATGTCATTTCTGCCTTTACTTTAAATTAATTAATATAATGTGTCATTATCAATCTCAAGTGGCTCAAAGTGGTCTCAAAATAGACCCAAGGATGACCATGGTCGGAAATTTATCATCCAATAGGGTTAGGACACGTGTTAGGGTAATTTAATATTATTTTAATATTATTTCTTTACCTATATTTACCGGATTTACTCTTTAACCATGGTAAATAAAATATTTACCGAAGTAATTATTCATAATGTCTAAAAATAAAAGTTACCTATTTACACAATTTGGACCTCCTGATCCCAAATATAGAATCAATTTTTCCAAATTCCAAACACAGAAGTGGCATAAATTAATTTAAAATTATTTCCCGCTTTCAAAACAAAAAGCGTGTTTTTAAAAAATAATAACTATAAAAAGATTGACTCTTATTTATGTCTAGTTTAAATGTGAAATTACATCCAATGACCAAAATTTTATTAAATGATAAAAATATAATCTAATGAAATATTAAAACCACTCAAATTTTTAATTTAGTATAATAAATTATTTTGATTAAAAAAGTTGTTTTCAGTTAAAATTTAGTAATTTTCACTATTCACCCAAATATGAAAGTTCTCAGAAAGACACCAAAAATTTATCAAAACTAAATTTTTATGTACCTATTCTAAATAAGAAGTTTATTTTTCCAAATTGAATATATAAAAGTGTCAAAAATTGAATTTAAAAAGGGTTCTTCATTAAAAGGTGGTAAGATTGCATTTTTTGAAAAATACTTCTTTTATATGAAAAAATGAACTTGTTCTTATATTATGTATAAGAAACTCATAATATGGATTATAAAATTATAAGGATTATATAAAATTAAAATTTCAGTTAATACTATTCATAACCGCTTTTGAACGACTAGTTTGGTAAGTTGTTGTGCACTTGAACTCAATGTTGTGTGTAGTGCAAGTTATTGAATTACTTTAAAGAAATAACATACTATGAAATCTTGGTGTGTTACAACTGAGATTATTGTGCTCATACCAAGTTTTAAAATGTTTTTCACAGGTTTTAGGATTGGTAAATACAATGAAGATTCCATGATGAAAGAATCAAATATGTGTCGTGAAATGAAATCATGTTATATTTTTTGGAGTTTTATTTTATAAAAAATAGACAGTGAGTAAAAGTGTATACTTGTAATATTTATGTTTTTATGTATGAGTTATGACCTAATTATCTAATTATATAATCCTAAAAAGAACCTTGATGTGATTAAAAGTTAAATTATTGACTGAACTTAATATTATGTAATGTTTAAAGTTGGGGACGTATAGTTGGTTATAAAGGATGGTTTAGAGAACTTTTGAGATTAGGATGTTTTCTTAAGAGTTAGGGATATCATCATGGGTTTATAATTTTAAGGTTTATCATAAGTTAAATGTCTTAGAATCCCCATTTTTAGGATTTATGATCTGAAATATTAAGGTGACTAATTGTATTTTTGGAGACATTCACCTTTGAGGAAATTATGGGTTATTAGTTTTTGGGATGAAAAATGCAAGGTATGAAATAACCTTTGTGGTTAAAACATGTTATGGTTATTTTTGAGGATTTTATCTCATTTATGGTAATGTTATAAAATTATATAGTTTTTGAAAAAGGGAAACACTTAGACCATTTGATAAGCCATCACGTCGGACAATGCTGCAGGAATCGAACCCACAACCGAAGTGCAACTGAGATTTATCACCTACCACTAACCTAAATGAAGTACCTGGTTAGTATGATTTATTATTTTTAGTTAAATGATTTTATGGATTAATAATAAGTTGATTTTGGGTACTCATGTTTTATCAAATGGATATCTTTAGTATAGGAAAATGATTTGTTGATTAAGTGATAGATGTTATTCTGGAAGACATTCGCTATTTTGGAAACACTATATGCCTAAGGAAAATAGAATACTATGGTATTTAATTTGTGGAGTAATATTTTAATTTTATTGGGAAGGAATATATGTTATTATTGTGAACTTATGGTGATTTGGGATATTATGTAAGTGATTAGCCTATCTTGAAGAATATATTATTTGGAAATTACTTTTTGGTATGAGCCATTAAGAGTGGTTGATGTTATTTGGAGATAAATGTTCAAATTTATCTTGGAATACTATGTTAGAAAACACATACATTTTTGGGTTTCAATCTTATTTTGTGTTATTTTTGAGGAATTATATGTAAATTTATTTGTTAAACGGTCTATGTTGGACTTTGGGTATTACTGTTGAATTTTCGAGATTAAAAGTAGTATTTTTTTCTTATTATAAATGATTATTCTTTTTGGGGAATTATCTTATCTTATCCTAACCATTTTTGTTTTGGTTAATGTTTCAAGACAGGATGAATAAATAGTTAATATTTTGTGTATTAAGTGTTTCTCTTAAAGTTCATTCTTGTGATTTAGGTGTGACCAAGTCGTCTTTAATACTCATTGTTTGGAGAAAAGATGAGTTTGTGGTAGAAATTTATTAAAGTATGAAATTCTACTTGATAAGTAAGTATGTTTCCTTATGTTTTTATTTAATATTGAAAATAAATTCCTCAACTTTATGAAAAGAACCTTAAAAAAACAAAAAAAAATCCATTAAATTTTCCTCCTATGAAGTCAATGATCGTTTAACCTATCACAAGTTTGTGGATTTTTTATTGTCAACTTTCTACTAATCATGTTTTCTATCACTCTCTATTAGAAAAAGATGGTTAGTTTTTCTTATATATCCATGTTTTCCTACATGGAATCCTAGTATGTGTTCTCTCAGGTGACATTTTATGTTCTCTTTCATTCTTTTAAAGTGGTAGTTTTATTGACTCTTTTTCCGATGTTGGATTTTAAATGAAGTTATTGAGCCCAATTTTAAAATTGCGAGGACACAATTTTCAAAAGAGGGGAAAGATGTAACATCCGAGGTATTTATAGAATAATAAATTTTCATATTTATTAATATTTATGAATAATATATTAATTTTAAGTTAAAGGGGATTATATATTTTATAGTGTACTCGACACACAACAACAAGTTTCTTTGAAATCTTATGTTGCACACAACATTGAGTTATTTCGAAAAATAATACAATAATAATATTATTATTTTAAATGGTAGTTAACTCCTAGCCGTTGTATTGGAGTTAATTAATATAACAAAATAAAATAAGATTATACATGTTTTTTTAAATATTTTTACATTTATCCTATAACTTTTAGAGGCTTAAAATGTTAATGAATCCAATTTTAAGCATAAATTACTCTAATATTTTTTAAAAGACCGTTTTAACACCTTTTGATGGAGAACCATTTTTGAATACAATTTTGTCACTTTTATATGTTTTTTTGACAAAATAAACTTCTTATTTATAAGTGTGACATCAAAATTTACTTGGGTTTAAATTTTGATATTTTTCTGATAAAATCCATATTTTAATGAATAGTGAAAAAATAGCATTTTAATTCAAAACTGCCTTTTTATCTAATTTACTTATATAGATATATTGTCCTTTTAATTGGTTTTATAGTTTAATTGTATTATATTTTTATAATTTAATAAAATTTTGGTAATTATAAGTAATTTTACATTGAAATTTGACATAAACGCATGTTAATATTTTGATAGTTTTTACTTCTTAAAAACCTGTTTTCTGGTTTTGACGAAAGGAATTATTTTTAAATTAATTTCTTCCAATTCTATTTTTTTAATTTGAAAAAATGGATTCCATATTTGGAAAAAAAATTCCAAAATTATGTAAATATGTCCCATTTAGTTTTGGACATTATGAATAGTAATTTCAATAATTAATTTTATTTTCCATGGTTAAAGGGAAAATCAGGTAAATAGGGGTAAAAAATAATATTATAATAGTATAAAACTACCTTAAAAAGTGTCCTAATCCTATTAAATGAGATATTACCAATCATGAGAATTCTTTCGTAGATTTTAGGACCCCATGGATCCACTTGGGTGTGATAATGTCCTTTTATAATATTTATTTTAAAGAAAAGGGAAATATAACATAAACATGTATCTATTAACTAAAACAATTTTAATTTGGTTTAAATAAATGATATATTAGACTATAAATATTAATTTTAAAGATAAAAATATTTCATACATTATGGTATTTATTTATAATTTTTATACATTAAATAAATAAATGTATTTATGACACAATGACGATGCAATGATTACCTTATTAATAAAAGATTCAAATGAATGATATTATAAATATTAAAATAAATGTAATTTGAAAATTTTAACGCCATAAAATAATTTTATGGATGATTATGACATATTATATTTGATATAATTCTTCTTTTTTTCTAGGTAATCAAGTTGTTATGACTTTATCAAAAATGAATTTCTAAATAGTGTCAAAATCGACATAAATGAGTTTTAAAAAATACTATTTATTAAATGACATAATAGTCCTAAAAATATAATATTTGTATAACTGAATTATATAATTTTAAAAATTTCATTAATGGTCCAATTTTGGTTATCTTGTTATTTTATAGTAACTTTAGTAACCATATATTATGAAAATACAAGAATGCATGGTAAGAGTTAATGTTTTTAACTAGGGGTTAAAGCTAAAAGATAAGGTTATATTTGTAACCTAAACTTGTCTAAAACCTATTGGTTTAGAGGATTTAGACCCATACTAATATTATCTTCAAATTATATCACTTTGAAACTATTATAATTCTAAAATCAATTTATAATAAAATAATATTTCAAGACTTTCCTAAAGTGCCCGTCCTCCCTCTTATAAAAGGCCACCACCTCTACCCACTTACTCACACCTATAAATCCACTTGTATAATCCAAATTCTTCTAAAATAATCTCCTAAAATCCCTCCCTTCATTATATAATCCTTACCTTGTTAATAAGGAAACTCAAGGAATCCTTTTGGATCAAATCAAAAGGAGTTACCTGATTTAGAGGCAACGTCTTCCTTCAAGCTCCTTTCATTTATTTTATTTATACACTCCCTATGATATTATAATTATATTATTACATAAAAAAACCATTATATTTAATATACTATGATATTTTTATGATAATTATTCTAACTATAATTGAACACAACTCCATATAATGGTTATAAACATGCTGTTTCTGTGTACGGCGAACTACCGCCTCACGAAATGATGATTGTTCAATTTTCCCTACCACCTATTATTGTGGTCATTATTATGAACATTATATTTATATATTATATATATTATATTTATATTTTATTTATGTTTATGTAAATTTTATTGATAACAAACCTTTATTCTTTTCATTTTTTTAAATATGATAATTTCACTCGAGGAAGTGTGGACTACCACCCCCTCAAACTAATATGACTCATTAATGCCATACATGGAATGTATAAAGGATGGATTTAATGAAATTATGTATCATATATAACATAGATATTATAATAGAATTATAATATACATATTTATCATTTATTTATCATTTTTTATTATGAAAAAGAAATGAAGGTAACATTCTTGCGTACGTATGACCTTCCATCTCCATGAATGATGCTTTTCATTTATTATATCCAAATATTATGGAATATTATAAATACATATATAATGTATATATATGATATTTAAATCATGAATAATATTCTTGAGATGATGAAATTTTGACCACATGGACAATTTACATCAAAACAATTTCATTTTTGACTCAAGTACCCAATACCGACAAAACAACCGATATGAACTTAAATAATTATGTAATTTTTATAACTTGAAAATAAGTGATATAAAAGAAATAATAAATATAAAAAATGTTCTCAATCAAGTATAAATTAATCTATGTTTATTATTCCGGATGATAAAGAACATTCGAGACAAGTTGGACTTAAGGTAAAGGAATATCTAAACTCAATTTCCACTCATTTTTTATGCACACTTTGTTGATTATATTATAAAAATATTATGTGTGGAATAACTATTTATTCATTTATGTTTTAATTTAAACTTAAATTTATTTTGATATACTATTTATACACATAACCACCCCATTTATAAATTCTTACGTCATTTATACGAACTTTGTAAGGGAATTTCTAAACTCAATTTCCACTCATTTGTTTTACGCATACTTATTTGATTATATTATTCCAAGATTATATGTGGAATCATTGTTTATTAATTTATGTTGTAATTTATACTTCCCTTTGTGTGTATATACTATTTATATACATAATCACCCCATTGATAAATTCTTACGTCATTTATAAAAACTTTGTAAGGGAACCTTTCACCCTCCCCTTTTAGTCAAAAACTTATTTTATGTTATGTATTTTAATTTCCATTTTTTTATGTTGGTATATGTTCTTATATATCATTATTAATATAAATTCTATTTAAAAATTACTAGATACCCTTTTCACTATCATCAAATTATTTTATGAATTATTAAGTGATGCCATTAGGTTGCCAAATTTTTGTAAGGGAATTCTCAACTTCTCTTTTTTCCATTCAAGTTATCTTTTATGTGGTATGACTTTAAAGTTTCCATAAAATGTTATTATTTCCATATTATTATGTCCCTATAATTTATTATTAGTCATTTATAAATGGTATTCCCTTTTCCTATCTCTTTTTAATGTAATCTAAAACCATGTTTCATAGCTGTTATGCTGTAGAATTTTTGTCTCAACATCACTATCTTTTTCTCAAGAAATTATCTTATTTTATTTATATGAATACCCAAAAATATTTCATTTATATGGGTATTCATAAAGACATAAAAATTATTTATTTTATTCTATAATTTAAATACATAAAATCCTCATTCCCTTTTTATTGGTTATAAATGACATAATGATCATGTTTTTAAGTGCTTTTTAAAACGTCACGATGTTGTTATAAAACCCATTTATTTCATTATATTTGAATTATTTATGAAATGTTTGATTATGATATATGTGGATAAAATAAAAATAAATACATATTAAGGGTGGACAATCATATCTCTCTAATTCATTGGGTAAAGAAATTAATCTCTTGAGATGAAAAGTTTTATAATACCTTAGTTAATAACCTTGGTAATTTTTATGATACCTTGGTGAATAACCTTGGAAATTTTTATAATAACTTGGTGAATAAACTTGGTAATTTTATCAAACCTTGGGTATGGACCTTGGTTACATGTTAATGAATGTCTAAGTTAAGTGTTGTTGCCACACTTTCAAGTTATGATTCAAATTTATTATTGTTATGATATGCCTCTTTATCATGTATTTATGCTTCATATTATCTTTCTCAAGATATTCCTCATGTTTTTATTGATATCTATCAAGTAAACATACGAAGATTATTATTCTCATACAAAGTTTTAAATTTTTTTTCATAGGTCTTAGGATTGGTATGGACAATGATGATTCCATGATGAAAGAATCAAATATGTGTCACGAAATTAAATCATGTTTTATTTTTTAGAGTTTTATTTTATAAAAAATAGATAGTGAGTAAAAGTGTATACTTGTAATATTTATATTGTTATTCATGATTTATGAAAAAATTCTCTAAATATATAAACCTTAAAATATCCTTCATGTGATTAAAATTAAAATTATTGACTGAACTCAATATTATGTAATGTTTAAGGCTGGGGCCATATAGTTGGTATTAAAGGATGATTTAGAGAACTTTGGAGATTAGGATGTTTTATTAAGAGTTAGGGATATCATCATGGGTTTATAATTTTAAGGTTGATCATATGATAAATTTCTTAGAAACCCCATTTTTAGGCTTTATTATTCGATATATTAAGGTAACTAATGATATTTTTGGACACATTAACCTTTGAGGAAATTATGGGTTATTAGTTTTTGTGATGAAAAATGAAAGGTGTGAAATAACCTTTGAGTTTAAAACATGTTATGGTTATTTTTGAGGATTTTATCTCATATTTGGTAATGTTATAAAATTATATAGTTTTTGAAAAAGGGGGACACACATACCATGTGATAAACTGTCGTGTCAGACAATGCTGCATGAATCGAACCCACAATCGAAGTGTGGCTGGGATTTATCGCCTAACACTAACCTATATGAAGTACTTGGTTAGTATTACTTATTATTTCTATTTAAATGATTTTATAGATTAATAATAAGTTTATTTTGGGAACTTATGTTTTATCAAATGTATATCCTTAGTATAGTAAAATGATTTGGTGATTAAGTGATAAATGTTATTTGGAATACATTCACTTTTTTGGGAACACTATATGCCTAAGGAAAATAGAATACAATAGGATTTAATTTGATTAGTAATGGTTGAATTTTATTGGGAAATAACAATAGTATTTAATTTTAGGAGTAATGGTTGAATTTTATTGGGAAAGAATCTAAGTTTTTATTGTGGAATTACAGTGATTCGAGATATTATGGAAGTGATTTACCTATCTTGGAGAATATGTGATTAGGAAATTACTTTTTGTTATGATCTATTAAGAGTGAGTGATGTTATTTTGTGATAAATGTTCAAATTTATCTTGGAAGACTATGTTATCAAACACTTACTTTTTTTGGGTTTCAATTTTATTTTGGATTATTTTTGAGTAATTATATGGAAAATTATTTGTTGAATGGTCTATGTCGGACTTTGGTTATTACTGTTGAATTTTTAATATTAAAAGTAGTATTTTTTTTCTTATAAATGATTATTATTTTTGGGGAATTATCTTATCTTATCCTAACCGTTATGGTTTTGGTTAATGTTTCAAGACATGATGAATAGATAGTTAATATTTTGTGGATTAAGTGTTTCTCTAGAAGTTTATTTTAGTTCTTTAGGTGAGACCAAGTCATCTTTAATACTCATAATTTGGAAAAAAGATGAGTTTTTGGTAGAAATTTATTAAAGGATGAAATTATACTTGACAAGTAAGTATGTTTCCTTATTTTCTTATTGAAGCTCGTAAATAAATTACTCAAATTTATGAAAAGAACTTGAAAAAAAACATTTTATATTTAATTTTCCTCCTGAAAAATCAATGAATGTTTAACCTATCACAAGTTTGTGGTTTTCTAATTGTTAACTTTCTACTGATCATGTTTTCTATCACTCTCTATTAGAACAAGATGGTTAGTTTTTCTTCCATATCCATGTTTTCCTACATGGAATACTATTATGTGTTATCTTGGGTGACCTTTTTAGTTCTATTTCATTCTTTTAAAGTGGTAGTTTTATTGAATCTTTTTCTGATGTGGGATTTTCACTGAAGTCATTAAGCCCAATTTTAAAATTGTGAGGACATAATTTTCCAAAAGGGGGGAAAGATGTAACATACCAGGTATTTATAGAATAATATATTTTCATATCTATTAATAATTAAGAATAATATATTAATTTTAAGTTAAAGGGGATGCTATCTCTGATAGTGTACTCGACACACAATAATAGGTTTCTTCGAAATCTTACGTTGCACACAACATTGAGTTTTGTCAAAAAATAATACAATAATAATATTATTATTTTAAATGGTAGTTAATTCCTTGCCGTTGTATTAAAGGGAATGAAGATAAATAACTAAAATAATATTAAACATGTTTTTTAAATATTTTTACATTTATACAATAAATTTTAGAGGCTTAAAATTAGAATGAATCCAATTTTAACCATAAATTACTCTAATATTTTTTAAAAGGTTGTTTTAACGCCTTTTGATGGTGAACCATTTTTAAATATTTTTTCCTTTTTATATGTTTTGTTTGAAAAAATAAACTTTTTATTTATAATATGGACATAAAAATTTACTTTGGTTGAAATTTTAGTATTTTTCTGATAAAATCCATATTTTAATGAATAGTGAAAAAACATCATTTTAATTCAAAACTGCCTTTTCATCTAATTTAGTTATATAGATAGATTGTCATTTTAATTGGTTTTATAGTGTAATTGTATCATGTTTTTATCATTTAATCAAATTTTGGTAATTATAATTAATTTTACATTGAAATTGGACACAAACACATGTTAATCTTTTGATAGTTTTTACTTCTTAAAAACCTGTTTTATGGTTTTGACAACAAGAAATAATTTTAAATTAATTTCTACCAATTTTGTGTTTTGAATTGGAAAAAATGGATTCCATATTTGGTAATAGGATTCCCAAATTATGTAAATAGGTCCCATTTAGTTTTGGACATTATGAATAGTAACTTCATTAATTATTTTTATTTACCATGGTTAAAGGGTAAATAAGGTAAATAAGGGTAAAAAAATAATATTATAATAGTATAAAACTACCTTAAGACATGTAAGAATCCTATTTGATGATATATTCCCAACCATGGGTATCCTTTGGTCGATTTTAGGACCCCATGGAGCCACTTGGGTGTGATAATGACCTTTTATAATATTTATTTTAAAGAAAAGGGAAATATAACATAAACATGTATCTCCTAAGTATTTTTTTTAATTTGGTTTATATAAATGATATCTTAGACTATAAATATTCATTATAAATATAAAAATATTTTCTACATCATGGTATTTTATTTATAATTTTTAGACATTAAATAAATAAATGTATTTATGACACAATGATTACCTTATTAATGAAAGATTCAAATGAATGATATTATAAATATTAAAATAAATTTAATTTGAACATTTTTATGCCATAAAAGAAATTTATGGATGATTATGAAATATTATATTATATTTAATTCTTTTGGTTCTAATTAATCAAGTTTTTGTGACTTTATCAAAAATGAATTTCTAAATAGTGTCAAAATTGACATAAATGAGTTTAAAAAAAATACTATTTTATTAAATGAAATAATAGTCCTAAAAATATAATATTTGTATAACTGAATTATATAATGTTAAAAATTTAATTAGTGGTCCACTTTTTGTTATCTTGTTTTTTTATAGTAACTTTAGAAACCATATATTATGAATATACTAGAAGGCATGGTAAGAGTTAATGTTTTTAACTAGGGGTTAAAGCTAAAATATTAGGTTAAATTTGTAACCTAAACTTATATAAAAACTATTTCTTGAGAGGATTTAGATACATCCTAATATTATCCTCAAATTATATCACTTTGGAACTATTATAATTCTAAAATTAATTTATAATAAAATAATATTTCAAGACTTTCCTAAAGTACCCCTCTTCTCTCTTATAAAAGGCCACCACCCCTACCCACTTACTCACACCTATAAATCCCCTTGGTTCATGAAAATTATGCTCAAATAAGCTCCCAAAATACCTCCCTCCCTTCTATAATCCTTACCTTGGGAATAATGAAACACAAGAAATCCATTTGGCTCAAATCAAAAGGAGTTACCAGATTTAGAGGTAACGTCTTCCTTCGAGCTCCTTTCCTTTATTTTCTTTCTACACTACCTATGATATTATTATTCTATGATTACATAACAAAATTAGTATACTTAATATACTATTATGTTTTAAAATTATACACTCTTATCTTTGTGGACTGATGAGACATCAATTAAAAAAATGTGATTTGTACTTTATTGCTTTCACTGATGAATTCAATCATATGACCAACATAATGTTTTTAAAACATAATTCAGAGGCTATAGATATGTTCATAAGTTTCAGAAGAGATGTTGAGAAAGAACTTGTAGTGTATATCTTAAATATGAGGATAGAAAATGTAAAAGAGTACACAAGTAATTATTTTGAGTCCTATCTAAAGAAACATGGAATCAAAATATAATATAGTGATTCCTACACTCATCAAACAAATTTATTTTTAGAAAGGAAAAATATAAGTTAAGTTGAATTGAGAAGAATTATTCTCAATGAATACAAACTTTCTATATTATTATAGATAGAATTATTAAGTATAACTTTTTATATACAAAATAGATGTTTGTTGTGGCCAAAATCCAAAATTAATTACTATGAGATGTGGTAGAAGAAAAATAAAATGATTAAATACTTTAAATTTGTAGGAATTTATTGCTTAATGAAGATTACAAATTTATATTTAGGAAAGTTTGAGGAAAAATATAAAATAATTTTAATGGGATACTCTTATAATTAAAGTAGTTACAAGTGTTGGGATAAATGTTTGAAAAATTTTGTTGATTCATATGATGTGAAAGTTATTAAAAATTATACTTCCTTAACAAATTCAATTGAATATGATAAGGAATATATTAAAGAATATTTATTGTTTACTTCCAATAAAGATAATAAAATGGAAGATAACTATAAGTCCAAACATGTAAAAGATGATTTAGATTAGTCTTGTGATGAAGAAAGTGAGATGTGAAGAAAATATCTTAATTTTAATAATTTACAAAAAGAAGGTTAAATATAATAACATAATTGGAAATTAGAAAGATACATTTTAGACTAGAAGGAAACTGATATTAGATAACCAAACATCATTTATCTCCCAGATGTAACCACAATCAGTTTTAGAGGTAGTTGAACATAAATATTGGTTAAATTATATGAATAAAGAGTTAGAAAATATTGAGAAAAATGAAACCTATGATATTATTACACTAATGGAAAAAATATTATAGGAATAATGTGGGTGTTTAGAAATATACTTAATGAATATGGAGAAATTTCAAGAAATAAATCTTATCTTGTTTTCAAAGGTTACTCACAGGTGGAAGGTAAGAATTTTGATGAAAACTTTTCTCCTGTTACAAGACTTGAAAAAATAATAATGTTCTTGGAAGTTTCTGAACATCTAAATTAAAAATTTTATCAGTTGGATGTCATGTTTATTAAATAGAGATATTGAATAAGAAGTTTATATTGAAAAACCAAGTGGGTTTATAATTGATAAATATTGAACCATGGTGTGTAAAATAAATAAATATTTGTATGGGTTGAAATAGGAAACATAATCTTGGTACTCTAAACTCAACAGTTTTCTAAATAATTTGAACTTTTATCAAGTAAAATTTGATAAAAACTTGTATGTAAAAGAGGTGAGCACGAGTACCCTAATTTCCATAATTTATGTTGATAATATAAATTTTGTAGGTGGCAAGGATAAAAATTATAAAGAATGTTCTAAGAAAATGAATGAAAACTTTGAGATGTCAATTCTTGGAGAGTTAGATTGTTTCTCTGGTTTACAAGTTCAAAAAAAGTGAATATATATCTATGTTTCTCAAGAAAGCTATTCCAAGAAGTAGCTACAAAATTTTGGCAGGGTATAATCAAAAGAATTTTCTACACATATCTTTGTTGGTATGATGTTCTGTAAAGATGAATATGGAAAATGTGTGAATCAAAAAGACTTTGAGAAACTGATAGAAATATTACTCTATCTTATAGCTTTGAGAAAAAAAGTATATGATGTTACATTAGGTGTAAGATATTAGAGTGATCCAAAGGAATCAAATATACTACTAGATAAAATAATACTCAAGTATGTTACATGAACACCATATTTTTTTTTATAAAATAAGTTTTGATAGAAACATTCATGGATACATTGATGCTAATTGGGATATATATTATAATGATAGAAAATTAACATTAGGGAGAAAATTATTCTTGGGAGAAAGTTGTGTGAGCTTGTATAGTAAGAAAAACTGTTATGTTACATCGATCACGGTGAAAGTAAAAAATGTTTTCACCACCGAATATTGTACACAAATTATGTGGATGAAATTTTAGATAGAAGAATACAGAGTTAATGTTGAAAAACTATTGAAGATTATTTTTTTATAATCAAAGTGCCATTGATCATTCCAAAAATCTTTTACTACATTCTAGATCAAAGAAAATTGATATAAAATATCATTTCATTATAGAGAAAATTGATGATGGAGATTTTATGCTTGAGTAAATTTAATCAAAGTATCGAATTGTATATTTTTTCACCAAAGCTACGCTAAGGGAAGGATTTAAGGAATTGAGGATACAAATACATGTTCATCCTCCACCAATGTATTCCTAAAGTTCTTAAGGAAGCCTCCCCATGATCCTTTGGATTAAATTTTCAAAGGGGGATATAAATAGAAACTAAAAATATTTATTAAATTATTTTTTGAATATGAAGCTGGTGTTTTCAAAATATTTTGGAAGAGAAAAATTAAGAGGAAGTTTATCTTATATTGGATATAAAAATTATTTTCACTGAGTGATGGAATTACTTCAAAAAAATAATAATTTATCTAATAGTGTGGTTTTAGGACATTATATATGAGAAAGGATGTGGTTTGATGAAAATTTGAGAAAAGATTTATTGTTAATAATGTTAATAATGTTGTCAAAAAATTCAGATGGGGATATTGAAGATCCTTTGGGTGGTTTTTTAATATGTTTTTATTTATTTTCAACATATCTTTTTGTGTTTTTTTATTTTTATTTTTTAGTAATAAAGAGTTTATGAAGTTTTTGAGAATGTTTTTTCTTATGAATTTATAAATGAGGATACCAATATTTCCTTAAACATGTTAAGAAGCTTTCCTTATAAGTCATACAATGTTTTGTCTCTATTCAAGTTCCCATCAGCATGGATATTCTTATGATCTAAGATGAGATTTTACAAAATCTGGTTTATAAATGGATAGAACAAGGATGATTTTATAGGTTTAAGAGTTATAATAAGTCTTTGTTACTAAGTTTTTATGAGTTTGTATAAATAAAGAAGATGTTAGAGTTTATTTTATGAAGCTCGTGTTACTGCTGCACATAGTAGATGTGATGGATTTGAAATGGTGATCATATAGACATGTTTGGTGGCCAACTACTCGAGTATATTAGACAGTGGAAGTTGAAGTTACTACTCGGATAGGGTATATAAAGTTGAATGTGAAAGCGTTACAAAGTTGTAGTTTTATATAATACAAAGATCAAGGTAATAAAGCCATAGAGGATTATGATCTATGAATGCAATCCATTATAGTTTCATTGGACCAAGTTTTTTTAATATAGATATTGAACCTCAAGAAGAAGGTTAATTTCTAAAAATCTTTAAAAATATCATCAAATAGACAAGTTCAATATTGAATTATATAAACTTGTATGAAATTAATCATTCAGAGTGTTGTTCTATGATTTCGAGTTGATCTTATAAAGTTATATCAGTAAATATTCTATAAATTACTATTGATCATAGGAATAGTAAGTTCATCTATTGAAGATAATGTTTGACTTATGTGTCCAAAAATATGAGTTTTCAGTTTAAGAGAATTGGTCAAAGATCCATCAGACAAACTAGCATTGGATAAATAAATAATATTTCATCAAAAGAATGATTTTGAAAAGATATACTAGACTAGGTCTTATGATCCAAGCTCTATATAAATTTTTGAGAAGAGGATGGATAGACCTGTCAAAGATATTCTGACTCATCAGATAGAAAAATTTGGATGAACAAATGTAAGTTCATTAGTTAGAGGATGTATATAAAGAGAATAGTTAAAAGAAATGTTGAGGTCATCGAAACAAGTCAACCAGTCAAGGAAATTTGTAGAGTGGTGAAGAACAATCACCAGATGAAGAACTTCTTACAGAGGTCATCAGATAAACAATTTTTGGATAGTTTTCTTCACATCTTTACGTAAACATTGTAAGGTCACTTAATAATTATGATGTTGAGATATTCTGTCAATGTTTTTTATCATAATAAGAAAAGTAAGTTTTATGAAATTCACTAACACAGAGTTTATATGAAGCTTTAGGAATATTATAGAATATATGAGAAGCATACAATGAAGTTTAGTTAAGGAGGAGTTTCAATATTCCAATTTTAGTTGGGAAGGAGAAACTTTTTAGTTCCTATGATTTTCTTCTAGGCATGTGCCTATATAAAGGGGGTGAAAGTACTATACGAGTTTAAAAACTTGTTACCACGTGTGAGAGGTGAAGTGGTGAATATTTAAAATAAGGGTGAGTTTCCAACCATGGAAACAATTGGTTAAAGACTAAGTAAAATAGATATAGGTGTAGAGAGAAGTTTTACTAGATAGAGTTATACCAGACATAGGTACAAAAAAGAGTCAGAGTCATACTTTTTTGTTCACTAGAAAGAGAATAGATCAAAAACATAGATTAGTGAAGTGAATAAGATATATTTATATTTGATGAATATAGAGGCACACCAGATGGATTCTTTCCAAAGTGAGTTATTGGATGGATGATTTTTGGAAAAAATTATTATGAGATATTTCTAAAGTTACTTCTCTTGTTTTAGCTCAACTACGTTAGAAAAATTTATAACTATATGGAGTTAGTATAATTACCTATTAGAATATTGAAGGAATCTAATAGCAGTTGGATCAAATTTTATTCACTTTATATTTTAGTGATATTCCATGGACTAAAGGGAGTTTCCATGGAAAGGATGTAGTCACCCACACTAGGGGTGAACCTTGTAAATCTTGTGTGCGATGTTTTACTTTCCTAATGTTTCATACATTTCTTGGTTAAGATATATAAAGATTAAAATGATATAAATTCTAACAAGTTACATGGGTTTATTTCAAGTAAAAATAAATAAAAAAAGATAATCACTAATTCCCCCCCATTGTCAGTGGTTCTCATGATGTTAAGGAACTTCAAAATTTCACCCTTGAAATTTTATTTCAATCACTAAGATGAAAAAAATTAGGTTACTTTTTTTTATTGCTTCCTTTGGTTCCCATGTAACCTCCTAATACTTATGGTTCGACCATATTACTTTAACTAGGTGAGTTGTCTTATTTCATTAATATTTATCTCCACATTCAAGGACTTCATCGACTGCTCCTCATAAGAGAGAGAATTTTACAGCCGTACCACCTCAAAATTCAATACATTTGAGGAATTTGGTATTTACTTCCTCAATAAGGATAAATGGAACCAATCATGTACTTGAGACATGGTTGGTTTTCTTTCTAGTTGATATTCCAAAACTTTGATATGATAAAAAATATACAAGGGGATAATGTACCTAGGAGTAACCTTTCCCTTATTACCAAATCTCATTACTCGCTTCCAGAAAGATATTTATAAGAACAAATTATATCTAACATGAAAATTTTGGTCTCTCTAATTTCTAACATCTAGATCTTTGATCAACTCTAAATTTCCCTAATGTGTAGTTGAATGGTTTTGATCTTTTATACTATTTCTTTAACCATTTCTTTAACCATTTCAGGACCCAAAAACATGTGTTCACCAACCTCATCCCAACACATAGGTGTTGTACATATCCTCCCATAAATGTCTTCATATGGATCTATTTTTATACTTGAGTGGAAGATATTATTATATGATAATTTGGTTAGAGGAATATTTTGATCCTTTCCTTATTTGAATCCTATCAATGATGCTCTAAACAAATACTCATGTGTGTGAATAGGTTATTAATATTTTCCATCATCTTGGGGGTGAAAAGCTTTAAATAAGTTCAACTCAATGTATAGTTCATATTGGATACTTTTCTAGAATAAGGTCATAAACTTAGATCTTTATAGGATAAAACTAATAATGTTGTTTCATGCATCCACACAACTTACCTAATGTATTTTCTTACAAGTTTATCAAGTGATAAGTCCTCTAGAATAATAATGAATTGATATTGTTTGGTGAGACGATCCAAAATAACACATATGGAATTATTTCCTTTATATTTCTTTAGAAGACCTGTGACAAAATCCATAGTTATTTTTTACCATTCAATGTTTTTATGGGTAATGTTTGTATCATCCTATTTTAACTTTTCCTTTCAACCTTTAATTGATAAAATAAAATAACCTTCGATGTATTTTTGTAATCTCCTTCCAAATGATGTCCCATTAGTAGTGTTCATGAGGACCATGATACATATTTGTTCTACCTGGGTGGATAGAGAATATTAAGATATGTGCATCATTTATCAAATCCTTTATCTCAGGATTTGATGGTTTGCGTAGTCATGAACCAAATCTTACAAATCCATCTTCATAAATTTTTTTCTTTAAGGATTTCCATTTTTTTATAGAATCCAATTTCTTCTATATTTCTATATCATCCCTTTAGACATATTTAATTTTCTTAAAAAGGGATGGTTGAGCAATCATTTGAGAAAGTAATGATGTTATTCATTCCTTTATGTTTTCTATGTCCATATTTTGAATGTTAGAGATGACTATATCCCTCTAAATCCTCATTAAAGATAATATTGTAGCATCTTTTTTAATTAAATCATTGGATACTTTATTCTTCTTCTTAGGGTGGTACTGGATTGAGTAGTCATAATACTTTATTAGCTTTAACCATATTCACCAAATCAAATTAAGCTTATTATATGTAAATATATAATTTAGGATCTTATGATTAGTATATATTTATCACTTCTCCTAATAGTGAAAATATCCCAAACTCTTCAATGAGAAGATCACTAAATCAAACTTCAGATCATGTGTTGGGTTGTTCTTCTCATGAACTTTCAATTGTCTTGAGGTGTAGAATATTACTTTATCATTTTGATTCAGTACACATCCCAAAACCTTCTTTGAAGAATTGATGTATACCACGAAAAGTTCTTCACTTGAGGGTAGTGTGAGTATTGGTGTAGTTAGAAGCCTATTTTTTAATTTCTTTAGGAAATATTTCCATTAATTGGTCCAAAAAATCTTCACTCCATTATGAGTTAGCTTAGTTAGTTGGTTTGAAAATTGTGAGAAGTTTCATAAAAATCATCGATAAAACCCAACTAGTCCAAGTAAACTATTAATATATATTATAGATATTGGTATGGGCCACTCTTTAACCACATTTATCTTATAAGGATCCACAAATATTCCTTTTTTCATGATAAGTTTCCCCAAGAATGATAATTACTCCATATATAACTCACTTTTACTATACTTTTCATATAAATTTTCATTTCATAATGCTTTTAGCAGAATAATCAAATACTCATGATGTTCCTCCTAAATTTTGTTGTATATCAGAATATTATCTATAATGTATACCATAATTTTTTCAAGGTAATATCTAAATACTCTATTATTGAAGTATATTAATATTTCTAGAGAATTAATGAGTTTGAATGGAATCATTATGAACTCATAGTGTGCGTACCTTATTTTAAAGGGAGTCTTAGGAATATCCTCCATCCAAACCTTTATTTGATGATATCCTAATGGAAGGATAACCTAAGAGAGGTATTATAACCCATGTAAATAATCAAATAATTCACTAATATATTGAAGAGGATACTTGTTCTTTATCATGATCTTTTTAATTTCATGATAATAAATGAAGAGGTGCATTTACCCATCCTTATTATTGAAGAAGAGAACTAGTGAAACCTATGGTGATGCACTAGATCATATAAAACCCTTGTACATATTCTCTTATAACCACTTATTCATTTATTTTAACTCAATTATGTCTTTTCTATAAGGAGTCTTGGATATGGGTAGGGTTCCAGGTATAAGTTCAATTGAGAACTCAACCTCTCAGTATAGAGGACGACTAGAAGACTTTTCAAATAATACATCAATATAGTCCCCCATAATTGGCATGTCTTCGAGTATGATTCTCTCTTTTGTCTCAATAATTTGGGCAAGTTATGCCTACTCATAAGGTAATAACATAAATTCTTGAGAAGAATATTCTAAAGGGGATTCATCCACATCCTTACACTTTTACAAAATTTTAGATTGACTTAAGATATGGAGAGTGATTTCACTCTCTCAACATTTGATTTTGGATTTGTATAATAACGTCCAATACATGCCTATTATAGCATCAAATTCATATAAATTAAGTATGATAAAATATTCTTGGAGGTTCAGTCCAAAAACATTGAATGGGGAGGAGTTATATACTTGATATGAAATAATTTTCCCATTTACATTTCTCATAGATAACTCAATCTCCATGTTTTGAGGTGGGTTTGAATATTTCTACTAAACATGCTTGTTATGAAAGAATGTGTAGAACTATAATCAAATAGTTTGTTTTATATTATTGAGTGAATAAACAATATACATGTCACCACATCATTTTCAGAATATATCTTATTAGTAGTGATAATATATTCCCTTCATTTGTCTCTAGGCCTTGGAGGTTGTTGTAATGTCCCTAACCTTGAAGATACTACACTGGTTCCCCAAGCCAAGTCACCACATGACCTAAATCATGACTCCCCATATTCTAGAGGTTTCAAACTAGAAGTTAGGGTCTAAAAAATCACATGGGGAGACTATAACCTCTTTACCAGATAATGTCACAAAAGATAACATACAAAATAAAGGAAACAATAAACAAATAACCAAAACATTCATAAATAAACACTTCTCAAATAGGGTACAAAACACAACAAAAAATGCCATTCCATATCAATAGTGCCAAAAGTGAAGGAATCCCAAAATAAAGACAGATAAACGAATCCCCAAAATTGGACCTGAATCCAAGTCTGGATCCTTATCCATGCATATCCTGAGCCCAACTCATCTCCCTAGAACCTAGCCTTTTCCCTTATCTGAACCTGCAATAATGAAATATTATCATGTACCCAACCGAATCCCGAGAAGGGTTTGAGTACAAATTAGTAGGCCACCACCAACAGTGTCTAAAAAATATCTATTCTAAGAGACAACGCATGTAAGTATGAAATAGATGACAAGGTAAACCAATGGAAAACTCGGGTTCTATTAGTTAACAATATATACTTAACCATTTATATCATTATATGAATATAACCACTTATACCATATTCATTACTTAATAAATTTTCATCATGTGTTCCATGGGTTAGGTATTTAAATAATTTACATAAGGTTCTAAGGCATTAAATCATTATGAATAGGGGAATAAGTTAAGTACCTATCTCACTAGGGTAAAAACATCACAATAAATACATTACACTCACCTCAAAGCCACAGTATTGGTGGTATCATTGAAAAAAACCATTAGGGGAATAGATCTTCCATCCCCTTACTTAACCAGTTCATTTTGGGGTGAAGTTTAGAGCCTTATTCTAACTTGATCCATGGGCGTAGAGCCTCAATTACATACGCCACACTACCAATCCATGTGCACATACTTATTTATCCAATCACCATATACATACCATATCACAAACCATAATCAAAACAATAAACATACAATCAAAAAACATAACAATAAACATGGTAATTAATATTATTTTATAACCCAATAACACCACAATCCATTTTTTTTTGTATTTTTAAAAAACAACTTTATGGGTAAGTGGGAACCGTTCAGAGAGTTTCACATTGTCACCAACACATACCTCATAAATAATTTCAAATATAACATACCAAAATTAGTAAAATCATCCTCAAGGCATCCCATAAGGATTGTGAGGGGTTCAATCCATCATTTAGACACTTGTCTTACCAAAACTCACCAAGGGAATCAAAATAACAATAAGATATAACCAAGAACAAAACCAAACATGCACAAATAAACCCAATGACTATGGGATATAACTTGTAGACCAACTACCATGAATCCGTTGATTAAGATACTCTTAATCATAGCCTTCGACCTAGATTCAATCACCCCTTGAATTTTTAACCTAGAATCCCCCATAAATAAAGGGGTTTATGGATTCAGAAGAAGATAACCTAAGCTACAAGACTTAATCTGGAAAAGAGAAGTAAGAGAGGGATTAGACTCACTCAGATCTTCGATTAATAATAAATGGCACTCCAAATGGCCAAGAATCGAAGGAGAAACAACCTAGGTAAGATTTGGGAGATTTATTTATTCACTAGGGTTGATAGGGGAATAATTAGAGTAAAAATTGGGTGAGGATCTCAAAATCCTTAGGGAAAAAAATTATAAATTTTCACGTTTTAATGGGCTACATAGTTTACTCGCAGGGATTTCCAAACAATGAATAAACCATGTACCATCCACTATCCAAGAGGGGTTGAGTCACATGGTTACTTGGGGAGGGCCACACAGTTTTAAAAACTATTCGCCAACCATGCAGAATGCCACTATCTCAAATAGAATGGTTTGGCTCTCCCCTCACACGGTTTTCACTAACTAGTCACAAACTATGCAACATGCACAGAATGGCCCGATTCCCCTTTCTATCATGTATAGAGATCATAGAACACCCATGAGATTCCTTTTACACATGATGAACATTTAATTAACCAATATTAAGAGATTTAAACCAAAATTTAAACAAGGACATACCTTCATGAAATCCTGGATCTTAAAACCTTCCCACCTTATAATGGATCGTCCTCAAGCCACACTCCTTGAGAATCATTGGGCCTCCAAGGTAAAAATATCAGGCCAATGATACTTCATATTTGAATCCCTTTACCAAATTTATTCTTAAACATTACCATGATTCCATAAAACTGAAACCAATGGTACAATCTTTCCCCACTAGAGTTTCTCACTATGATCCACAATATGAATCAGATGCTCCTAAAGGGACGTATCTGTCTCAAGCTCAACATTCTCAACATCAATCACGTGAGATGGGTTAGGGTGATACTGTCCAAGCCATGACACATCAAAAATATCATTCATAACACTATAACACTATCAAAGATCCAATCAGTACACCACCGATATGATCCTCTCCTCAATCTCAAACAGACCCATGTACCTGGGTGCTAAATTACCCTTTTTATGAATATGATGGTTAACCAACCCTCGCGACACCCAAATAAACACAAGATCATCCACCAAAAACTCAAGTGGTCTATGATTATGATCTACATTCGACTTGTTTCTGATTTGAACCATTGACATCCACTTCTGGATCAACTGAACCTGCCCTAATGTCTCATGCACGAGACTCAGTCCTAAAAACTTTGATTCTCTAGATTTAATCCAACATAATGGAGATCTACATGTTCTACCATAAAGTTCCTCAAAAAGTTCCATAAGAATTACAACATGGTTACTATTATTGTATGAAAACTCAAAAAGTTCCAAATTCTTTTCCCAAGATCCACCAAAATCTAGGACACAAGACCTCAACATGTCCTCTAGTTCTTGAATGGTATGCTCTGAATGCCTATCCATCTATGAGTGAAAAGATGTACTAAAGAAACCATGGGTACCAAGAACCTTCTGTAATCCCTACCAGTAGTGTGATGTGAAATGTGGATCATAATTTGAAACTATATTTTTCAGTACTCCATGCAACCGCACCATATCCCAAACGTACAACCCAACTAACCGATCCATGGAGATTGTCTCTAGAATCCGATATAAATGAGACACCTTATCCAATCGATCAGGAACTACCCAAATTTAATCATTATTTTGAGGTTTCCTTGGAATACCTACCACAAAATCCTTAGTTACATTGCCCCATTTTTATTTTGGAATGGTCAATGGCTGTAAAAAACCACTTGGGCACTGATGATCAACCCTCACCTGATGACAAGTAAAGAATTGTTCCACAAAACCTGAAAAACATTTCTTCATTCCTAGCCACAAATACTATATATTAATACCATGATACATATTAGTCTATCCAATATTCACTAACCAATTTGATGCATGAAACACACACATTAATTATTCTCTCATACACATCGGTACAACAAAATGACCATGAACACAAATGATCCCATCATCTCCAATGACCCAAACTAAAGGTGACTCCCCACCTTTAACACTTTCCCTAATTAACAAACAATCTAGATCCTCAATATTAATCTGCTTGATTCATATCAAAATCATTGACTCAACTACTATAGATGCAAGTTTCATATGCACTTGGCCATTCTGCAACTGAATTCAGAAAAAAAAACAAAATCATCTTCCACTCAGAGTTAGAATCCTGAACCTCCTGACTTTGAGTTTTTAAAATAAATAAATCCACAAAACTATTTACATTTCTCATTATATAAACCAGCTTAAAATAAAAGGATTAAATTTACTCAACGCATCTTCTTTGATGAAGATTCAAATCATGCTGAGATAAAATGTACTTAAGTCTTTTATGATTGGTATACACTACGAACTATTCTTCCAACAAGTAATTCCACTAACATTTTAAGGCATGAACCACTGAATCCATTTCAAGATCATGTGTTGGATAATTTCTTTCAGGATTCCTCAACTTTCATGAACCATATGCAACAACCCAATCATCCTACATCAACACTAATCCCAACCTGACACTAGATGAATCACAAAACAAGATATACTTCTTGCCCGACTTTGGTAAGATTAGAATCGATGTGGTAATATACCACTTCTTTAAATCTTGAAAATAATTCTCACATGGTTCTAAACATACAAACTTGATTCCCTTATTTGTAAAACCTGAAAGTGGTGTTGCTAAATGGGAAAAGTTTTTAATGAACCTTCTACAGTATCCCACAAAACCCAAAAAACTTCATATATTAGAAACATTCTTAGGATGCTCCCAAGACACAACCACTAGTACTTTCTCCAGGTCCACTGAAATTCCTTACACTAAGATGATGTGACCCAAGAAATGCACCCTATCAATCAAAAAGTGACACTTTTATAGATTGGTATATAGAATATTCTCTCTTAGTATACTCAAGATGATGTAAAGATATTTGGAATGATCTTAATGAATCTTAGAGTACACCAATATACCATTGTAAAAGATGACTATGAAATGATCTATATAGGGGGTGAATGATTGGATTCATAAAATCCATGAACACTACAATCACATCAGTCAACCCAAATGACATCACCATAGATTCTTAAAATCTGTAACTACTCCTGAAGGAAGTCCATAGTACATCAATAGGCCTCACCCTTAGCTGGTGATACCTCAATATCAGGATAATCTTAGAGAAAATTGATGAACCTCTCAGGTGGTAAAAAATATCACCAATTCTTGGAAGTGGGTATCTATTCTTAACCGTCATTTGGTTTAGCTTCCTATAATCGACACATAACCACAACAACCCATCAAACTTATTGGTGAACAACACCGAAGATCCCCAAGGTGACATACTAAGATGAATAAACCCTTTATTATTTAATTCCTCCAACCGATCTTTAAGTTCCTAGAGTTATAATGGTTCCATTTGATATAGTGGAATGGAAATTGGTTTCACTCCTGGAAATAACTCTATTATGAATTCTACATCTCTCTTGGGTGGTATCCCCAAAAAATACTCAAGAAACACATCCTGAAATTGATCCACAATGGTAGGGAATACTGGTTCTTCTACTCCCCCATAATCAAGCATTAGATAAGCCACTTGGTCTATGATTCCACCCAACTACTGATAAAATGACACTGCAAGTCCTGATCAAACATCCCACTCACCACAATGGACATAAGTTTCTCCCTTAAGAGATATGAATGTTACCCGATGATGTTAATTGTCGATGTGGTCTTGGTATAAAACTATCCAATCCATTCCCAAAATGAGTTCAAAACTTTAAATCTCATAGATGAACAAGTCCCATAGAAAATAGTTCCCAACAAACTTCAGAGTAAAACCCCTAAATTGTATAATATCCTCATATCGCACCCTCAACATAGTATCAATTGACATAACCCTACACACACATTCCACTACTAGTACCAACACAACTAAAAACTGATTAGAGATAAAAGAATGTGTGGAAACTGTGTCAAATAAAGAACTAGCATGCATATAATCTACAAGGATCATACCTCAAATAGTCGATGGTCTAACCTCGCCACCTCTAGGTGTAGACTAAACTCTATGAAGATGACCTACCCCTCTACCCTAGGCTCTAGAATGAGTACCAAGTGCTACACTACTCTACTAATATGGATTCTCTTGCCCTGGCATACCACATCTACCACACCGAACGGTATGACCTATGGAGCTCCAACTTCCTACATGATATGGGTTAACCAACGCCCTTCCTACACTCAACATTAGACTCGATCCCTCATCCACTCCCATCTATAGGGGATTCCTACAGAACCTCTAAACATGCCCCATTTTGCTGCATGACTGACACTTAACTGGTGGTCAGGGATCCTAACCATGCATGTTCCCTAGTCTACCGCACTACTAATAGAAAACCTAATTTCCACCCTGAGAGACTAACCCTCTCTTCTGACTACCCTATGCACTTCCACTTTTATGGAAACTCCCAAAATTATGCTTCCTTCCCTCAAAATCCACACCACTTTTCCATCCAACTAGAACCACTAGTCCACTACTTGAATCCCCATTCAGGTTTACCTCTTAGATAAGGGCTTGATCCACTACCTCTTCAAACCTATTTAAATGGAATATATTCACCTTGGACCTAATCTCGTTTCTAAGCCCATCCTAGAAACATTTCTCTATAGCTGCCTCATCTCCTATCAATTATAGAACAAATAAGAACAAGTTAGTGTAATGGATATCATAATCCATCACTGATATAACCCCTTGGGTAAAACTCATAAACTATATAACCTTCTCCTTCCTCAAGGTTTTTGGATATAAGTGTTTAAGAAACTTTTCTTATAAATCTTTCCACATCATTCCTTTAGCCTGCTCAGCCTGAACCATGATTTCCCACCAATAATTTTTTTTACCTCACAACATATAGGCCTCCAACTTGAATCTCTTCTCAAAAGAAGTCTCCAAATGGTCAAAAATCGTCTGGATGGACTCTATCCAGAACATGTATGACTACGGACCACCCTATATGTTAAGGGTTGTAGGGTTCTGTAGCTGAAACTCTATAGTCAGCTAAAACATACTTAGTACAACCTACCCTGGGTACCATTCCACCATCTGTATAAAATGAGTGAAGTTCTCATGAAACTGTTCTTCTCTATTATACTGAATCACCAGGTCTTCTTACTCTACCAATGGGGGAACATTCTCAGAAACATCCTCTAGTTTCCTTTTAGACACACATATTCATGGTGGTATTTCAATATAATGACAAACATGATCTTTATAACACATAACATACATCTTTCACAATTCACACACAAAAAGTCTCTTCACTAGCCATAAACAAACCATTCACATACTCTATCCCAACCGATATCGTTGCACTTAGAACACTACCCTCTACCATAACTACCATGTTTTATGGTTAACATGGGGTAAATTTATTTATATAGACATGGTCTTTCACTATACACCTTTTTTTAAAAACCATTTTTACACTCGCAACATAAATTATTTCTCTTAGGCACATATTCTATTTCAAAAATTACTACAAAAAACATTTTAACTCATTTACAACCCTTCATTAAGCACAATTATTTAATAATTCTCTAAAATTTCTTCAAATTTACCCATTTTCATCATTCTTATTAGACACCATTTTCTTTAAATTTATCAAGAAAGTAAAATGAATCCCACCATTCATAACCCACAAACCCATACCATGTGTTTCTACCATGATTCATTCAACCTATCTCCCTAGGTGCCTATAATGATGCATGGATTCACATCCTAATTCCATTTTGGCCATGAGTAAAATATTATTAAACAATCACATAACACAATAAGTGCATCACCCAATGGTGAAATATCATTCAACTGTAACAACACACAATAAGAACAACAATTACCACCCTAAGTACTTAGATTTTCCCTCATACATGGGTTATAAACTCCCAAGAACGAGATAATTTACAAGACTCGACATATCCTATTATCATTTCTACCATCTCAAATAATAATACCATAGAACATATCCATGAATCTGATAACACATTGTAATGTCCCTGAAATGGAAGGTACTAAATTGGTGCCTCGATCCAGGTTTCCACATGACCTCAAGATTGTCTCTCCAAACACCAAAGGTTTCCAACTAGAAATGAGGGTCTAAAAAATTATATGGGGAGACTATACCCTCTTTACTAGAGTAATCCACAATAGATAACATAATAAATAAAGGAAAAACTAAACAAATAACCAAAACATGCATAAATAACCACTTCTCAAACAGGGTACAAAACACAACAAATAATAAATATTATATGTCGTGATAATAGTGCCAAAAGTGGAAGAAACCCAAAATAAAGAAAAATAGTTGAATCCTCAAAATGGGTCCTAACTCCTTGTCTCAATCCTCTTCCGTGCATATCTCGAGCCTAACTCAACTCCCTAGCATCAGGACTTTGCCCTTATCCAAACCTACAATAATGAAATCTGCTCTGGTACCCAAAAAAAGCCCGAGCAGGGTGTGTGTACAACTCAGTAGGACACCACCAATGGTGTCTAAAAAATATCCAGTCTAAATGATAGTTAATGCAATTATGAAATAGATAACAAGGTAAACTAAAGGACAACTCAAATGTTGTTAGTTAACAACACAAAATTAACCATTTCTATCATTATACTAATATCATCACTTATACCATCTTCATTAGATAATCCATTTTCATCATGTGTTCTATGGGTTAGGAATTTACATTATTTACAAAAGGTTATAAGGAAGTCAATCACTATTAATAAGGGAATAAATCAAGTCCCTATCTCACTAGGGTAAACACATCACAAAAAATACATTACACTCACCTCAAAGCCTTGGTCTGGGTGGTCTCATTGAATAAAACTATTAGGGGAATAGATCCCCTATCCCCTTTCCTTACCCATGAATTTTTGGGTGAAGTTTAGAGCCTCAGTCTAACTCGACCCGTAGGTGTAGAGGCTCAAGTTAATATCCCACACTAGCAATCCATGTGCACTTGCTTATTAATCCAATCACCACACACATACCATATCACAAAACATACTCAAAATAATACACAAAAAATAACAAACCATAAAAATAAAAATGGGAATTAATATTATTCCATAACCCAATAAGACACTTACCACTTACATTACATATCCCATTTAGACCAATTCTCATTCCCATTCAAAAACCCATTATATATGTTCAATAATTCCCTTTATATTTTCCCATTTAACATATTCATCAATTCCCTTATAAAATCCAATTTAATGTTTTCCTAAATTCCCAAGCCACTAATGATTAAAAAATCCACCATTTCATATGAACTAACCCTCTTAGGCATTTCTAACATAATTCATAATACCTTTGATACAATCTCAATTAACCCAATTAACCCATTTTCATGTCATTCCAAACAACCCCTTATTCCATTATCAACCCTGTGAATAACTATAATTATTAAATATTCAACTCAACTAACCATATTAACATGTTCATCATGGGATCTATGTTATCATACATCAACTATACATTTAATCTTACCAATGTATAGGTTTGGGAATGTCGCCACATCCCATGGGTAACCCTAAATCAGTAAAATCAACCTCAACGCATCCCACAAATATTGTGAGGGGTTCAATCCATTATTGAGACACTCTTCATAACAAAACTCACAAACGGATTCAAAATTAAAATAATAGATAACCAAAAATGAAACTAAACTTTCACAAATTGACCCAACGACTATGGGATATAACTTGTAGACCACCTACCTTGAATCCGTTGATGAATACACTCTTAATCATAGCCTTAGATCCAGATTCAAGAACCCCTTGATTATTATTCATAGAATCCACTAGAAATAAAGGGTTTTAGGGATTCATAAGAAGATAACCTAAGATAAAATCCCTAATTATGAAAAGAGAAGTAAGAGAGGGATCAAACTCACCCGGATCTTCGATTCTCAATGAATGAGGCTCCAAATAGAAATGAATCGAAGGAGAACCACCCTTGAGAAGATTTGGGAGCATGAGTTTGTTACTAGGGTAGATAGGGGAAGAATGGGGAAAAAATCAGGTGAGGATCTAAAAATACCAAGGGGGAGAACTTGTAAATTTTCACTTTTTAATGGGGCACATAGTTTGGATACATAGTTTTCCAAACTATGAACTAACCATTATCCAGGATTAGTTGAGTCACATAGTTACCTGCGAAAGGATGAATATTTTGACAAACTATGTTCCAAGCATTCATAATTCCACTGTATTAAACCGCACAGTTTGGTTCTCCCCTCACACGGTCTGTACTAACTGTGTAAGAATCATGCAACATGCACAAAATGGCCTGATTCTCCTTTCTCTTGCATCCCAAGCCCCCATAACACCCCCGATATTACTCTTAAACCTAGTGAAAATTTAATTAACCAAAATTAAGAGATTTAAACCAAAATTTAAACAAGTCAATACCTTCATGAAATTTGGGATCTTACATTTGTTGTCGTTGATTATCTCTAACAACCATTGGATTAGTGCATTGACTTGTATAATGATGCATTCCTTTTAGTTGAAACAATGGAATACATAATGAGTGTTGATTAAAAAATATTTTTATCCCATTGAATTATTGTGATTATTCATCTCCCTTAAGCATATATTTTCATGATTCCCCTCTTTTCCATACTTGAAGCATATCCTTGTTCCCCTGAGATAGTTTCTAGGATGCTTCTTCCCATATTTTTGATACATGGGAAGTTGAGTTTTCTTTATTTCATGCTATTTATCCATATATAATCCAAAATTAAACACTATTTTATACCTTTTATCTCAATCCCCTCAAGAAAACTGAGATTCACTAATATCCATGTCGATCTTAAGAAAAAAAAACCATCTCTTTATAAATATTAAAGTCTCGAATTGCTAAATATTTTTGTATAATTGGATTTAATTCACATAATAATTGGTCCAACCCACCTTCAGTGTTGATGAAAAAGGTAGAGGTATACCGTATATTCCTTATAATGTTTTCAAAATAAGCCCCGATAGATTAATTTTCATTTTTTAGTCTAAGGAATTACATTTTCATTTTAAGATAGAGTTTTCATGGAAAATATTTATCAAAAAATATTTTATTGAATCCTTACCATTTCACGGATTCTATTTTCTCCTTTGAATTTATGTTCTTTATTAGTATCCACCACCAATTGAGTTATACCTCCAAGAAATAAATGGTTAGTATGACTATCTCTTATTCTGATTATTTGTGGAAAAAGAATATCTTCTAATAGAGTTAATCCACTATTCCATGATGAGGGGATTGAATGATCAACTAAAGGAGGGAGGACTTTGTCACATAAAGGAAAAAACCATTAATTTTTCTTTCTTAGGGTAAGGTGGTAATTCACTATAATTCAAGTTATTATTCATAAATTTATTTAGTTGATCTTGTACTGCAATGAAGTTCTCAGCTACCACTCCCCTGAAGTTAGTTATCTCATTAGGTAAATCATCACATTACCTATCACATTGCTTATTGGCACGGTTTCTCATATTTTCTACCATTAACTATAATAATTGAAATAAAATTAGTGATTAGAATACTCAAACTAAAAATATTATAAAAGGTAAAATATAAACATAAATATACTAACTTATAAATGAAACATATATTTGAAATTATGATCCAATAGGTTTCAGTCTATGTTATCCATTGTTATTTTATTATTATATTTTTTAACCTAAAAATATAATCAATTCCTTAATAATGGTTCAAAAATTGTTTTTGAATTTTCCAAAGCATTTATTTAGGGAGTGTTAAACTAGGCATACAAAAATGCTAATTTTATGTGAGCTAGGTATATGTTAAGTTAATACAAAATAATAAATTTTTAGATTATTACCCTTTGGTACTTCTATTATAGATCCACATCTACTTGTAGTATCCAAACAAGTATTTAATTTCTTGGAAAAAACTCATTCTATACTTCACCAAAATTTCAGGATGTTTTACTATACTTAGACTTATCCCTAGGTGTTTTAACTAATATATTATTTTACTAGACCCAAAAAATAACTATAAATTTATCTAATACCCACTATAGTGACCAAATTATTTTTCCCATACTATTATATTATTTTCAATATAAAGATCCACAAAAAAACCCAAGGATATATAGGTTCAGTTTCTTTAGAAGACTATGCACATAATACATAAAAATGAGACTAAAACACAAAATATTTATTTTATTCTCTATAATGTGATCCTATATCCCTTTGATCTTCTAAAACTTCATTTTATATCCTATAGAATACATAATAAAGGGGTTATATATATAGCCCAATAAAAAAATAATCATGATAATGGTGCATACCATATAATTCAAATGTCATAAAATGACACTATAAAAGCCAAGGATCCTGAATAATAAAAGGAAAAAATTTCATAAAGAATATGTAATCATAATATCATTGAATCACGTTAATGTAGAAATAATATAAAACATGACATAAACATAAGTCGAGGCTCACAACCAAGACAACATAAAACGGTGGATAGTGCCCCATTGAGGATTAGCTTTAGTTATTAATATGATATATATCATCCCATGAGATGTATATATTACCTAATGCATTGGAGATCTATGAAGACACACCAATTATAAAAATTTCTATTCATTTTTGTGCGACATAAAAGAAATAAAGAAGCATAGGACATGAAAATAAAGTCTAAATAAATTTATTACATAAAAATAAGTGGACATTTATAGATAGATAAAGAAGCATAGGACATGAAAATAAAGTCTAAATAAATTTATTACATAAAAAGGAATGGATTTTTTTTTAAAATATTCCTTTTCAGTCGGGTTTTTGGAAAAAGGGTAAAAAATCATTAAAGCGGGAAAGGGAATTATGATTTCTATAAAACTGGAAGTAAAATATAATGGTTTTACATATAAAAATTAGTTTTTTAGTAACCATTAAAGTTTAAAATTATTTCATTGAGTGGTACTTGAAATGAATTAAGAAATTGAGAAGTTCCCTTTAATCATTTATGCTTAATAAATGAAATTAAGAAGGGATCCTTTAAAACATGTATATACCTAGAAAGGAAAGGTGAATTAAAATGGGTATATATGTTTGAGACACATATAAAGATTATATAATATATAAATAATAATAATATATAGATAAAGTAAGATAAATATAGAGAAATCATAACTTAAAGAAAATAGGGTGGTTTAGAGAGACCCCTTACTTCGTGTCCAGATTAATTCTTCGCTTTCACTTAACCTCATAAATAATAAAATTTAATCATTTAATTTAGAACCTTTTTCCCTTTATATTTGATTTAATATAATTATATTATGTTCAATGACAACCATTTCAATGATTTATCAAGTTTAATTTCACTATTTTGAGGGTTTTCATTTCATGGTTCCAAGGTTTCTTTAGTTTGTATATAATATTGATGTTATTTTCAAATGGGACTATAACTACAGAAGTTAAATAAAGTGATATTAATACAATTTCAAAAATTTAAATATTCCTAAATATCAACATGTGTTCTGACACTGGGATTATATATTTCAAATAAATGTTTTCGTTATATGGTTAGTTCGTTTAGGTTGTTTTATTGACCACCATGAACTAGATTTGATTTATTTATTTAAATTATTATTAATAAATTATAAAACATTAAATAAGTTATAATATACTTATTATCATCATTTTCAACCATAATATTATGTCTATAACCATATTTTAAGGTGGTGGAGAAAAACAAAATATGTTGTTTATAGAGGGGGTGAACCGACCATATTGTGTACAATGTTTTCATTTTATAAATAAACAAGAAGATTTTAGATGATGAATATTCAATTAGAAAAATAAAATTACAATGTATTTATGATATCAGAGTCATTATTTTAAGTTGGATAGATTTTTTTGGTGTATCAAGAGAAATAAAATTTAAAAAGCTCAATTGAGGGTATTATATTCTCCTTTGGATGGATCCTCTTAGGCCACCCCTTATGGATACTTGGAATGGTATTTTGGTAAGACTATAACTCCTTGGAAGTGGAGAAGTAGTTTGGGGATAGAAATGGGTAGATTTTAGGCTATCTATAAGGCTTATAATGTGTAAGGAGAAGGGGTGATGCATGGTGGTATTTATAAGGGGATGAGAGAGGTGTTTTCGAAATATTATATTCATTTAGTTTTTATTTTGATTGAAGACTACAAATAGTGTTGATTATTGTGACTATATACAATAATTATAGCATTTTATTTCTAAATAATAGCTTCTTACATCATCCATGACTCAAAAATTCATATATTTAGCTTATAATGTTAAATATTGCATTTTGTCGTATTTCACTATTTATAAGAATTCGATTATTTTATAAAAATACCAAAAAATTCACCCTAAACATTTTTCAACATTTAGATTCCAAAAATGAAATAAATATTAGGAAAATAATTTTCTAAATATGAGAAATATAATTTTTTGATAAAAGCCTTATTTATTTGAAAAATACCAATTTTAATATTATGACAATTTTTTAACCCTTCGAGAAATTATTAACATTACCATAAAATTTAAATATTATTATAATTAAATTAAACATTGTTTCATAATTTTTTTATGAAAATTAATTTTATTTTAAAACATTATATTTGTTAGAAAAATGAAAAAAATCACATATGTTTAAAAAAATAAAAACACTTATTTTATCATTTTTAAAGCATTTATTTAATTGTATCATGATTTAAATATGTCATGTTCTCATTTTATAATATACCTAAATATTATTTTACAATTAAATAGGTGAGTTTACTATTCTAAAGGTCATGTTACTTTTCCTAACTTTTAGATTACTTTTCCAACGATATGATCACTATTCCAATATTCAGATTTGTAATGTTCACATGGTTTGCCTAATTTCTATAAATAAATCATATTTCATTCATTATTTATTCACTTATATTTTTTTTCAAGTTTATATGTATTTTCATTTTCATAATGAATATTTTATTACTAATATTCTATTTCATTTTTATAGTGTTGTTTTTTGAGTGGTTATTTTGGGAGATCGAGTAGTTCCTTATTTTCATATTACAGTTTTATTATTTTCTATTTTTTATTCAGTTATAATACATTCAATTATTATAGATATATTTATTCTCTAAATTCAATGTGCAAATTAATATTATAGTGTGTTTTTGGTTTTCATTTTGTTTTTCATGTGGATTATATAATACCACATTACTAAATATGACACAATTATATAATCCAAAAGGAAATTCCATTTGATAAATTTCTAGGTTGTTACAACCCCCCTCACTAACAATTTGGGAAAGAATATAGTATTGTATTCTCCTTGTAGGCTTCCAACTTATTTTTTGGTAGCATATTTATTATTATATCTATCCCATTATCCTTGGTGTGGGTTTTCTTAATTTTCAACAAATTATCTCCCAACACATTACAGATCTAGTGATATCACAAGTTGATGTGTTTGGACCTGGAATGAAATGTTGGATTCGTACTGAGATGATTCATGCTATGACTCCCACAATAGAGAATTTAATTATCTTCACTCTGTCCTAGATCCTATAGAAACTTCTTCTTCCATAATATCTCCTTACAACCTTCAATTATTGGAATATACTTTGATTCTTTGATAGATAGGGAAACACATTTCTAAATTCATGATTTCCATGAGACTTATCCCCTTGAAATTGATAATAGGTATTCAGATATGGATTTCGTCATGCTAATATCTCCAACTATATATTCTTTTTTTCATCCTTTTAAAACAAGTTTATCATTTCCAAAACATAAACAATGATTGGATATACCACCAATATATCTTAATATATATTCAACTTCTATATAATTCAGTTTTTATAGATTTGATAAGAATTTAATCACAGTGAAAATATCATGGGAAATATATGGTCCGGTGCACACCATAATATACCCAAGACTACCAATTACTGACTGATAAAGAAAGTTTTTCGTCACAATTTTATCCTCTTCAATTTATGTACTTAGGATTAAAATAAGCCTAAAATGACTCTCAAGTGGAGTACTAACTAGTTTAACCTTGTCTATATTTATTCTTTCAAGAAAATTATTAAAGTACCATTCTTGATATATCCAAATATTATGATTCCCCTTATCATGAGTAATCATCATACAAAGAATCTAAGTAGCCTCTCCTAAGACACTCACTATAAAAGACTTCTTTAACTCATTCAACATACCAATATTAGGTATATCTCTACCATTAATCAACATATCATTAGCATAAATTAATAGAAAAATTAAATCACTATTATAAAACATTTTTATGAAAATAAAGTGATAAATTGTCATTCTTATGTACTCATTTTTCTCTATAAACAAGTCAAACTTAATATAACATTTCCTCAGTGATTTTCTAGAAAATATAAAATTTTCCCATGTTTATATACCATGTTTTTTTTCCTATCACCTTAAAACATTTTGGAAGATCCATTAAAGTCACTTTTTCAAGATCATCATGTAAGAATGAAGTCTTTATATCATTTATTGAACCTCTAGGCTGAGACTATATGATAATACAAGTAAAACTATGATAGGATACATTTTTAATATATAATAAATTTTTTGTTATATTCAAAACCATTCTTCTAAAAAAATACCTTCATAACCATACTTTATTTTTAGTGTGGTTGTGAGATTTCATATTCTTCTTTGATTCTATACTCCCACTTGTCATTGACTGCCTTCTTTCTATGTGGTAAATCCACCATAAAAAATGTACAGTTCTCGTGAAAGGATATAATCTACTCTTACATGGAATTTTTATGTTATATCTCTTTACAGATATTGAAATAATCATCATAACACTCAACATCCCCCCTTTAGTGAGTATCACATACTCATATGGTACGTATCTATGACTCGATTGTCGTTCTATGGTGGATCTCCTGAGCTGTTATTTAAGAGAAATATATTTTAGAATATAAGATGATGGATAAATACCATTATATAGAGAAATAATAATTGGTGGTGATGTATCAGTGGTTTCATGAATATCTCTCACAATGTATGGAAATGATGGTGGTGATATTGGTTCCAAATTGACACGAATTTCTTCAGATTGTAGCTTCTCTGTATTTCTATGCTTCTCAAAATCTTCAACCATCTAATATAAAAGGAATAATACATCTTTTCTTCTAAATATTCTACTAATAATATGATCCTAGAGTAAATATATAAGCTCTAAATGCGTATATCCCAAGAATTTACATAGTTTCCCATTCCATCGATCTTCATCCTATCATCTTTCAATATATATAAAAATTCCCTGTAGAAAAATACTCTCAAGTGTTTGTATGAAACATATTTACCTATAAAAAACCTTTTCTGGTATGATAAAACTCCGTGGAACTGATGGATAAAGGTTGATAATATCAACTGGAATCTTCATTTCCTCCCTAAAACATTTTTAGTAGGTTTTCATTCAAGAGCATACACCTGAATCTCTCAAATATAGTTCTATTCATTCTATCAGAAACACCATTATACTGAGGCATATTAGATATATTTTTTTCCTTTATGATGATTAAACTACTTCTATATTCCTCAAATTGATCACAATATTCTAATCCATTTTCTTCACGCACACACTTCAATCATCTTTATGTTTATCTTTTCAACTTCACATGAAACTGCATGAAAAAATCCATCACTTTATCATTATTTTTCAAATAAAAACCCATTTTTTATAATTATTATTTATGAGGGTCACAATATAATTAAATCTTCCCAATAATTTGGTGATAATCATGAAAATATATTTTTTTTCATCAAATCTAAAACATTTTTCTTTCCAGATGCTAAAAAACCATATAATGATAATCAGTGTTTCTTTACCATAATAAAGTCAAAAAAAAATCCAAATATGTAACTTTGATTCATGGTAGGAGGTATTTATTGGAGATAATTATAATTCCTATCTCATTCATGTGTCCAATCTATCTTTGCCACACTTCTTCTTGAACTTACTTTCCAGCTATATTGACTTATTCTTTACATAGTTTAGCTTCTGTGAGGTAGAGAGAAGTATTTTTTTTCACCTTGAGAAATTACCATGTTACCTTTGGTAAGATTAAATTTCCCATCACCAAAGTAAATAATATAAACATCATTTTTAATCATTACATTGTATATCATATTTAGGTGAATATCAGGAATATTCCTTACATCGTTTAACAATAACCTACATCTAATATTAGTTCTAGAAAAATATTTCCAACACCAATAATTTTGGATGCTATTTTATATATAATTTTAATGTGTCCAAAAATTCCTAACATATAATATGAGAAGACACATATTTGAGTAGTGACATGGAATGAGGTGCCTAAATCAATCCCTCATGTAGAATCCTGGCTTGTAGGGTTGACATGCTCTTTCTAAATAGTAAAAAAATCATCATTTACAACTATAAAATAATTTTTTTGGGATTAACTTACCTATTTCTTTTCTATTCCTTCATCTTATGACACTCCCATATTATGTTTATAGGTTCTCTAAAATGGTGGGACTTTATGTTATATCCTGATTGATATTTTGACCACTTCCTCCTTTATAGATTTTTATTAGGAGGTTCTTTTCCTCTACTTATTCCCTTCTATTTCTTCTTCCCATAACTTTTAGTGATAATAACCTTATATTATAGAGTACATACCTTATCCTTTATTATGGAATATTAATTCCACATTCTATCCTTTAATATTTCAATGATGATATTTCCATATAGAATAGAATTTCTTGCCGACACAAAAAGTATGTCCCACAACTTTGGTAAAGAACTCAACATTAATAGTTCCTATAATTCACCATCAACCATAATTTTTATAGAATTTATTTGATTAAAAATACCTTGAAACTTTATCATGTATTATGATACATTGTTCCCATATTTATGCTTCAGGTGAAAAGTCAGAATATTAGGTTTTATTTTTCTATGTGTTTTTCCTTGCACACAACTTTTCCAACCTTCTATATTGAACATAATTATCATATTCATTAGAAAAATTTGGAAGAAATTTTTGTTGATCCGCTGTATGATTTTAGCAGCACACTACCCATTATATATCTTATAAATGATCTTATTAAATTCTCCCTCCATTTATCATACCAAATTAATCCCCACAAAAAATTAGGTGAGAGTCATAATAATATTATTAAGTAAAATCTATTTTTAATAATGATATAAAAATCCCCCACTTTTATTCATTAAATACCAACTCTCTAAATCACTATTCAAATCATTGTATAAAATAAATGTATATTTCAATTTAAACCTTCAATTAGTATAAATATCACAACATGTTATTAGATTAGAAAGTTTTCAAAACATTTATCTTTTTAATATATATGATAAAGTTAGAGATATAATACATACAATGATTTATTCATCCATTATATAAGGAACCATATTTTCCTAAACCATTTATTTTTTATTTCCTGGGTGTTGAGGGAGTCTAGGGAAGTTATTGGTAGTATTGTAGGTTAGGGATAGAATTTTTCTTACTTTTTTAAAAACATTCTTTATTATAGGTTGTGAAATTCCAAGGTAATTTTAATTTTTGGTCTTATAGTAAGGGTTGTTTTGAGAATTAGGATATAGATTTAGATTATAAGAGTTAGATAATCCTAAGAAGATATTTTTGGATATGGATCAAGGCCTGATATGTGTCTCGAGATCTAGAGTGAATGTTAGGAGAGTTTGGGATAATGTTTTGGTTTTTATAGGGGGTTGACTTTGTGTAAGGTCACCACATGCTTAGTGAAAACCATGTGAAGTTATATAGAAAACCATGAAGATGAATTTTTCCTAGATTTAATATAAACTTTTTAGTGCATGATTAGGGATAAATATACCAAAGAACCATGAGAAGTTCTAAAGTTTTATATAGGGAGCTACAAGATTGGTGTATGGTTTTGTAAACCATGAAAACAAATGATGCAAGGATATGACTTGGATTTAGTGAGAGTCACACAGTTGGAACATGTTTATGGAGAATAATATATCCAAACTATGTGTGTGGGGGGGAGACTATAAATAACGCATGCCTAATGGTTGGTACACAAGTTGGTAAACCATATGAAAAATCCATGTATCTACTTATATCTCATTAATAATTGAGATTTTTATATTTTTAGCTTGTTGATATTTAATCCCTTCTCCCCGTCTTTTTCTCACTCACACATGAAAAAATATCCCCCTCTCATTTCTCTATTGAACCCCTTGGTTTAGAGTGTTTTTATGGGGATTTCATAACGAATTGATCGTAAGTACTTCCCTTTTATTTCTCTATCTTATCTCTAATTTTTACCCATTGATTTCGGAATTCCATAAGTTATTGTTTGGAATTTATTCCATCGAAGCATGGTGTAATTGGATGAGGGAAATGGGGAATTTAATTAACATGGATAGAGGATGTATTGGGAGAATAAAATTATATTTTTTTCACATGATTTCATTAAAGGTACACCACCTTAAGAATTTTTCTAGGATTTTTAATTTAATTGGATGAAATTGGAGATTGACTTAGAGTAATATGTTAGAAATGTTTCTTAGTATGGTGTCAAGGGTGAACTATGGACCTTCCAAGTGAAGTTTGATGCAATTTCTTTATAGTGAGATTTCATAATGATATTTTAGGAAATTATTCCTTTAGAATTAAATTGAATAATAAAATATAAATTATTATAATTGATTATTTTAGAAGTAATGGATTAATATAGGGGAATGAGTGTTAATATGGGATTTTACAAGGATTGAATGAGTATAAGAAATGGTGACCATGCTTAAAAAGGGGATGAATTCATGTATGAGGTAGGTGGATTATGAAAATCTCCCAAAATTTATTCATTTTGACATGTGCATGCAATATGAGATCATGCCACTGATTTGTGATTGAACTTATGTTTAAAAATTAAAATGAACTAATTACTTCAATTCCCATGAAATGAAAAAGTGTTAAAGGATGTTATGGAACCTTAATAACATGTTTTGATGACTCGACCGCTGATGGTCATGTGTTTGATCATAGATGTGTTCCATAAGATACATGGAACCCAAAAACTATAAGTTGAATGAAAATAATGAATATATTAAACTTGAATATGGGATTTATTTTAGTTTTAAGCATGGATAAAGTTCTCCAGTTATGTTGTGAGAAATAGATATTCCCATCATCTATATCTCTAAGGGGTGGAGATTTTTTTTGAGGTTGTGAGATATCCTTGGTAGGCCTTAGGTTTTAGAATTATATGTGGGCTCCCTAGGTTGATTTCTTAAGGATAGTTAGGTAATAAAGAGAGGCATAGGTTTGGTGGTGATGGGTGAGATGGATATATATATCTTTCTTAATAAAGGACAACCGGTTAAGGGTGGATAAGATCCTTGGAAAATTCCATGGGTGAGAGAAGTACTATGGGGTTGGATGAGTTGTAACATAGAGGGTTTTCATCTAAGTGATAGGTTAAGAGATCCCCAATAAGATATGTGAGATGATACCCATGGGAAATGTGTGAATATTATCTAGATGACATGGAATGATAATTCAAATAGGATTAGTGTGTGTTATCATTGGAATTTCCCTAGTTATCAAAATCAACTATGATATGGGAATGGGATGAGGTTTTAGATCCACATATTGAGGACATGGTCAAGAAAATTTCTACAATATGAGAGAACACCAAGAGGTATTAGATTTGTATGGGTAACACTAAATGGAGACTAATATATTTATAAAGGACCCTACTGGATTCTTATACAAGTGAGGTGAGGATATTGATGGGTTTATCATGATGTTCTTTCATGATTAGTAAAATATTGATGGAAATAGCCTACAAGGTTGGGTGGATTAGGAGATATGATTAGATAAAAGAATTAAACCCTAATCGATGATTTTATATTTTTTTATTCAAAGTATATACCAGTTAATGTGTGTTAAGTTTGGGTGAATGGATAACTCATACAATATGTTATATTAGGTTCTGGGGAGATATTTACCTTAGGCGTAAATGATACGAGGTTATAGGGAGAGTTTTAATTTAGGTGTATATGATATGAGGTTAGGGAGAGAGTATGAATTGAGTGTATATATATATATTAATATTATGTATGATTTTTTGGGGAGGATTATTCCTCTAGGTGTATGTGATATATGTTATTAGGCATTGGGTATGACATGATCCCCCAAGTAATGATGTCTTAGTAATGGTTTTGGGTAAAGGATGCGACCCTCCATGTTTATGCGATATATGTGTTATTAATATATAGTGTGGGGTGAATCCCATGTGGTATGGTAATAATTTTGGGGGTATAGAATACTCCTATGTGTATGCTATATTATTTTTTAGGAGAGAGTATGCACTAGGGTGTATGGTATATGAGGTTACAGGGTGGGAATCTCACTGGGTGTTTTTATATGAGGTTCTAAGTGAGTTGTGACTATGAGTGTATGTGTTATCTAATTTCAATGTGGGATATAGTCCCATAGATAATGATTTCATATTAAATACTCTAGGTAGAGGATGTGACCCAACAAGTGATTATATATGATGGTTCTAGGTAGGTGACGTGACCCCTTGAGTGAATAATATAAGGTTCTAGGATTAACATAGTTCCCTGAGGAATATATTGTTCTAGATATGTTTTGGGGTTGGACATAGTTCCCATGGGTGGTGTGATTTATGCTAAGAGACATTCAACACTGGAGGAAGTGGGTATGATCGATCCTAAGTGTCACATTAGGACTCAAGGATTGATCATGGTTATTTTATTACACCTTTTCACTATGTTTATTTTTCCAAGCATATCACATGGGTATACACTGATTAATGGTTACGTTAGGGACTTCATAGGTGGTGGAATATATATTTTATTCACACCATACTTGGGTGTCCATAACAGTTTTGTACCAGATCAGAACTCATTTTCATAGGTTTAGACATGAAAGAGGTCAGATTTTGGATGATTGGGTTGGGGTAGCTCGATAGGGATTTGAAGATTAGGATAGAGTGGGGATTAAGGATGGTAGTATATTATTCTTGTATATTATTATTTTTTTATTTACATATATGATTTTATTGGTGGTAAATCATTTAGGATATATTAATCTATAACAACATTAACATTTTATGATATCATGGATATGTTTTATTACATCTATATAATCTAATTATTTTTAAGGATGTTTTTTTTCATTATTTACATTATTTTATACTTTGATATGAGGTTACTTTAATGACCCAGAGTTTATAAGTGATATTTTTCCCTGAATAAATGTGTGTTATATTATATAGTATTATATACATACAACACATAGTAAAATGAACAATATTTTATTATATTAATGAAAATCATTATATTAGTTAGAAGCCAAACCTATAAAAATTCCAAATATTTCAATTGAAAAAATATGAAATTTGAAAATTAGAATGTGAAAACTTAGATCATTTCAATCTGTTAGAATCATCGCACCATGAGAAACATTATAGAATTGAAACAAAATATTAGTAAACCAATCGACATCTTAGAAAATAAAAATATAGAACCTTGGGAGGAATTATAGGGAACACTAAATGAAGGAATTAATGGGTTTTTATAAGAGTTAATATGACTATTAGAATAGTAATGTGACTATTTTAATAGTAATATGGCCGTTAGAATAGTAACCTGACTATTTGGAATAGTAACCCAACCGTTGGTAATAGTAACCTCATCGTTGGAATAGTAAATTTTCCTCTAAATAATAAAATATAATATAAGTAATATTTATCATGAATAATTTAAGAAATATATAAATATTTTAATTCTATAAAATAAATAACATTACTAAAAACTTAAAGAAACAATCAAAACTTTTTTAATAAATTGTATTTTAATGTATTTCATAAAAATCATAATTTTTATAATAAAAAATAGAAATTAACTACAATAAAAAATTATTTTGAAAAAATGAAATTCATTTTTAAATTAGAAAAATGAAATTTCCCAAGGTTTAATTTTTGATAATTTTTGGAGAAACCTCAACTTTTATGAGAATAGTAAAACTATTGCTTTTCAAATAATGCATGTTTTACAACATAATGATGATGTAATAAAGATTTAATAAATTTTAAATTGTTTATTTTGGCCAAAAATAAATTTATTAAAAAAATGGGTCATTTTAAAAAATTGAACTTAATTTCTAAATCTAAAAAGTATTTTCCAAAGTCTAAAGTCAAAATTATTCCATTAAAAAACATTTTTTTGTTTTTTCCACTTTAATATTTAATAAACCAATAAATTAGAATTATAAAGTTTATAAAATTATTAAAATAATGTAATTTAATTAAATTTTATTTCATAATGTCAAAAATTTTACTATCAAAAGGTTTACTTTGGATATAATATTTTATTCAATATTATAACCCAAAAATACCCCTCTCCTCAGGTATAAATAATCCCTCTCCCTCCCCTTGGAAAACTACTTCAATTACACTTAAAAAAGAAAAATATCGACTCACATCATCCCTCCCAATATCCTTATAAACCTTAGGGACATTCTAGAGTAATAAAACTCTAATATTTTAAGTAGTTAAGGGTCATGGAAAAGGAACAACTTTAAGAAAGTAGTAATGTCCTTTGCTGTTTTTTACTTTGTTTTCCTTTTCTAATTACCTATAATCCTTTTATTTTCTAATAAAAACCTTCTTAAAACAACTAAATAGTATTTTATATGATCTAGAAAATGTTAATATCTTATAAAATTGTTATTTATAATATAATCACATATTATATATCCCACACCACCTCTTTGGATGATGTCCCATTAACAGTAGGTTAACTACCAATGAGGATGTTTTTAATCCTTTTATTATCAGCATAATTATGGACAGTCATAACAAACTATTTATTATTTATAAATGTATAAATATTTTTATTTTTAAGATCCTGGAATTTATTTTGCTTATGTATAAATTTCTTTGAACCAAAAAAATCAAAATCAAAACAAAACATGACATTTCAAGGAAAATATGATATTAAAACACTTAAACTTTAACAAAGGGAATTAAGTAATACAATCCAATTATTAAAATTTATAAATAGTGAAAAATTGACATAATTCCCTTATGGTTCCATGTTTTAATAAACCTAATTTTATTATCTAGGAGGTAGAAAAGAGATTAAATAAAGTGGGATTTAAGGTTAGGGGATTCTTAAACCAAAACTCATTCTTTTTGGGTTATCTCCTCTTTCACATTTTTATTCTTTTTTGTATAGAAATTATTATAATGTAATTAAAATTTCCTTCCAATATCCTTTCTATTTTTTTTGTGTGAATATACATGTTTCTACCTTTATGAAAAGTTTTCTAAGCCATTTACAAATATTTTTCAAAAACTCTTTAATTTCCAAAACATCACACTGACTTCTATTAAGTCATTTATTCTTAAAATAACAATTATATTTTATGAAAAATTTTGATATCCATTATTCATTGAGAACCCCAATGTCTATTCAATGAAGTATGATATATAAAATCCTTATGAAAACCTTTAATTTCCATGCATTTATTTCAGGAGTACGATTGTTATATGTTCTTTGTGGTGTGTATGATTATGATAATTTTATGATGTGAAGGGTGGGATTGGAATTATATGGTCATAAAATGCATTGGGTAAAGTGATATATCTCTTGATATTTTTCATATTATGTTTGAACATAATGCTCTCATTATTCACAATTATGATGTTAGGATTTATGTGCTTATTTTATGTGTGAAAATTATACTAGCTTTATCCACAACTAGGTGTGATATTTGGACACAATATTATGATGTTACTTTATTATGTATATCCCACATTCCTTGAATTTATCAAAATTTTCCCTCATGATTATGATGATTTTTATATGTTTATGATATGATGATGTTGATTATTCTCACCTATGTACTATTTATTCTTGTCCCTAATTCTTCGCATGTTATTCCTCCCCTTATTAGGATTTTATCTCACCACTTTATTTTATATATATCCTTAGGTGAATACATATACTAAGGAGAACATTAGATATTTTAAAAGGTTGAATAATATGGATTTAAATAAATTTTAATTTTTGTTACATATATGTTATCTCTGAGCCTAATTTTCCCAAGATACTAAACCTTTTGATCCTAGATTATATTACTATTATGTTTTTTATCTTTAAATTGATGTAATATACATGTGATTAAAATTTGGGTCGCTATAGTTGGTATTAGAGAATGATTTAGTTAATTTGAGAATTAGGATTAGAAAATTTTAGTAAAAACCATAAAGATAATTCTGTGTATAGGTATTCATCCTAAGTTTGGGTAAAGTAAAAGAGCACATGGTTTCTAAGAAATAAAATCCCTTTCTAGATACTACAAGTGGATGTGGATCTGGAATAGTTGTACCTAGGAGTAATAAATCTGAAAAGGGATGATTGGGTATTAAATTGATCTTTACATAGTGCACGAAAAAGAGGCCTTGCTACACACCTATTTTGACACTCTTGAGGGATATTCTTCGCTTAATCACAAACTCTATACAAACCATTATAAAGGATATATAGATAAATTATTTATTTATTTTAAAGTTAGAAAATGTTAAATTACATGATCCTAAAATCATTATTTAAGGAAAAGGTTAAACATATGGATCCCATAAGATATGACTTTAGAATTAAATTGCACAAAATAATAAATTGTTTATTCATGATTTTTTGACTTATGTTTTGTTCAAACCATTTATATTTTAGAAAATGGTGGGTACCAAGATAAACTAGAACAAAAACCCATGTGAGGGACAATGCAATGTTTTTACGAACAAAATTCATAATGAAATATAAGTGTATTTCAAAAGTTTATGGCAATGATTACCCAACTATCTAAGGTTGTGAATAATAACTTGAGCCATGTAGAACCTCTACCTTCACCTAAGACAGATAAACTAGTATTTATTCCTTTATGTGGAAACAACCATCAATATTATGTGGATATTATGATCCACTTGTCTTGTAATAGTGGGTTAACTCAATAGAGAATATATTTTATGTGATCTAGTGTTTTTTGAAAGTGTAGGTTTCTTTTTACATATATAATTTAGATGGAGAGGATGATCAATGGTGGGTGTTGATAAAAAATACAAATATGAAAGAATAAATGGAATAAATAGTGGAGGAATAATTTAAGAAATTATTTCTTAAAAAGTATTTCCCTTTTAATCTTCAAATAACTATGTAAAGAGAATTCCTAGAACTTAAGAAAAAGGAGGGTGAATCTATTTTGGTTTGTGAGGAAAATTTGAAAGAGATAGTAAGATATGCCTCAAGTTTTATTATAAACAATGATAGTGAAATATATATATTTTCTAGTGGTTAAAACCACACCTTTGAAAGGCTCTAGATATCCGATACTTTGGGAGTTATGAAGAAGTTGTTTGATGTGCTCTCAAAGTAGATATATTTTTTTAATGGTCCCATAGAAATGGAGATAAGAAAATAAGAGTGTAATTTCAAGTTAGAAAATCAATTGAAAAAGGAAAAAAGAAGATCCAACCACCCATATATCACAAATGTGGTAAGAATCATCATTAGGATCGCATCAAAGGGGTAGGGAAATGATTTAAGTGAGTAAGATAAATCCACCAAGATCATGAATGTCTAAGTGACATGAAAAATTCATCCAACATGATAGAGGAAAAGAAGGAACCACCCATGGTTCAATGATTTATCTATAGGGAGCAAGGGAACTATGAAAGTCAGTTCACTAAACCATGATCTTTTGAGGTCAATTAGTTACAATAACCACAAAATCCAAAGTATAAGGGGAATGTATATGACATTACCATCACTAAGGTGGAATATTAAAATAAATTCATACAAGGTACACTCCCTATTTACTTTTGAATGGATTTTTTTATTTGATTATAGTTATTTTCATTCCTTTATATTCTAAATGTTTTATAGAACTGTTGAATCAAAACCCTAATACCTTGAAGACAAGATATATATAGAAATACCCAATGGTTTAATCAATGTAACCCAAGTGTTGGACTCTTATCCTATTAGAATATGTGTAATTTTTTTTACATAGAATCTCATAATCCTCTCCTTTTTGGAATTTGTTGCTATACTGGGCATGTATTGGATCTCATTATATATAGCTCACATAAACTATTAGTAAAATGAAATATATCTCTATATTACCAACCATCCTATGATCTTTTACAAATGTAAGTAATATCAAGAATATATTTTAGAAAATCTATCAATGTTGAGGTTGTTGATACCCAACAATGAAGAATACCTTTCCCAAATGGATGAGTTAAAGGAAAACACCAACCTTGAGGAAATTCCCACTATGAGGGAATATATTGATATATTTCTTGAAGAGTTTCCCAGAATTCCCCCAAATCATGAGGTAGATTTCTCAACAGAACTCATACAAGGAGATAATATTATCTATAAATTCCCTTATAGGATGACCCTGATCAAACTGGAGGAGTTAAAGAAGTATCTACAAGAGAATTTGGAAAAAGGGTTCATACTCCCTAGTGTATTGTCTTGGGGTGTGCCAATGATATTTTTCAAGGAAAAAGATGGATCAATATAGATGTGTATCGATTACCAAAAGCTCAATAATATCACCATAAAGAGAAATTATGCCTTTCCAAGGATTGATGACTTGTTTTATTAATTTTATGGATCTTATTACCACTCAAATGTGTATCTTCATTCTAGATATCATCAATTAAATGTGAAGAATGAATATATTCAAAATACAACCTTACTTAAATGGTATGGACACTATGATTTTATAGTTATGACCTTCATACTTGTGAATTCCCATAAAATATTTATGTATTTAATTAATAGAGTCTTTAGGGACTACCTTGAACTATTTTTGGTAGTATTTTTTGAATATATTATCATTTAATACATGTGAAAGGAGAAACATGAAGAGTATCTAAGGATTATGCTGGTGACATTAAAAAAATATAAAATGTATGATAAGTTTAGAAAGTGTGACTTTTAGATAAAACATGTCCCATTCTTAGGGAACATGAACACAATTGAGGGAATTTACTAGGACCCTTCAAAGACAAAGGAAATTGAGGAATATACCATACCCTCAAGTGTCATGAAAATATGTAGTTTCCTTGGATTAGATGAGCACTATCGACGTTTTGGGAGAAAGTTCTCATGATTTTTAGGCCCATTAACTAAGTTAACACAAATGGGGTAAGGTATCCCTAGACCAAAGAATGTAATGAAAGATTTAAGTAGCAAATGAAGTGCCTAATAACTATGCCTATACTCACACTACCATCAAGTGGAGAAGTTTTTGTGATATACTATGATGATTGAAAAAAAGTATTGGGTTTTATAATCTTGTAGAATAAAAAATAATATTCTATGCCTCATGAAAGTTGAATATCCATGAGCAGAACTACCCAAAACATGATCTAGAGTTAGTAGTTATGGTATTCACCATGAAGATTTGTTTACACTACCATTACTGTGGTAAGTGCGACATATATATAGATTACAAGAGTCTTATATATATATATTCAAATAGAAGGATCTCAAGATGATTCAGTTAATATGGTTAGATATCATCAAGGACTACAATTTTTCTATTTACTACTATCCTAGAAAGGTGAATAAGGTTGTTGAAGCACTTAGAAAAAAAGTACTTGATAATCTATCCATGATGCATATTGAGAAAGACCCTATATTTATACATATGTGAAGGATAGTTATAGAAGTCATAATATTAGGGAATACATCCTATGTTTCCCATGTAATTTCACAAAAATATATCCAAAAGAAGATGAATGAGGAATAAAGGGATAATCTAGAGAAACAAAAAAGGTGTAGGTAGTTAAGGATATGATGCTACATGAGCTACAAATCATTGAACATGATGTCATTAAATTTGGAACTAGAATTTTAATACCTTTATCACCTAATATAAATAAAGATCTATTGGATTATCTCATCTATCTCAATCTGTCATGGAAGTACTAAGATGTACAATGATCTTAGAGAGCACTTTTAGTGGGCCAACATAAAGAAGGAGATCACTAAGCACACCTAAAAGTGCTTGGTATGTTAGCATGTTAAAGTAGAGAAATATAAGTCCAATGGGTTGATGCAACCATTTCCTATACCAATATAAAAATGTGAGAACATCACCATGGAAATTATCATCAGTATCCCAAAGACATCTAAAGGAATCAATGCAATACGGGTTGTGGTAGATCAACTCACCAATACTTCCTAATCCATCACTATTAAATAAGATTTTTTATAGGAACCCAAATTTTTATTACATGACTATCATTTAATTTTTAAGATAAACATTATAATAGTAATGAATTCAAGGATCTAAAGATTTAGTATCATGGGAAAACTAGTCTCTTACATCACTTTGACATAATAAACCTTAAATAGTATTTAAATCCTTCTTCTTTATCCTCCCAATAGCTCTCAAGTTCTCCTTAGTACATGTAATCACCTGAGTATATACCTTAAAGAATGGGGTAAACTAAAATTCCACTATGGGGAGGGATAACATAGAAGAAATATGATACATGAATCAATATTAGATGGGTGCGATTAATCATTATAGTCATATGATAAGGATGGGATCATCATTAAAATCATGAGGTAAACATTTGATAAAGTAATTGAATGTGGTATATACATAATAATTAAACATAATAATATAATGGTCAGATACCACACATAGTTGAGAATAATGATAACATCATGTTCACACATAACATATGTGTATAAATCATGACATCATAATTTTGAAAAAATATAGAATCATGTTCATGCATAATAGATATAATCTCATGAGATGTATCATATTACCTAATGCATTGGAGAGATATATAATTTCTAGCCCACCCATCATATCCAAACATTATCATAATCATGCTTGCTAAATAGAATGTAAGATAACCAAAGTAATGAAATAAACCCTTCGAATGGAATGATTTTAATAAATGATATCACATATCACAATTCATGGAATAACCTTTGGGGTTCCCAAATTATTAAGGGAGATCATAATTTTTCATAAAAGATAATTGTTCTTTGAATAAGAAACAACTCAAAAGGATTAAAATATGTGTTTCAGAGAAATAAAGTGTTTTTAAAAATTCTATGAAATTATATTAGAAATCATTAGGAAATGGTAAAAAACATGTATCTTCATATAATTAAAATGGAAATAATATTGAAATTAAATTTTAAGGATACTAGAGGAATATCCACACTAAAAAAATTCAAAGGAGGAAATAACCCAAAATAAAGGAGTTTGGGTTTGAGAATCCCCTTACCTTTAATCCCACTTTATTTTTTTACTTTTTAGACTCATGAATAATAAACTAATGTTTATTAAAACATGGAACCAAAAGTGAATCAGGTTAATTTTTTTCACCCTTGATAAATTATTATCATTGGATTTTATTTCTTAATTTCCATCATTGAATGTGAAATGTCTTGATATAATATTTTCCTTAAAATATCCCGTCTTTCTTATATTTAATGATCTTACTTAATTTATATTTATAAATTATTAATATTAACTCATGTATATTATAGATACATACATACATATATATATATACATTTATATATTATAAATAATTTATTACAATCATTCATAATATTTGTGATAAGTAGAGAGTTAGAAATGTCCTCGTGGGTGGTTAACTAACTATTGATAGGATATCTTCAAAAGTTGATAAGAGAAGTATGGAATATAAATATTTTGTAAATATAAAAATTATATTAAGTTAAAATAATTAATATAATTTTAAAATAATACTCGATTAATTTTATAATATCTGGGTTTGTAATGAATGAATATAAATAGGATGAGAAAAGGAAAATGAGAAGAGAAGTTGTTGAAAACATACCCTTCTCTCGATGTTTCTTCTTTTACACAGTACTAAAATCCTTGAATTCTTGGAGTTTGTTACTCTCGAAAGTCCTTAAGAATGATAAGGGGATTATGAGAGTTGATTTGGGTAGATATTTTTCTTTGGTAAGTGAAATGTAGGTGGCTTTCCATGGGGAGTTAGAGGGGTTATTTATACTTGAGGAGATGAGTATTTAGGAGTTATACTACTAAATAAAATATTATATCCAAGTTAAAATTTTTAATAGTAATTTTTATGATATTATGAAATTTATTTGAAGTAAATAACATTTATTTATGACTTTAAAAAAAATTATAATCCAAATTTATTATTTTAATCAAAAGATAAGGTGGAAAAATTATAAAATATTATTTTACTGGAATACATTATACTTTAGAATTTTAAAAGTGATGTTTAGTTATGGAAATCACCTTTATTGTATTTGAACGACTCATTTATATTTTTAAATAGGTTTTTGGTCAATAAAAAATTTCTAGAATTTATTTTGTCATTATTACATCTTGAATGATTTAATTTAAGATACACTAGTTATTAAAAAATGGTATTTTTACGATTCACCCAAAAATCGAAGTATTTCATATATTTACCCAAAAAACAACCCTTAGAAAATTTTAAAATGTTAATTATAAAAATGATATTAATTTTATCAAAATAATTTTATAACATAGGTAATTTTAATTTTTAATACATATATATTTTTGATTTTTAGGAAATATATTAAAATACAATTTATTAACAAAATTGATGGTATTTTATATGAGTTTTTATTCTTGGTATTTGTTTTATGGAATTATAATATTTATATTTTCATAAATTAATCATGATAAATATTATTTATATTACATTTTATTATTTTGAGGTCAAATTACTATTCTAACGGTTTGGTTACTATTCCCAATGGTCAGGTTACTATTCTCATTGGTCAAGTTACTATCCCAATAGTCACATTACTATTTAAATAGTAAAATTACCTCTTATAAATACCACTGAATTTCTTTATTCAACATTCATTAAAATTCCTCCCAAGGTTATGTATTTTCCTTTTCTATGATGTTGATTTGTTTACTAATATTCTATTACTTTTCTATAGTGTTGTTCGTGGGGCTGATAATTCTGAAAAATCAGGGTGATCCAAATTTCTTGATTCTAATTTATTTATTTTATATTTTTCCCTTTATAATGTTTGGTATTTTAATGGGTTTAACTATTGAATAATGTAACCATTTTATTTAATTAAATAATGTTTTGTCGACTTCTCTATATGTTGAATGCATATAATACTATATAATATAACATATATCTATTCATGGAAAAAATATCACTAATAAATTATGGGTCATTACATTCTTCCCCCTTTAGAAATTTCATCCCTGGAATTTGAACTCATATTCTTGTTTGAGAATAAATGAGGGTACTTCTGTTTCATTATTTCCTCTGGTATCCATGTTACCACTTTATATTTCTGGTTTTACCATAATAATTTTACAAGGTGAGTTGTATTGTTGTGTCAAAATTTTTCTCTATAGTCCAAGATAGTTACTATCTACTCATCATAAGAGAGGTCATTCTCTAATTAAACAACCTTTAGATTCTGTACATGTCAAGGATAAGGTATTTACTTCCATAGGAAAGATATATAAAACACATCATAAAATTGATCCATGTTTGGTAGAAGTGATAGTTGATATGACACTGATCCTATGTGATAAAGGGTATCAAAGGGGAAAATGTACCTAGGTCCAAGATTTACTTTATTTCTAAACTTAAAGAATATATTTCATGGTGATATTAAAAGTAAAAGTTTTCCTCCAAAATCAAAAACCAATTACCTTTTACAGTTGTCAATATAGATCTTATATCGACTCAAAGTACATTTTATATACTATTGGATAGATGTAACATTTTTTGGAATCTATTCTATAATATTAGGTCCAAGTATCTTATATTCACCAAATTTATCCTAACATAAAGGAGATCTACATAACTTCACATATAGAGATTTATAGTTCCCTTTCTCCCTATAATTAAGCATTGAACCATGGGTGGTTCATTTGAAGGTTCCTTCCTTTCCTTAATCATGTGGGATAGATTATTAATGACTATTTGACACTCAAGAGCTTAGTGGAATTATATGTTACACTTTAATCATTTCCGTATCCCTTTGGAGAAATTACCATGTTACTTATTCCCAAATTTTTGACAGATATATAGGTGGTTATATCTTCTTTCCTCCTTTGTCATTTGATCTGCTAGCTTAAAATTCCATTCTTATATTCTTATATCCATATACATGGGACCATTCTAAAAACTCCATATATACTTTTAGATCACATTGAAATAATTTTTAAAAACTACCAAAGTCTTGGATAGATAGATCCTTTTAGTTGTGTGATTTTAAACCACTAAAGAATCTATCTATTTTTCTATCATTATTGATAAAAAAACATGGGGAATATCTTGAAATAATTATGAATGTTTACTAGAAATCTATTAAAAATTCACCCTCCATTTTATTAATCTTTAGGAATTATCTCTCCACATTTTTTTGAAGAGTTGAAGGTAAATACTCATCAATAAATAACTTCTTAAAGTCTTACCAATCCATTTCATCCTTACCATACTTTGAATTTGCACTCTTTATCAAATCCCACCATTGACCAACCACTATATCTGAAAGATAAATGAACATGGTGGCTTTTACTTTCTTAGAATAGTAGATCACAAAATATATCTTCTCTTTTGAGTAAAACCACTATTCTATGACCAGTGGATTAAAAGATTTTCTAAACATAAGTGGTCATTTCAATATAAAGGACTCAATAGTGAGTTACTCCTACTTGGGTGAAGGTGGATGTTCCACATGTTTTAGGTCATTATTCATAGCCTAATATAGATGGGTAAAAATTTCCATGAAGTTTTTAACTCCATCTTGTATCACATTGAGAATTTTATTCATGAAATCGTTACATTTTCCTTTACATAGGTTTGGTATGGTTTCTTATAGTTCCCAATATTTTATAAAATAACAAAGTTTTGAACAAAATGTAAGTTAAAAAATCATAAAAAAGTAATTTTATTTTTATTAAAAAATTAATTATAAAGTCGTATATTATGGTATTCCTATGTTTATCCATTTTCTCTAATAACGCTTCTAGGATTATGTACTTTATATATTATTACATTAAAAGAAATAATTAATTTATATATATATCCTTCATAATGAATTTTATAGAGTTTGTGATTAACGAAATCATATCCTCAGGGAGTGTCAAACCAGGTGTGCAGAAAGGCCTATTTTTCATGCACCAATTGTTGATCGAGTTAATACCAAATTTTAATTTTTGGGGTTAGTAGACTTGGGTATATCTGTGCCAGAGCCACATCCAATTTTAGTATCTAGATAGATATTTCATTTCTCAAAAACGATGATCTCTTATACTTTACAAAAACATATGATGTTCACCTACATATAAACTCATCCATATAGTTTTCACTAATGTTTTCTAATCCTAATTCCCAAATTAAATAAACTATAAAATTGTCATCGAATATAGAGACCAAATTTTTTTGCATGAATATTATATAGTTTTTGAGATAAAAAATATAATAGTAATAAATTCAAGGATTAAAAGGTTTAATATCTTGGAAAAATTAGTCTCATAAGTCACTTGTACATAATAAAAATTTAAAATTATTTAAAACTTTATTCTTTATCCTCCTAACAGTTCTCATGTTCTCCTTAGTATATGTAATCATATGAGGATATAAATCAAATAATGGGAAATCTAAATTCACAAATAAATATAACATAAGGAAAATAATTTCTTACGTATCACATAGTAGATTTCAACTTTTATGTAATTCCCTAAATTGATGACTCATACATAAGATTTTTTTACTCATATATGTTCTGTAATATTTCTAAATTCTCTAATTTTAAGAGTGATTTTCAATAGATTTATAACATATAAAAATTATCTTATGCATCCAATGTATTTTCCATTTTATACTTCTCTATATATAGAATATCTTATATGAAATATTAAATATGTTTTACATCTCAATGGACTTTGAGAAAATTTTCAAATTATTCATCTCATGAATATATTATGTATCTCAATGAATTGATTCATTTGTCACATTTTATATTTATAATAAAAATTATATATCTTAGGGTGGTTTATCATTTTCTAAACTTTTTATCCTTGGAAATATATTAGTTGTCATGTAATTTTTATAATCTCCATCAACCTATAACTAATAATTTATAGACTCATCTATATATTCCTCAACTCAACTCAATCACCCCAAATAGTTTTGAAATAACTTCAAATCATATTCAATCATTACTAAAATAATTTATAAGATTTATATAAAATGTAAATACTTCTTAGATTATTTAAATAGACCTTCTACTACCTCATACAACTTCAACACTTTTTAAACCATTATTTAAGTGTCATATAAATGAAAACCTAACTTTAAACTTATTATTCACTAGGATGGATATTCAAAGATTAGTTTCTAAACTTATTTATAGAGGTATAATATTTATAAATCACCGTAATCTATGGAACAAAAATTATTCATAAAACTTCTCTAATTTTATTAAACCATTTTTTCACATTACTAAGAAACTGAGTTATTTTATTAATCATTTTTTCTTGATTAATTGATATCTAATAATATAACGATAGTTCTTCATTTATCACATGAATAATAATTAAAACACTATTCTTACAATAATAAAATATAAAATATTTTTATATCATATTAATAATGAAACTAATTCAATTTTCTTCTTCCCAAAAAATTAAAAAATTCTTTATCATGAATTAATTAACATAATACTTCTCTTATCATGTTTCAAGATGTTATCAAATATTATTAAACCCAGTACATGATTGCATGATGAAATAATTACTTGGAAATACAACCAACATATCATCAATATGATTAAGAATTGAAAACCCCTTCTAAGTTATTCCTATTATGACATATTGAAATCATTTTTATTAAAAAAAATAAAATTCAACATCATCTATTTTCAATAATACCCCCTCTGTATTTTTTATCTACACCAATATAGAAAATTCATTTAAATTTATCTTATTTAATTTTATTATCTCTACCTTATTAATTATAAATAAAAATATAACTAAGAGTAGGTGGTATTAATTCACTTAAATAAAATTTCCATCAATTATTATACTCTATGTTCATGTGATCCATGCCCAATTTAGAAAACAAGTGGGACAAATATAGACAACAAATATGTCCATAAACCAAATAAAAATATGATACTGACCCAAATTATTTAATTAGGGGATTCTTAAACATTTTTAGGTGGAAAAAAATTATTTAACATATTTACATGATTTTTCCCAACCTGAATTCTTATAATCATCTAAATTTAGAGGTTAAAATCATTAAAAAATAGCCGGTGAGTTGAGTTTCAAAAAAACGAAACCTTAAACATCGTAATGTATCTTCAATTTGATTCCATTAATTAATTCAAAGTCTCACTCTAATATTTATAATTAATTATTTTAAAATAATTATGATATATTATGCATTAATACCTTTTCAATGGCATCTTATCAATCATTTTCTAGAAATTTAAAATTTTCCTGAAATGTTTCCTTTTGGAAACTTCTCAAATACCCCCCATAAAAGGATATACTCTATCTTTATTTTATTAAGGTAGATATATTAATATAATAGGATTCAAGATATCATTTTTTTTGTGATCATTACAAGATGGTGATTTCTATAAGGTTTACAATAGTTATTCCAACTTTCTCAATTTTTCATCTCCCCCCTTAATCATGAATCACCTTAAGATCCCATCATATAAAGAAAAAATATAATTTGTATGGGAAAAGGTGGAAATTTTTTTCTACTTAATGAGAGAAATTGTTTTGCGAGTTTATCATCAAACAATATACTCCTTACTTTATATCTGTTTTTTGGGAGAAATATTCATGATTTCATTTTCAATTTTAAAGTCATTGTTCTCTTTAGGGAAAATGGATTCCTTTCTCTTATAAAAATTATATTTTTGTGTAATTACTTATTTAATTTATCTTGAAAAGTACATGGGACTTTTAATTCCAGTTTCATATTTGTAATTATCTCTCCTTGAGTTAAAAATATAATTCAATAATATTTTTAGACATTTCTTTATTGATTTAACCTTCCACACATTCCTCATCTGGTCGTAGGTTATCAAATTTTGAAAACCTCTCCTAAAATTTGATTTGTTTATATAGAATTAATTCTTTTTTTAGAACTTTATTTTTCTTATTATTTCAACATAATTCATTAAAATTATAATTAAGCTATCAAAATGATCATGACATATTTATAAAGATGGTTAAATTTCTTTGAACTTATTCATGGATTCTCATTAATCTTCAAGTTACCAAATTTGGGAATATTTTAACGAGACTTGAATTATTCATTAGGAATTTATTATACCTCCCAATACATATATCTTTCCATATAATTAATTCCAATTTTTTTAATCTTTACTCCATAAATACTGATTTAAATAGAATATTTGCAATAATTTATGGTGTAGAATATTCTTCCACAATAGAAGTAGCCTCTTTTTATTTATTTTGAATAATTATTCTTCACATTATTGGGAATTATATATTAATAAATTTTAATTTAATCATTTATAAAGTAATATATATAAATATTTATCTTCTATATTCTTATTCATTTAAGTTAATAGACATATATTTGGTTGATTTTCAAAATAATACATCATTATATTGACCACTTTGATTTAAAATACCACAATCATTTTAAAATCTTCCAAATATATTAGAGATAGGAAGATTATGACTTTTCTTTTATGAAAATTACATTAACTCAGCTTTTCACCATATTTCCACATTCTTTATTTGATTTCATTAACTTAAAATGGTTTAAATATTATATACAAAATTGATCGAATCATTACAAAACCATCTATAGCACAAGTAGTATCCAAAAAAGATCAATATATTAATCTTTAAAAAATCTGGCCTATATGAATACCATGATGTTTTGGTGATATTTTTTCCTTTAGTTTGTATTAATTTAAATAGAATATTCTACTACAATTGATCACATATGACACTGAAATGGTAGTGGGATCCTCATTAATTTTCTCAGCCTATGTTTTTTTTAATAATTTCATCTAAAACCTGCCATATTAATGTAAAAAAATTTATTGAAGACAATATTTTCTTAATAATAGAGTACCTTTTTATTTTATATTTATTGAGATTAATCATTTTATGATTTCAAGATATTATTTTGACAAGTTATAAGTTTTTTATTACAAAGTTAATCCTTATAATTATTTATGGAAATAACTCTCCTCTATTATTATTGAGAATACTTAGTTTGAATAGTTTTCATATTTTATAGTTTGATTTCAAGATCAAGGAACTTTATATTGAAGATGAATTTATTACCCTACACAAACTTTATACCACCTTCATAGTATTTTCTTATTTTTCTCAACATTATGTTCATATGATTTGGTCTTCTATTGCAATAGATTTTCAAGCTCCTTTATCTTGTTATCTTTAACCTCTCGTCGATCCTTTTTGAAACTAATAAAATCCTTTTGTTTATCAACTAATGTATGGGGTATTTTTTAATACTTTTCTTGAATTTATATTTCTCTGAGATTATTTTTAGTAAATCATTCTCAAATATGAAGTATTTTTATTCAATCTAAATATTCCTAGTACATTTCACCTTTACTTTCTTGGTGAGTTTTTTTCACACCAAATCATTTTTTTCAATTATTTAATTTTTTACCTTAGATTATTATTTAAGGTGGGTGATCCCATCCTATAAAATGCTATTAAACCCCAAAATAAAAGAAATCTTTATCTTTGGTTATATTTTCTATAGTTTCCTTCAAGTAGGAACATGAATAATAATATGATTTATCCTATAATTATTTAGAAATACGATCTTCCCAATCTATTCATTATTCATATAAAGTAAACTATCAAAAATAAACTCCAGTTACCCAATTATCCTATAAATTATTTTAATCCTCTATTCTTAAATTACTGTCTACATTTTTAAAGGTATATTTAACCACCAATTTTTCTTTCTACATGCAAGATATTTTTTATGTATGATTTCAAAATGTGAAAACTTTATTTCATTCCTCAATTACCAGGAGGGATTACTTATTATGACATTTCATATCTTTTATCCCTATATTATTCATAATCTTTATAAATATAGAATCTTGATCAACAATGGATACTTATTATAAAATTCTTCCCCTTATTATATATTTAAAAATAAAAATAAAAAACATAAAAACATCAAATCCTAATACTTTTTAGAATATAATTAGACTTTGAACAATGATTTAAAACTAATTTTTAGGCAATGGTCAACATTGAAGGGGGGGGGGTGAATCAGTGCTGAGTAACTTATTACCCATTATAAACTTTTCTGCTATGTTACCATTGAATCTATTTTGTAAATAGATCTCAATCATATTTTATCTATCCACACCCTATTTTTATGCTTGTAATGATAAATAGGAAAAAATAAGGAACACTAGGATTTACTAATGTGGTTAACCTCAAATGTGGATGACTATGTCCCCAATAAATGGTGGTTATTATCCCACTCATACATAATTTATTTTTTATTATGAAAATGAATCTTGAGTAAGGGAATATCCTTGTAACCATACTCTTAACACTAACCAAGTATAATACATGCACCAAAACATAGTTATTAGGCTCTGGAACTAACCATACCTCCCTCTTTAAATACAATATTTGGATTTTACCAACTTAAAGTATAATAAATTGTAATTAAGTTTCATTTCCCACATAGAAAACATGTATTTGATCTTCTTAATCAATCTATATAAATCCATAAAAATTCCTATTAATTTATTTAGAAATTATGATATAAAGATATAATATGATAGCTCCTCACTACCTCAGCCTAAATGATAGTAAAAAAATCAAGTCAATATCTCTCTATTTCTCTCTTTTCTTTTTCTTCTTAAAATAATATGAATAATATTCTCACAATGCATTAGATTTTTTTTGAAACAAATGGTTTTTTTGAAATTGTAGCTGCATCAAGTATCTCTCTTTCTTCTTTGAACATCAAAATATGAAAGATAATAACAATGTTGATTCTAATATCCACTTCTTCCACTTCTTATATTTATATATATTCATAGAACCATATGAATATTTTTTCACTTAAATTATGTGTAATTATTGGTAATAAAGACTAATTTAAACCAATAATATAATATTTATTGACCTTATAATCTTTAAATATTCACATGATATTGAATTTTTAATATTACCTATATCTATAGAATTTGTATTATTTTATTTATTTGTTTATGCTACCATGCATGAATAGTCATATTATTATGCTTCTCGTCACCATTAAAGATTATTTTGATTTTATTGCGGTTGTGTCATGTTATATTATATGGTGAAATGACACAATCCATTATCTTATTATAGTATAGTGCCTTTATTTCATAGAACGATATTATGACGTGAATCTCTCTTAAAACATCTTCTTTATCACACATCATAGGATAATATTCTGATCGTTATGTGACCACATATCAGATTCTAATTCCATCTTTAACTTGTTTTTCTACCCAAATAGAATCACAGTGTGATATTTCTATTCATGAAATGAAACTACATTTCTTCTTAACTCTTCATCATTAAATATCATATCTTGAATCATGATTATATCATAAAAATTCTATACAAGTCTCTTAAGATCAATAGAACATTGTCACAATTAATATTCTAGATGAATATTCAACAATATATTCTTGATAAACACATTTTTTAATTGAAAAATAGTAAGTAATAAATATAATTTCTTATGTATCATAGAGCAGTTCCTCCCCTTTTCACATTTCATGAAATCGATAACTCAAATATATTATTTTATTACAAATATATATTGTGTAAAATATTTGACTATTTTAATACTAATTGTTCTTATCAACATATTTATTACCTATAAAAATTATATTTTGTATCACAAGAATTTTCCATTTTATGCTTTTGGGGGATAGAGTATATTTCATAATATATAAAATATGTTACACATCTCAACGGGCTCCTAGTAATTTTCAGAACTCTTCATTATGAGAATTTATTATGTATATAAAAAAATAATATTATAAGTGAAGAACATTGTTTTCAATAGTGTATGTGACATGAAACACAGAGCTTAAACAACCCATGAAATATATTTATTTATATTTAATCTATTCTATAGCTTAGAGAACACACAACCATGAGTCGAAACAAACCGCAATATAGTATAATGTTGTAGCCTAGCCATTAAATTAGTGGGTATAAATAAAAAAACTAAAATATGAAAATTATTATTATATATTGATTATAAATAAAATAAGAATCATTTAAAAGAAAATGAGATTTTTTTCTTTCTAAAAAACTATATTTTTTCTAAAAGACAGTTTAGTCATTCTTTGACCACATAATTTAAAATTATTTTTATTACTTTTAAAAATTTTATTTGATAAAATTAACTTCATTCTGAAATCATAATATCAAAATTAGCATAGGGTTAATTTTTATAATTTTGTTGAAATGTTTTATTTTTTGATAAATAGTGTAAAATAATGATTTTTGATTGAAAAATACTTTTCATTTAAATTATTTATAATGTTATATTATATTTTGAATTAGTTTTAAAGTAAAATTAGTAAAATTATATTTAAATATATCCAATTTAGGTAATTGGGATAATTTTAATATTGAATTTTGATAAAAAAATTGTTAACTTTTGAAGATTTTCTCTTTAAGAACTAATTTTTTCATCATCTCTATGAGATTAATTTTAAATTATATTTTTACAATTATGTAAATTTAATTAGAGAAAATGGATTTAATATTTGAAATAATAATAATTTTTAATGTATAATAAGGTAATATTAAATTTTTACCAAAATTAATAGTGAAAATAATAAAATTTATTTATCGGGGTTAAGGAAAAAATGGATTTACTTAGGGTTAAACTAAGAAGATAAGGGTTAAAAATGACCTACCAATTTTTACAACACCAATTTTATGGACTTATTTGAACCTTATATATTCTATTTACTATAATGTCTCTTTTTTGTGTGTCTTTTTTCATGATAAAAATGTGGGCATTATTGAATATTTTCCAAAAATTGTAAGTGTTCCACTCACCTCACTTATAAAAGGCCACTCTTGTACTCTCTTTTTCACACATTTAAACATTTTTTATCAAAAAATACCTCCCTAAATCACTTACCAACTTCCCTAAACTCATAATAAAAGCATTATTTTTTGAATAAATCCAACCTATAAAGGTATTCAGTGAAAAACTATGGAGGATACACAAAGAAGAGGCAACATTCTTCAATGATCATTTTTATTTTATTTCATTATCCACATCCTTGAAATATTATTAAACCTTAATAATATAATAATATTAGTATATTACACATAATTTTATTTTTTATAATAATTTTATGACCTATAACTATCTCCACTTTCATCAAATGGGTTATGAAACCATCGTTCATGTGTACGACAGACTACCGCCTCACGAACCGATGTCATTTATTTTTTCATTACCACCGATAAAGGTTGGGTATGATGATGTATATAAAGTATATATATGATATTTATAACATAATTATAGATATTGAGTCATTATATTATATAAAATTTTTATTTTCCATTGCATAGGAGATACGATAATGTCGCTCATGTGTAGGACGAACTAACAACTCATGAAGCAACGTGATTCACCTTTCACTAATGATTTACATGGAAGGTGACAAGGATAAATTTAATTAATATATATTATATAAATTAAATAATTATGTTATTCATGAAATATTTATCCTTCTTAAAATATATTATATAATTTTATTTCTTACATAGAAAAATGATAACATCGTTTGTGTATGTGTGGACTATCGACTTCACGAAGCAATGCAACTATATTTTAATCACCAAACCAGATGAATTATATATATAAGTATATTTAAAAAAATAATATGGTAATTATGATATTATGATAATTTTTTAAATATAAAACATTACTTACCACCTTTCTATAATGATCATTGAAAAATGGAAATGTTACTCATGCATACGTACGACCTGCCGTCACCATGATCACAACGTAATTAATTTCTCATAACCATATTACATGATAGGTTTTCAAATTGTAATTTTTGTATAAATATTATAATTATTTCATGATTATTATTCTGTTTATGATAAAACTATATAATACATGCATGGACCATATCTTTCATGATAAAACATGCATGAGAAATCAAGGTAATTAATACCTGAAAAAATGAAAATAATGAAAGATTATTAATGTCTGGGTGATAAGATGTTATGAGAGGATAATATATGATATCATAAATATGAGTATGTTTCTATTATAATTTAATAACATTCTTAAAACCATTATACCAGAGGTTAAATCATGTTTAACCAAAAGGAAGAATGAGGTAAGGGACTTCATCTCAATTTCATTTCATTGGGGCATATTGCAATGTCATGCACTTAATTTATTTTATGGTGTATATAATTCCAATTTTACATGTAATATAATTAATAATTAATAATTAATTAAATTTAAGTTTCAATTTTAATTATTTCATCCAAGTGTATTTGACTTAAGAGTTACCAATTGGTAACGAATTTCATAACTCAATTTCTTTTCATTAGGTTATACTACTTCTTCATCATCTACGATATTCCAAGATTATGTGTGTAATGAATTTTTATTATCTTATGTTTTATTTATAATTTTGTCATGTGGATTTATAACTGATACACATAATATATTCATTGACTAATTATAATTTCTACATTTTGATCATTATAGTAGTTTATTTCACAATCTCATTATCATTAATATTGTTTATTATTAAATTTAAGTTCAAGGAAAATATTTGGTTATTATTTAATAAAACCTTAAATAGTATTCAAATATGGTTATTCATGATATTTTATTGTAATATTACCATTTTCCTACTCTTTGTTACTTAAAATAATTGATAAAATGTTTTAAATAAAATCCTAATTCATTTATCTCTTTAATTAGAAATATATTCTATTCCAAAACCATGTTTTCTATTTTTTTTCAAAAATGTTTTAAAAATTTTAAAAATGAATTATTAAATAAATTTTTACCCAATTTTTCTTTTTAAAAAATGTTTTCAAAGGTATATTCTTGTCATTTTCTGAACAATTCACTCTAACCTTTTTACAGTGAAAAATTAATGTTCTTTTTAACTTGTACTATATGTATGGAATTAACCGCTAACATGAACTTCGTTTATTTGAAGATTAATTTGAAATCTTATAAGGTTATTTTTAAAATAAAGTTTTTTTCTTAAAATTATTCAAATTATTAGTTTTTAAAAGTGATTTTCAAAATGTTTTATGTTTTTAAAAGCGATTTTCAAAAAGAAAACTATATTTTACTAATTAATATTTTTAAAGAAATTTTTATGGTATTTCAATTCATCAATGAAAATAACCTTTATTATTAATTAAATGAGTATATGTTGTATTGATACTATACTAATTCATTTTATGTATGGGTTATGATCATTTTGATAAACGAAAGTATGAACATTCACTTTATTACATCATTTTTGTAGTCATTAACTTTCCATTGAATTATTCACTTTTTTACGATTATTAGACCTTAAATTTACCCTAAATATACATATTATTTATCATGGATATGTTTTTTGGTTAAACTATATGTAATTTATACAAAATGTGTTTCCTTTGAATGTTTTTTTATTTGGGAAAATATTAATAAATCCATATTCTTTACTCAATACAGATATTTTATGACAATGAACATTATTTATAAAATTAATAAATTATTCAACATATACGGAATGATTTGAACCTAATGTTATTGGTGGGGCATGATTTTATATATCCCCTTAATGCATTGGTATTTCTCATGAGACAAATAAGTATTGTATAATTAAACCAGTTTTTACCTATAGTTTAAACTATCTTGTAAATGGTATTGATAGTAAAAATATCACGATTATTGAGATCATGTTGTCCAATAATTAAGCATTACCTTCATTAAGATTTTAATTATTATTATATATGATATTTACACAATGATATTATCTCTAGATGTATTTTATTATTAGTTTATTGATTAAATGGATTGATTTTTTAGTTATTTACCTTTCCATATTGATTATTCCATATCTAGTTATGATAGAAATGTTATTGATTAAATGGAATGTGTGTTCAGTTATTCACCTTACCATATTTATTATTCTTTATTTATTTATGATATATTCCACTGTACTTAACCTTTACTAATCATTTTATCTCAACATTATTTTTTTTCTTTCTTAGGAATCCATGAAGTGCACTATGAAAAATATTCCAGAATATTCTAGTGGGAATAATGATATTATAAAAAAAATTATTTTATAATTTTTGTATTAAAATCTAATATGGGAATAATGTATGTATCTAGTTTATAAATATTACTATACTATTTAGTCATTCAATATGATATTTCTTTTATCTTATGTAAATATAATAAAACATGCATTTACTTTAAGATACTGGGGTCGAGGTTTCTTTAGTTGGTATTAGAGGAAAATGAAGGAATCCAATCCTTGGGAACTCTCAAGTGTGAGCATTGGATGAATATTTGATCTCCACTCAAGGGATTCATGTGGGAATTTCTACTAATGGGGATAGTGGTGTGTCCCACCCAGGAGGTGTATCTTCCCACAGAGTGGCCTGATAGGTATCAATTATGGTCCACTAGAAATAATTCCTGACCACTACAGTTTCTATCAATGGAATTTTAATAGAAAAACTAGGAAGTAGTTTTATTAAAACATAGATTAGGGATGATAAACCTTTAATATACTTTGGGGATAATTATAGAATAACATTCGAATTTTTTGGTAAGTAATAGATTATGTGGTTTTCCTAGAAATATATCCCTATCTAGATACTCTAATTGGAAGTGATTCTGAAACAGATATACCAAGGGGTAATAACTCTAAAAAAGGAACATTGGGCTTGTCTCGATCATCACCTAGTGCATAATAATAGGCATTACTGCACACCTAGTCTGAAACTCCTGGGGTATATTCTTATGATAGTCCACATTTTCTTTACAAACTATTATGAAGGATTTAAATAGAGAATGGCAATGAATTACCTAAGTTAAACTTAAGGTGTGTTAGATTTAAAATAAAGTGTATCACTAAAATGGAAAAATGTTTTGTGTGTGAAAAAGAAGGGAATAAATCAATGAATTTCTAAGTAAAAATAAAGAGTATGATGGAAAGAAAGAAATCTCATACTGGGGATCCATTTATAGCTCGTTGTCCTAAATATGGAGAAACTGGGAATTATCCAAGTAAATGAACTCTTATAAATCTTAAACCCTAGAATAAGGAAGGGTCTATATGGAAATAAAATGGATGAAGTATTAATGTATTGGGTTTCAATAATTAAATCGTAAGTATATTTTTTACCAATGGTATTTTGGTGAAAGAAATTATGAAAATATAAATATTTTGTTAAATTTTAGAAGAATATGCATATTTATTAACATAAGAGTTATGGATACCATCATGGGTTTATGAGTTTAAGATTTATCACAAGTTAAAAGTATTATACACCTCATTTTTAGGTTTTATGTGATGGGAGTCTACCAATATTAAGGACATTTTGGGAGAAAAATCTTGAAATACAACCAATTTGTTTAGTATTGGTTTTAGTGGAAAATTTATTTGAGGAATAATGAATTTACATTTCATAGGAATAAGTTTAAAGGTATTGATAGACTTTTGGGTTAATATTATTAATAATGACAATATAATAATAGTCAAATAAGATTATTAGACTTTGTGGGAAAACAAAAATTATATTGAAAATCATAGTAACAAGTTTATTTAATGAATAAATTTTATTTCAAGGATGTACAAAATATAATTTTTTGAATGGTATAGTAAATATATTAATATGGTTTTAGAAAAAGGATAATCCACATACTAGGTGATAACCTGATACGTCCGGTAAGGCTGTGGGGCTTGAACCCATAACCAAAGGATAATAAGGGTTTTACACCTACCACTGATCTACATGATTTCCTATTAAATATATCATTGTATTTAGTTAAAAAATTTAAAAAATAAATATTAATGAAGAACCAGTGGTGTTACTTTTGAGTTTTAGGGATCAATGTATTACATTGGATAACTTTTGATAACCATATTAGATTTTCATAATAGTTTGAGACAAACAGAGATACTTGTCACTCTTTTATGGATCTTACAACATGTTAAGAGTTAATTTTAGTGATTCATGAATAAAAAATTTATTTTTAGATATTCATTTATTAGAGTAATTTATGAATTTAAAATTGATCAAAGAAGAACCAAAGGATGAAATTATGCCTATAAAATAAAAATATATCAAATGAGTATATTTTTATATACTCTTAGAGAGTGAAATAATTCATCGACTTTAAGAAAAGAATATTGAAACAAATTTCCCCCCTTTTTTCATCATTTTTGATGATATAAATGGCCTTTTTCACTTTTATTTAGTTTAAGGTTTTGTGTTTATTAACATTCTTTGGATCACTCACTTTATTATGATCAATGACCACTATAACTCTCCATTAATCCTTGGGTATTGGTATTCTATTCCATGGCCATGACTTCATTTACCACCTAAGTTATCCTAATTGGAAACCTAGTTATTTGATTATTCCATATGAACATTTTAATTTCATTTCCATATTTTATAAGGATGTTTTATTAACTCTTTTTATAATGTGGGGTTTCAACATTTTTTTTAAATTTCAAACCCTTGATTATCGATATCAAGTTTAAGTTGTGAGTAAATAATTTAATTAAGGTGGGGATAATGTAATAACCTAATATTTTAATTTAATTACATTATTTTAAATATAATATGTGACACACAACACTGATCTTAAACAACCCATGAAATATATTTCTTTTTTATTTAATCTCTTTGATACCTTGCGGAACATGTAATCCCAAGAAAAAAATGAAATGAATTATAGTATGCCATCATAATCTAGACTTTAAATTAGAAGGTATGAATAATAATAAATAAATTATGAAAATTATTTTTATCTATTGATTAGAAATAAATTAAGAATCATTTAAAATAAAAAGAAATTCCTTCCGAAAAACTGTTTTTTTATAAAAGACATTTTAATCCCACTTTAGACATATAATTTAAACTTACTTTTTATTACCAATTTTAGAAATTTTATTTTATAAAATAATATTTATTTTTGAATTAATAATATCAAAATTCTCTTAGGATGAATTTTTGGTATTTTTCTAAAATATTTCATTTTTTGATGAATAGTGAAAAATACTAAATTTTAAATTAAAACCGCCTTTTCATTTAAATTGCTTATAATGTTAAATTATATTATGAATTGGTTTTAAAGTAAAATTATTTCAATTATATATAAATTTATGCAATTTATGTCATTAGGAGAATTTTAGTATTAAATGTTTATATAAAAACCTTGTAAAAAATTTAACATGTTCCCTTTAACCAGATTAAACATTTTTTTTGATTTTTATAAAATAAAATCACTTTAAGGTTAAGTGATAACCACAAATAACCATTCCCATAAGGATCCATAAGTTGGTTGGTCAAGTTACCCTGTCTAGAACCATACCTGCCCAAAAAACTGAAAACAGGAACCAATAAAGGGAACTAACAAGCCCCGGGACACCTGCCATTGCCACCTATCAGAGCACCCACGTCAAACATCCATAAAAACCTTCCACTTCACCCAAATAAGAATATAGAATATGACACCCATAAGAACATCTTGTATCCACCCTACACAACCAGTTCCTCCCATCCCATCACTGACCCAGGAGCAACTCGACCACCACCACACCAGGATCCAGGGATCTAGAGCTTCAGAGCCGGGTATGAGGGAGGAACCCATTATAGAAGATGATAGATGATAACTAAAAGAATCTATAAATGAGGATCCTATAGACACCACCATCATCACAGACCACCATCGGGGGCCAAACACAAAGACCCTAGAACATTGACATGGGATCCACCCACACCACCACACTTGGGAAAACACACCACTGAGAACCACCACAGATATTCCATCTCCGAGGATAGAAACTGAAGGTTCCGGGCGCATCGGAAGCGCGTGGGTGGATGTGCCCACTTGGCTTTTTGTCATTAGCAATGATCAATCCGGGATCAATACGACGATAAACGCCAGTCTCCACGGATTGAATCACATAAAAAGACAATGAAGATGGTTTTTCCCGGAACCACAAACAAGGATCATTACAGGTTGATTATAATTAATTTAATTAATTATAAAGAAATACCTTTTGGGCGTTCTTTCTTCGTTGATGTTCTCAATCACGTTGTCGATGTGATCCATCGTTGCGTCGCAGAAGCCAAGTGTAGACTCCCTCTAGCGGTGATCCACACGTGTACCTCGTATCTCTGGACGTCGCCAAAAGATTCTCCGGGTGCTAGCGTGGAGAAGCCTTTGCTTGCGTTGTCCGCCTTAGATTGTCTTGATCCGATGGAAGAGGATCTCTCTCGGTCTTGAGAGCGTTCTTGGAGGAAGAGGTTCTTTCGGCCTTGAAAGAATTCTCCAGAGATGTTGTGCACAACGATTCTCTTGTGTCAGAAAAGAGTTTGGGTTGTGAGGATATTTATAATCGGGTGTGTGGGGTTATAGAGTTATGACAATAAATAAATGCATTACACGTTTTATTTATTTCATTGAATCTTTATTTAAAACCCCATGTCGAATAAATAATTCTTTGACATGTGCCCACGCTGATTATAATAAATATCATTTAAAACAATATTATATCCTCAAAATCCCAACTAAAAAAAACTACACGGCGTGTACTTGTTTTTCATTGAAAACTACACGGCGTGTACATTAAATGTACACGGCGTGTATATCTTGTTTTCATTTATTCATTTCCTTTCCAAAATAAAACTACACGGCATGTAATAATAATACACGACATGTACTTGTTTTATTTTCTTTTTCCTCCATCATTTAAAACAACTTAGGCTTCCTTGAATAATTATTAAACCACGTACGAGAATAATCTTTATTCAACTTGAGATACTTGGATACACTTAGTGTGTGACCCTCTAGGCCTCTTTCTCGTTGGCATTAGGCGGGCTTGCTTAAAGTCCAAGATTACTGTCTAGCAACGGGTCAAGGCACCCAAGAGAAAGAAGTTTACGCCGCATTGACGTATCACCTCATGCGAACGCTTATTGTGTAATTTAATCCCTTTGTCTCAATATCTCATCAAGCAGGTTTCATGGCAGTGTCATAAACCTATATTCTTGATATGTCGTTCTTTGAATACCTGAAATAAACTCATCGTTTACACCATGGCCATGGAATTTAATGCGACAGTTCTATTTCAATCAAAGGGCCGAGATATCAACTTCCATAAATGGAAGGGACAAATCCTTCCTTGACTTATCCATTAACAACATGTCACTCGTGACGCACCCAATGTACCCTACTTCCCGCCAACTGTCTGCATGACGGTTTTCGTCAGTAAATCTAAGTGCGCGAGTCATGACATGAGTTAATGATAATCTTCCAGTCTAAGGACCATTACACACGCTCGTAGATAGCAATATCCGATGACACCAAGACATGCGGAATTACTACTGGCGGGTCTGTTCTCATAATCTCCCATCTTGGAGATTACCAAGTGCAAACTCCATGAGAGAGAGTCTCGTCTTCTTATGAGTACTCGCACATGACGGTCTGTATACTATGTGTCCTATCATAGTATGTCATCCAACCGCAGAACTTTATTTAAGAATATTGTTATAGCATTTCAAGGTTCTCATCATAGCGGGGATCTGCTATGACCTTATTAATGCAACAAATATTTCAGGAAATTATTATAATATAGTCATGCAGAACAATGAACAATATATAATAAGTGAACATTTATGTAATCAAAGTACAAAACATTTGGTTCTGAGGACACCAACCCTTACAAACTCCCACTTGGACTAGAGCCAACTGCCTACGACTTTTAGTCCGCTAGACCTCACATGATTATCATGTTTCTGCTGAGTCAAGGATTTAGTCAATGGGTCCGCCACGTTGTCTTCCGTGGAAATACTGCTCACTGAAACTTCACCTCTCTGAGAAAAATCCCTCAAGAGATGATACTTCCGAAGTATGTGCTTTGTCCGCTGATGTGACCTTGGCTCTTTTGCAAGTGCCACCGCTGCAGTATTATCACAATAGAGTGTGATAGGATCTTTACTGCTCGGTACAACATCCAGCTCTTGGACGAAGCTTCGCATCCATACTGCTTCTTTAGCTGCCTCAGAAGCTGCGATATACTCGGACTCCGCTGTAGAATCTGCCACCACACTTTGTTTTGAGCTCTTCCAGCTCACTGCACCTCCATTCAAACTGAAGATGTATCCAGTCTGCGACTTCATGTCATCTTGATCAGTCTGGAAACTAGCATCTACATGTCCTCTGATGACTAGTTCCTCATCTCCTCCATAAACCAAGAACATATCCTTAGTACGCCTCAGACACTTAAGGATAGTCTTGACTTCCATCCAATGGCGGTCTCCTGGATCAGCTTGATATCTGCCTACCACACTTAATGCATAAGCAACATCTAGCCTCGTACATAGCATAACATACATGACTGACCCAATCACGGATGCTTAAGGGATCCTTGCCATTCTCTTTCTTTCCTCATGTGTCTGAGGACACATTTTCTTGGAAAGATGAATGCCATGTGACACTGGCAACAATCCCCTCTTGGACTGTTCCATACTGAATCTCTTCAGTATCTTGTCAATGTATGTACTTTGACTTAGGCCCAGCATTTTCTTGGATCTATCACGATGGATCTTGATCCCAAGAATATATGTCGCCTTGCCCAAGTCTTTCATAGAGAAGCATTTATTCAACCATGCCTTAACTGACTGTAAGACAGGTACTTCGTTTCCAATTAGCAATATGTCATCGACATATACTATTAGGAAAACGACTGCACTTCCACTAAACCTTTTGTAGACACAAGGCTCACATTCATTCTTAACAAAGCCAAATTCTGTAACAGCTTCATCAAAACGAATGTTCCATGACCTTGATGCTTGCTTTAATCCATAAATGGATTTTTGCAACTTGCATACCTTGTTGGCATCCTTTGAAGTCACAAACCCTTCAGGTTGTTTCATGTAGACATCTTCCTAGAGGTTCCTGTTAAGGAAAGCTGTTTTGACATCCATTTGCCAAATTTCATAGTCATGGTAAGTAGCAATGGCCAATAAGATTCTGATAGACTTCAACATTGCAACCGGTGAAAAGGTTTCATCATAGTCAATTCCTTGACGCTGTCTAAAACCTTTTGCAACCAGTCGTGCCTTGTAGGTGCTGACTTTCCCCTCCATGTCCAGTTTCTTCTTGAATACCCATTTATTACCAATAGGCTTTACATCAACTGGAGGATCTACCAAAATCCAGACTTGGTTTTGGTACATGGAATCCATTTCAGAATTCATGGCTTCTTGCCACTTGGCAACGTCTGTGCCTACAACTGCTTCCTTGTAGGTAAGAGGATCATCATTGTCAACCAATAATGAGTCACCATCCTCAGTGACAAGAAAACCATATCGTTCTGGTTATCTCACCTCTCTCGTGCTCCTACATAGTTCTTGTGTCTCTGGAACAGATTGTTCTTCCACGGGGCTTTGTGGAATCTGTTCTTGTACCAACTCATGTGTATCTTGAGCCTCGACTTCATCGAAGTCTATCTCGCTCCCACTATCTCTTCTGGAGATGTGATCCCTCTCAAGAAATATGGCGTTTCTTGCCACTGTAACCTTTTTGTTTGAGGGGTTTTATAGGTAATATCCCCTTGTTTCCTTGGGATATCCTATAAAGATACACTTTGTGCCTCGGGGTGCAAGTTTGTTACCTGAAGAGGCCTTAACAAATTCTTCGCTACCCCACACGTGTAAATTCGATAACATGGCTTTGCGTCCACTCCATAACTCGTATGGAATACCATTTATCGATTTAGTTGGTACTTGGTTTAGTATGTGTGCTGCTGTTTGTAATGCATATCCCCAAAAGGATAATGGAAGACTCGCATGACTCATCATTGATCTCACCATGTCCAACAGGGTGCGGTTCCTCCTTTTACTTACACCATTCCACTGCGGTGTGTAAGGAGGAGTGAGTTGAGATAGAATCCCAAACTCCTGTAAGAAATCAATGAAGTCTTGATTAAGATATTCTCCTCCTCTGTCTGAGCGGAGTTTCTTAATCTTCTTACCAAGCTGGTTCTCAACTTCATTCTTGTATTCTTTGAACCTATCAAAAGAATTTGACTTATACCTCATTAAATAGATATATCCATATCTACTAAAATCATCAGTAAAAGTTATGAAGTACGAGAACCCACCCCTTGCTTTAACTGGAAATGGTCCACACACATCTGTGTGAACTAATTCTATAAGCTCCTTAGCTCTTTCACCTTTCCCACTAAATGGGGCTTTGGTCATTTTGCCTTGTAGACACGCATGACATACACCAAGTGGTTTTAGTTCGAAAGAATCTAAATACCCATCTTGATGTAATTTTGTCAAACGTTTCTCATTGACATGACCTAGCCGGTGATGCCAAAGTTGGGTGTGGTATGAGTCATGTAAATTAACTTTGTTATCAATTGCCATTACTTGGTTTGTGTAGTCTAACACATAAAGGCCGTTATATAAATGTGCCCTACCAAAACAAATGCTATCTTTATAAAAGTAGCAACATTCATTTCCAAACTTGAATATGAATCCATCAGTATCTAATCTGGATACTGAAATAATGTTTTTGGTTACAGAGGGTACATAATAACATCCTTTCAAAACCAATACCATCCCGGTAGGCAATGTGGGGTGGTAGTCCCCGATAGCTACATCAGCAAGTCTGGCTCCGTTGGCTGCTCGTAGATCTATCTCCCCTTGATCAATCTTCCTGAATCTACGTGGTTCCTGTATTTGGATACAGATGTGAGCACCACAAGCACTATCTAATACCCAATTAGTAGAAACAGATAGATTGCATTCGATAACAAATGCACCTGAAGTTTCCCCTTGCTTCCTTGGCTGGGTGCAGTTTTTCTTCCAGAGACCCTTCTTGCCACATGCGAAACAAACAACATCCTGTTCCTTTGCCTCCCCTTTGATCTTCCTTTTATTGGAAGGCCTTGAAGAAGCTTTGGGCTTAAAGCTCTTCGCCTTCCCTTTCCTTTTATTCACCATAAGGACAGAAGGCTTTTCACGCTTCATGTCATTGTCCACTTGGCGAATAAGGATAAGAAGATCAGATAGAGACTTCTCAATATTGTTCATGTTGAAATTAACAACAAAGTTTGAGAAGCTCTGGGGGAGTGATGCGAGAATGAGATCGATACCCAGTTCTTCAGGGAGTTTAAACCCTAGAACCTCCAAGCGCTCAATGTAGCCAATGAGCTTGACTACATGAGGCCCAGCTGGGGCACCCTCTCCAAGCTTGCTCTGAAACAGAGCCTTGGAGATCTCAAACCTTTCCTGTCTTGATCTCTCCTGGTATAAACCACGGAGGTGCTCGAGCATGCTGTAGGCATCCATGTCTTCATGAGACTTCATGAGCTCACTAGACATAGATGACAACATCAAACATTGAACATCGAGAGCATCGTTAAAATGTTGATCATAGACTAGGAAATCTTCATCACTTGCCCCTGGGGCAAGAGAATCAGGAAGTGAGGACTCCAGCACATAAAACTTCCGTTCATGGCGTAGGATAACCCGAAGGCGCCTAAACCATTCCTGAAAGTTACTGCCGGTGAGGATGTTGTCTTTATCCAGAATTTATCGCAGAGAAAATATGGTTGATGTGTTTTTCATTTTGATTCTACAATTTAAAAGATCAGATTCATCAGTACTTTCTTGATTACATTTTATGAGAAATAATAAATTTTATTAAGTCTCCCACTATTTTATCAATTCCCAATGGCCCTCACCATTGAACTCGGAATGTCCAGTTGCTTTGACATTCTAATGGCAAGGATCCATATTTCCCTTCGCATAACCCCAACAAGGGTTGGTCAAGCTATTTAAAGGTATTTAGGTAGGCGGGTCTTTGCCAACTGTGAGCTTACAGTTCCTTGATCTGTTGAGTGGACTCCCCAATCCTGAAATCCTGACTTGGATTTCCTCAACTCTTGCCTCCAATATTACATCAAGTCTAGAAAGGGCTACTTCTCTTGATGTAATATGGTTAAGTCAACCCGAAACCTTTCATAAGGGCTTCCTTTATAAAAGTAAGTGTCCCAACAAGGGTTGGTCAAACACATAGTTTTATTGAGTCTTGCCCTTAATCAAGTAACGGAAGGCTTGGTCTGACTTAATATGGTATTTGAGGGATTTTATTCTTTATGCGTATCTTTGCATTATCACATGCTTGTTAATATTAAGTGATACTTGCTTAAGTGATTAACCATGTTCCGATAATGTATATGCATAGACCAGTTTTTATTTTATTCCATCTTTGCATGCTTGTTCATTTTATTAATTATGTGATCGTGACAACACATGCATAATATATAAACCATGCAATCAGACAGAAATAAAATAAGATGGCATGATCATGAGCTTCTATTTGGTTAGCTTATCTAGCGGTTTTGATAAGCTTACCCTGACCTAGGGAAAACACCTTGAACCTGATGGTTTGTGTTTTGCATCTCCCACCTATCCACCTTTTTATCTTCTTATGTCGGTTTCGCCTCGGCTTCGGGATTTTAACCGTCTCCTCTGGCTTGGGAGATCCTCCATTACATGGGTTTACATTAAAGAAACCATGGGCACGCATGCCCTACATTTTATTGGAAGAAGGCTTGCATGGCAACAAATTTAAATTAAATAAATTTAAATGAAACCATACACATACAAAGGGTCTTTAGTCTAGCTCATGATCATCCATAGTATGCAACGACATTTACGCATATTTAGAATTCAAATTCTTTTAATCGTTCTTTTATTTAAGATAATACGCGCTCGAATTCAATTAATTATGATCTTATAATTAATCAATTCTTTATCTTAAATTCCTTTCTGAATTTCCTTGAGATTATTCTCATCCATATTCCTTGTACGGGTCTTTGTACATTGGAGGAAACCTGGTGAAATTCCATTTCTGGAAAGTACACGGCGTGTAGTTTATAATTACACGGCGTGTATTTTTCTTTTCACCCTTTGTCCAAAGTACACGCCGGGGCTTTGGCGTGTTTTTCTATACTTTGGAAATTTTAGAGTACATGGCATGTAGATGAATCATACACGGCGTTTACTTCCTTGTTACGCGGTAACCGGCCTGGCGATCCCGTATACGCGGTACACGACTTATCTTTGTACACGGTTTCACCTGGGTCGGAACGGACTACACGGCGTGTTGTTCCAACATACACGTCATGTATTCCGGTTTCCACGCGCCGTTCTATTCTGGTCAACACGGCGTGATTAAAAATTAGGCATAATCAATTCACACGGCGTGGTTTGGCGGACCAGTGCCGGTTCATTGAACCTAAGTACACGGCGTGTAGTTTTAATTACACGCCGTGTAATCCCGTGTTGTACAGACAGAAAGAGCGGCTCCTCCGGATGAGTTCCTCGTTTTTATTTTAATCAAAATTAAAATTAAAAGGTCGTTTCTGTGATATGAATCGAGAAACGAAGGAGGAAGAATAGATCTCGTTAATTCAGATTTATAGAACGATTTATTTCGAATTGAATCAAATATGAATGCGTAAATTATCAACGAAAATTAAATAACTATAATCAACGTTGTAACCTCCCTCTGATACCATTTGAAGGTTCCGGGCGCAGTGGAAGCGCGTGGGTGGATGTGCCCACTTGGATTTTTTTCATTAGCAATGATCAATCCGGGATCAATACGACGATAAATGCCAGTCTTCACGGATCGAATCACAGAAAAAGACAATGAAGATGGTTTTTCCCGGAACCACAAACAAGGATCGTTATAGGTTGATTATAATTAATTTAATTAATTATAAAGAAATACCTTTTGGGTGTTCTTTCTTCGTTGATGTTCTCAATCACGTTGTCGATGTGATCCGTCGTTGCGTCGCAGAAGCCAAGTGTAGACTCCCTCTAGTGGTGATCCACACGTGTACCTCGTATCTCTGGACGTCGCCAAAAGATTCTCTGGGTGCTAGCGTGGAGAAGACTTTTCTTGCGTTGTCCGCCTTAGATTGTCTTGATCCGATGGAAGATGATCTCTCTCGGTCTTGAGAGCGTTCTTGGAGGAAGAGGTTCTTTCGGCCTTGAAAGAATTCTCCAGAGATGTTGTGCACAACGATTCTCTTGTGTCAGAAAAGAGTTGGGGTTGTGAGGATATTTATAATCGGGTGTGTGGGGTTATAGAGTTATGACAATAAATAAACGCGTTACGCATTTTATTTATTTCATTGACTCTTTATTTAAAACCCCATGTCGAATAAATAATTCCTTGACATGCGCCCACGCTGATTATAATAAATATCATTTAAAACAATATTATATCCTCAAAATCCCAACTAAAAAAAACTACACGGCGTGTATTAATAAATACACGGCGTGTACTTGTTTTTCATTAAAAACTACACGGCGTGTACATTAAATGTACACGGCGTGTATATCTTGTTTTCATTTATTCATTTCCTTTCCAAAATAAAACTACACGGCATGTAATAATAATACACGACGTGTACTTGTTTTATTTTCTTTTTCCTCCATCATTTAAAACAACTTAGGCTTCCTTGAATAATTATTAAACCACGTACGAGAATAATCTTTATTCAACTTGAGATACTTGGATACACTTAGTGTGTGACCCTCTAGGCCTCTTTCTCGTTGGCATTAGGCGGGCTTGCCTAAAGTCCAAGATTACTGTCTAGCAACGGGTCAAGGCACCCAAGAGAAAGAAGTTTACGCCGCATTGACGTATCACCTCATACGAACGCTTACTGTGTAATTTAATCCCTTTGTCTCAATATCTCATCAAGCAGGTTTCATGGCAGTGTCATAAACCTATATGCTTGATATGTCGTTCTTTGACTAACTGAAATAAACTCATCGTTTACACCATGGCCATGGAATTTAATGCGACAGTTCTATTTCAATCAAAGGGCCGAGATATCAACTTCCATAAATGGAAGGTACAAATCCTTCCTTGACTTATCTATTAACAACATGTCACTCGTGACGCACTCAATGTACCCTACTTCCCGCCAACTGTCTGCATGATGGTTTTCGTCAGTAAATCTAAGTGCGCGAGTCATGACATGAATTAATGATAATCTTCCAGTCTAAGGACCATTACACACGCTCGTAGATAGCAATATCCGATGACACCAAGACATGCGGAATTACTACTGGCGGGTCTGTTCTCATAATCTCCCATCTTGGAGATTACCAAGTGCGAACTCCATGAGAGAGAGTCTCGTCTTCTTATGAGTACTCGCACATGACGGTCTGTATACTATGTGTCCTATCATAGTATGTCATCCAACCGCAGAACATTATTTAAGAATATTTTTATAGCATTTCAAGGTTCTCATCATAGCGGGGATCTGCTATGACCTTATTAATGCAACAAATATTTCAGGACATTATTATATTATAGTCATGTAGAACAATGAACAATATATAATAAGTGAACATTTATGTAATCAAAGTACAAAACAGTTGGTTCTGAGGACACCAACCCTTACAGAAACACCATCCAAAACCCCATGGGATCTATCGAACCTGACTAGAATAGGGTCGTGCGTGACATAGAAAAGTGAAATGGTAGAGGAATCGAAGGATAAGAAGGAAATTCCCACCATGGATGCAACATGATCAAGAACCTAATGCGAGACAAGGATCGAGAGGAGGACTGGTAAGGGGACACCATCAGCTCTGAGCTTTACTGAGGCCACCTCTATAAATTTCATATTGACTCGGGAATAAAATGGCCACCATTCTAAGATCCGACTCTGAAGAAACCAACCACCACCAAACAGAAAAAAACAGATGGAGAAAGTGGGAGGCACCATAAGAGAAAGGTAGGCGAGGCTGTTATGGGAGAGGGAGTGAAGACATTAAAAAAAAATTCATCAGAGGAGATTGAACAACATTGAACATCGAAGGAGCTTTGGAGGACATGATAGTCTTAGAAACAATGAATCAGTCGACACCACACCGGTCCATCACCCTACAACCCAACCCCTAACCATGAAATTACTAATGGGGAGTGAGGGAGGAAGAGGAACGATGGTAGGAAACCCTAAACCACTGAGGGGTTTCTTAGAATGTAGCACCCTTTAAAAACCCTCTTTTTCATCATATCCACGAGATTAATTTTAAAATAAAATTTCACACTTCTATGAATTAATTTTGTAAAAATGAATTACATATTTTTAATCATCATAATTTATAATATCTAATAAGGTAAACTTAATTTTTGACCAAAATGAATTGTGAAAATAATAAAAATTATTTTTTACTGTTAAGGTAAAAATGGATTTATCAGGGGTTAAACTAAAATGAAAAGGGTTAAAAATGACATAAAAACTTTTACAAAACCCATTTATCTATATATTTTGATGTTTTATCTTCTAAGTTCTATAATGGCCCATTTTGGGGGATTGTGGATTGAAAACAACATCAGTATGATTGAATCATTTTAAAAAATCATAAGTGTTCCACTCACCTCACTTATATAAGGCTCCCCATATTCTCTCTTCTTTGAAAATTAAAACCATTTTTTCTATCAATACATATCCATATAAATCCCCCATTCCCTCCTCTTATCTTAGAATCCTTATCTTTGGAATAAATCTAACTTAGGAAGGAATTTTGTGAAAACCTAAGGTAGATACCCGAAGAAGAGGTAACATTCTTCAAAAGAATTTTTATATTATATCTTTATCCACATACTTAAATTATTATTAAAGAATGATTATATAATAAAATAAGTATCTTAAATAAAATTTTATTTTGTTATAATAAGGCCATGGAATACAACTATATCTACTTCCATCAAATGGGTTTCAAAATCATCTTTCGTGTGTATGGTAGATTACCGCCTCACGAACCGATGCCATTTGTTTATCCATTAAAACCTCTAAAATATGGGTAATATAATGTATATAAATTATATATATGATATTTTTAATATAATTATACTTATAGAGTTATTATATCATATATATCATTTTTACTTTCATTCTATAGGAGACACGATAACGTCACTCGTGTGTACGGTGGACTACCACCTCACAAAGAGATGTGATTTTTCTTTCACTACCACTTTACATGGAAGGTGAAAAGTATAAATTTAATGAATATATGTAATATAAATGAAATAATTATGATATTAATTAAATATTTATCATTATTAAAAAATATTTTTTTTTCTTACAATGAAAAATGATAACATCATTTTTGTATTTGTGGACTACCGCTTTCACAAAGTGATGTGTGTAACATCCCAGACCTGGATTCCACTGAAAGGTGCCCCAAGCTTGATGGGTCACATGGTATAAGGCCCCAGACTTAAACCTTACTTAATCTTGAGTTATTAAAAGATTACACATTGAGGATCTTTTCAGGTTTAGAGTTTTAGAGAATTAGATCATAAAACTTGCATTACTTTACACATTTAAACAAAGTGGTTACATAAAAGATAGTATTCATTTTTCCCATCAACGAAAACATATTTAAAATAAAACATGGATTCTTTCTTGACACTTCTTTGACACTATCATCATATCATGTACCCTTCCCTTGACCTGTGAAAAACATTTCAAAAACTTGGGATGAGCATAAAAAACTCAGTAAGGGATATAAAAATATGGAAAGGAAACATGAGTACATGTATACATAATAATGAAATCATACTTTACCTATAAAACATAAGCACTTTAACATAACTGATAAAATCATGAATAAATCATAGAAATCATAAGACATAAAGGTAACTTGAGGCATTCATAACATTCTTACGTAGGGAGTAACCCTCTCGGTTACATTTAGAATACCCATCACAGTATATTCCCTAAATATCTTTGGAGAAACCTTAACGTTTAACCCCTTCGTGTTACCCAATGCATTGGAGAGCTATATCGGGCTCACCCGCCCTTAGTTTATCACGGAACCACCTGTCTTCATAATAATTCCCAAGAACCATAACATAATCATATCACATAAAACATGCATAAAGGAAACATAACATTTCCACTTTTCAATCACAAGATATCAATACAACACATTGATATAAAAACATTATGAAAACCATTTTCAATACCAAAATAAAAGAAAAGTAAAACATGGTATTTATTTTTCTTTTAAAAAAAGGTATGGCTTGTAGAGGAAGCTGAAACTCAAATAATGGTCACGGCGGTGGAGAAGTCATTGTCACCGCATACGTACGACAAAAACATTCCCTTTTTCCATTTAGTAAAACGCTTTGTATAAAAAATATTCCTTTCGGATAAACGTAAAAGTCAAAGGGGTTTATACACCGTATAAAATAAGGTTGTGTATAAAACAAAATTTGCCTCAATGAAAGGATATTGAGACGAAGTCCCATACAAAGATGGTATCCTTGGATTAAGGATAAATCAATTACATAATTATGTGTGACAAACTAATACACCAAATATAAGTGGATATTAAGTGTAAAACAATCAGAGGTTATTCAAACATATTTATATAACGACATATTAAAAGAGTACAAGCTTATCCTAAAGAATCAAAATTGGGTTAAGAAGTTCCCTTGCAAAAATTTGACAGCCTAACAGCGTCACTACAAAATTCAGAAAATGAGTTGATGAGAGATAAAAAGGGAATATCATCACTTGGACATAAAATTTAAATCACTAAGTATATATAAGAACATATCCCAACATAATGTTATGTGAATTAAGAGACATAACAAAATAAGTCTTTTAAAAAGAGGAGGGTGAAAGGTTCCCTTACCGACATGGGTATCTTTCGAAACATACACCCCGTGAAAGAAGGACAATACAAAATTGATGTAAATACTCATAAATGAAAGTATATTACACAATGAGTAAAATAATGGTCAGTAAATACACCACTCAAAGGAAATTTTGGCAAATGTATCATAAATCTCACAGGAATAAAAGTGATATGAAAAATCCCTTACGAAAATTCGGCAGCCTAACGGCGCCACTTAAAACTTCCAAAAATGGATTGATGAGATCAAATAGGGTCTCTAATCATATTACAATAAAATTTACAGTAAGAGGAATTTAAAATAACATCCCCCATCATAACAAAGAGGAGATTAAAAGAAGTGACATAAAGGAGAGTAGTTAAAAAGAAAGAGAGAGGTTAGATCTCTTACGAAAATTCGGCAGCCTAACGACGCCAATCAAAACTTCCAAAATGGATTAATGAGAGAGAATAGGGTCTCTCATCATATGAACACAAAAATTACAGTAATAGTAATATAAAATAACATCCCAATCACAATAAATATGAGCTTAAAAGGAATGACATAAAAGAGTGTACTTAAAAAGAAAGAGAGGAGTAGGATCCCTTACCTCGGGTCTGACTTGACTCAATCGTTCTTTAACGTCCTGAATAATAAACTTGAGTTAATTTATAATTTCTTAAGAACATTTTTCAAGTTAATTATTCCTTTAATATCACTTATTTCCATGTTATAAACATTATGTAATCATTTAAGTTAATAATGTTTGTTTTGTCGATATTTGGTTCTTAAGTCGAAAGTGGACTTCTTACAATTACATGTTGTTTGTGAGGTCAAAGGTTCATTATATCCAGAACGATATTCATGATTTGGATATCATATATATCATATATATCCAGAATATACATGTATTTATAATATTACATAATCATTTAGAGGTAAGAAATGAAATGCACCGTTCATGGAGACGGTAAGCCGTACGTACACATGAACGCTACTTTCTTTTCTATGTCATATTAATGGAATCAAAACTAAATGAGAGGTATGTATATTTTAATTCCAGAATTATATTCATCATTTATATGTAACATACATCATATATATTAACTTTAAATAGATCCTTTATACATCCCACATATGGCATTTACGAATCAAATCACTTTGAGGGGGCGGTAGTCCGCACTTCCTAAAATGAAATTATCGTGTTTACCCACAATGGAAACCATAAAGGTATGCCAAAAAAAAAAAATACAGAAGCTTAAGTAAAACAGAAACATATTATATATCATATATATATATAGTGACATCTTAATGGCCACATTTTAAGGTGTTATATGACTGTTGAACAATCATCGTTTCGTGAGGCAGAAATTCGCCATCCACAGAAACAGTATGTTCTTTAACCATTTGATGTAGGTGTGTGTAAGTGTAGCTCGAATGCTTCTTATAAAAACATCCTAGTATATTTAAGATACTGTAGTTGTTACAAAATAAATGAATAAAAAGAGTTTAGGGGGTTGGAGAAGCAAAATAAAACAAAAGAACACAAGTGAAGACATTACCTTAAAATCGGGTAACTCTTTTTGATTTGAGCTCAAAGGCTTCCTTGGGAAGATTTATTCCCAAAGCGAGGCTTCTAGGAGTAATAGAGGGATGTGTAGAGGCAAAATGAGCAGGGTTTGTCCGAGCCAAAGGCTTGAGAGGTGTTTTAAAGACCCGTAAAATTCAAGGGAAATTTTTTCTTAATTTTCTTTGGAATTTTACAAGAGCGCGGTTTCTGACGGCACCTGATTCCGAGGCCCGGAGTGCCCGGAATCAATTTCCGAAGTTTGGCTCGGGTACGTTCAGTGAACGAACGAGCGGGAATTTCTAACTTTTGACCCGGTGCTCGGAATTGAATTCTGAGGACACCGATGAACTCGCAGCGCCGATATTCGCTTAAGGAGACCTTTTCCGAGGTTGTGTTTATTTCGGGTTGAGAGTTAGTTTTTGGGAGTTTAGAATAATTTAAATAAAAATTGTGGATTACAAATTTTTATTTTAACTTATTGGTTAACTTCTCCCGAAGGGAGTTAGTGGTGGAACCCACAACCACTTAACCTCCCTTGGGAGGATTAAGTGTGGTGGGGCCCACCCGAAGCATGACTCTTCTTCTTCTCCTTTTTAACTCCCTTAAACTCCTCTTTTAATGACATGACAACTTTGTTAATTAATGGAGTTGAATTGTGTGAATTTCAAACCTTTGAAATTCATTTTGTTAAGTGTGTGAATAAAATAAGACTCTAGCTTATTTTATTTGGTTAGATTTCTCTAGCCTTCTTGAGAGGATTTGGGAACTCCTTCTTCTTCTTCAACTTTGAAGAAGAACGCGAAGAACCTTCGAGCTCCGACGAAGAACGTCACTCCTCTCTTCTTCGTAGCCGGTTGTTCCGAAGATCGACGATGCCTTCCGTGTCAACGAAAGGGAACGCCGCTTCCTCCTCGGACTTCCTTCGTCGGCTTACGAAGATTCACCAACAACGTACCTCTTCGTCAACGGAATTGACGAACGATTATCGCGACGCCCGACCTCCGCGACGCTTGCCTTCCGCGGGTCATTGACAATCATCGTACTTGAAACCGAGGTAGGGGTTGTTGTTGATTATTTATTTACTCTCGTTCTTGGTTCTAGCATGATAGTCTTGTGGATGATTATTTAAGAGTTATCATCTAACGAGAGGGGGGTCAGACCGCACAAACACGGTCGAATCCCCCCTCTGTTCGTGATTATTATTATTTTCTTGTGGATGACGAGATGGCGTGGTGCCGTCGCACCACGCGGGAATTCGCACAGTTGCATTGCGCGGCGCCGTCGCGCTGCGCTGTGGAAGGATCATCATGAACGCGACGCCGTCGCGCCGCGTCGAAGAAAACCGAAGGCGCCGCGGCCGGAGCGGGGCCGCGGCGGAGGGGTGCGGTGCCGTCGCACCGCGCCAGACGCCGAACACCGCGGCCGGTTCCGGGCCGCCGGCGTCGGAAGCCGGAAAGGGGACCGGTTTGCCGGTCCCGTTGAAGAAAAACCGGCCGGTCAGGTGGGCCGGCCGGAAAAAGAAAGACCGGGGGAATTAAATTCCCCCGGTCAGGTTAATTGCCCCCCCATTATTAAGGGGGGGCCAGTTTCATAAGGGGGGGCAGGCGGCCCCCCGTTTATCTCAAAGGCAGGCCCCCACGAGGGGGGCCGGTTTCACCAAAGGCGCGGCTTTCAGCCGCGCCGCCAGCAAAGAGGGGCGGGGGCCATGCCCCCCGCGCGTGGCACCCGAGCGGCGCCCAGGCCGTGCCGCCGGCGGATGGGCCGCGCCGCCGGCCGGGCCGGGTCGGACCCGGGTCGGGTCGACCCAGTTCGGGCCGACCCAGGGGGGTCGGGCCGGGTCGGCCCGGACCCGGACCCCCCGTTTTCGAATCGATTTCGTTCAAATGCTCATAACTTGAGCTTCGGGCCTCCGAACGACGCGCCGTCAGCGGCAACACGATCCTTGGATCGAGACGGTCGTTTCGGTATACTATACTCAAGGTGCACCTTCCTTTTCAGGAGCCTACGTGGTTAAAACTCCGTAGTTAAGCGTGCTTGGCCTAGAGTAGTGATCAGGATGGGTGACCTCCTGGGAAGTTTCCCAGGGTGGGTGTGAGACGGAAAGGCCAATAATTAACAGATTGGGCGTCCGATTGACGCGCCGTCTGTTTCGTTGAATTCCTCTAAGTGAGACGGATCTTTTGGAATACTCCGCCCGAGGTTTGGACGTAGGTGGAGTACGGTCGGGTTGGTTTTTCCTTAAAAACCAACCGGGCCCCGGGGACGAAAATGCCAATAACTCTCAGACCGGGCGTCCGATCGACGCGCCGTCTGTTGCGTTGAGTTCCTGTTGACGATACGGAACTTTTGGATACATCAACTCTGGACTTTGTGACAGTTGATGTATCAGCCTCTCGGCTCGTGGAGCGGACCCTCCTGAACGAGCTTGCTGTGTGCGGGAACCCTAGTGCTGGCTGCGACTGTGACTACTACTGCTACTGCTACTGCTACTGTAACTGCGACGACGACAGTACAGAGATCCTGTGTGGATTCGACGACGACGACTACAGCACTCAGCGATCCTACGTGGATCAGTGCTACAGGTCCTGTGTGGGCCCGATCCTGTGTGGGCCCGATCCTGTGTGGGTCCGATCCTGTGTGGGTCCTTGCGCTCAGCGGTCCTGTGTGAACCAGCGCCTACAGGTCCTATGTGGGCCCGATCCTGTGTGGGTCTTTTGCGGGGGTTAGTTACCTATCGATCCTTCGTGGGTCCGACGACTTAGATGGATCAGAGATCATCTTTATCGTCTTTTGAAGAAGTATACCTGTGTGAGCTGAATCATGTTGCTTTCCTGTGTGGATTGTGTTGTGCTATCCTGTGTGGATTACGTTTTGCTTTCCTGTGTGGAATACGTTTACTTTCCTGTGTGGACTAAGTTGTACTTGGGCTCGGAGGATGGAGCGTATTTGAAATTGATGACTTAGGTATATGTATGGGCATATACCTAAGCAGTGTCAGTTGTTACTTCGTGATTGTACCTTTCTTTGTGGTTTATCCTTTGTGGATTTTGAGAGACCTTCAGGGGTCTCGGGGTCCCTACTGAGTAGCTTATACTCACCCCTGCACGGGCTTTGCCCGCACTACGTTGTGTTGGTTGCAGACGACGGACAGCGTTGATCTTGGCCGAGGCTTGCAGAGCAGGACGGTACCTGGAGGTGGACCACTAGGCGGGACGTGTTCAGAGTGGACGACGGGACCCGAGGAGCAGTGGAGCTATCTGTACCCACCCTTCAGGTGGGATCTCCAGTGGACAGCTCGGTGTAGCGGCTTTTACTTACAGTTGCGGTTTTTCCCTTTCGAGTTGTACTTTACTTTCAGTTTGGGTTTGTATACTAGCCCATTTACTTTTCCGCACTTTCAGTTGTACTCTATTTTTACTTAGTGTTTACTTTCTGCTTGCTTACTCTGTGGTGTTTGTTTACTTTACAAAGGCAATGCCTTCCCTTTATACCGGGATTTACGCCTTGGTGCTAGTCGCCAGCCCCTGGCCTATGGAAGGCGGGCTTGGGGTAGTCACGGCACGGACCCCGAGGGCGGGTCGTGATAGGTGTGGGTAAGGTGGTAGAGGTGGGGGACTTTTATAAGAGGAGAGGAGGGCCACTCTTGTAAAGTTACAAAATGTTACTTTATTTTCAAATGAGTTTCGGATTTTAAAGGTCCCACATTGATGTATTTAAAGGATAAGGTGGTAAGGGTTCGAAATATACTCATCCAATAGGTTTTTTACAAGTGTAAGTTATAGTTTTAACATTATAGTTTCATTTTATTTAAATCCTTTGTTAATGAGGTAATCACTGCATCATCATGATGTCATAAATAATTTAATTTATTTAATGTATAAAAATTAATAAAAAAATATCATCATGTAGAAAATCTTTTTAGATTTCTAATTAATATTTATAGTCAAAAATAGGACTTGTATAACCCCATTTAAAAATTATTTTAGTGAAACATCTCATGCTTGTGACATTTTTATTTTAACTTTAAATAAAAAGTAATTTATGTCATTTTCCAACCAAAGTGGCTCCATGGGGTCCCCAAGTTGACCCATGGATTTTCTTTGTCGGCCATGACACATAAAATGAGGGTAGGACATGTGTCTAGGTCATTTCACATTATTAAAACATTATTATTACCTTAAATTACACTAATTACCTCTAATCGCGATTAAGAACATAAAAGTTACTATTCACCAAAAAATTATTTTAATTCCATTAAACCACATTTTACTTCCTAATGACAACCATGTATGTCGGATTTTTGAAATTCAAAACACAGAGGTGACAAAGTTTCATTTAAAAGAAAAATCAGTTTCTTTAACTACCACTTAGTGGTTTCACTATTCATCAAAAATTAAAGTTTTTCAGAAAAATACCAAAAATTAACCCTAAGATATATTTGATATTCCGAACTCAAAAATGATTTCTATTTTACAAAATTCAAAACATATAAGTTTCATTAATTAATTTAATAAATAATTCTCGCTGTCAAAACAAATAGCGTGTTTTTATGAAACAATATCTATTAAAAGAATGACAATAGTTTAAGTCCAATTTCAAAGTGAAATTAATTACAATGACCACTATTGGATTAAATGGTAAAAATATATTCTAATTTTACTTTAAAGACAATTCAAAAGATAATCTAATCATATAAATAAATTATATTAAAAATTGGGTTTGAATTAAAATACCACATTTTCACTATTCATTAAAAAATGAGCTTTATCGGAAAGATACCAAAAATTTACACAAAGTAAATTTTGATGTCTCTATTCAAAAGAAGAATTTTATTTTGTCAAATATAACAGATAAAATTGTCAAAAAGTGAATTTAAAAGAGGTTCTCCATCAAAAGGCGGTTAATCGACCTTCTAAAGAACATTAGAATGTTTACGCTTAAAAATTGAATTCATTCACATTTTTAATCCTCTAACATTTATTTTAAAAAGTAAAAATATTTGACAAACATATATATTAATTTTGTAGTTAGTTCTGTTCATTCCTACCATTACAACAGTTAGGCGTTAACTACCATTTAAAATAATATTATTTTATTATTAGAGTGCAACGTAAGATTCCCAAGAAACTCATTGTTGCGTATTGGGTACGCCCTCGAGCATAGCATCCCCTTTAAAGTAATATTAATATTTTATTCACAAATATGGATAAATATAAAAATGTCATATTCTTTATTTACCTGGGGTGTTACATCCTTCCCCCCTTTTGGGAATTGAGTCCTCGCAATTTTAAAATCGGGCTCGGAAACATCCTTGAAAGTCCCACATCGGAACAAGAGTCGGTAAGAAAATTACTTTAAAATAAAGAATGATAAGTACAGAGGTCACCCGAGTTAACCCATACCAGGATTCCATGTAGGAAAACATGGACATGGAGGAGAAAACATAGGGTCATGTTCTGATGTAGAGTGATATAAAACATGTTTAGGAGAAAGTTAACCACAAGAAAATCACAAACTTGTGATGGGTTAAACGGTATTCGATTCCCCAGTAGGAAAAGTTAATAGACAACATTTTTGTTTTTTTTATTGAGGAATTTATTCATAATGAAACATAATTACTTATCATGTTGACTTTCAACTTTTATTAGATTTCTTACACAAACTCATATTTTCTCCAAAAGACGAGTATTTAGGAAGACTTGTTCACTATAATCAACTTTTAGAGAATCACCTAATCCAAAAAAGAGAACTATATACTTCCCATGTCTTTAGACTTTAACCAAAACCAAAACCAAAATTCTTAGTACAAGATCAGATAATCCAGAAAAGGATAACCCTTTATAAAAAGAAAATCTATTCTTAATCTCCAAAATTTGTCCAACAAAACCCAAAGTTCAACGAGGACCATTTGATAAATAATTTGTCCATAAAATTCTTCAAAGTAAACCAAACTAAGATTGAAACCCAAATATTTGAAGGATTTAGTCACATAGTCTTCCAAGGTACAAATTAACTTTTATCTCCAAATAACATCAGTTGCTCTTAAATTCTTATATTGAAAAGTAATTAACCTAATCACATATCCTCGATGATAGGTTAATTATTTCCATAGATAACCCAAAATAAAATTACTCTTGATTCCTAAAATCATCTAACTAAAAATAATTAGTCAAACTAACCAGGGACTTCACGTAGTCCAGTGGTAGGCGATAAATACCAGTCGCACTTTGGTTGTGGGTTCGATTCCCGCAGCTTTGTCCGACGCGACGGGTTGTCACATAGTCTGCGTGTTGTCCTTTTTCCAAAACTATATAATTCTTAAAAAATTCCCCAAAACGAGATAAAATCTTCAAAAATGATCATAACATATTTTATCCTAAAGTTTATCTCATGCCTTTCATTTTCCATCATAACATATAATAACCCATAATTACCTCAAAAGTAAGGATCATATAAACTTTAATGGTTACCTTTATAATTATTACCTGAACTTCCACATCGATTGGTCATCTCGTACATGATGCATATCAGATCATACCAAGGTTCAAGTGGTTTATCATGACTCCTTGATAGTTGGTTTAGAACAACCACGAGTTTCCTCATTGAATCCCCCATTTTATCTAGTATCTTAATCAGAGAACCACCACAGTTTCCTTCAAACCTGTTGTCTCTTTGGTGCCCGCTAGATCCATCCATTCACTAAAAACAAAAATGTCAGTGTGAGTATATCAAAAAAACCATCATGTACTAATGAGGAAGGTAAACACTAAGATATACTTACTCATTCACTTTATCTAAAACTAGGACTCTTTCTGAAATTCTAACCATTATGGTAATGTCACTTGTGCTTAGAGAATACCCTAACCTCTAAAGTTATCTAAACCGACCTATGATACCAACTATAAGGCCCCAGCCTTAAACCTTACTTAATCTTGAGTTATTACAAGATTACACATTGAGGATCTTTTCAGGTATAGAGTTTTAGATAATTAGATCATAAAACTTGCATTACTTTCCACATTTAAACAAAGTGGTTACATAAAAGATAGTATTCATTTTTCCCATCAACGAAAACATATTTAAAATAAAACATGGATTCTTTCTTGACACTTCTTTGACACTATCATCATATCATGTTCCCTTCCCTTGACCTGTGAAAAACATTTCAAAAACATGGGATGGGCATAAAAATCTCAGTAAAGGATATAAAAATATGGAAAGGAAACATGAGTACATGTATACATAATAATGAAATCATACTTTACCCATAAAACATAAGCACTTTAACATACCTCATAAAATCATGAATAAATCATAGAAATCATAAGACATAAAGGTAACTTGAGGCATTCATAACATTCTTACGTATGGAGTAACCCTCTTGGTTACGTTTGGAATACTCATCACAGTATATTCCCTAAATCTCTTCGGAGAAACCTTAACGTTTAACCCCTTCACATTACCCAATGCATTGGAGATCTATATCGGGCTCACCCGCCCTTAGTTTATCATGGAACCACCTGTCTTCATAATAATTCCCAAGAACCACAACATAATTGTAACACATAAAACATGCCTAAAGGAAACATAAAATTTCCACTTTTCAATCACAAGATATCAATACAACACATTGATATAAAAACATTATGAAAACCATTTTCAATACCAAAATAAAAGAAAAGTAAAACATGGTATTTATTTTTCTTTTAAGAAAAAGGTATGGATTGTAGAGGAAGCCGAAACTCAAATAATGGTCACGGCAGTGGAGAAGTCATTGTCGCCACATACGTACGACAAAAACATTCCCTTTTTCTGTTTAGTAAAATGCTTTGTATAAAAAATATTCCTTTCGGATAAATGTAAAATTAAAAGAGGTTTATACACTGTATAAAAGAAGGTTGTGTATAAAACAAAATATGCCTCAATAAAAGGAGATTGAGACGAAGTCCCATACAAATATGGTATCCTTGGATTAAGGATAAATCAATTACATAATTATGTGTGACAAAATAATACACCAAATATAAGTGGATATTAAGTGTAAAACAATCAGAGGTTATTCACACATATTCATAGAACAACATATTCAAGGAGTACAAGCTTATCCCAAAGAATCAAAATTGGGTTAAGAAGTTCCCTTGCAAAAATTTCACAGCCTAACGACGTCACTACAAAATTCAGAAAATGAGTTGATGAGAGATAAAAAGGGTATCTCATCACTTGAACATAAAATTTAAATCACTAAGGATATGGAAGAACATATCCCAACATAATGTTATGTGAATTAAGAGACATAACAAAAGAAGTCTTTTAAGAAGAGGAGGGTGAAAGGTTCCCTTACCGACATGGGTATCTTTCGAAACATACACCCCGTGAAAGAAGGACAATACAAAATTGATGTAAATACTCATAAATGAAAGTATATTACACAATGATTAAAATAATGGTCAGTACATACACCACTCAAAGGAAATTTTGGAAAATGTAGCATAAATCTCATGGGAATAAAAGTGATATGAAAAATCCCTTACGAAAATTCGACAGCCTAACGACGCCACTTAAAACTTCCAAAAATGGATTGATGAGATCAAATAGGGTCTCTCATAATATTACTATAAAATTTACAGAAAGAGGAATATAAAAGAACATCCCCCATAATAACAAAGAGGATCTTAAAAGAAGTGACATAAAGAGAGTACTTAAAAAGAAAGAGAGAGGTTAGATCTCTTATGAAAATTCGGCAGCCTAACGACGCCACTCAAAACTTCCAAAATGGATTGATGAGAGATAATAGGGTCTCTCATCATATGAACATAAAAATTACAGTAAGAGTAATATAAAAGAACATCCCAATCACAAGAAATATGAGCTTAAAAGGAATGACATAAAAGAGTGTACTTAACAAGAAATAGAGGAGTAGGATCCCTTACCTCGGGTCCGACTTGACTCGATCGTTCTTTAACGTCCTGAATAATAAACTTGAGTTAATTTATACTTGCTTAAGAACCTTTTTCAAGTTCATTATTCCTTTAAGATCACTTATTTCCATGTTATAAACATTATTTAATCATTTAAGTTAATAATGTTTGTTTTGTCGATATTTGGTTCTTAAGTCGAAAGTGGACTTCTTACAATTACATGTTGTTCGTGAGGTCAAAGGTTCATTATATCCAGAACGATATTCATGATTTTGATATCATATATATCATATATATCCATAATATACATGTATTTATAATATTACATAATCATTTAGAGGTAAGAAATGAAATGCACCGTTCATAGAGACGGTAAGCCGTACGTACGCATGAACGCTACTTTCATTTCTATGTCATATTAATGGAATTAAAACTAAATAAGAGGTATGTATATTTTAATTACAGAATTATATTCATCATTTATATGTAACATAAATAATATATATTAATGTTAAATAAATCCTTTATACATCCCACATATGACATTAACGAATCAAATCACTTTGAGGGGGCGGTAGTCCGCACTTCCTAAAATGAAATTATCGTGTTTACCCAGAATGGAAACCATAAAGGTATGACAAAAAAGAAAAAATACAGAAGCTTAAGTAAAACATAAACATATTATATATCATATATATATAGTGACATCTTAATGACCACCTTTTAAGGTGTTATATGAGTGTTGAACAATCATCGTTTCGTGAGGCAGAAATTCTCCATCCACAGAAACAGTATGTTCTTTAACCATTTGATGTAGGTGTGTGTAAGTCTAGATAGAATGATACTTATAAAAACATCATAGTATATTTAAGATACTGGAGTTGTTACAAAAAAAAAATGAATAAAAATAGTTTAGGGGGTTGGAGAAGCAAAATAAAACAAAAGAACACAAGTGAAGACATTACCTTAAAATCGGGTAACTCTTTTTGATTTGAGCTCAAAGGCTTCCTTGGGAATAATTCTGCCCAAAGTGAGGCTTCTAGGAGTAATAGAGGGATGTGGAGAGGAAAAATGAGCTGGGGTTGGCCGATCCAAAGGCTTTAGAGGTGTGGGTAAGATGGTAGAGGTGGGGGCCTTTTATAAGAGGAGAGGAGGGGCACTCTTGTAAAGTTACAAAATGTTACTTTATTTTCAAATGAGTTTCGGATTTTAAAGGTCCCACATTGATGTATTTCGAGTATAAGGTGGTAAGGGTTCGAAATATACTCATAAAATATGTTTTTGACAAGTGTAAGTTATAGTTTTAACATTATCTTTTCATTTTATTTAAATCATTTATTAATGAGGTAATCGCTGCATCATCATGATGTCATAAATAATTTAATTTATTTAATGTCTAAAAATTATCAAAAAAATATAATGATTTAGTAAATCTTTTTATATTTCTAATGAATAGATATAGTCAAACATATGACTTATATAACCCTATTTAAAAATTGTTTTAGTGAAACATCTCATGCTTGTGACATTTTTATTTTAACTTTAAATAAAAAGTTATTTATGTGATTTTCCAACCAAAGTGGCTCCATGGGGTCCCCAAGTTGACCCATGGATTTTCTTGGTCGGCCATGACACATCCAATGAGGGTAGGACATGTGTCTAGGTCATTTCACATTATTAAAACATTATTTTTACCTTAAATTACACTAATTACCTCTAATCGCGATTAAGAACATAAAAGTTACTATTCACCAAAAAATTATTTTAATCCCATTGAACCAAATTTTAATTCCTAATGACAAACATGTATGTTATATTTTTGAAATTCAAAACACAGAGGTGGAAAACTTTCATTCAAACGAAAAATCAGTTTCTTTAACTACCACTTAGTGGTTTCACTATTCATCAAAAATTGAAGTTTTTCAGAAAAATATCAAAAATTCACCCTAAGCTATATTTGATATTCCGAACTCAAAAATGATGTCTATTTTAAAAAATTAAAAACATATAATTTTCATTAATTAATTTAATAATTAATTCCCGCTGTCAAAACAAATAGCGTGTTTTTATGAAACAATATCTATTAAAAGATTGACACTAGTTTAAGTCCAATTTCAAAGTGAAATTAAATCCAATGACCACTATTGAATTAAATGGTAAAAATATATTCTAATTTTACTTTAAAAACAATTCAAAAGATAATATAATCATATAAATAAATTAGATTAAAAAGTGGTTTTGAATTAAAATACCACATTTTCACTATTCATTAAAAAATGAACTTTATCGGAAAGATACCAAAAATTTACACAAAGTAAATTTTGATATCTCTATTAAAAATAAGAATTTTATTTTGTCAAATATAACACATAAAATTGTCAAAAAGTATATTTAAAAGAGGTTCGCCATCAAAAGGCGGTTAATCGACCTTCTAAAGAACATTAGAATGTTTACGCTTAAAAATTGAATTCATTCACATTTTTAATCCTCTAACATTTATTGTAAAAGTAAAAATATTTGACAAACATATATAATCATTTTATAGTTAGTTCTGTTCATTCCCGCCATTACAATGGTTAGGCGTTAACTACCATTTAAAATAATATTATTTTATTATTAGAGTGCAACGTAAGATTCCCAAGAAACTCGTTGTTGCGTATTGGGTATGCCATCAAGCATAGCGTCCCCTTTAAAGTATTATTAATATTTTATTCACAAATATGGATAAATATAAAAATGTCATATTCTTTATTTACCTGGGGTGTTACACATGGAGTCAAGAATATGTCCCCAAATTCTAGCGACTGGTTTCTAGTAATGAGGGCTTGGGTTAGTCTATTGGGAGACTATTCTCTCATTAGCAGAGTATAGCGCAACGAAATTTCAATAATAGATAAAAATAGTGGAAGAAATAAACCATGAAACATAAATAAACAATGAAAAAATGACAGTGTAAACAATATAGAAATCATATCATATAAAATATGATGATATATTTCACATGTTTTTAATAAAACTATAACACCCCAGGTAAATAAAGAATATGAAATTTTTATATTTATCCCTATTTGTGAATAAAATATTAATATTAATTTAAAGGGGATGCTATGCTCGATGGCATACCCAATACGCAACAACGAGTTCCTTTGAAATCTTACATTGCACTCTAATAATAAAATAATATTATTTTAAATGGTAGATAACACCTAGCTGTTGTAATGACGGGAATGAACAGAACTAACTACAAAATGATTATATACGTTTGTTAAATATTTTTACTTTTTACAATAAATGTTAGAGGATTAAAAATGCGAATGAATCCAATTTTAAGCAGAAACATTCTAATATTCTTTAAAAGGTCGATTAACCACCTTTTGATGGTGAACCTCTTTTAAATCCACTTTTGACAATTTTATGTGTTATATTTGACAAAATAAAATTCTTCTTTAAAATTGGGACATCAAAATTTACTTTGTGTAAATTTTTGGTATTTTTCTGATAAAGTTCATTTTTTAATGAATAAGTGAAATATGTTGTATTTTTATTCAAAACATCTTTTTAATCTAATTTATTTATATTATTAGAACATATTTTGAATTGGTTTTAAAATTCAATTAGAATATATTTTTACCATTTAATCCAATGGTGGTCATTGGAATTAATTTCAATTTGAAATTGGACTTAAACTAGTGTCAATCTTTTAATAGATATTGTTTCTTAAAAACACGCTATTTGTTTTGACAACAAGAATTAATTATTAAATTAATTAATGAAACTTATATGTTTTGAATTTTGTAAAATAGACATCATTTTTGAATTTGGAATATCAAAAATAGCTTAGGGTGAATTTTTGGTATTTTTCTGAAAAACTTCAATTTTTGATGAATAGTGACACCACTAAGTGGTAGTTAAAGAAACTGATTTTTCGTTTGAATGAAAGTTTGCCACCTATGTGTTTTGAATTTCAAAAATCTAACATACATGTTTGTCATTAGGAATTAAAATTTGGTTCAATGGGATTAAAATAATTTTTTGGTGAATAGTAACTTTTATGTTCTTAATCGCGATTAGAGGTAATTAGTGTAATTTAAGGTAAAAATAATGTTTTAATAATGTGAAATGACCTTGAAACATGACATAACCTTATTTGATGAGTCATGGACGACCAAGAAAATCCATGGGTCAACTTGGGGACCCCATGGAGCCACTTCGGTAGGAAAATGACATTAATAACTTTTTATTTAATGTTAAAATTAAAATGTCACAAACATGTATTTTTTTACTAAAACAATTTTTACATGGGATTATACAAGTCAAATTTTTGACTATAAATATTAATTAGAAATATTAAAATATTTCCTACATCATGATATTTTTTTTATAATTTTTAGACATTAAATAAATTATTTTACTTATGACACCGTGATGATGCCGTGATTACCTCATAAATGAATGATTTAAATAAAATGAAAAGATAATGTAAAATATAAGACCTACACTTATCAAAAACCTATTGGATGGGTTTATTTCGAATTCTTATCACCTTATACTAGAAATATATAATTTTGGGAGCTTTAAAATCTTAAAATCATTTTATAATAAAGTAAAAGTTTATAACTTTCCAAGAGTGCCCCTCCTCTCCTCTTATAAAAGGCCCCCACATCTACCACCTTACCCACACCTATCAAGCCTTTGTATCGGAAAACCCCTTCCCATTTCATCTCTCAAAGTCCCTCTCTTCATCATTAAATCCTAAACTTTGGCATAATTCTCTTCAAGAAACCCTTTTGGTTCAAACCAAGAGGAGTTACCCGATTTAAAGGTAATGTCTTCACTTGTGTTCTTTTGTTTTATTTTGCTTCTCCAAACCCCTAAACTCTTTTTATTAATTTTTTTTGTAAAAACACTAGTATCTTAAATATACTAGGATGTTTTTATGTTAATTATTCGAGCTACACTTACACACACCTCTGTCTAATGGTTAAAGAACATACTGTTTCTGTGGATGGCGAATTGCTGCCTCACGAAACGATGATTGTTCTATCTTCTCCTACCACCTCTCATGGTGGCCATTATGATGGAAATATATTTATTTAGGATATATATTAAATTTATTTCCTCTCTATTCTTCTGTATTTTATATTTAATACATACCTTTATGCTTTGCATGCTATGAAAATGCGATAATTTCATTTGAGGAAGTGTGGACTACCGCCCCCTCAAGTGATGTGACTCATTCATGCAATACATGGAATGTATAAAGAATGAAATTTATGAACTTATGTGATCTATATATCATATATATTATACTATAATTATAATATATATATATCTCATCTATTTTTAATTCCATTAATGTTCCAAAGAAATGAAAGTAGCGTTCATGCGTACGTACGACTTACCGTCTCCATGAACGATACATTTCATTTCTTATCTCCAAATGTTATGTACTATTATAATTAAATATATATAATGGATATATATGTCATATATTACATCTAAATTATGAATATCATTCTGTAATTATAATATATATATCTCTCTTTTAACTTTAATTCCCTTAATATGACAAAAAATGAAAGTAGCGTTCGTGCGTACGTACGACCTACCGTATCCATGAACGGTGCTTTTAATTTTTTATCTACAAATGGTATGTAATAGTATAAAATGAATATATACACGATATATATGATATTAAAAACATCAATACTATTATGGAGATGATGTACCTATAACTACATTGAAAATTCTTTTCCAACAAGTTCAATTTTTGACTCATGTACCAAACATCGACAAAAACATCTGATACGAACTAACATTATTAAAAAATTATTATAACATTATAATATGTGATATTAACCAAATAATAATCTTTAAAGGAGGTCCTTAAGAAATTATAAATTGACCAAATTTTATTATTCAGGAGATTAAAAAACGATCGAGTCATGTCGGACACGAGGTAAGGGATCCTACCTCTCTCTTTCTTTTTAAGTACTCCCTTTTATGTCATTTCTTTTAAGCTCATATTTCTTATGATTGGGATGTTATTTTATATTACTCTTTCTGTATTTTTTATATTCATATGATTATAGACCCTATTTTCTCTCATCAATCCATTTTGGAAGTTTTGAGTGGCGCCATTAGGCTGCCAAATTTTCGTAAGAGATCCAACCTCTCTCTTTCTTTTTAAGTACTCTCCTTTATATAAATTCTTTTAATCTCCTCTTTGTTATGTTGGGGGATGTTATTTTATATTCCTCTTGCTATAAATTTTATTTTAATATGATGAGATACCCTATTTGATCTCATCAATTCATTTTTGGAAGTTTTAAGTGGCGCCGTTAGGCTGTCGAGTTTTCGTAAGGGATTTTTCATCTCACTTTTATTCCCATGAGATTTATGCCACATTTTCCACAATTTCCTTTGCGTGGTGTATGTACTGCCCATTATTTTACTCTTTGTGTAATATAATTTCATTTATGGGTATTTACATATTCATTGTATGACCCTTCTTCAATGGGGTGTATGTTTTGAAAGTTACCCAAATTGGTAAGGGGACTTTTCACCCTCCTCTTCTTTGAAAAGAATTATTTTGTTATGTCTTTTAAATTACATCTTATTATGTTAGGATATGTTCTTATATATCCTTATTTCTATAAATTTAATGTACAAGTGATGATATACCCTTTTTATCTCTCATCAACTCATTTTCTGAATTTTGAAGTGACGCCGTTAGGCTGTCGAATTTTTGCAAGGGAACTTCTTAACCCAATTTTGATTCTTTGGGATGAACTTGAACTCCTTGAATATGTCGTTCTATGAATATGTGTGAATAAACTCTGATTTTTTTACACTCAATATCCACTTATATTTGGTGTATTCGTTTGTCACACATAATTATGTAATTGATTTATCCTTAATCCAAGGATACCGTCTTTGTAAGGGACTTCGTCTCAATCTCCTTTCATTGGGGAATATTTTGTTTTATACACAACTTTATTTTATATGGTGTATAAACCCCTTTGACTTATAATTTTATTCAAAAGGAATCTTTTCTATACGAAGCGTTTTACTAAATGACAAAAAGTATGTTTCTTTTTAACGTACGCGGTGACAACGACCTTTCCACCGCCGTGAGTATTATTTGGTCTTTGGCTTCCTCAACAAGCCATAATGTTTTTAAAATGAAAGAAATACCATATACTCTTTTATGTATTTTGGTATTGAAATTGGTTTTTATAATGGATTTGTTATGTCATTATATTTAAGTGATATATTGGGATCGAAATGTTGAAATGTTTTCTTTCCATTATATTTGTTTTATGTCTTATGATTTTATAATGGTACTTGGACATTTGACGGGTGGTTACGTGATAAAACATATGATGGGTGGTGCCATGAATACCAGGACGGATGGTTACGTTATAACCTTCAATGCTTTGGGTATGGAATTCAGCCGCATGGCTATTCCATTAAGTGATATGTGTGGAAGTTTACCGTATGGTTATTCCATTTAAGTATGTTTATGTCCCAAGTTACCTTTATATGTTATGTATATGGGTTTTATGGTAATATTTTGGTTACAAAAGGATAAGTAATGATATTTTATTAATTGAAGAGTTTATACTACTTCATAAAGGTGAAAAGTATTACTTTGATAAAGAATTCATGGTTTACTTGTTGTTTTGAAAAACTAACAGTTTTCCTTCTTTGTGTATCCTTTACTGAGCTTTTTCTTCTCCTCCCAAGTTTTTTTTGAAATGTTTTTCACAGGGCATAAAGTTGAATAGGGTTAAGGAGGGGATCAAGGAAATGTCAGGCTATCTAAAACATGGAACTAGACATGTTTCTTTTTAAGAGTTCTTATTTTATGGAAACTTAGTAGAAGTGTCTACTTTGTAATCTTTTGATATGTAATAGTTATGTCCTAATTCTCTAAAACTCTAAACCTGAAAAGATCCTCAATGTGAATTATTCATTTAATTCAATATTAATTAAGGTTTAAGGCCGGGGCCTTATATTTGGTATCAGAGTTCGGTTTAGAAAACTTTAGAGGTTAGAGTGTTGTTTAAGCATAAGTGACAAGTTGTGTATAACCAAAATGGTTATTATATTAGATAGAGTCATTGTTATTTTTGAATGTTGGAATGAGTTTTCGATAACTTGGATAAGTATGTCTTAGTGTTTATCTTCCTCTTTAGAACATGATGATTTTGTTTATATACTCACACTGACCTTTTTGGTTTTAGTAAATGTATGGATCTAGTAGGCACCAAAGTGACACTGGGTTTGAAGGAAACTGTGGTGGTTCTCTGATTCAGTGGCTGGATGAAATGGGGGATTCAATGAGAAATATCGTGGTTATTCTAAACCAACTATCAAGGAGTCATGATCAACCATTTGAACCTTGGTAAGTTTTGTAATGCATCATGTACGAGATGACCAATCGATGTGGAAGTTCAGGTAATAATTATAAAGGTAACCATTAAGGTTTATATGATCCTTACTTTTGAGGTAATTATGGGTTACTATATGTTATGATGGAAAATGAAAGGAATGAGATAAACTTGAGGTTAAAATATGTTATGATTATTTTTGAAGATTTTATCTCGTTTTGGGGAATGTTTTAAGAATTATATAGTTTTGGAAAAAGGACAACACACAGACCGTGTGACAACCCGTCGCGTCGTACAAAGCTGTGGGAATCGAACCCACAACCAAAGTGTGACTGTTATTTATCACCTACCACTGGAGTACGTGAAGTCCCTGGTTAGTTTGACTAATTATTTTTAGTTAGATGATTTTAGGAATCAAGAGTAATTTTATTTTGGGTTATCTTTGGAAATGATTAACCTATCATGAAGGATATGTGATTAGGTTAATTAATTTTTAATATGAGACTTTAATAGAAACTAATGTTATTTGGAGATAAATGTTAATTTGTACCTTGGAAGACTATGTGATTAAATCCTTCAAATATTTGGGTTTCAATCTTAGTTTGGTTTACTTTGAAGAATTTTATGGAAAATTGTTTATCGAATGGTCTTCGTTGAACTTTGGGTTTTGTTGGACAAATTTTGGAGATTAAGAATAGATTTTATTTTTATAAAGGGTTATCCTTTTCTGGATTATCTGACCTTGTTCTAACAATTTTGGTTTTGGTAAGGGTCTAAAGACATGGGAAATATATAGTTCTCTTTTTCAGATTAGGTGATTCTTTATAAGTTGATTATAGTACTCTTAATGTGAACAAGTCTTCCTAAATACTCATCATTTGGGAAGAGTGTGAGTTTTTGTAAGGAATATAGTAAAAGTTTGAAAGTCAACATGACAAGTAAGTATGTTTCATTAAGATCAAAAATAAATTCCTCAATGAAAAGTAACTTAAAACAAAAATGTTGTCTATTAACTTTTCCTACTGGGGAATCAAATACCGTTTAACCCACCACAAGTTTGTGATTTTCTTATGTTTAACTTTCTCCTAAACATGTTTTCTATCACTCTCCCTCAGAACATGACCCTTTGTTTTTTCTTCCATATCCATGTTTTCCTACATGGAATCCTAGTATGGGTTAACTCGGGTGACCTCTGTACTTCTCTTTCTTTCTTTTAAAGTGATTGTTTTACCGACTCTTATTCCGATGTGGGACTTTCAATGATGTTTCTGAGCCCAATTTTAAAATTGTGAGGACACAATTCCCAAAAGGGGGGAAGGATGTAACACCCGAGGTAAATAAAGAATATGAAATTTTTATATTTATCCCTATTTGTGAATAAAATATCAATATTACTTTAAAGGGAATGCTATGCTCGATGGCGTACCCAATACGCAACAACGAGTTCCTTTGAAATCTTACATTGCACTCTAATAATAAAATAATATTATTTTAAATGGTAGATAACACCTAGCCGTTGTAATGACGGGAATGAACAGAACTAACTACAAAATGATTATATACGTTTGTCAAATATTTTTACTTTTTACAATAAATTTTAGAGGATTAAAAATGCGAATGAATCCAATTTTAAGCGTAAACATTCTAATATTCTTTAAAAGGTCGATTAATCGCCTTTTGATGGTGAAGCTCTCTTAAATCCAATTTTTGACAATTTTATGTGTTATATTTGAAAAAATAAAATTATTCTTTAAAATAGGGACATCAAAATTTACTTTGTGTAAATTTTTGGTATTTTTCCGATAAAGTTCATTTTTTAATGAATAAGTGAAAAATGTTGTATTTTTATTCAAAACCTCTTTTTAATCTAATTTATTTATATGATTAGACCATATTTTGAATTGGTTTTAAAGTAAAATTAGAATATATTTTTACCATTTAATCCAATTGTGGTCATTGGAATTAATTTCAATTTGAAAATGGACTTAAACTAGTGTCAATCTTTTAATAGATATTGTTTCTTAAAAACACGCTATTTGTTTTGACAACAGGAATTGATTATTAAATTAATTAATGCAACTTATATGGTTTGAATTTTTTAAAATAGACATAATTTTTGAATTCGGAATATCAAAAATATCTTAGGGTGGATTTTTGGTATTTTTCTGAAAAACTTCAATTTTTGATGAATAGTGACTCCACTAAGTGGTAGTTAAAGAAACTGATTTTTTGTTTAAATGAAACTTTACCACTTTTGTGATTTGATTTTCAAAAATACTACATACATGGTTGTAATTGTGAAGTAAAATGTTATTCAATGAGATTAAAATAATTTTTTGGTGAATAGTAACTTTTAAGTTTTATTAATCGCGATTAAAGGTAATTAGTGTAATTTAAGGTAAAGATAATGTTATAATAATATGAAATGACCTTGAAACACGTCCTACCCTTATTGTACGAGTCATAACCGACCAAGAAAATCCATGGGTCAACTTTGGTACCCCATGGAGCCACTTTGGTAGGAAAATTACATTAATAACTTTTTATTTAAAGTTAAAATTAAAATGTCACAAACATGTATTGTTTTACTAGAACAATTTTTACATGGGGTTACACAAGTCATATTTTTTGACTATAAATATTAATTAGAAATATAAAAATATTTCCTACACCATGATATATTTTTTATAATTTTTAGAAATTAAATAAATTATTTTATTTATGACACCGTGATGATGAAGTGATTACCTCATAAATGAACGATTTAAATAAAATGAAAAGATAATGTAAAATCTAAGAGCTAAACTTATCAAAAACCTATTATATGGATGGATTTCGAACTCTTATCACCTTATCCTAGAAGTATATAATTTTGGGACCTTTAAAATCCGAAAAGAATTTTATAATAAAGTAAAAGTTTATAACTTTCCAAGAGTACCCCTCCTCTCCTCTTATAAAAGGCCCCCACCTATACCACCTTACCCACACCTCTAAAGCCTTTGTCTCGGCCAAAACTTGACCATTTCATCTCTTTACATCCCTATATTCATTATTGAAGCCTCACCTTTGGCAAAATTCTCTTCAAGAAACCCTTTTGGTTCAAACCAAGAGGAGTAACCCGATTTAAAGGGAATGTCTTCACTTGTGTTCTTTTGTTTTATTTTGCTTCTACAAACCCCTAGAATCTTTTTATTCCTTTATTTTGTAAAAACACCAGTATCTTAAATATACTAGTATTTTTTTACGTTAATTATTATAGCTACACTTACACACACCTTCGTCTAACGGTTAAAGAACATACTGTTTCCGTGGATGGCGAATTTATGCCTCACAAAGCGATGATTGTTCTATCTTCTCCTACGACCTCTCATGGTGGCCATTATGATAGAAATATATTTATTTATGATATATATTATATTTATTTCTTCTCTATTATTCTGTATTTTATATTTAATACACACCTTTATTCTTTTCATGTTGTGAAAATGTGATAATTTCATTTGAGGAAGTGTGGACTACCGCCCCCTCAAGTGATGTGACTCGTTCATGCAATACATGGAATGTATAAAGAATGAAATTGATGAACTTATGTGATCTATATAACATATATATTATACTGGAATTATAATATATATATATATATATATATATCTCATCTATTTTTAATTCCATTAATGCGCCAAAGAAATGAAAGTAGCGTTCATGCGTACGTACAACTTACCGTCTCCATGAACGGTACATTTCATTTCTTATCTCCAAATGTTATGTAATATTATAATTACACATATATAATGGATATATATGTCATATATTAAATCTAAATTATGGATATCATTATATAATTATAATATATATATCTCTCTTTTAACTTTAATTCCATTAATATGATAAAAAATGAAAGTAGCGTTCATGCGTACGTACGACCTACCGTCTCCATGAACGGTGCTTTTAATTTTTTATCTTAAAATGTTATGGAATAGTATAAAATGAATATATAATGGATATATATGATATTAAAAACATCAATACTATTCTGGAGATGATGTACCTATAACTACATGGAAAATTCTTTTCCAACAAGTTCAATTTTTGACCCATGTACCAAACATCGGCAAAAACGTCTGATATGAACTAACATTATTAAACAATTATTATAACATTATAATATGTGATATGAACCGAATAATAATCTTTAAATTAGGTCCTTAAGAAATTATAAATTGACCAAATTTTATTATTCAGGAGATTAAAGAACGATCGAGTCATGTCAGACATGAGGTAAGGGATCCTACCTCTCTCTTTCTTTTTAAGTACTCCCTTTTATGTCATTTCTTTTAAGATAATCTTTCTTATGATTGGGATGTTATTTTATATTAATCTTACTGTACTTTTTATGTTCATATGACGAGAGACCCTATTTTCTCTCATCAATCTATGTTTGAAGTTTTGAGTGGCGCCGTTAGGCTGCCGAATTTTCGTAAGAGATCCAACCTATCTCTTTCTTTTTAAGTACTCTCCTTTATGTCACTTCTTTTAATCTCCTATTTGTTATGTTGGGGGATGTTATTTTATATTACTCTTGCTGTAAATTTTATTTTAATATGATGAGATACCCTATTTGATCTCATCAATCCATTTTTGGAAGTTTTAAGTGGTGCCGTTAGGCTGCTGAGTTTTCATAAGGGATTTTTCATCTCACTTTTATTCCCGTGAGATTTATGCTACATTTGCCACCATTTCCTTTGAGTGGTGTATGTACTTCCCATTATTATACTCTTTGTGTAATATAATTTCATTTATGGGTATTTACATATTCATTGTATGACCCTTATTCAATGGGGTGTACGTTTCGAAAGTTACCTAAATCGGTAAGGGGACCTTTCACCCTCCTCTTCTTTGAATAGACTTCTTTTGTTATGTATTTTAAATTACATATTATTATGTTGGTATATGTTATTATATATCCTTATTTCTATAAATTTAATGTACAAGTGATGAGATACCCTTTTTATCTCTCATCACGTCATTTTCTGAATTTTGAAGTGACGCCGTTAGGCTGTCGAATTTTTGCAAGGGAACTTCTTAACCTAATTTTGATTCTTTGGGATAAACTTGCACTCCTTGAATATTTCATTCTATGAATATGTGTGAATAACCTCTGATTGTTTTAAACTTAATATCCACTTATATTTAGTGTATTCGTTTGTCACACATAATTATGTAATTGATTTATCCTTAATCCAAGGGTACCGTCTTTGTAAGGGACTTCGTCTCAATATCCTTTCATTGGGGAATATTTTGTTTTATACACAACTTTCTTTTATACGGTGTATAAACCCCTTTTAATTATACTTTTATTCAAAAGTAATCTTTTCTATACGAAGCGTTTTACTAAATGACAAAAAGTATGTTTCTTTTTAACGTACGCGGTGACAACGACCTTTCCGCCGCCGCGAGTATTATTTGGTCTTTGGCTTCCTCAACAATACGTAATGTTTTTAAAATGAAATAAATACCATATACTCTTTTATGTATTTTGGTATTGAAAATGGTTTTTATAATGGATTTTTTATGTCAATATATTTAAGTGATATATTGTGATCGAAATGTTGAAATGTTTTCTTTCCATTATATTTGTTTTATGTCTTAGGATTTTATAATGGTACTTGGAAATTAGACGGGTGGTTACATGATTAACCATATGATGGGTGGTACCGTGAATACCAGGATGGGTGGTTACGTTATAACCTCCAATGCATTGGGTATGGAAGTCGGCCGTATGGCTATTCCATTAAGTGATATGTGTGGAAGTCGACCGTATGGTTATTCCATTTAAGTATTTTTATGTCCCAAGTTAACTTTATATGTTATGTATATGGGTTTTATGGTAATATTTTGGTTACAAAAGGGTAAGTAATGATATTTTATTCATTGAAGAGTTTATACTACTTCATAAAGGTGAAAAGTATTACTTTGATAAAGAATTCATGGTTTACTTGTTGTTTTGAAAAAATAATAGTTTTCCTTCTTTGTGTATCCTTTACTGAGCTTTTTATGATCATCCCAAGTTTATTTTTGAAATGTTTTTCCCATGACATAAAGTTGAATAGGGTCAAGGAGGGGATCAAGGAATTGTCAGGATGTCTAAAACATGGAACTAGACATGTTTCTTTTTAAGAGTTTTTATTTTATGGAAACTTAGTAGAAGTGTCTACTTTGTAATCTTTTGAGATGTAATAGTTATGTCCTAATTCTCTAAAATTCTAAACCTGAAAAGATCCTCAATGTGAATTATTCATTTAATTCAATATTAAGTAAGGTTTAAGGCTGGGGACTTATAAAAACAGACAAAAAAAGAACACAAGGAAGATGTACATTCTATATAACAAAATTACAAAAAGGCCAAAAGAATCCTAGTAGCATCACAATCCTAAGCTCGGTCCCATGATCTCCAACTCCTAAGAAACATATCAAGTACTTGTAGGAGGGAACTTTCCCTTATCATTACCTATAATCAAATAATATTTTCTGTCCCAAAAACATGACCCAAATAGGGTGTGAGAATAAATCCTAATAGGCAACCACCCAAGGTCTATGCCAATCAGTCAATGAATATACATGATAGGAAATGTGAAATAATAAAAAAATAGTAAGCAAGGAAGTTCTCAAAGGTTAAAATACAACATGCATTGGTTTCCTTTTAAATTCAATTCATATCCATTTAAAAAATTAAATTACATTGAATTTATAAGTATCAAGATCCAGATCAATCCCTATATCCCCCGTATAACTGGTGGCACAATATATGCCTCATAATGTCATCTAAACAATATAAGTCAAGACTAAATCCATGCTTGTGCTTTGGCATGGAAGAAACTTCATAAATAATTTAATTTATAATTTAATTCTGAACCTCTAACTTCCCTTTACATTCCTAAGTTGGAATTCAAGTATCAGTCTAGGTGAAATATTAACCAACACCATAAATCTCATCCCTAGAGTACCTCTCAGGAATTCGATGTTGCTCTAGGTGAGCTATAATGTCCCAAACAATCAAGTCCATCCTCAGTTCTTCTCAATGTAAGCCTAAGTATCACCCATGGAATAATAGTCAATTTCCCTTTGATTCCATCCATGTAATTATCATAATAATCCATGTATCACTCAACATATAGGTCTAGCCTCAAAGAGTCCATCCATGGAATCCCTCAATGGATTCATGTACCACCCAAGGCTTAATCACATTTAACCACTGATTCCATCCATGGAATCCTAAAGTGGATCCATGTATCACCCAAGGTATAAAGGTCAATAATCAAATGAGTCTGTATATGACATTCTAATTTGAATCCATGTATCACCCAAGGATATTTATCATTTAACCAATTCCATTCCATCTAACATTTCATTTAACATGCCAAGGTCAAAACCAAGAGAATATTATAACAAGGTCACATCAAAAGGTGTATTAAGGCTCATAAAACCTCATAGGGATTGGTATTTCAATTTCTCATGTGGGAATATTATGATAATGAGCTTCCCATGCTTAATGAGTTCATTATATATTATGGTCTCAACATGGCTCACATGGGCTAGCAATTTTAGGGCCATTCAAATAATCACATGTCCATTTTTAATACAAATTGAATAATTATCCGACCAATATATCCCATGGTTTAATTATAATATGACTCACATGAAAAAATCCATAATTAGAGCAATCAAATCCAATCGCATCAATTCAAGTCATGGCCCTTAATTTACTCACATGGGCAAGTCATTACAAATAAAATATTCTTAAACAAGAAATGGAATACCTAGGTCAAGGGGAAAGTAGTCCATCTCATACCCTTAATTCAATTAAATTATAATATATCAAAATTACAATTTATTTCATAGAACAATTTTCATTTTGAAATCCTATAACATGGGGAAAAGGGAATCCCTTATAGGAATCCAAGTCCAAAAGCCATATAGGGGAATTCAAGGAAACTCACCCATATTATGGTCCTTATTCAAAATATACAACCTATATAATGCATAAAAAAGACTATTTAATTACCTAAATCATGATAGGAAATAACATGGTTCAATTTCAATTAAGGAACTGCCCGAAAAAATGGGCGAGGCCTGCTAGCACATATAAATGACCTGAATTTCAACCAAAATCACATGACCACCTACCTTAGGCTTGTTCTTGATAGCTCATCCAGTATGAATCTTTGATTCATCTTGGTTTGGAAGAAATATGAATAATGGATTAAGAACAATAAATTTGGTCATATGAGCCTAAATCCAAATAGCACAGCCAAATCCTAGAGGAACGACATAAGATCAAAAATAAATAAAGGCCTTACCATTATGGATCTATGGACATGAACTAAGTTTGAATCAAAGTCTGAATGAAGAGTAGATATAAAAAACTACTTTAGGATCAAAGGAGGAGCTTCCACAGTTGATTTTCTAAATTTGGGGGTGAAAACTCAACTTAGGTTTTTAAATTTAATTTTTAATATAAGTTAAAATTATTTAAATTCCAACACAACATGCCTCACATGGTTTACCTGCATGCTTTTTAAAACCATGAAAAAACCATGCACGAATTCTTGTAGCCTTGGGGAATAGTGAACGGTTACCACACATGGTTTATAAAACATGCACAAACCATGATTATACCCTATGTCAAAAACTACTGAAAAATACAGAACTGTCGCACTGCCATGCTGCTCCTATTACATGGTTTCCTCAAACCATGCAACTTATACACCCCTTCTGTCCAACCTCACATGGTTTAGTCAAACCGTGCACCAGGATAAAAATACCCAAAATTTGGGTTCTAGGCTCCAAAATATCACCAAAACCCCAAATACCTTAATTACCCCAATTATCATTCATATTAGTCCATATTTAATCAAGTAAACTGAGAATTTATAGAAAAAAATAGATCTGTACCTCAAAAGAAGAACCGGGTTCTTATAATGTGACTCTCTTTTCATCCCCAAAACACATGGATGATATATATAATAATGTTTAAATAATTAATATTTTAATTATGATATTATTATCATTATTTAAATAAAAAACATTATTTAAAACCTGACCATAATGATCATTGAAAAATGGAAACGTTACTCATGAGTACATACGACCTATTGTCCCCATGATCCCAATGTAATTATTTTTTCATAACCGTATTTTGTGATTTGATTTAAAAATATAATTGATGTATAAATATTATAATTAATTCATGATTATTATTCTTTATATAATAGAACTATATTATATGTGCAAGTACTGGATCTTTCATGATGAAACATGTATGAGAAAACAAGATAATTAACACCTGGAATAATGAAAATAATGAAATATTATTAAAATATGATTGATAATATGTTATAAGAGGATCATATATGATATTATAAATATAATTATGGTTTTTTTATAAATTAATTACATGATTAAAACCATTCTATAGGATGTTAAATCATGTTCAACCAAAAGGAAGCGTGTGGTAATAGACTTCTTCTCAATTTCTTTTCATTGAGGAATATTGTAATGTTATGAACCTAATTTCATTTATATGGTGTATATAATTCCCCTTTGACATGTAATATAATTAATATTTTATAATTAATGATATTTAATGCTTCAATTTGAATTATTTCATCCAAGGGAATTTTACTTAAGAGTTACCAAGTTGTGAAGAAATTTATAACTCAACTTCTAATCATTTGTTATATTACTTATTTTTCATCTTTGATATTCTAAGATTATGTGCGTAAGGAATTTTATTTATCTTATGCTATATTTAAAATTGTTTTATGTTGATTTATAGATGATACACATAATCTATTCATTGACTAAACATTACTTCAACATTATGATCATTATAAAGGTTTATTTCACAATCTCATTCTCATCAACATTGTTTATTCTTGAATTTTAGTTAAAGGCAATTATTTGGTCCTCATATAATAAAACCTTAAATTTTATTATCATATGGTTCTTCATTATATTTTAAAGTAATATTACCATTTTTTAACTCATTAGTACTTAAAATAATTGATAAAATGTTTTAATAAAATCCGACTTCATTTCTCTCTTCGGTTAAAAATCTATTTTCTTTTAAAATAATGTTTTCTAAATTAGTTTACAAAAATGTTTTTAACATTTTAAAAGTGATTTATTAACAAAATTTTACCCAATTTTTCTCTTTAATTTTTTTTCAAAGTAATATTCTCTTCATTTTCAATGTAATGAACTTTTCTAACATTTTTATAGTGTAAAGGTAATATTCTTTTTAACTTGAATGACAAGTATGAAATTACAATCTGATATGATCGTTATTTCTTTGAAGATTCCTTTGCAAGTTTACAAATTATTTTTAAATAAAATTATGTTCCTAATATTTGGAAATTATTAATTTTTAAAAGTTATTTACATATAAAAGTATTTTACAATTGTTTTTTTGTTTTAAAAATTGATTTTCAAAATGAAAAGGATATTTTTTAAAGTTATTTTTATGGTATTTCTAGTCAGCAATGAAAACAACCCTTTTTTCTTACTCCAATGGGTATATGTTGTATTTATACCATACTTATTCTATCTATGGATGGTTTATGATCATTATGACCACAAAATTATTGACATTTACTTGCATCATTTATTTAGTAATTAAATTTCCCTTGAATTATTCACTTTATTGTGATCATTGGACATTAAATTTCCTATAAATATCCATATTATTTATCATGGATATGTTTATTACTTAAATGATATATCATTTCTACATATGGTGTTTACTTTGAAAGTTATTTTTTTATCTTGGGAAATATTGATAAATCTACATTTTTTACTCAATATGGATATTTGAAGATAAGGAAATTTTTTCATGAATTAAATAGATTATTTGATATATGAGGAATGATTTAGACCTATAGGGATGGGTAGGTCCCAACATTATATATCCCATTGATGCATGAATATGACTCATGAGACAAATAAATAATATATCATTAAATGAGTTGTTACCTATAGTTTAAATTGTATTTTGAAAGGTCTTGATAGTATAGGTATCATGATTCCTGGGATCATGGCATCGAATAATTAAGCATTGTCTTCATTATAATTTATATTGTCATTATCCATGATATTTTCACAATAATGTTATCTCTAGATGCATTTTATTCTCAATTTAATGATTAAATTGCATCTGTTTTTAGTTATTTACCTTTTCATATTTATTATGAATTATATAATTATGATATCCAAGTTATTGATTAAATAAAATGTGTGTTCAGTTATTTACCTTTCCATATTGATTACTCTTTGTTTATTCATAATGGATTCCACTATAATTAACCCTTACTTAGAATTTGAGATCATCCTTATTTTGTTTCCTTTCCTTGGAATCCACGAAGTGCACTATGAAATATATTCAAGAATATGTTAGAGATAATAATGATATTATCAAATTTTTTTTGTAATTTGTGTATTCAAATGTAATATTGGAATCATTTATGTATCTAGTTTATTAAGACTACTAAATTATTCAGTCCTTTAGGATGTGATTCCTTATATCTTATACCAATGTAATAAACCAGACACTAGCTGTGTGCTATCAGTATTGGGTTCAATTCAATGTATATCAATGAATTTTTTCCTAAATAAAATTTCAAAGTTCTAGAAAATATTATATATATTAGGATTGTTTAGAGATTTTATAATTTTTTGATTCTCAAAAATATATTATATATCAAGTACATTTGTTGATTTCGAACAACCCAAAAACCAGAATTTATGGACTTATCCCATATTCCTCAACCCAAATAAAATTTCTCAAATTAATATGGAATTTATTCAAATCATCATCAATCAGAATGATAATAATTCTAAATATTTAAGTAGAATATGAATACCTATTTAAGTATTTATATAGAATTCAACTACCTAATAAAATATGAAAACATTTTCAAACGTTATCCATGTATCCTATAGATATTATCCTTCCTTTAAACATGATATTACCTAATATGAATCTTCACATCTCCCTTTCTTATATTATTTATATAGATATTATATTTATAAATCACCATACTCCAAAAAACAAAACTTCTTTCCCACACTTCCCAAATTAAGTGAAACTTTTTATACATATGGACTAAGAATCTTTTTCATTTCCTCAACCTTATTTTCTTTGGGAATTGATCACTAAATAGTTAATAATATTTCTCCATTTTTTATGAATAATTATAAAAAATATTGATCACTAATAATATAATGTAATATCTTTCTTTTTCATATGAATAATGACATCAGCCTACTAGTCTTCTTAGTCGTTTTGATAATGCAATACCTCAAGATTTTAGTTTATATTTTATTTTAAAAATAACTCTATATTTGATAGTGTGTAACAAACACAACCCCAATATTAAAAAAATCATGAAATATAATTATTTAAATATTACCATTAGAAACCATCAATTGAATTGAAAGGTATGAATGCGACTAACCACATTCTGAAATATATATAAACAGTTTCAAATAGTATTCGAACCACACACCCTTTTAAGAATTTTCCAAAAACTCATATTTTATCCCCCGAATACTCAGGACGGTCCAAAAACCTTTGAGCTACCATCTAAGCCTCATTACATGTATAAAAATATTATTTATATGCATTCCAACATTTAAATTTATATTTTTAATATTCAAACAAAATTTGACCTGTCTGATAATTATAAGTTTAGTTTCCTTTTGAAAATTTTCAACTCATAAAACACTAGATCATATAACCTCCATACCTTAACAATTCTCATCCCTAATAAGACTTGGTGGTTATGAAAAATAGACAACCTAAACTACTAGGTCCGTGAAATCTATTAAATTTATTGTGTTTCATTTCTGAATGCCAAATATACCTTCAAAACCTCTTTAAATACATGACCCTTAAATTTATAAAACCTGATCCAATGTTTATAACCATCTGAAACATCAATAAAAAACTTACCCGAACCTATATAAATTGAACTATAATCACACCGTCATTCAATTCCTTATCTGAACTATAGTTCTCCCCACTATAAGTTCTTTCTTTCAATATCCAATTTTGATCCATGATACTTCCACCATCAAAATTTACTAATGAAACATTTACCTAGAATCCCAATGACACTCCCTACATGTTTCTTAACTTAAATAATCTAATCAAACCTGAGGATAATTCTCTTGGTCCTCAATTTTATTTAAATGGTCAAATTCCAATCAAACCATATTGGCCTGGTTGTGCCAAATTTTCCTTGAAAATTCCACAACTGTCCCTTAGATTTCACATGCGTCATCCCAATAGGAGTGTCAGATGATTTTCATCACTGATTATATACAAGGAATTGAATAAATCATGTCAAACTACCTCCAGCCGAATTTATTTTAAATGATTGAATTTAGTAGCCAAAACATCACCCAAACTAGATCCTAATCCCTTTATCCCAAGGAACACCGAGATCATTTTGAGAACACTCACTAAATACTATAACCAACTTACAATGTCATTTCCTATCTAAAACATCCCTTATATATTGTCATTTCCATGAAACAACATAAGCACTGTAATATTCATACTTCAACACCCATGGGTCAGTATTACTATTCCTAGAATGAAACCTACACTTAGACTCTTACCCAGTGTATATTCAAATAGGTACCTAAAATTCATTGAGAAATCCATTCGTACATGGTTCTATTTACCCATTGATATATAAAAGTCAAACGACTACCCAAAGACGAGTTACATCCTTGCATAAACCTTCTGACATAAGGGTTATATATTAATGATCAACATCCATCTCACCACCTTAGTAATGTCCTTGTCATCACAATAATGAATTGATTTCTCAATCATTATATTCCATGCCCCATCTATATCTACACATAACAACTAGAATGGCTAAAAACCCACTCATTCCCATGCACCTACACAAAAGTCATCTACCACCCATTCCTATCCCATGAAAATGGAATTCACAAAATGAGATGAGATTTGATACATAATGGGGTCCTCACCCTCAAATAGCCAATGGTTCACTCCTAACTATTTGGTTTAACTTATAATGATCCTTGAGTGCAACTCACATAAAGTAACTATATGAAACCATAAATGGTTTTTTGATATCTTGGTCTATAGATGAATCTATCTCAATGTAATCATGACAATGTCAAGATAATGCTTATGATTATCTATAAAATAAGAGTACACAAATATTTATTTTATAGGTTTGTATCGCTCTCCCCAAGAAACTCTCATCATCCTATCAATACCTAACCATGATTCAGCATGTTTTTTCATACAACCACACCCAATCCATTCTCAATGAATCCTCTACCATGGATGGATATTCCCTATTTTATCATAATTCTCGGGTAGGCATGCCCTCAATATCTCTTTAAAACATAAGTACCCAGTTCGTACATGACCACTCACCAATTAATGATTTAAACATCACCACATAAAACTTCCACATACCATTTTCATCTCACCAAGAATAGAGAGTTCACTATCTCACACCACCCAATTATTACCCAAATCATGCTCCAATGAGCCACAAATTATAAAGTTTAAGATGACCATGCTACATGACATGTCAGTCTTGAAAACTAGAATCTCTTTTGAAAATTATTTTCAAAATAAAAACTATAACTATTCAATGATTTATTCTAGGAATTCCCTTCAAACGATATATTTTTTCAAGAATAATCTGTCAAACATGGAACCATTGGTCAATTAGGACAAACACCAAATATTCCTTCCCATGGGATTCAGTCTTGATATCCAACCACCCTTGGTAATTTTTAAAAAACCAAAGGAATGACCCTTTCAATATCCTAAAACTTGAGCACCTCCCATGAACCATTCTCTATACGAGCATACCATAAGATAAATGCTTAAAAATGAAAGCATATACCCTAGGTCAACCCAACTCACAGACTTCACTTGATCAAACTAAACATATATCTATAGGGGTTTGAGTCACAACTAAGGGAATCTAGGTCTCCTACCTAGCCCTATCGATCAAGTTTTACAACATGGTCACTAGGTCGAACCTCCTAGACCTTAGGTCATCCTCTCACTAAGGTCACAAATAATGGGACATCACCCACAAACCCATATCAACAAAAGGCATATAACATTTCTTTCAACCATATCTAAGGGAGGTAGGGATGAAATTTTCCTACAAGGGTCAAAAACTATCAACATGGGTTCCATTATATTGGTTTTCAATTATCACATCATAGATAAAAACACCCTATAAGTTTTAATTAGAAACCAATTTAAGTGCAACCCATTATAAGTACTTTATTAATAAAATAATTCTAATGGAATCACCTAAAAATCATTAGCCTACAAAGCCTTAATCCTCTATGAACATCATCATATGAAACTTCTCCATAGAGGGATATGATATGAATGTAGAAAAGATAATGAAATAACATCCATCAGGCATCCAAATGAAGTAATACCCCCTCAAGGTACTCGTTCACTATAAAAATTCAGGTACCTACCAATATTACACTAGAGTATCCAACTATATGACCATGAAAAAATGTCGATTAAGTAAAATATCATAGAATGATAGAAGGGGAAACCTCACTAAAATTGTTATGAAACCTTAGTCAATCACAATTTTAAAAAATACACCCAAAAAAGGATCCAATAGAAATGAATCAACTAAAAAATATAACCTATAATGGTCAACAATATATACACAACATTGTATCAATGATCTATATTGTACCACACACAAAATTAAGTTAATTAGAATTTTATTTCAAGATATGAGGGAAAAAACCATATTGGTTGTTACCGACACTTTAAATAATTGAACCTAAGTAAAAAAACCATATGAGGGGTCCAATACCCATGCATCATGTACTCTATCAAACTACCAAGGTCACTTCACCTTTTGTGCATGAGAAATTAGTCATCATCCTCACTATTGAACACCTCACTGTTGATCCACATGAACTTCAATCAAAAAGAAATATATATTCATGTTAGTATAACTAAGTAGAATTACACTAATAAAATATATATGAAAACACTATCTAGGTTATTTTTTAAACTTTAAATAGTTAAACTCACCGTTAGTAGTAAAATAACACACTAGCAGGAATTTAACATGTAGACCCTACATGCTAAATATGATAGATAAGGCACATCTTTACTTTGCTAGAAAAGAGTGAAAATCCATAATTGGCCTCTTACCAATGGTATAATATCCATAAATCAATAATAAATAATAAAATCCACACCACATGTGCATATCTCAAAGTAAAAATCATGAAAAATTTTAACATAACATATTAAGAACAACAATCTCATATCCATAGAAACCAGGACTTCTGACCAGAATAGGGGTTCTCAATGCACGAATATGATATCCATCATATGTTTCAATGCATTCCTAAAAATCTTATATAACAAATACCAAATAATAATGAAATTAGAAAATAAAGGATTTGATATCCCTTTGTCACATCTTGACCTAGTTCACTCTATGAACAATAACCAAAATAGTTAGTGATAAGGAATCAAGTGCGCCTCCCTGTATGCTAGAGACTAATAATTAGTAAAAAGGTCCCAAGGTGTGTCTTGAAGGATACTATGCCCTCATACGAGAGTAAGAAACTAGAATAAGTAACTAATCATCATCCAGAGAAGAAAATAAATTGAGTTCAGATGAAATAAACACAATAAGGTTATAATAATAAATGAAATGAAGTAAAATCCTGAATGGACATGTTATACATATGACACTAAACAACCACTAGTCTTACCATATATATAAAAGAATATTGGAAATAAACAAAAAGAAACAACTCTACTACTAACATCGATCCAAACTACATACTCGATCTCCACATTTGTATCTAAGCCATCCAACTTTATCAATCCTAAGCCTTAACCCATCCTATGCCTATAACCAAGTGAAAATCTTCTTGGGTATTGCAGTGTAATGGATTCTTGAGCAGGGTGTGAGTACAAAACTCAGTAGGGGGACACCAACATAGTCTCATACGTATCTAGTAAATTCAATGTATGTATATGTGAGATACTCCTTAGGATAATAATAATAATAATTACTAACTTATGAAAATAAACCATAAAATAAGGTCTTATAAGGAATTCTCTTAGAAATGTGCTCAACCTAGCTGAGATAGAACTGAAATAAAGAATAGGATAAACCCAAAGTTGATACTTCCATGATCCCAATCAACTAGACAACACATGAATTGGTAATTGAGATGGATGTAATACCACTCAATATATGTGTAATAAAGTCTATCTTTAGGTATATAATTATGATATATAATACCTTATTTGGGTGGAGCTAGAAATTCATCTAAGCAAGCTATGTCACCATAGATGGATACATGTCCTGTCCCTGGGATGATCTGTTCTCACCTCAAATCACTATAATAAAGGATTCTAGGTAATATCTATACATCCTGTAAATATAGAACTAAGCTAGATGTCACACCACTCATACCATGTAGATCCAGTACAATGTATGACTCCTAATCCCTAGTCCATAGGAAATCACAATATTGTTCCTTAGATAATATTCAAGGGGGATTAAACTCAAGAAATATATAAGGAATTATCTCTATACCCAATGTAATAAATCAACATATATTCAATTAATTTCCCAAAATCCCACTCCCAACCAAGTCTGGTGAGTTTAGTAATGGTGTATCCACCTTATTCTATGGTCTATCCTTATAATTTCCCAAGGAGATCATCATTAATCCCTAAGAGTATGAAAAATATGGGTTTAAAAATGTACTCAGTAATCAACCTATGTAATACCCAAGAAAGGAGGAATCACAGTGATAATGGGAATTCCCAACAGTATCAATAAATCATATAAGGTTCAAAAGATGAATCCCAATAAGTACCTCTAGGAATCCAAACAAGGTAAAATTCAAACAAGTATGATCAACAGCCAGATCCCAATAAGTACACTTTGTAATCCCTATAATATATCTCATTATGGTGGACTCATTATCCAGATACTAGGAATCACATCTAGAAATAATAGATGCATCAATAATAACCATATGAAAGCATAAATCAAAGAGTGAGGGTAGCTGAATGCCTAAACCCACTACTACTATAACACCCCTTGGGATTATAATTTTGGTAATGGTTCTATGGTGACACCTACTACCATATCTACCTAAACCCATGATGCAATAGATCAGGAATAGTCAAACACTAGGGAACCCACTGGGTCCCCTAGATTAAAATACAAAATAGGGATCCTAATAAAGATCGTTGAGGTCCATATACAATTAGAGGTATACCTCTTGGTATCATCTAGGTCAAGTCACTGTCTGATTAAAGTTACTACACCTAGGCCTATATAAGGGATATCATGGAATACTAAGTGTAGTCTCAACTTCTAAGAGGTCGGGAGGCTACTTAGTGTCTCAAGATATAAATCTTGACCATTATGGTCCAAAGCATGAGGCTAGTGCACTAGGGTTGTTAGTGAACCTTGGCATTCATCCATTAAAAAACCTAGTTTAATTAATTAAATATCCTTTTGTATAAATTAATATGGAGGCTTCACCCTTAGGGGAGAGCCCAAGCATAATAATATTTTCATAAACATGAATAAATACCATTTGATAGGTATGAAAGACCACATACCTTTAGGAATATTTCCACATATTTTTCAAGGGTTGAAAACAGTTTCCAAGGCCCATCGAATCTCATCCGAGACACACAAAGTCCAGCCTCACATAAAAATCATAACAATTTGATTAATTATAACTATGATAGTTAATTAATTTAAATGAATTGGTTATAAAAATTTAAATAAAACTAAAGATAATGGAAGAAATATTGAAACCTCACCAACTGATCATGTCACATCATAACCACAACCAAGTGCTCACCAAAAACTCACAACACATCCTCAAACATGAATTAGGCTTGGGCCCCAAGAAATGGAATCAAAATGAACACCCCAAAATTTCATTTTAAAGTATTAACAATTTTTAAATTCACTACCATAATGTACATTGATTAATAAACACATGGAGAAGTGGAGATGACCTCCTAGGTTATCCTCTTCCTAGGTAGATTAAAAGACCTAGAACTAGTATCTAATTCCACCTTGCTCTGATGGAATCAAGAATAAAAACCCTAATCAAGAAGCTAAAATTAGATACAATAGGAGAAAAAAACAAGATGGATAACATAGATGAATGCTTACTTCAACGACTCCAACATATCTAATGTTTAATTTTGACTAAGAATGAGGGATATCTCCCTTGGAAGAGGGGATAAGGAGGATGGTGTACATGGGGGATCCTCTGGGTGAATTTAGGGAGAAAAGATGTGTAAAAAAAGTTAATATCCAAAGGGAAAAATGGTTTTTTTACCATTTTAATCAGGCATATGGTTAGGCTGCATAATTGGTAAAACTATATGCCAACCAAACTGGCTTCACTATCTGAACACCTCACCCTTGAATGTTTATAGTGCATGGTTAGGAAAACCATATGCTAACCTTGTGATCCCCTATTCAACTTTTCAAAAAGCTGTATGATTATATAGGTCCCCCTCAAATGATTAAAAAAACCATGTGAGAGTACAAAACAGGCTCCATGGTCAGTAATAACCATGGTCTAACCATATTCCTAATGAATCATTTTCCCAAACACCTATTTTGGGTCCTATTCCCCCAGGACACTCCCAAAACCTTTGAGCTACCATCTAAGCTTCATTTTATATCTAAAAAAATTATTTAGAGGAATTACAACCTTAGAATTTCCATTCTGAATCTCAAATAAAAATTTAACCAATCCAGTAATTGTAAATTTAAATTACTTCTGAAAATTTCCAACTCACAAAACAAATTATATTATAGTTAGATATCATGTAACACATGGAACACCTAGCTTTAGCTTACTATTAAATAATATTATTTAAATATAATTATTATAACCTCATCATTAAATTGGAGGGTATGGATATGAGTAACTAAATTATGATATATATATATAAAGGTATTAAAAATTAAAAATTATTTATTATTTCTTTATAAATTAACACTTAGATTTTAGTAAGTCATTTTATGCTTCACAAATACGCTTTCTTCAAAAATTGGTATTATTACTTTTTGTGAGGGAATATTATAATTAGTTTATTCAAATTTTATAAATTTTATTTTATAAAAAATATATCATTTTTGAAATAATCATATTAAAATTATCTTAGATTGAAATTTATGTATTTTTCTGAAAATATTGATTTTTTAGTGAATAGTGAAAAATACCGATTTTATAGAAAAATGCCTTTTATTTTCAAGTATTTGAAAAGTACCATTTTATTTTGAATTGGTTTTAAAATTTAATCAATTTTGTTTATTAAAAATAATACAATTAATGTTATTTCAATCAATATTATACTTAATTTTTATATAAAATCTTTTTTACTTAAAAAACATTTTTTTTTCTCGAAAATCGCTTTTTGTTGTGTTTTAAGCATTTATATTAAAATTTATTTCTTTCACTTATAGAAATTAAATCCTGAAAAATTTATTATATATATTTAAGTATAATAATTAATATCAAGTAATAACATAAACCTATTTTTGGTAATTTTTCATAGTGACATTGAAAAAAATTTACCTTGGTAAGAGTTAAAATGGTTTAAATGGGATAAAACTGAGATGATATGGTATAAAAATACCTAAAAACTTGTATAAATTTTATTAAATGATCATATTTATACCCTATATAATATAGTTTTATTATATAAGGAATTTTGGATCCATTTTAATTGAGTAAGGCATTAATATATTTTAATCTTTTGGAACATTCCAAGTGTGTCCTCTCCCTCACTTGTAAAAGGACATCACCACTACTCTATTATACAAACTTAATAGGACTTATATATTGTAAAATAAATACCAAAATTATTTCATTAAATCCATTCCCATGATCTATATGTCTTGTTTTTATCAAATTACAAACTTTATAAGGCTTAATGTGTAATCCAAATGAGGTTTTCCAAAGAAGAGGTGTAGCTCCTAACCGAGTGTTTTCATCTTATTTATTATTATAACTCTTTCAATTATATGATAACCAGGATTATATAATAACATATGTATCTAAAATATACTTATATGTTATTATTATGATAGTGAAACCATTTTTCATCTCTTTATCCATCAAATGGTAAATGAAAGAATCATTCATGCATATGTGCGAACTATCGCCTCGTGAAGAAATGTATTTAATTTTTATTACCCAAAATTCATGGATGGTTATTATGATGGATGTAATGTTTATATATTATAAATTTTAAATTAATATAATTTTTTAAATATAACATATCATTTATCATCTTACACTTCCACCAGTTAAAAAATGATAATATCCCCCGTGTATACACGTGGACTACAACCCCGACAAAGTGGTGTGACTAGTTTCTCATGTATGTATTACATGAATGATTATAATTTTTTTTATTGTATAAAATTATAATTAATTCATGATTAGTATTATGAAGATTATTAAATCATGAACAATATTCAAGGTCCAGGACTACTGAACCAAAACATATATTAAAAACAGAACAATTTACACCTTTGATGATGATGTTAATAATGAATTGTTAATAAAAGGATGAGAGGATGTTATAAATGAATCATATATTGTATTATATCTAAAAATATGGTTCTATTGTTTATTTATAATAAATATAAATTTATTATTTAGGAGGATAAGAGCGCATATGAGGAATGTTGGACTTTAGGTAAGGGTAATTTCATCAAATTTACACTTCAATGATACATATTTTACATTATGCACCAAATTTATTTCACATGGTGTATGTTCTAACACTTTTAAGTTTTATATCATTAATATATATATATATATATATATATATATATATATATATTCATGGTATTTAATGTTTTTGATTCAAGTTTTATCTTTTAAGTTCTTTTGGTTCTAAAGTTACAAAAGTAGTAAAGATTTATTTTACAATCTCATTTTTAATTGATATTGGTTATGTTTAAATTTTTATTTAAATAATTTTATTATATAATCATATAAACCCATTATATTTTATTTTCCTATGGAAATTCCAATATTTTCAAGTAATAATACCATTTTACTCTCTTTGGAATTTTAAATGATTGAGAAATTGTTTCTAAGAAAAACCAAACTTATTTCCTATTTGGTCAATGTATTTTTTATTCCATGTCCATGTTCTTTAAAATATTTTCAAGAATTATATATTATATGATTCTAAGATTATTTAAATTAAATTTCAACAATGCTTTAATTTATTTTAAACAGTTTAATATGGAATATTTTTAATTTTTTTTTTCAAGCAAGCCATTTTCTTGATTTTTTAAAAAAGTATAATTTTTATTTATCTTTTAATGAATACAACATGAATGAATTTTACCACCCTTTTTTATATAATTTTCTTTTAATATTTCATTATAATTTTCTATGTTTATTTTCAAAGAATTTATTTTTCTCAATATTTGGAAAATTTTAATTTAGAATGTTATCAAAAGAAAAAGATATTTTTCTCATGTTTTCAAAGAAATATTAAAATATTATTTTAAAGGTGTCTTCATATATATCTATATACTTATATTAATCTTATGCTTTAATGAGTATATAATATAAATATAACTTCCAACTTATTTTAATGTATGCATTATGATCATGTTATTTTATTTCATTAATTAAGGAAATATTCTGTATTCTTGATTCAATACGAATAAATGTTGATTTATAAGGAATTTAAAGAATTATTTTTTTGATAATTTAATATATGAGGAATACATAGGATGTGCAAGTCAAGGGTGGGACCCTATTATAGATAAACCCTCAATGTATTAACAGGTCTCATGAGACAAAATAGGTGGCCATATTAGATAAGTATTTGGTTTACACCTACCCATTTTTAAGAATGATGTGTTAGTTGAGAGGAATTAACAGTAAGATTAATGATATCTTGGTTGAGTGGCCGTGATAATGAATGTTTAAAATTATTCATTTAATTTATTAATAATTGAGTTTTTATTATCCATGTGATTTCTATGTTTATATTATACATGTATGGTCATTGAAATCATAATTTTGATTGAATGAAATGTGTTTTGATTATCTAGTTTACTATATTGTTTATTCCTTATTTACTTATGATATCTTTTACTATATGCAACCCTTATTGAGCATATTAACTCACCATTTTATTTTGTTTCCTTTCACCAAGGTGACAAGATGTGTACTATGACTGATATGAAATGAAATTTTATAGGGAATAATAATGTTCTAAAATAAAATACTATGTTGAATTTTATGTTTTCAAATGTAATGTTAGATTCAAGTTTTCATCTAGTTTTCCAATACTAAAAAACTGATAGATATTTTTTGGTGAAATCCCTTGTATCATTTAACAATGTAATATATGTGAACCAACTTAGGGCTTATGGATTCTGGGTCATTACAAATAAAATTTATTAGCTTTAATTAAACATGAGGTAACTTCACTCAATAAGATTAGATATGTTCATCAATATTGTTTAACTTAGTACACAATAAAATTATAACATCTATCAGGATAAAAATGACCATTATCTCATCAATATAATTAGTAACTCTAAAATTTATCCAATATAATTATTTTAATACATAATTAAATCATGATTATTTCACCCATGATTATTGAAAAAAATATAATTCAACATTTTGTGGTTTCAACATGGTTTTTAGGGATGAATATATAAATTATTGAGTTATTATCCCAGTGTTTGGTCTTGTAGAAGGTGAAGAACAAACATAGTGTTCTTTTTTGGTTGTTTAAACCACTATATGTTCCTTAGTGGAAGTGGGAGGACATCATAATAATGTTTTTAATGGGTTCCCTTGAAAATAAGGTAGAAATTATACTTTCAAGGTGATTTTATACCATTTAAAATATTTGGACCAAACTTAGTGATTAAGGAGTTAGGCATAGTGGATGTATTATTAATGATGTATTTAAAGGATATTACAAGGTTCCAAGGATTAATATCTTTGAGCATGATCCCAATTTTAACTCTTGGGTATGGAAAGGCCTCTAGTGTGCTTTTGAATCTCAGCTATTCCTCAACACAATTATTTATCTATAGAAGTAATTTTAGATGGAATGGAGTTTTAAGACTTTGGAATACATTTTATTCACATGAATTATATATTTTAGTTATTTGTAGAATAATTACTTACACTTGGTTGAATTTTCCTATAATTATATCCATTACTACACCATTTGTATTGCCCTATTCAAAGTTCAGTGTGGTTGATCATATAGATCTCTATTGTGTCAGATTTAGGTTATAAAGTTAATGATTCTTAGACCAGAATTGGTGAAAAACATGATAGAGAAGGTTCAGGTGATTCAAGAGTGTATGAAAGAATATAAGGATCATTATAAGTCCTATAATTATCATATAAGGATGCCTCTAGAGTTTTATAATGGAGATATTTTTTTGAATTTATATATTCATAGTGGGTAGTGGAGATTCAGTTTTTGTGTGTAAGATTTCTCCTTGATATTCAAGCCCCACAATTTTTTGGTGTATATCAGTAAAATTTTTAATTGATTGAAACTCCCTCAAAATATGAATCAGATCCATGATGTTTTACATGTGTTTTATCTTAATTAATATATTCATGATGAACCACATATAATTAACTTGGGTGAGTTAGACATTGAATATGATGCAATTTTTATAAAGTGGATTGTAAATATATAGGCCTATGAGGTGAAAGTATTGCTTGTGCAAGTTATTCCCTTAATTAATCTATTATAGTGGAATTATGGATTTGATAAGTTTAATTAGGAATGTGAGTTTAAAATGTGTGATAAATAAATCATGTTGTTTGAAGATTCATTTTTATGGGATGATATGTATAACCTTAATTAATTGATGAGATGTTGATGATGCTCTGTTGTTTTTACCGATTCATTTTGATGAGTTAGTGTTTGTATTATTATAAAAATTACCTAGTTTGAGAGGTATCACATGAAGTGTTTTTTACATTAAATTTTTATTTAATTCCTAGTATTTGTTTTGATTATCGAGGATGAGAATTATTTGAAGAGAATCTAATGTAAGGACCCATTTTTTTTTGAAACCAAACTTTATCATTTCTCAATGGATGAGGGAGTTCGAGGATGTTTAGTGGTAGTATTGTGAGATATATATGTAGTTTAGATGGTTTTACTAGGTAATAAAACCATGAAAGTTATATTATTGTGTGAGATAAGTGTTGTGGTGTATTGGAATGCATTTCACCATGAGTGGTTGGTTAGTATGTTTGGCCATGGTGTGGTTGGTTGATTCAAAAGTTAATTGTTTACTAGTTACCTTTAAATAAAATTTTATGTGTCTTTTATGTATGATTACTTTATGGAATCTCAAATTTTTGAAAATTAAAATTCCTTAAGTATTTAATTTTCCACTATTCTGGTCATAAAATTAAGTATGTCCATCTTGACATAAAGGAAAAGTGATTGAGTCCCTTGGTTTTTTCTCTTTAAGATTTATTCCAACATGGTGCATGAGATACACCATATTCATAGTATAGGGTTGGTTAGTATGTGGAAGAAATCTAGGAGTCATACCATGATTTTTGGGGGTTTGAACCCCATGATGTGACAACTTACTCACACTATGAACCTAATTAATCATATCAAAGAAACTATTATTGACCATGCGAGAATATGGTGTAGCATCCCTGGTATTTATAGACTAATAACTTTTCATATCTATTAATATTTTTGAATATTATATTAACTTTATATTAAATGGGATGATTTTTAAGATAGAATACTTGACACGCAACAATAGTTTTCTCCGAAATCTTACGTTTCACACAACATCGAGTTATACAAAAAATAATACAATAATAATAATATTATTTTAAATGGTAGTTGACGCCTAGATGTTGTATTATAGGGAATGAAAATAACTAACTAAAGTATGACGACACATGTTTGTTAAATGTTTTTATATTTATCCAACAAATTTTATGGGCTTAAAATGAGAATGAATCCAATTTTAAGCATAAAGTACTTTAATATTTTGAAAAGACTGTTTTACTACCTTTTGATGGTGAACCCTTTTTAAATATAATTTTGGTCACTTTTATATTTTATATTTGACAAAATAAAATTATTCTTTATAATAGGGACATCAAACTTTACTTTTTTTTTGAATTTTTTGTATTTTTCTAATGAAATTCATATTTTAATGAATAATGAAAAATATAGCATTTTAATTCAAAACTGCCTTTTTGTATAATTTATTTATATAGTTATTTTATTATTTTATTGTTTTAAAGTGTAATTGGATTTTATTTTTATAATTTAATCCAATTTGGTCTTTTTAAGTAAATTCGCATTGAAATTGGACATAAACACATGTCAATCTTTTGGCAGTTTTTACTTCGTAAAAACACACATTTTAGTTTTGACAATAAGAATTAATTTTAAATTAATTACTAAAATTTATGTGTTTTGAATTTTTAAAAATGGATTCAATATTTGGAATAATAAGGTTCAAATTGTCTAAATATATACCTTTTATTTTTGTACATTATGAATAGTAATTTCAGTAATTATTTTTATTTACCATGGTTAAAGGGTAAATCAGGTAAATAAGGGTAAAAAAATAATATTATAATAATATAAAACTACCATAAAATGTGTCCTAATTCTATTGGATGAGATATGTCCAAAAATGAGCATCCTTAGGCCAAACTATTTTCATTTGGGAGCCACTTGGGTGTTAAAGTGACATTTTATAATTTTTAATTTAATGAAAAGGGAAATATAACATAAACATGTATCTTTTAATAAAACAATTTTACTATAGGGTTATATAACTAATATATATGAATATAAAAATTAATTATAAATCTAAAAATATTTCCTAAATCAAGTCTTTTTATTTATAATTTTTATATAATAAATAAATAAATTTATTTATGAAACAATAATGTTGTAGTGATTACCTTATTAATGAAAGATTCAAATAAATGATATTATAAATATTAAAATAAATTTAATTTGATAATTTTGATGTCATCCATGAATTTTATGGATGATTATGACATATTATATTCGAGTTAATTCCTTTTTTTAGAAGTAATAAAGTTGTTATGACTTTAACAAAAATCAATTACTAAATAGTGTCAAAATTGACATAGATGAGTTTTTAAAACAAATACTATTTTATTAAATGATATAATAGTATGAAAAATTTAAAATTAGTCCAAATGACTTATATAATGTTAAAAATTTCATTAATGATCCACTTTTTGTTCTCTTATCATTTTATAGTAACTATAGTTACCATATATTATGAAAATACAAGAAGACATGGTAAGAGTGAATGTTTTTAACTAAGGGTTAATGCCAAAAGATAAAGTTATATTTGTGACCTAAAATTGTATAAAACCTATTAGTTGAGATTATTTAGACAGATATTTATATTATCCTAGAAATATATTAATTTTTAACTATTATAATTCGAAAATCAATTTATATTAAAATAATATTTCAAGACTTTTCTAATGTTCCCCTCCTCCCTCTTATAAAAGACCCCCACATCTACCAACATACTAACACATATAAATCCCCTTGTATCTTCCAAATTCTACTAAAATAATCTCCCAAAATCCCTAATTACCTCCTAGAATCCTTAGCTTGGGTATAAGGCAATTTGAAGAATACTTTTGGCTCAAATCAAAATAAGTTACACGATTTTGAGGCATCGTCTTCTCTCAAGCTCCTTTCCTTTATTTTCCTTATCCACTACCTATTCTCTTATTATTATATGATTACATAAAAACAATACTATACAAAATATAATAGTATTTTTTTATGATAAGTATTCGAAGTATAGTTACAAACACCTTCATCTAATGGATATGAACATACTGTTTCTGTGTACGGTGAAATACTGCCTCATGAAACGATGATTGTTCAATTTTCTCCTACCCCCTATCATGGTGGAAATTATGATGGAAAATTATTTATATTATCTCTATACTTGTTTATTTATTTTATTTACAATATACCTTTATGCTTTCCGTAATGTGTAAATACGATAATTTTATTCGAGTAAGTGCGGACTACCGCCCCCTCAAAGTGATATGACTCATTCATGTCATACATGTAATGTATAAAGGATGGAGTTAATGAACTTATATAACATATATAACATAGATATTATACTTGAATTATAATATACCTTTTTATCATTTAGTTTTGATTTCCTTAATATGAAAAAGAAATGAAAGTAGCGTTCATGTGTACGTATGACCTACCGCCTCCATGAACGGTGCTTACATTTCTTATCTCCAAATTTTATGGAATATTATAAATACATATATAATAGATATATATGATATTTAAATCATTAATGTCATTATAGATATAATGTAATTTTTAATACATGGACAATTTACATCAAAATGAGTTCATTTTCGACTCATGTACCGAACATCGACAAAATGACCCATATGAACTTAAATAATTATATAATTTTTTTAACTTGATAATGAGTAATATAAAATGAATAATAAAATTGAAAAATGTTATAGAACAAGTAGAAACTATCCTAAGTTTATTATTCAGGAATATAAAGAACGAATGAGACAAGTCAGACTTAAGGTAAGGGACACCATCCCAATCTCCTTTCATTGAGGCATATTTTGATGTTATAGACCACCTTCTATTATACGGTGTATAATAAACCCCTTTGACTTCTAATTTCATTAAAAAAGATTATTTTTTCTATGAATTGTTTACTAAATAAAAAAATGAATGTTTTTAACATATGCGACAACAACGACTTCTTCACTACCGTAACCGTTATTTGATATTTTGATTCCTCTATAATCCTTAATGTTTTTAAAAGAAAAACAAATCCCTTATTCAATTTTTTGGGAGTTTTGGTATTGAAAATGGTTTCCAAAGTGGATTAAATATTTCTATATCTTGAAATGATCTCTTGTGATTGAAAATGTAATTTTATGAGTGAAATGTTGATAATTGAAATATTTTATGTTTTATGATTATATAATGGTACTTAGACATTTGATGGGTGGTTACATGATAAACAAATGATGGGTGGTTATGTGATAAACCAAATAAGGGTGGTTCCATGATAAACCAAGGAAGGGTGGTTATGTTATAACCTCCAATTCATTGGGTATGGAAGTCAGTTTTATGGATATTCCATTTAGTGATATGTGTAGAAGTCGACCGTATGGTTATTCCATTTAAGTATGTTTATATCCCAAGTTTCCTATATATATGTTATATGTTTATTTATATGGTATTTATGGAAATATTTTGGTTAAAAAATTGTAATAAATGAGATTATATTTAGTGAAGTATATTTACTACTTCTTAAGGGTGAAAATCATTACTTCACTACTACAAAAACGGGCAAGGGAAGCGCCCCCTTATATCAACGCTAAGAAAAACCACTGATAAAGAAACCCTTTATCAGCACTAAACAAGATCTGATAAGATGAACCTTTATCAGCACTAGAAAAGAGCTGATAAAGAGTACCATTATGAGTGCAAAAAAAGTGCTGATAAAGGATACTTTTATCAGCGCTAAAATAATAACGCTGATAAAAGTAGTCTTTATCAGATCTTTGTTAGGGCTGATAAAACCTTAGTCCATTTTTTTTATAAAGTTGGTCATACAGTGACCTCATTTTATTGCAACCTAAAGATCTCGCTGTACTGGAACCCTGTGACTCTCCTCTACCCCCCGCTGAGTTCATGTTGCCGGACCTCCGCTGTCCTCGCTTCTCGTTGCCAGACCTCCACCACCCACTGAGTTCGCGTTGCCGGAACTCCGCCTCCCTCACTTCACGTTTCCAGACCTTTGCCGCCCGCTGAGTTCGCGTTGCCGGACCTCCTCCGCCCTCGAGCTTCGGTTTTCTGGACCTCCGCCGCCCGCAACGCCCTCGAGCTGCGGTTTGCCGGACCTCCCTTTAAGGCATGTTTTCCAAATAATTTTTTAATACTGTTCTTCTAATGGTTCTATAACTATTATTCTATAAATCACACCACACTATTAAAACATTTTTAATTGGAGTTTTGGGATGTGAGTCTTTCCCATCAATGGTGTTCTATTGGATTTTGTGTTGAATTATTTCATCCATAGGTTTCATTTCCTCTGGTGGTGATGATTCTGATTCATCGTTGATTCATGAGTGTTCTTCATACATATTGTGATGGAGTTCTTGGGGGTGATCATCCAATATATTTCTATTACTCCTAAGGTATCAACTTTTTTCTAATGACTACGGTAGGTTTTTAGGTGATTTGGTATTTTTTTATTATAGATCCTATAAACCATTCGATTTGATGGTGGTATGGCTGGATATGTTATATAAATTATTCCAACAATAACCTTTATGAGAAGGTTTGGTTTGAATTATAGAATATATATTCTTTGATTTAATTATATTATTAGGTTATTTTGGTTTGGAAATGGGTGATGAGGTTCCTAAGGTGATTAATTCTAGTTTGTTATCTTTTTAGTGAAGTTGTTGATGATGATCTTGATCAGGCGCATCATGGTGCAGGTATCAAGGCACGAGTATCATCACGATTTGAGGCATGATTCAATAGCATATTTTTGTTTGAAATTTGAATTTAGTGGTGTTTTATGGGGTATTTTTTATAATTTCACATACTATTTGAACATATGTGGATATGACATATTTATTTTTTCTTTCATCATTACTCCATTATTCTAGGATTTTCTATTAGTATAGTTTTTTTACTGTAAATCAAAATGTGGAATCTTTGGGGAATGTTTGACATGGGATGATTTTATTTAAAAGGGATGGTTTATTCAAGTAAAATATATCTTGAGAAACCTAGTATTGGTGGAAAGATTGGTATGCTCATCATCAATGGCGATCAATGAGTTTACACTATCATAGTGAAGTTTATGATCCTTCACACTTGGATTCCAGTTTCACTAGATTCCTCTTAGGTATCATCGATTCCCTTAGATCCGACACCATGTCACCGTAAAGTAAGGAATGAAGGATAAACTTTTTCTTTAAGGACAACACCACCCGATTCTGATGCATTTCTAGGTCATCCAATGCTTGAAACTTATTTTGTTCAAGGGTTTCCCCCCTTATTTCCTTCATGCCATCTAAGTGACTTTGTTTGGAAGTGCACTTGTATGGCATGATGCCCAGACCACCAAGCTTTCTATCCTTGCCACCCCTACCACCATCTCTGTCCTTCTCCCTCGTTGAGGTTTTTGACTACTTATCTATAGTGGCCAAGCCCCTTCCTAGTAGTGTTTGTTCTGTCTCCCTTGGCTCTGACCCTGTCATCCAGCTCCAAATACTTATTGATCCAGAGAGAACTCCCTCATGAGCCCCCAAGTTTCATTACCCATCCCCCCCCTTCCCCTTTTTATCCTCATCTCCCACCCATATGAAGCTTACCAACCAGAAGGGATTATGAACATGTTCAAAATCAAGGGACCTCAATGAGAGATCATCCTCCCACTTCAATAAGGCTACTAGCTCTAGATACAATGCCAGATCCTGGTCCTACCCATCATTATTATCTTCATATGTAATGCTCATGGTCTTAGTGCCCATGTTAAATCGTACTTCCTCACTATAGAAATCAAAAAGCATAATGTCATTGTTGTTGTTGTCAAATAACACAAAAAACCCTATAATAATCATATAATTCTCCTGGAAGAATAATTTTCATGGATTTCTACACTCTGACCCCTCCAACATACACAAATGGGTATTTTGGAACAATAAATATGTTTTTGAGACTATTCAAGATTTCAATCTATTCATCACTACCAAGGTGTCCAACAGTGACACCTCCTTCCTTATGACTTTTGTTTTTGGAAGCTATAACCCTCTTCAAAGGAATCTCTATGGAGTGAAAAAAATACCTTCGATCTCAGACACCATACATTATTTGTTGGGGGTGACTTTAATGTCATTTCCAACCCAAAGGAAAGGAAAGGTAGAAGCCCATTCCAGAGGAAGGCCATCATGGAGTTTGTTCAGTTCGTGGCTGGGAAGGGCCTCATTGATCTCAGCTTCTCAGGTGACAGTTTTACCTTGTGCAACAACTTCAGGGGCCATCACCGCTTGTGGAGTCTATTGGATAGGTGTCTAGACAACATTAAATCCACTAACATATTCTCAAATACCATGTTTTTCCATCTTGCTTGAGGTATTTTGATTCACTCCCCCCTCTTGGTTTCCATTTCTTCTTGGCATGATCATCAGGAACAGTTTCACTTCCACCAGTAGTGGGTTAACATCCTAGGGTACCAGGACATGGTTTTTAAAATATGGAATGAACCCTTGTAGGAGTATCGTGCCACCTTCAACCTCAGTGACATGACCTCGAACCCCGGTAGGTGCGTGTTCACCCCTTCTTCCTCATGAACCTTCACCACCTGGGACTACTATCGCATATGGGATCCTTCAGAGTATTCTAATAGATGGAATGATTCCTTTGGTTTATTGGATTATTAACACTAGTTTGAGATTTATGTGTGACTATATACTTATTATATTTTCTTATTATTTCTTACACACCACCACTAGAGTCGAGTAACCTTATTGGAATCCATATTGGTACTTTGGTTCTGATGTGGATATGGTTTTTTATGTGTTTGTGACATGTGTATGTGTGGATATATGGGTATTTAGGCATGATGATATTGAATGTAGGGAAGATACCTAGGAGTGGTAGATGTATCATTCTTTATTATTCTTGTGTTTGGTCTGGGGTGATTTGAGGAAACTATAATGAATCTAAAGTAATTATATTTAATGAAGATGAATAAATACCAATGGTTAGGCTCTATTAATCTCTATTTTTATAAGGAAGTGGTTATCTTATACTATATTTAGAAGTCTTGTTTTGTGTACTTGAACCATAAATACTAATATTTGATATTCAAATAGGATGAAGATGAATTAATATTGGATGGATGCTAATCGTTTGACAATAGAGTACGAGAACGGAGCGAAAGAGTTCAACAAGTTTGCAAAGGATCATGAAAAGGATCCTTCTCAAATCCTTTATCCGTGTTTACATTGTTGTTATTCTAGAATACTTTCTACAGAGGATTTGAAAGAAAATTTGATATGTCACAGAATAGATCGGAGTTGTAAATGTTGGAATAAACACGGAGAAAAAGCGAATGTAGCTACTGGCTGGGATAAAACTGCATTTTATGGATCATCAGATATGAATAAAAATATGGATAATGAAGAAGACCGTATGGAGGATGTGATTACAGAATTCAGTGATGATGAAGATCGTCTTGAGGAAATGAAAAAGACAATTGAAGATGAACTCCCTGATTGCCCAAAATTGCTTGAGAAGTTAAAGAGTTGTGAAAAGACGCCATTGTATGCTGGTTTCACTAAGTATACAACATTGTAAGCTGTACTGAAGTTGTATAAATTGAAAGCAGGCAATGGATGGAGTGATGTCAGTTTTAGAGAACTAATTTATCTCTTGAATAACATGATCCCAGAAGATAATGAGCTCCCAAGCCGAACATATGAAGTTAGACGAACGCTACGCTTGATGGGTATGATTTATGAAAGAATACATGCTTGCCCGAAAGACTGTATATTGTTTCTAAAGGAGAAACAATCACTTATAGAATGCCCAAAGTGTGGTGCTTCTCGATACAAGAAAGATAAATCCAATCCTACGAAAGTTTTATGGTACTTTCCAATCATTCCAAGGTTTAGGCTTCTATATGGAAGTGAAGAAACTGCAAGACAATTGTCGTGGAATGAAGATAAAATAAATAAATATGGGAAATTACGTCATCCGGCCGACTCTCCTCAATGAAAGAAAATTTATCATGAGTATCATGAGTTTGGAAAAGAGCCGAGAAACCTTCGTCTTGCATTATCTACTGATGGAGTGAATCCTTTTGGTTTTAAAACTAGAACTCATAGTACATGGCCTGTTATGTTGGTAAATTATAACTTGCCACCCTGGTTATTCATGAAGTGGAAATTCATCATGTTATATATGCTTATATCAGGAACGAAACAACTAGGTAACGATATTTATGTTTATCTGGCTCCTTTGATCAAGGATTTGAAGTTATTGTGAGATTCAAGTGTTATGTTTTATGATTCTTATAAAAGTGAATACTTCACGTTGAGATCGATGTTGTATGGGACAATAAATTATTTCCCTGCTTATAGATATTTGTTAGGCTATAGCATTAAATGAACTCAAGGGTGTCCCATGTGCGAAGAAGATACATAATCAATTAGGTTGAAACATTCATCAAAATTTGTGTTTCTAGGACATCGTAGATTTCTACCTCATTGGCATAAGTACTGATCTTGTACAACATCATTCAATGGAAGTTCAGAACAACGCGCATCACCGTCTCCAATAACAGGTGATCAGCTGTTTGAGAAAGTAAAAGATCTGAACACTGTTTTTGGTAAACCATTTTTGAAAAACCATACAAAAATCGGTTGGAAAAAGTGATCAATTTTTTTAATTACCATACTGGAATTGTTTGTACATGAGACATTTTCTTGATGTGATGCATGTGTAAAAAAATGTATGTGATAGTGTTATCAGAACATTTCTAAATGCCCCTGGAAAAACAAAAGAAGGAATTAAGGCAAGGTTGGACATGGTTGACATGAGAATATGAGAAGAGTTGGCTCCCATGAAGGGTGAAAATCAAATGTTTCTTCCTTCAGCTACTTATACTCTTTCTAGGGAGGAGAGATATCAGTTTTTCAAATTCTTCAATGATGTAAAGGTTCCATAGGGGTATTCATAAAATATCAAGAACATTGTGTCAATGGATGATTTGAAGTTAAAAGGTTTTAAATCACATGATTTCCAAGTTTTGATGCAAGATCTAATTCCTATAGCTTTACGTTGCATTTTTACCAAGAATGTTCATCATACATTAACCAAACTTTGTTTCTTTTTCAAAGCTTTATGTAGAAAAGTTTTAGACCCGGTTAAATAGCCAACTATGGAAAAAGAAATTGTCATCATATTATGTGAATTAGAAATGTTCTTCCCGCAAACATTCTTTGATATGATGGTTCATTTGATGATTCACTTGGTGAGAGAGATTCGACTTTTTGGTCCTGTACACTATAGATGGATGTGTCCTGTTGAAAGGTATATGAAGATTTTGGAAGGGTATGTCAAAAATCGAAGTCGGCCAGAGGGTTGTATAGTGGAGAGATATATTGTTGAGGAAGCCATTGAATTTTGTACCAAATACCTATCTAATGTGGAAAGCATTGGTCTCTTGAAATCTCATCACACTGTATGCATTGAGGGTGAGGGAATTTCTAGAAGATTAGTTGTGGCAATCAATATTATAGATCGGGAGCAGACCCATATTTATGTTTTTCATAACAGTTGGGAGGTTTCTCCATACATTGAAACTCACAAAGAAATTCTTAGGAAGTTGAATCCATCAAGGGATGAAAAATGGTTATCAAATAAACATAATCACCAGTTTATAGGATGTTTTTAGGACCATATTTTTAAGTAGTTGGATGAAAAACTGAATTCAATTTCAGAATGACTTCGATGGCTAGCCGCTGGACCAAGTGTGTATGTATTATCTTACAATGGTTATGTAATTAATGGTTATACATTATATACATATGAACATGATGAAGATAGTACCATGAAAAATAGTGGAGTTATACTAGTGGATGAAGCAATGAATGTTTCTGGTAGTAAGAACAGAAATCCATTTTATGCAAATATGTCATACTTTGGCATTATCAAACTAATATGGGAGTTGGATTATAGGACATTCCAATTTCTGATTTTTCAATGCAAATGGGTTGATAACAGTAGTGGTGTTAAAATAGATGAATGGGGATTTGTGATAGTTGATTTTAGTAAAGAAGGGTACAAATATGAACAATTTATAATGGAATCACAAGCGGTACAAGTTTTTTATGTTCTAGATCCCACAAACCGAAAGTGGTCGATTTTTCTGTTATCGTCCAAAACTACTGAAGGGTCTGATGAAAATTCAGTTGAGAATGATTCTTTCAATGGTACGTCGCAATAATTTCAGAGAGGTCCCAATGTAGATGATGTTTTGTATGTTAGAGTATACCACAATGAAGGGATTTGGATAATCGATAGAGGTGTCAAATCCCTTCAACCTTTGAAAAAAAGAAAGAGAGTTCAATAAACATGTTATATTTTGTTTGTAATATAGATCTTGTTATCTCATGTTATTATCTTATCATTACTGAATTTATGTAATCTAAATTAACTGTTCAACAAATTTTGCAGATAATTATTTCTACACATTCTGGTGCTCCTAACCTTGAGGCTGAACTAGTCTCTCAAGCTGCTGCTACTCCTGCTGCTCCTACTGCGGCTCCTGCTGCTCCTCCCGCTGCAGCTCCTGTTGCTCTTGCTGCTCCTGCTCCTGCTGCTGTGGCTCCTGCTGCTTCTAGTGTTGAGGTCCAACAACCATCAGCACATGTCGTTGATACCATTTCAGATGAACATATAGATGATGTTGATATCGATGAAATGGTCGGGAATGAAGGACCGACGTCGCAGAAAACACAGGTGCGTTGTAGTTTGACGGTGTTAGCCAAAGTTCTTAAGGTGAAAAGAAAAGGCATAAAATTTGAAGTCTGATGGAATTTATGAGCCCAACATGTGAATCCCAAAAAGGCTATTTTTAGCAGTTACATTAGAGTTGTCACTCGGCAACGCGTGCCGATTGACATAGATTCATGGAACCATGTTGTGTCCGAGCTGAAGGCTGTGATATGGGAATAAATTATGGTAACATTATGAATTTATTTATTTAATTTACTAGAAAATAAAATAATGAAACAATGTCTTGCTCTTATTAATATATTTCAGAGTACATTTATAGTAGACGATTCACACAAGGATTATGTACTAAGGCTTGCAGGAAGGATTCATCGAGGTTTTCACACTATTTTAACAAGATGTCACCTGAAATATTACAAAGGTAAACTAAACCCACACCCACCCATTTTCTACGCTCACCTGATAACCCAAGAAGCATGAGATGCATTTATTGGCCGCCATGGGGATGAGAAGTTTCAGGTACATTGTGGGTGATAATACGTTGTTTGAGGATACCTGTATTCATCCCATGTCATGTGCTATGGAAGGCGTCACGTGTGAATAAGGAAGGGAAGTTAGTAGATGTGAACACAAAAAAAGTGTGGGAAATATGTGTAAGTATGACACGATGATAAAAAGATTTGTTTTAAATTGCTATTACCTAAAAATAATTAGTTATTTTCCTATATCCGACAGTCATAGGAATCAGCTACTCCTGTAGCAGATACAGACCTATTATCGATGGCTTTGATGAAGCCATAACAATACGGTCGTGTCAGAGGTGCAGGGTTTGAGGTGACACCCCGAGTATATTTTGAGAAGAATAAAAAAACGGATGATACAGATGAAAAATTGGAACAAATGAGAGAAAAAATAACAACCCTTGAAGAACGATTGCAATGGCAGGGAGAATTTCTAGAATCTTTTATGGGTGGGAAGCAAAGGGAAGGCACATGTCAGGAAAAACTAGCGTGTGAACATCCCACCCCACCCCACCAGCTTTGAGGCGAGCCATTCCCATCAAAGAACTATCTTAGTCATGGTAATAAATATTCTAATAATTGTTCCCATGAAATGTGAATCAGACAAACACTGATAATTTTTCTGTACTGATCTTCTACAGGGTGATAATGATTGTGATTTATATCTGTCAAAACCCACCTATCACCTTGTAGCGAGGGCTACAGTGTTCAATATCCCAGATGCCACGCTGCATAATAGACCACTTATAAAAGATCATCTAAAAGTGACGATTACTATAGCTCATGAGCCAAATGCATAGCTACCTATTCCACTTGTTGACGATGATATTCATACGGTCTAAAAGGCTATTGGTACATTAATTTCATGGCTGTCACAACTTGTAAGAGTACATGTAGACAAATAGGTATTCATTTCCTTTTTTTTCAAGCTAAACCTTTAAAAATTAATGAAAAAAGGGTCTGAACCAATGATTGTTGTTATAGACAGAGAAAGGGAAGGGGGTGACAAACGTTGGTTCAAAACCATCTAAAGGATCAACCAACCAATCCCAAGGAGCTACTGAAATCACAATAACACCACCTGTTCTCTATCCACATTTACTCGCATTGAAGACTCATGTGGATACGAAGCTAAAATATGGTAATAGTCATATAGTGATTTTCGAAGAGAATATATACGGAGAGGAAAGTAAAGATTTTGTTGCTACTGAAAATGTAAATGAGATCCTTGAAAACAGTTGGCTAGGCATCACAGTTGTAAATTTATAGATGAGGTATGTTTCCATGAATTGATTTTCTAAAAGCTGATCTAATGTGAAAATTATGACTAAATGCATTTTATATTGTTGACAGATGCATTTATGAAAAATAGTTGAAGGAATTTTCCCATGAGCCAAGATTTGGACTCGTTAGTCCTTATACCACATCAACACACCTAAAAAAATTAGATCCATCAAAAAGGGATGCAATAGTGAATGACTTGCTGAAAACATTTGAAAGGAAGATTACAGATGACAGACTCTTCCTAATACCAACCATGCAGGGGTAAAACACTACGATTAAAGCATATCAATTATATTTTCACTTCTTTTATTACTTATTCCTTTTTGTGTTTTTAGGCAACATTGGTTGCTAATTGCGGTGAACTTGGATACTCCAAAGATTTATTTTCTGGATTCAAAGCAAGTATATCCATCAAACCTACTACACATGATGGAGTTTGTGAATCTATAAGACACTACATCTTACGTTTTAGGTCTAAAAATCAAGTAATATAATTTATATTATCTTTTACTGAGGATTCTATTATGATAGGGTGGTGTATCATTATCGTCTAAAAAAAGTAATGAGGACTGGGGCTAAGCATAAGGAGGCGAGAAAGTACTACGTCTGGACAAATATCTGGGTATATATAATAAAATTTCACTATCCAAACACATATCAACACAAGTTACTTATTCTCATAATGATGAATTTTTTTGCAGTGTCCAAAACAAAAAAACGATAATGATTGCGGTTATTATGTTTGTAAATTTATGAAAGAGATAATTTTTCATCAACAAACTAGCATCCCCAAATAGGTATTTTAAAAAACAACTACTTGTTCGTTTAATTTTTTTATTAATTCATTATTTTTATATTTTGCAGTACTACTCTGACTGATGAAAAGACTCATAATCAAAAGATGATATAGATGTGTTCAGAAATGAGTGGGCCGCATACCTGATGACAGATTGTACACAAATACAATGAAGATCTAACTTGGGGACATGTACAATTGGTGGTCATTTTTGAGAGGGGTTAAAGGGATCAAAAGATGAAACATTATTGTATGAAAAATGTTATTAGGAAAATTTTAATTGTTATTGAATAAAACATCCTATCTAAAATGACTAATTTTCCAATTTTAACAGATGATACGCACCAGCAACATGCAAGAATGTTGAACCACTCAAAGGGTCTCAATTTTGTTTAAAATGGCAACAATTTTAAGTGAAAACAACAACTGACCTACGAAAATATGACCAAACACATTCATATTGTTTTGATCCTTTAGGAGAATGATCCAAGTGTCCTTGGTGATGTGTACGAGTCAACCCCGTCTCAATCTGAGGCACGGTGTGGCTGGTACAACTCAAAGTGTCTCTATTTTGTTTAAAATGTAAACAATTTTAAGTGAAAACAACAACTGACCTACGAAAATCTGACCAAACACTTTTTAATTGTATTTATATTTTAGGAGAATGATCCACGGGTCCTTTGTGACATGTAAGAGTCATCCCCATTTCAATTTGAGGTACGGTGTGGCTGGTAGCACTCAAAGAGTCTCACTTTGGTTTAAAATGGACACAATTTTAAGTGAAAAAAACAAATGACCTACGGAAATCTGACCAAACACATTTAGATTGTCTTGATATTTTATAAGAATGATCCATGGGTCCTTTGGCACGTGTACGAGTCAACCCTGCCTCAATCTGAGGCATGGTGTGGCCGGTATCACTCAAAGGGTCTCTATTTTGATTAAAATGGACACAATTTTAAGTGAAAACAACAACTGACCTACAGAAATCTGACCAAACCCATTCGGATTGTGTTGATTTTTTTGGATAACGATCCAAGGGTCCTTTTTGATGTGTATGAGTCAACCCCACCTCAATCCAAGGCACGGTGTGACCGCTATCACTCAAAGGGTCTCTCTTTTGTTTAAAATGGACACAATTTTAATTGAAAACAACAACTGACCTATGAAAATCTGACCAAATGCATTTGGATTTCCTTGATAATTTATAATAACGATCCAAGGGTTCTTAGTGATGTGTAAGAGTCAACCTCGTCTCAATTTGAGGCATGGTATGACCGCTATCACTCAAAGGATCTCTCTTTTGTTTAAAATGTAAACAATTTTAAGTGAAAACAACAACTGACCTATGTAAATAGGACCAAACACATTCATATTTCCTTGATATTTTATAAGAATGATCCAAGGGTCCTTAGTGACATGTAAGAGTCAACCATGCATTAATCCGAGGCACGGTGTGGCCGGTAACACTCAAAGGGTCTCTATTTTGTTTAAAATGTACACAATTTTAAGTGAAAACAACAAATGACCTATAGAAATCCGACCAAATGCATTAAGATTGTGTTGATCTTTAGGAGAACGATCCAGAAGTCCTTTGTGACATGTACGAGTCAACCCTACCTCAATATGAGGCATGGTGTGGCCGGTACCACTCAAAGGGTCTCTATTTTATTTAAAATGAAAACAATTTTAAGTGAAAACAACAACTGACCTACGGAAATCCAACCAAACACATTCTAATTGTTTTGATCCTTTAGGAGAATGATCCAAGGGTCTTTTTTGACATGTAAGAGTCATCCCCACTTCAATCTGAGGCACGAGGTGTCCGGTAACACTCAAAGATTCTCACTTTGGTTTAAAATAGACACAATTTTAAGTGAAAACAACAGCTGACCTATGGAAATACAACCAAACACATTAGGATTTTCTTGATATTTTATAATAACGATCCAAGGGTCCTTTGTGACATGTAAGAGTCAACCTCAGCTCAATCCGAGGCACGGTGTGTCCGGTATCACTGAAAGGGTCTCTATTTTGATTAAAATGGACACAATTTTAAGTGAAAACAACAACTGACCTAATAAAATCCAACCAAAACCATTCAGATTGAGATGATCCTTTAGGATAATGTTCCAAGGGTCCTTTTTGACGTCTATGAGTCAACCCCGCCTCAATCCGAGGCACAGTGTGACCGCTATCACTCAAAGGCTCTCTCTTTTGTTTAAAATGGACACAATTTTAATTGAAAACAAAAACTGACCTATGAAAAACTGACCAAAAACATTCGGATTGACTTTATATTTTATAATAATGATACAAGGGTCCTTGGTGATGTGTACGAGTCAACCCCGCCTCAATCCAAGGCACGGTGTGACCGATATCACTCAAAGGGTATCTCTTTTGTTTAAAATGTAAACAATTTTAAGTGAAAACAACAACTGACCTATAGAATTCCAACCAAACACATTCTGATTGCCTTTATATTTTATAGGAACGATCCAAGGATCCTTGGTGACGTTTAAGAGTCAACCTTGCATCAATCTGAGGCACGGTGTGGCCGGTACCACTCAAAGGGTCTCTATTTTGTTTAAAATGTACATAATTTTAAGTGAAAACAACAACTGACCTACAGAAATTTGACCAAACGCATTCGTATTGTGTTGATAATTTAGGAAAATTATACAAGGGTAATTTTTGACATGTAAGACTCATCCCCGCTTCAATATGAGGCACGTTGTGGCTGGTAGTACTCAAAGGGTCTCTCTTTGGTTTAAAATGGACACAATTTTAAGTGAAAACAACAACTGACCTACGCAAATCTGACCAAACCCATTCAGATTGTGTTGATCCTTTAGAATAAGGATACAAGGGTCCTTTGTGATGTGTATGAGTCATCCCTTCTTAAATATGAGGAATGGTGTGGACGGTATCACTCAAAGGGTCTCTATTTTGTTTAAAATGGACACAATTTTAAGTGAAAACAACAACGAACCGATGAAAATCTGACCAAAACCATTTGGATTGTATTTATACTTTAGGATAACAATACAAGGGTCCTATGTGACGTTTAAGAGTCAACCCCACCTCAATTAGATGCATGGTGTGGCTGTTACAACTCAAAGGGTCTCTCTTTTGTTTAAAATGGACACAATTTTAATTGAAAACAACAACTGACCTATGCTAATCCAAAAAAAAGAATTCAGATTGCCTTGATCTTTTATAAGAACGATACAAGGGTCCTTGGTGACATTTAAGAGTCAACCCAACCTCAATCCGAGGTATGGTGGGACCGCTATCACTGAATGGGTCTCTCTCTTTTTTAAAATGTAAACAATTTTAAGTGAAAACAACAACTGACCTACGGAAATATGACCAAGCTCATTCATATTTCCTTAATCTTTTATAACAATGATACAAGGGTCCTTGGTGATGTGTAAGAGTCAACCCCGCCTCAATCCAAGCCACGGTGTGGCCGGTACCACTCAAAGGGTCTCTATTTTGTTTAAAATGTACACAATTTTAAGTGAAAACAACAACTGACCTACGGAAATCAGACCAAACACATTTGGATTGTGTTGATACTTTAGGAGAATGATCCAAGGGTCCTTTTTGACGTTTAAGAGTTATCCTCGCTTCAATATGAGGCATGGTCTGGACGGTATCACTTAAAGGGTCTCTCTTTGGTTTAAAATGGACACAATTTTAAGTGAAAACAACAACTGACCTACATAAATCTAACCAAACCCATTAGGATTATTTTGATCCTTTAGGAGAATGATACAAGGGTCCTTTTTGACATGTAAAAGTTATCCTCACTTCAATCTGAGGTACGGTGTGGCTGGTAGCACTCAAAGGGTCTCTCTTTGGTTTAAAATGGACACAATTTTAATTGAAGACAACAAATGACCTATGAAAATCTGACCAAACGCATTTGGATTGCCTTGATACTTTATAAGAACAATCCAAGGGTCCTTGGTGATGTGTAAGACTCAATCCTGCCTCAATCCAAGGCATGGTGTGACCGGTATCACTCAAAGGGTCTCTATTTTGTTTAAAATGGACACAATTTTAAGTGAAAACAACAACTGACCAACATAAATCTGACCAAACCCATTTGGATTGTGTTGATACTTTAGGAGAATGATCCAAGGGTCCTTTTTAATGTGTAAAAGTCAACCCCTCCTCAATCTGAGGCACGGTGTGGTCGGTACCACTCAAAGGGTCTCTCTTTTGTTTAAAATGGACACAATTTTAATTGAAAACAACAACTGACCTATGAAAATCCAACCAAACGCATTCAGATTGCATTGATATTTTATAAGAACTATAAAAGGGTCCTTGGTGATGTGTACGAGTCAACCCCGCCTCAATCCGAGGATAGTGTAACCGCTATCACTCAAAGGGTCTCTCTTTTGTTTAAAATGTAAACAATTTTAAATGAAAACAACAACTGACATACAAAAATCTGACCAAACGTATTCATATTGCCTTGATCTTTTATAATAACGAACCAAGGGTCCTTGGTGACATGTATGAGTCAACCCACCTCAATCTGAGGCACTTTTTGGCCGGTACCACTCAAAGGGTCTCTATTTTGTTTAAAATGTACACAATTTTAAGTGAAAACAATAACTGACCTACAGAAATTCGACCAAATGCATTCGGATTGTGTTGATAATTTAGGATAATGATACAATAGTCCTTTGTAATGTGTAAGAGTCATCCCCGCTTAAATTCGAGGAATGGTGTGGCCGGTAGCACTCAAAGGGTCTCTCTTTGGTTTAATATGGACACAATTTTAAGTGAAAACAACAACTGACCTACGAAAATCCGACCAAACCCATTCAGATTATGTTGATAATTTAGGATAAATATCCAAGGTTCATTTTTAACATGTATGAGTCATCCCCCATTCAATTTGAGGTATGGTGTGGCCGGTAGCACTCAAAGGGTCTCTCTTTGGTTTAAAATGGACACAATTTTAATTGAAAACAACAACTGACCTATGAAAATCTGACCAAACATATTCAGATTACCTTGATCCTTTAGGATAACTATAAAAGGGTCCTTGGTGATGTGTATGAGTCAACCTCTCCTCAATATGAAGCACGGTGTGGCCGGTATCACTCAAAGTGTCTCTATATTTTTTTAAAATGGACACAATTTTAAGTGAAAACAAAAACTGACCTACGGAAATCTGACCAAACCCATTCATATTGTGTTGATCCTTTGGAAAAATTATCCATAGGTCCTTTGTGACATGTATGAGTCAACCCTGCATCAATCCAAGGCACGGTGTGGCCGGTACCACTCAAAGGTTCTCTCTTTTGCTTAAAATGGACAAAATTTTAATTGAAAACAACAACTGACCTTTGAAAATCTGAACAAACACATTCAGATTGCCTTGATATTTTATAAGAACGATCCAAGGGTCCTTGGTGACATGTATGAGTCAACCCCGACTCAATCTGAGGCACATTGTGATCGCTATCACTCAAAGGGTCTCTCTTTTGTTTAAAATTTTTACAATTTTAAGTGGAAACAAAAACTGACCTACAAAAATTGGACCAAACGCATTTAGATTACCTTGATCATTTATGAGAACGATCCAATGGTCCTTAGTGATGTTTACGAGTTAAACCCGCCTAAATATGAGGCACTATGTGACAGGTACCACTCAAAGGGTCTCTATTTTGTTTAAAATGTACACAATTTTAAGTGAAAACAACAACTGACCTATGGAAATTCGACCAAACACATTCATATTGTGTTGATCCTTTAGGAGAACAATACAAGGGTCCTTTTTGACGTGTAAGATTCATCGCTTCTTCAATCTGAGGCACGGTGTGGCCTGTAGCACTCAAAGGGTCTCTCTTTGGTTTAAAATGGACACAATTTTAAGTGAAAACAACAACTGACCTACGGAAATCTGACCAAAACCATTAGGATTGTGTTTATCCTTTAGGATAACAATAAAAGGGTCCTTTGGGACATGTACGATTCATCCACTCTTCAATATGAGGCACGGTGTGGCCGGTAGCACTCAAAGGGTCTCTCTTTGGTTTAAAATGGACACAATTTTAAGTGAAAACAAAAACTGACCTACAGAAATCCGACCAAACCCATTAGGATTGTATTTATTATTTAGGAGAAAGATAAAAGAGTCCTTTTTGACATGTATGAGTCATCCCCTCTTCAATCTGAAGGACGGTGTGGCCAGTAGCACTCAAAGGGTCTCTCTTTGGTTTAAAATAGACACAATTTTAAGTGAAAACAACAACTAACCTATGGAAATATGACCAAACACATTCGGATTGTCTTAATATTTTATAATAACGATAAATGGGTCCTTTTTGACGTGTAAGATTCAACCCCAACTCAATACGAGGCACGATTTAGCCGGTATCACTCAAAGGGTCTCTATTTTGTTTAAAATGGACACAATTTTAAGTGAAAACAACAACTGACCTACGAAAATCTGACCAAACCCATTAGGATTGTGTTGATCCTTTAGGAGAACGATCCAAGGGTCCTTTGTGATGTGTAAAAGTAATCCTTGCCTCAATCCAAGACATGGTGTATCCGGTATCACTCAAAGGGTCTCTCTTTGGTTTTAAATGGACACAATTTTAAATGAAAACAACAACTGACCTCTAAAAATACTACCAAACACATTTGGATTGCCCTAATATTTTATAAGAACGATCCAAGGGTCCTTGGTAATGTGTAAGAGTCAACCCCGCCTCAATCCGAGGCACGGTGTGGCCGGTACCACTCAAAGGGTCTCTATTTTGTTTAAAATGTACACAATTTTAATTGAAAACAACAACTGACCTATGGAAATATGACCAAACACATTCAGATTGTATTGATACTTTAGGAGAACGATACATGGGTCCTTTGTGATGTGTAAGATTCATCCCCACTTCAATATGAGGCATGGTGTGGCCAGTAGCACTCAAAGAGTCTCTCTTTGGTTTAAAATGGACACAATTTTAAGTGAAAACAACAACTGACCTACGGAAATCCAACCAAACACATTTGGATTGTCTTGATATTTTATAAGAACGATCCATGGGTCCTTTGGGATATTTAAGAGTCAACCACAACTCAATCCAAGGCACGGTGTGGCCGGTACCACTCAAAGGGTCACTCTTTTGTTTAAAATGTACACAATTTTAAGTGAAAACAACATCTGACCTACGAAAATTTGACCAAACACATTTGGATTGTGTTGATACTATAGTAGAATGATCCACGGGTCCTTTGTGATGTGTATGAGTCATCCCTACCTCAATCTGAGGAACGGTGTGTCCGGTAGCACTCAAAGGGTCTCTCTTTGGTTTAAAATGGACATAATTTTAAGTGAAAACAACAACTAACCTACGGAAATCCGACCAAACACATTCAGATTGTGTTGATATTTTATAAAAATGATCCATGGGTCCTTTGTGACATGTAAGAGTCAACCCCATCAACCCCCTAGACCACCCCACCCCCCTAGACACCAACCCACCCCCTAGACACCCCCACCCCTCTGGACACCCCCACCCCCTGTAAAGCCCCCCCGACACCCTGGACACCAGGCCACTCCCCTGGAAATCCCCCCCAGACATCCCCATCCCCCCGGAAACCCCCTAACCCCCCTTGGATAGCCACCCCAAACCCTTGAAAAACCCCCAACCCCCGGAATTCCGAATTGAATTCTTTATATACTTAATTAACTTATGAATTATGTATTAATGGTGTACGGGTATACTTGTTGTATGGGTATACTTGGTCTAATTAGCTTATGATTTATGTGTTAATTTTGAATGGGTATACTTCCTATAATTATCTTATTGAGATGCTGAATTGTTTTGTAGGTGTTCAGGTGTGCTACTGCAGATTTTTTCATAGCAGTAGACAAGGCATTTATCAGCGCTGATAAATGGAGCTTTTATCAGTGCTAAAAAAGCACTGATAATGTCCACCTTTATCAGCGCCGAGCTTTACAATGCTTTTTTAGCGCTGATAAAGCCCGTTTTGAGCACTGATAAAGACCATTTTTGTAGTAGTGCTTTATGATAAAGTATTCAGGGTTTTGATGTTTTTCCCAAGACTAACAGTTTTTCTTCTTCGTGTATCCCTTACTAAGATTTTTATGCTCATCCCAGGTTTTGAAATGTTTTTCACAAGACTTAAAGAATGATAGAGATAAATATGGGATCAAGGAAAAGTTATGCTGTTAAAACATGAAACGATACTATGTTTCTTTTTAAAGAGTTCTTGTTTTATGAAAAAATGGATATTGAGTAAAAGTGTCTATTTGTAATATTAAAGTTTTTATGTATAAGTTATGACATAATTCTCTAAATCTACAAACCTGAAAATATCCTCGATGTGAATTAAATTAAAATTAATGACTTATATTAAGATTAAGTAATGTTTACGGTCGGAGGCTTATAGTTGGAATCATAGGTCAGTGTAGATTACTTTTGGAGTTATAATATTGTTAATAGAATATCCATAAAATATTTTTACTTTATGGTAAAATTGAAATGATATAGAATTTGAATATTACCACGTTTCTTCATCTAAGATATGTTTGTTTAGAATGGTTTTCCATAGAGGAAATATGGAAACTTTACTTGGAAGTCATACAGAGGTAAATAACCTTCCAAATCAAAATTTTGAGATGGTCAGAATCAAAATTGAATAGTTTTTTGTAGTGATGGTGCAATAGACTCAGGCGTAATTGACTTTGGTGATAAATGGTGGTGGTTTCCATATATAAGATCAACCATACCAACCACAGAGGAATATGTCGATCATGGAACATTTCATGAGGCAACTTCTCCCATCATTCAGAGGATCATCTGACCCCATGAAAGATAAAGTGTAGATTAAAGCACTGGAAATGATTTTTGATGTAATGGGGTGTTCAGATAATCAAAATGTTAGTCTTTCTATTTATCATTTTGATGGTGAAGCCGATTAGTGGTGGTCAACGATTAAAAATTTCAGAGGAAGTGAAGATATTGATTCCATTTAATGGGATGAATTTAAGAATAAATTCCTTGATAAATATTTTCCTAAGTCTATTCGAATTAGGATAGAAAAATAATTATTTGAATTGAGAAAAAAGGAGGATGATTTTATGGCTACATATAATGAAAATTTCACCCATTTTTCAAGGTATGTCCCAAATTTTATCTGGGATATTGATAGTAATATAAATCAAATTTACTCAGGATTGAAGACGAAATATTGAAGGTAATTAACTTCTCATGAGTTCAAAAGCTGTGAGAAATTTTTCTTATGTATTGAGAAGGTAGAAATATAATTTTATGATGATCATGTGTTCTATGAGAGAATGAAAAAGAAGCAATCCATTTGGCATAAAATGGGAAATAATTCATCAAATAATCCGGGAGGTAAGAAATTGTTTTTCCAACTTGTGAGAAGTGTGTTAAAAATCATCATGGAGAATGTATCTCAATGTATAGGAAGTGATTCCTATGTGGTAATACTGGTCATATTTCTCATAACTGTAAGGAAGATGATCAGGTAGGAAATGAAAAGCTAGTAGTTAGATGTTTTTGTTGTAATAAGATAAGACATTATGAAAATGTGTGCCCAAAGTTGACTACCTAGAGTAGAAACCAACAAGATCAAAATAATAAGGGCATAGTAAAATCATTTCCAACTACTACAGTTGATGTGAGATCATCAAATAAAGTGGTTACTGGTATGTTACAAGTTTCCTAAAAATATGCCAATACTCTATTTGACTCTGGATCATCACATTCCTTCATTTGAGAGATCTTTGCAAGTAAATTGGAAATATCTTCTCATGAATGTGATATAAAATTTTGGTAAAGACTCTAGGTGGAAGTATTAAAGAAACCAAGATTTATAGTAATATTCCTATTATCATTAGTGGGATGGTCTTTCTTATAAATCATGTTGAACTTCCCATAGTGGAATTTGATATCATTTTGGGAATTTATTAGCTTTCATTTTATCATGTTAAAATAGATTATAAATCCAAGAAAGTTTCATTCAATGATTTAATACCTTTGATAACATACTAAGAAGCTGAAATATTGATTAAATATTGTAGTGAAAGTTATCTGGCTCATGTTGTTGAAAAGAAAGAAACAATTTTGATTAGTGGCATTCTAGTAGTGAATAAATTCACATATGTTTTTCCTGATGAATTTTATAGTATTGTTTCCAATCATGAGGTTGAATTTACTATTGATTTAGTAGATGATAATAAGGCTATTTTTAAACCCCCTTATCAAATAGATGAAGTAGATCAGATGGATTTGAAAAATCATTTCCAAGAATTACTTAATAAATGTTTCATTTGACCTAGAACTTCACTATGGGGTGCTCCAGTTTTATTTGTTAAAAATAAAGATGGTTCTATGGGAATATGTATTGATTACAAAGCCTTTAATAAAATCACTATTAAGAGCAAGTATCCATCGCGTCATATCAATGATTTTTTTGATCAGCTCCATAGAGCTCAATATTTTCCGAAGATTGATTTGAGGCCTGTGTACCATTATATGAAGGTGAAGAAGAATGACATTACAAAGATAGATTTCCAAATGATATATGGGAATTATGAGTTTATAGTTATTCCCTTTGGGTTATCTAATGCACCTACTGTATTATGAATCTCATTATTGGAGTATTTCATTAGTTTTTGGATCAGTTTGTGGATGTGTTTATAGGTGACATTTTGGTATATTGTAAAATTCAGGAGAAACATGAAATCCACTTAAGGATTTTTTTTAAAACCTTAAAAGAAAAGAAACTATATGGAAATTATATTAAGAGTTAATTTTGGTTGCAACAAATTTCTTTCCTTGGTCACATTATTTCTAAAGATAGAATAACTATTGACCCTTCTAAAACAAAATTTGTTGAAGAGCGGGCAAGGCATACCAATATCATAGAGATTCATAGTTTTCTTGGATTAACAGGTTATTAATAAATGTTTTTTGAAAATTTTTCTCAGTTATCTAGCCCAATAACTAATCTAACACATAAGGGATTTAAGTTCATCTGGACAAAATAATGTGATGATTGTTATCAAGAACTAAAAAAAAGATTGGTAAATGATCCAGTTTTTTCCATGCCTTCCAGGAATGGTGAATTTGTTATATACCATGATGCATCATTAAAGGGAATTGGATGTGTCCTAATGGAGAATGATAAGGTAATTTCTTATGTATCACATCATTTGAAACATCATGAGTTAAATTACCTTACACATGATATGGAATTAGGTGTAGTTGTTTTTTTCATTATAAATATGGATGCATCATTTGTGTGGTGTAAAGTGTGAAATATATACTGATCACAAAATTTTGAAGTATATATTCACTTTGAGAGAATTATACATGAGATAGAGGAGATTACTGGAATTAATCAAGGATTATGATTGTACGATTCATTTCCATCTAGGAAAGGAAAATAAGGTGGATAACACTTTGATTCGAAAGAGTAATGATACATTAACCATGCTATGTTTGGAATGAGATCCTTTTGGTTTTTGATTTTTTTAATTTTAGATTATAAGTTGTTGGTGAAAGGAATTCCGATGTTTTGTTTCATGTGGTAGTGGAATCATCTCTATCAGATAGAATTAAGAAAGCACAGAAATAAGACATTGAGTTGTAGAAAAAGGTAGATTAGGTTGAGAAGGGTAAGTTACCTGAATTTAACATTGATGAGGATTGTTTTTTGAGGTTTGGAAATAGATTATAAGTGCCTTGTGATTCCCATTTGAAGAAAGAGTTGTTATGTGAAGCTTGTAGTTCTCAATTTTCAGATCATCCTGGAAGTACTAAGATGTATATAGATCTTTTGGAGTATTACTGGTGGGATGGAATGAAAAGAGATATTGCTAACTTTACTGTGAATTGTTTGAATTTTCCACAGGTTAAAACAGAATGAAAATTACCAAAAGGATTATTCATCCTTTTACAGTGTCAGAGTAGAAATGGGAAAATAAATCCATGGATTTTGTTGTGGGATTTCCAAATAATTCTCAAGTTAAAAATTCAATATGGGTTGTTGTTGATCGATTGACTAAGTCTTCCCATTTTCTTCCTATCCGAGATACTCTGTCTCTAGAGAATTTTTTTAGTTATATCTTAAAGAGATAGTCAGGTTAAATGGAGTTCCTCTTTCTATTGTATCTGATCATGATCCGAGGTTCACTTCGAAATTTTGGAAAGACCTTCAGAAGTCATTGGGAACTAAATTAAATTTCAGTACTTATTTTCATCCTCAATCAGGTAGGCAGTCAGAATGAAAAATTAAAAACTTAGAGGACATGCTATGTGGTTTTTCAATAGATTATCAGGGAAGTTGGGATCAACATCTATCTTTGGTTGAGTTTTCTTATAATAACAGATTTCATTATAGTATATAGATGGCACCATTTGAAGCATTATATTCAAAGCGGTGTCGAACTCTAGCTTTTTGGGATGAAGTAGGTGAAAAGAAGTTATTCGGACCAAAATTCATAGAAGCGATGGCAGAAAAAGTTTAGTTTATTTAGAAGTAAATGAGGATAACACAGAGTAGGGAGAAAAGTTATGCGGATAATCAGAGGAATGATCTTTCTTTCGAGGTATGTGATCATGTATTTCTCAAAGTTTATCCATGGAAAAGTGTGATGATTTTTGGTAATAAGGGAAAGATAAGTCTGAGGTTCATTAGACCCTATAAAATTCTAGATAATGTTGGATCAGTTACCCACAAGGTGGATTTACCTCCAGTTTATTTTAGGTACACAATGTTTTTCATGTTTAAATGTTGAGAAAGTGTATTCTAGATCCATATCATGTTTTGAGTTCATATGTAGTTCAGTTGGAATAGAATATTTCTTACCAAGAATAACCATTATATATTCTTAACCATAGAGAAAAAGTCTTGAGGAATAAGGTGATTCATCAAGTAAAGATTTTGTGAAAAAACCATATGGTTGAAGAGGTAACATGAGAATCTAAAAATGCTATGGGGGATAAATACTCCCACTTATTTGATAAGTAAATAAAATTGCAGGGATTCAATTTCCAAAAGGGGGGAATGATGTAGCATCCTAGGTATTTATAGAATAATAATTTTTTATATCTATTAATATTTATGAATATGATATTAATTTTACATTAAAGGGGATGCTTTGTCTGGTAGCATACTTGACACGCAACAAGGGGTTTCTCTGAAATCATATGTTTCACACAACATTGAGTCATAACGAAAAATAATAGAATAATAATAATATTATTTTAAATAGTAGTAAACGCCAAGCCATTGTATTGGTGGGAAATAATAGAACTAACTACATTACGATTAAACATGTTTGTTAAATGTTTTTACATTTATCCAATAAATTTATTGTCTTAAAATGAGAATGAATCAAATTTTAATCATAAAATACTTTAATATTTTGAAATGCTCGTTTTGTCACCTTTTAATAGAGAACCATTTTTAAATCTATTTTTGTCACTTTTATATGTTATATTTGAAAAAATAAAATTCTTATTTAGAATAGGGACATCAAAATTTACTTTGATTAATATATTGGTATTTTTATTATGAAATTCATATTTTAATGAATTGTGAAAAATACTCCATTTTAATTTAAAACTACCTTTTTGTATAATTTATTTATATAGTTATGTTATACTTTTAATTAGTTTTAAAGTGTAATTATATTATTTTTTATAATTTAATCCAATATTGGTCATTTTAAGTAATTTAACATTGAAATTGGACATAAACACATGTTAATCTTTTGGATATTTTTACTTCTTAAAAACACACGTTCTGGTTTTGATAATGTGAATTAAATTTAAATTAATTCCTATGATTTATGTGTTTGGAATTTGTAAAACTTGATTCCATATTTGGAATCATAAGGCCAAAATTTTGTAAATAGGTACCTTTTAATTTTAGACATTATGAATAATAACTTCAATAATTTTTTTTATTTACCACGGTTAAAGTGTAAATGCACATGAGCCTTAGCCCATTTGTTAAGGACTCTGTAAGTGCATCCAAGCGACCAGGGATCAAAACCAGGTGGAGACAGAATTTCCGGGTTACTATAGCAGTATTGTAGCAGGTACTGTAGCGGTAACTATAGCAGACACTGTTTGGCACTATAGCAGTTGGGAATTTTCCCCTGTTTGGGCCTTCGGGCCACTGAATTGGTCACTGAGTCCTTTAAGGCCTTCGGGCCACCTAGGCATTCAGGTCAGTAAGGCCTTAGGGCCACCTCAAATCCTTCGGGCCACCTTAAGTGCAAATGAAAACCAGACAACCTACAAGGAACATGCTCTACATGGAGGATGAGCAAGGAGCTTTCACCACAGCAGAAGTTAAACGGATTGAAAGAATGAGAGGGTATGGAACCTTCCATTGGGACAAGCCTGTGAATGCACGGGAATGCCTAGCCGAATAGCTATGTGAAGGTGGAGAGCTGATTTCACAATCAAGATGATGGGGTGGAGCAGTTCTAAGTAGTTTGTCTGGGTTGTATGTAATTTTTGAAGCCTACAGGCAATGAATTCCTCTAAGGCCTATGGGCCATGTAATACTTATGCCTACAGGCCTTGTAAGGGTTCCACCTCACCCCTTGAAAGGTGGATTATCAAAAATCAATAAAAAATGAAGGCCTTCGGGCCATTGGATGGACTGTTAAAGTGTAAATCAGGTAATAAGGGTAAAAAATAATATTATAATAATATAACACATCCCTAAAATGTGTCCTAATTTTATTGGATGAGATATTTCTGACCCTGATCATCCTTAGGCAGAACTTTTAAAATTTGGGATCCACTTGGGTCTGAAAATGACATTTTATAATTTTTAATTTAAAGAAATGATAAATATAACATAAACATGTATCTTTTAATAATGTTTTTTAATATAGGGTTATATAACTAATATCTATGACTATAAACAATCATTAGAAATCTAAAATTATTTCCTATATCATGGTATTTTATTTATATTTTTTATACATTGGATAAATAAATTTACTTACGACACAATGATGATCCATCCGGACAAGCCTATGCATGCACGAGAATTCCTAGCCAAACAACCATGTGAAGGTGGAGAGATGATTTCATGATCAAGATGCTGGAGTGGAGCAGTTCCAAGTAGTTATTCTGGGTTGTATGTAATTTTTGAAGCCTATGGGAAATGAATTCCTCTAAGTCCTATAGGCCATGTGATACATACACCTACGAGCCTTTTAAGGGTTCCACCTCACCCCTTGAAAGGTGGATTATCAAAAATCAATAAAAAATGAAGGCCTTCAGGCCATTGGATGGATGGTTAAAGTGTAAATTAGGTAAATAAGGATAAAAAATAATATTATAATAATATAACACATACCTAAAATGTGTCCTAATTTTATTGGATGAGATATTTATGACCCTGATCATCCTTAGGTAGAACTTTTGAAATTTGGGATCCACTTGGGTGTGAAAATGACATTTTATAATTTTTAATTTAAAGAAATGATAAATATAACATAAACATGTATCTTTTAATAATTTTTTTAATATAGGGTTATATAACTAATATCTATGACTATAAATAGTCATTATAAATCTAAAATGATTTCCTACAACATGGTATTTTATTTATATTTTTTATACATTGGATAAATAAATTTACTTATGACACAATGATGATGCATTGATTAGCTTATTAATGAGTGATTCAAATAAATAGTATTATAAATATTAAAATAAATGTAATTTGATAATTTTTATACCATACAATAATTTTATGCATTATTTTTAAATATTATATTTGAGTTAATTCCTTTATTTTTATGGAATAAATTTTTTATGACTAACAAAAATCAATTACTAAATAGTGTCAAAATGGACATAAATGAGTTTTTAAAACAAATACTATTTTATTAAATGATATAATAGTCCTAAAAATCTAATATTCGGAAAAATGACTTATATAATGTTAAAATTTTCATTGATGATCTACTTTTGGTTCTCTTGGCATTTTATAGTAACTATAGTATCCATATATTATGAAAATACAAGAGGACATGGTAAGAGTGAATGTTTTTAACCAAGGGTAAAATCCAAAAGATAAGGTTAAATTTGTGACCTAAACTTGTCTAAAACCTATTGGTTGAGAGTATTTAGACCCATAATTATCTTATAATTGATATATATTACTTTTTTAAACATTATAATTCAAAAATAAATTTATAATAAAAGAATATTTCATGACATTCCTAATGTGCCCCTCCTCCCTCTTATAAAATTCCACCACCTCTACCTACACAATCACACCTCTCAAGACCCCTGTCTCATAAAAATTCTACTCAAATAATCTAATAAAATCCCCCATTTCCTTATATAATCCTTAACTTGGGAAGAAGGTAATACAAGGAATCCTTTTGTCTCAAATTAAAAGGAGTTACCCGATTTAGAGGTAGCATATTCTCTCAAGATCCTTTCTTTATTTTCCTTATCCAATCCATATAATTTTATTATTATTTGATTATAAAACAAAAAAATATCCTTAATATACTAGGATGTTGTTATGAGAATGATTCTAACTACACTTACACAAACCTTCATCTAAAGGATACAAACATACTGTTTCTATATACATCGAACTACTACCTCATGAAATGACGATTGTTCAATTTTCTCCTACCACCACTCAAGGTGGACATTATGATGAAAATGTATTTATATATAACATATATTAATTATATCTATGTTGTATCTATGATTCTGTATATTTTTATTTAAAACATACCTTTTTTCTTTCCATAATATGTAAATACGATAATTTTATTTGTGGAAGTGCAGACTACCACCCCCTCAACATGATATGACTCATTCATACCATACATGGAATGTATAATGGATGGTGTTAGTGAAATTATGTAAAATATATAACATATATTTTATAATTTAATTGTAATATACCTATGTATCATTTAGTTTTCATTCCTTTAATATGACAAAGAAATGAAAGTAACTTTCATGCGAACGTACGAACTACCGTCTCCATGAACAGTGCATTTAATTTCTTATCTCCAAATGTTATAGAATATTATAAATACATATATACTAGATATATATAAAATTTAAATCATTAATATAATTTTGGATATGATGGAATTTTAACTACATGGACAATTCACATCAAAATGAGTTCATTTTCGACTAATGTACTGAACATCAACAAAACGACCCATATGAACTTAAATAATTATATAATTTTTATAACATCAAAACAAGTTCATTTTTTGAATCATGTAACCGTTATTTGACATTTGGTTTCCTTCATAGTCGTTAATGATTTTAAAAGTAAATGAAATACCTTTTCACATTTTTTTGGGTGTTTTGGTATTGAAAATGGTTTTGAAATTGGATATAATTTTTCAATATCTTGGAATGATATCTTGTGATTGAAAATGTAATTTTATGAGTGAAATGTTGATAATTGTGATCTTTTGTGTTTTATGATTATATAATGGTACTTGGACATTTTATGGCTGTTTATATGATAAAACAATGACGAGTGGTTATGTGATAAACCAAAGATGGGTGGTTCTGCGATAAACCAAGGACGGGTGGTTACGTTATAACCTCCCGTGCATTAGGTATGGAAGAAGGCCATATGACTATTGCATTTAGTGATATGTGTGGAAGTTGACTGTATGGTTTTTCCATTTAAGTATGTTTATGTCCCAAGTTACCTATATATATGTCATATGTTTCTTTCTATAGGCTTTATGGTAATATTTTGGTTACAAAAAGGGTAAGCAATGAGCTTATATTCAGTGAAGTATATTTAATACTTATTAAAGGAGAAAAGTATTACTTTATGATAAAGTATTTATGGTTTTCATGTTTTTCCCAATACTAACAGTTTTATTTCTTTGTGTATCCCTTACTGAGATTTTTACTTTCATCTTAAGTTTTGAAATTTTTTTCATGGGACTTAAAAAAGAATAGAGTCAAGGATGGGATCAAGGAAAAGTTATGCTGTTAATAAATGAAATTATACCATGTTTTTTTAAAAGAGTTTTTATTTTATGAAAAAATGGATAGTGAGTAGAAGTGTTTACTTATAATATTTAAGTTGTTATGTAAGGATTATGACCTAATTCTATAATGATTAAAACCTAAAAAGATCCTAAATGAGAATTAAAGTAAAATTAATGAATTATCTCAAGATTAAGTAATGTTTAAGGCTGAGTCCTTATATAGGGGATCCAGGTGGAGAGATTATTCCATGATCTTCAAATCTAGTATTAATGTGGCATGAAGAATATCTATCAATATGCGACATAGTGTTTTCCATGAGTATCTTTAAAATTTTAATTCCACTAAAATAAATTATTATTTTTTGTTTTCCTATAAAACCCTAGTTTTCTATGGGAACATTTTGGATGAAACTAAGCACATATGATTGATCCTTCAGACTTTGTATTGTTCAATGAATACCTTTGATTCAACGTATCACTTTTACTCATTCATTTTATACGTTCTTCTTGCATTATTTATTTATAATCCATGTAAGTATTTGTTCTTATAAATTTTATAGATGATTTATCTAAGATTGATAGAGGGTTCATGATGGGATAATTTCTTTTGTGTTTTGGGGTTCATCTTGAGGTTTTTTGTTGGTGTTTTTTTATCAATCACCCCATTCTAGTTTAGTGATCATCGAGTATTTTTATCAAGGTAGGGGTGTCAAGAATTATATGATATATTAAGTATAATTGGGGGATTATCATGCATTGGATTCAAATGGGTAAATATTTTATATTATAATAAAGAATATAATAATTATAAATTAATTAATTAGAAGGGATGGTAGTGTATCTTTGAATTTTATTATTATATTATTCAATCTATTACCTCAAGATATTTTTTGATAGTGTGATGATTTATTAATATGATTTTAAATGGATTCTTTTATTATTTTACATGACTAAAACTTGTTTAAGAAAATAAACATGGTAATAATAAGTTGTTAATAAATTAGGCATTAATTTAAGTTACCATTCCTTCTTAGAAATTATTATATATTAGATTATTAAATTAAATGTGTTATTTGGATTATTAGGTGTATTTTACTGATAAATCCCACTTAAAATGAATTGATTAAAGTGATGTAGTAAGTAAAAATAATTATTGATGTAATTGATACTAGTGGTTGAAAATTTTCAGACGTTTTTTGTAATAATATTTCATGTATTGGTTGAAGTAGTATTTATTTCTCAATAACATGTATGTTTGTAGAATCAATATTTGTTTCCACACACACACACACACAAACACACATTCATATTAAATAATAGATCCATTTTTTCAATTTAAAAGGAATCCTGGTATGGTTTATTGATATTGAGAGGGTATATATTTTGTGATATTTTTGTGGTGGTGGCTTGATGTGGTTGATGGTTTCATGGTATGGTTGGTGTAGATTTTTTTGGGGATGATGATGAGATGGATATCTCAAGATCAGATCCTTGATTAATTATAGTATGCTTATAGATTATTGTTGATCACATATTCCATTTAGTTATATCATTTGGTGAAGTGGGAATAATTGTTCCTTAGTATATGAGATTATGGAATAGTAACTAATTAACTAATTAATTAAAGGATAATTATTATTGATGTATTAATTATTAAGAAAACATGTGATGAAAATAGAAATCTCGATGAACTAGTTTTTGATGAATTTAATGATCGAAAGGTGATATATTAATAAATATTTTAAATGTTAATGACACCTTTAAAAAATAATTATAAATATTAAATATATATTTATTACATGGTATTACCATTATATGAAATCCCATAATCATTTCTGGTATAATCATTATAATATTGTTTATATAGTGGGTTAAATTAAACCAAATGATATGATGTTATAATAATTAAATTTGTAATGGTATGTATTTAGATAATGATAATATTATATATAAATAAGATTAAAAATTTCATAAAAATCATATATCCTCATAAAATCTATTATAGGAACCATAAATGATGGTTGGTGATGATAATTGAAATTCATCATTCGTGGAGTCTGTAATCTGCACTTACACAAGATTAATGTTCTCATTTATAAATGAATGGATGTAAGGATGGTATATGACTAGTGGTCATTTAGGATTAATTTTTATGTTATAAAAAACATATTAATCCATTAAATCTATTCTCAAATCCATCATTGATAGGTAGTGATGGAAAATGAAACACATTACTCTGTGGAGGCCGTAGTCTGCATGTATGCACAACTTATGTTTTAATCTATCTTAGTGTATGGATAGTAATGATTTTTTTAAAATTAACATAATGAAATTTAAGTATACTAATAAAAATTATTTTTATATATTAATAAGTTTTTTATTATTTAGGATTAAGTATAGTAAAATAAAAGAGTAAGTGAAAGTAATATTCATGTTGGAAGATTGAGTTTTCTTTAGGAAAACTCCTTGTAAATGAAGAATTTTAAATAAATAAATGTGACCATAAGATTATGGATGTGGGATATGATTTTAGGAGGAGAAAATTGGTATAGTTTTAATAATAAATTCTATGTATAGGTGAGTAAATAAGGGGTGGAAGTTTGACCTTTTTACTAAATTTTGGAAATATTGTTACTTCAATTTATATTAGCTATTTTAATAGATATGTTTTAATCGTCATAGTTAATATTAAAAATATATCATGGTTTTCCATTTTAGTTTGGTATAGTGTATAAAACACACTATTTAATAATTTATTTATTTAAGGAGAATATATTGTGAAATATCAGGTCGTTACACTAGGAGAGGTTCCCATGAGGGAATTTCATAACATAATATCTTATTTTCTATAACTTTTATAAACATAAATTTTTATCCATTTCTTGAACTATACATAGATTAAATATAATAAATCATGTAATAAGTGGAACCATTTAAAAATATTACAATATGTTTCCATTATTATAACACATAAATCATCAGGTTTTAGTTTTTTATTAAGATTTTATATAACTCATCCTCTAATCACAATGGATGATATTAACATCAAGTAGTCAGGATTATAACATTCAATATGAAAAATAATTTTAATTACTTGTTTTGACACATTTAACATTTTAATCATGATATAACTAAATAACATTCTGGGTTTTAATTAATAAATTATTTATTTTATATGTCTCAATATTTTATTTTTATTTGTCACATGTACAATCTCTCTCAGTAGATATTTTTAAGCAGATCAATAAATTTTTTACATGATCTCACATAGACAATTATCGTGGTACCATCTTGTAACAATTATCTCACATAATCATGTCTAAAACTAATGATGTGTTGAGAATTTCCATTTTAAATGAAAAAAATAATATATTGATAAAGTTTTTTCACTATCGAAATAGATTTATATAATTGGAATTTTACTATGACACAATTAAACATCCAATAATAAATTCCCAATCCATTCTATTTCCTTTACACATGATGCTAAGGAAATAGATTCTGATTCTAGGGTAAAATTTGAAATACATGTTTGTTTCCTCCTCAAATAATAAATAAGAAAACCTCCAAGAGTAAATAACCACCTATATATGGATTGATCGTCTCCAACACTAGTAACCTAACTCACATTGGTGCATCCTTCTAATAAATCCTAATTATCATAATAGTATAGAATATTTTTTTTCCATAAGTATCTAAAGATTCATTTTACACATTTTCAATGATACACACTAGGATTACTAGTATTTATTACCATTTTATAAACTACAAAGGTAATATTATTTCTTGAACAATACATCAAATACATTAAAAAACTAATTTCACTTATATATTCAAATTGTACTAGGGATCTTCCTATATTCAAAATAGTTAAACATTTGAATCAAGTAGAGTATTTTCATCCTTTAAACCATTATGATTAAATTTATTTAAAATTTTATCAATGTAATGATACTGAATTAAATATTAACCCCCACTATGTTTTATAATATTTATATCCATAATAATATTAATTGTTCCAAGACCCTACATTTTAAACATGTAGGATAAAACTTCTTTACCACATTAAATAAATATCATTTCATTATCAAAAATTTAAATATCATATAAATGGAGATTTATAATAACTTTATATTTTTTTTTAACTTTTAATAAATAAATTTATCAAAATTATTCTGAAAAAACCATTATAAAAAATAACAGACTGAAATTTCTCATTCCATTTCTTAGGAGATTATTTAAGACCATAAGTAGAACTAACTAATTTTCATATATTTTTTATTTATTAGTAAAATAAAATATTATGGGTTTTCCACGAAAATTTCTTTATTTAAGATCTATTTATAAATATATTTTTAACCACCATTTAAAAAAAATGATTAATAGAATCCAATTCAAACAATAGCCTTAAAGTAGTTATTCTTTCTATAAATGTATGAGTATCAAAATAGTTAACTCCTCCATTTTTTATGAAACCTTTGGAAACTAATATTGCTTTAAAAGCATAAAATACACCATTGGAATTATATTTTATTCTAAATACCAACTTACAACCAATTATATCTGATACTTTGGGTAAATCCATAGTGAACGGAGTATTATTCATCAAAATTAAATCCATTTCATCCTTGATTTTATCTTTCAAGAAAGAAACAACTATAAAATAATGATAATCTTTATATATCATGAGATTATCTTCTATAATTAAAACCGTAGTATATTTATGTAGAAGATGGTGATTTTTACCCCCCCCCCCAATAAGAAAAACAATGGAACCAGAGTAAATAAAATTTGAAAAAAGATGTATTTTTTACCTAGTCTTGTATGCTATTTAGGTTCGACTCAAGAATAATATTTATTCTCAACTATTATTCTTGAACCATATGAATCATAGGATCTGGAATATAAGGAAAATATTCCAACATATTTTCAATATAAAATTTAGTTTAAAAAAAAATTTCATCTCTAGATTCAATAATAACATTGGAATCAAAATATCCAATTTTATAAGATTTACTATTTTTTGTATAAATAATAAAAACACCTTAAATTTATCTAGGTCTAACTTTAGATATTATAGGGTCATGAGCTCTATAATAAGCTAAACACCCCAAAAATTTAAATTATAAAAATTTATAATTTCTACCTATCCAAATTTCATAGGAGGATAATTTTGTTTTCCAATTTTCAATTAAATTATAAATGTTAAAACCATATTATAAATATTTAAACTATTTATTTATTGGTCCATTAAATTTATTAAGTTTACAATTTACCATTCCTAATAGTCAATTAATTTTCCTTTTATATAATATTTTTCTATGATATTTATAAATGGATGTTTATTGATGAATTATATAGTTTTGTACACAAAATTCATCGATTTAATTCATTAAGTATTCAATACCTTTATTAGAGTGTAATACTTTAATTTTCTTATTCATCTACCTTTCAACTATAAATTTATATTTCTTAAAAATATGAAAAGATTTATATTTTTTTCTCATAAGATTTATATAAAAATATCTACTATAATTATAAATAAAAGTAATAAAATATATTTTATCTCCTTGAGTTAATAATCCATGTAATTCAAAAATATTAGAATGTACTAATTATAATATATATAAATTAATTTCAATAGTATGAAATATTTTTTTTAACAGTTTTTGGTTCTATACATGTTTCAATGTTTTTATCTCATCTCTAAATTTAGTTAATCACAACTTATTAAATAATTTTAATGATTTATAATTAATGTGTTCAAGAAAATAATTCCATAAATTATATGACTCAATCGAATAAGAAAATTAATTAGTCATATTATTAATAGTAGTTGATAAATACTACCATTTGAATACTCCTTCCCAGTAAATATTCTTCCCTTCGAAAAGATAACCATTTTTTTAAAATGAAACATGAAATACCTTCTTACATAAAATATTATAAGAGAAAATATTCCTTCAAATATCAGATACATAAAATATATTTAGAATATATAACTTGTTCTCAAAACTAAATAATAATTCTATGCTTCCTAAACCTATGAAGTTGATGCATGAACAATTTTCAAGATGTAATTCTTTTACAATAACACTCTCATGAAATGTATTTAATATATAACAATCCTTACACATATGCACCAAAACTACCTAATATATCGACCAAAACATATTTTTAGAAGTGATATTATCTTCATATATCATTCAAACTATTTTCTGTTTACTTTAGATTGTGAAATTCCCTTGCAAAATTACCAAGTTTTCCAAAAAAATATCCCTCATTTATTTTTGGAAATAATTCCTTTCTTTATGAAATTTTGAAAAATATTATTAGAATATAGAGGAGTTTTTGGTTCCTTTACCTCAAGGGTAATCACCATAAGGTAAAATTTTAAAACTATACCTACATATCTCAAAATTTATTCTGCTTTTATCAAAAATATTTTCATATTTTATTTATGTAAATATACACAATATTTTTAATGAGTGATTTACCAAATTATTTTCACATTTGTGAAAATTTTGACATAATTCCTCTTACTTGAACCATTTATATTATTGAAATGTAAATTAAAGTGGTTTTATGTATGATGATTTTAAGATCATAAATTTTATCTTACACAGGATTAATAAAAATCATATTGAAATTTAGATATTTGTAATGATTTTTTGATACCTTGTTTCTCTAATTTGTACTTGAACTCAAGTGCATCCCAAATTTATCATGAAGTGTAACACCCTAATATGACTCATTACATGGATAGCAATTAGACTCGTCCCCACATGACTTGAGGCTCGCCTCCCCATATTCCAAAGGCCACTGATTAGTGGTGAGGTCCTCTTAAAATATCGTTGGTAGACTATGAACTCATATCAAAGTATAATAAAAAGAAGAAATAAAATGAAGCAGTTAAAATCTATATAAAAATAAAAATTAAGGAAATTGAAAATAAATTAACATAACCAACATATGAAATAATAAATTAATATTCCATATATAATAGTTTCTCTTTTTTGGATCATATAAAAGCATAAAAAAGAAAAATAAAGTAAAATTGAGGCTAAAAACCCACCCCTAACCGGTCCCAAGTCATACTTAGTCCCATCGTTCAATTAAAACCTAGAATTTAAGCAAAAAACATCAAGTACTACCCTATAAATTGTCTTTTGAAAAAATAAGTGTCTTCTGGGGTACCAAAGTTCCATAGATACCTGTGTGAGTATAACTCAATAGGACACCACTAATGGTATCCCTAAAATAACCATTCTGATAGGTAATGCATGCATTAGTGATTTAAATATTGTTTTCAATAAATTAAAAATATAATAGTTTTAAAAACACTTAAAATAAAAATATGAAACAACCACTGATACCCTAGTCTCATGGTGACAACATAGGATGGCTATACCATTATTGATCCTTAATCATATGGCCCTGATTGACCATACCTACTTCAACTAGTGTTAGGGTGTCTTTGATCACATATTTATGACCATTAAAACTATAAATATCCCTATGGAATATACGAGGAAATCCTTAAATTCCTTATTATCAAATATTATCACATGGAATATGAGTGTTCGCCCTAAAATTACAAATTATAAAGTACCATATGGAATTCATATGCTCATTCTAACATTTCCATGGAGTCTAAGTTCCCATTCCAACATTCCCCTTTCACCAAGTACCACATTGAATCCATACAATCATCCTAAAATTCTAATGAAATCTAAGATCTAATCTTAATATTCGCTATCCTTTCTCATATTTAGTCATCATATGTAATCAATATGGTCAATATTTATTTATAATCTAATTTGAGTTCTAATCTATAAATTCCCATCATTTCCCCGTATCACGTGTCCCATGAAATATAGGTGATTATCCCGACTTTCCCAAGTCATCAAACATGATATGGAATCCATGAACTCATCCTAGAATTCCCAAGTAGCATATGTTATATAGAATCCAAGGGTATCATCCCTGAATTCCCAAGAATTAGACATCATTTCAGCAATTTGATTAATTAACCATTCATTTCATTATTTCTCATTAGACATGAGGACACCACTTTCCATTATCAGCATTTTATATCTTCGGCCAAATTTCTAATTCAAAAATCATGGTTTTTTATTTTTTTAAAAATCAAACCATTATATAAAAACTTTAAATTAAATAATAATTTCTTTTAATCTTTACCATACAAGGGGTCCAATTTTTTTAACCAAAAGATTTACTAAATGCATATTCTAGTTCTTAAATAGACCATTTAATTTAACTATAAATTTAATGAAACCCTAACATAAATTACCCATATAGTTAATTCAAGCCATAAAGACCCATATTTTCACACTTCTCACCTATCATGATATACTATTCCATTAGGCCCAAAGAGGAAAAAACCATTTGTTAATATTCATGGTTGTAAAATTCCATTTCACAACCATAAATTCCAACTTATTCCCCTTTTAAATCTTTTAATTTAAAATTTGTCATTTAAATACATCAATCCATCTCAAGGTTATTCTCCCTCCCTAAGCATTCCACTTGAAACTACTATTTCCTAAGATCTAAAGAATATTAAATAGTGAATTTAAACTGAGGAATATCAAATCCAAAATTTCATTTAAATTGTTATAGCATTGTGAATATGACAAGACCACACAACCCACACTTGTAAAAACAAGGAGAGGCCATGGATTAAATAAAGGGATTGACTATGTTAGACTCATATGAGTCTACCTGTTTAATAATAGCCTTCGGTTCGAGATAAAATGATAGGTATTTAAGAACAATAAAAACACCCTGAAAATAAAGAATAACCAACATAAATAGTGTGAACAAAAAAGTCAGTGAAATAAAGAAAGGAAAAAAGCATGAGGGGGGATATACTCACCCATACCCTTTAATTACGAGTGATGAAAAGTGAAACACCCATGAATCAATGAAGATCAATGGAGGATAAGTATGGGAAGAAGAGGGAGCATGCAAAGGGTAATTATGGATATAATGTTAGAGAAAATTTGTTAAACTACTTTTAAAATTATAAGATAAGATCAATATTTTTCCAATTTTTTAAGGGTGAACAGTTTGACCACACAATTTTCCAAACCATGCACTAAATTTTCATCCACCACTATCTTAATGACCCCCACCCTTCATGGTTAGCCTCATAGTTAAGAAAATTATGCAATAACCATGTGAAATATATTTTTAATTCACTAAATACATTTCATGGTTAGTATCTCACCACATAATTTAACTAACCTATATCCTATAAAAACCATATCACATGGTTAGTGTGCACAGTTAACAAAAACTATGTGCCTTGTTATGTTTCTTGAAATCTTTAAATTCCAAGCCCCGAACCCTCTAGGAACCCCCGAGACATATGAACCCCCTTGAGAACCTCATTCCAAACCTAAATTATGTCTTTTGAGTGGTTATAACCTTAAAAATTACATTATGACTCATAGTATAAAAATATTCCTTCCCAAAAAATTTAAAATAAAAAATTCCTCTTAATTTTTATTGCCTTTATGAAGAATTAGGTCTTTTAATATTCCCACAATAACACATCCTTTATCTGAGAATTCCCAATGTTTAATTAAACACACCTTCTAACCTACATTGATCACCAATTCCAATACAAGAAGCCTCATTTCATTCTGAATTCAAAAAAAAAACATCTAAGGAACCATTCCAACTTAAGGCACTCAACCCACTAGAACCCGAGTAAATGAATGTCATCAAAACCAATACTTCAAGATGGTTCTTACCTAACCTGTATATCCCAAAACACTTATTTTGTTGTCATCTAAACACCAGATAGGTCTATGGTTCTCTCCACCATAAGCTTCAACTTATACCCACCAAATATGATTCTCCAGTGCATCTACTATCAGAATGCCTATTGAAAAACCACTCCCCCATTCCAATGACTTAACCAATTCCTTTGCCAACCCACCTCACCAAATCATACATCTGAACTCTTGGTGTATATCAATACCCATTCTCATTACTAAAAACCAACATAAGATGGAAACATAACTATCATCCATGTACATTCCAGAAACACAAATCCAATATCCAAAAAAATATATTGGATCTGGTTTTCAACTACAACATCCTTTTCCATACAAGAACATAAAATGAACCATCCTTGGATGACTCATCTTAAAAAACTCGATTCCAACCACTGATGTGTTACCAAAATACTAAAACACAATTCTTTTACACCCATAGGCATCCTATGTTCTTTGAAAAATGATCTCTGAATTCCATCCCAACTCCCATATAGATTTACAAAATCTTAGTCTCAACTTCCCCAAACCATCACCATGACCTACTGCACACATTTAAAAACCTCCAATGCAAGCACCCTCAGATAACTTTATCTCTAACCCGATCCTGTATCCAATGCTCAGTCTCAATACACCATCACATCTAGTTCCTATTTAGCATCCACCTAGGAATCCAAATACACATATCATTTTCAACACAATGAAATCCTCATGTCATCATGGCTACTCCACAGTCTGTCAAACATTCCCCTAATCAATACAAAACTCTCCTATATAAGAGTTTCATTATTACCAATTCACTAGAGTACCTCCAACAAACTTAGATCACACTCAATATTTTTCCAAACTCAATATTATACATGGATATCATGCTCTCATCAAGCATCAGAACAAAACATCAACCATCACCCATTCTGGGATTTCAAATATAACTTGAAAGTAATTCACTGATTTTCTATCCATAATGATGACCTCATACTTATATATAAAGTGGTTCAATCCCCACTATAAGATTTTACTTATACCACTCCCCAAGCATAGCCTCCAATGTTCTAGATAAAATAACACTTTCCACTATTTAAAACCATGCCCAACACATCCAGTGATCCCTGATACCTCTATCTAAGTAAAAAAAATAATTTTCCCATCTCTAATAGTTATATACCCATCTACCTAGGATTAACACCATTTACTACATCAAGACAAAATTAGAGAAGTAGGGCATGCATCTGAATGATCTTGGCCCTATAAAACCATATTTAAAGCCAAAATCCATGAATTCAAGGTTTTTCCCCTAGAAAGAAACTAAAGAAAAGAAAAACCTTTTAAAAACTATAATATAACCACCCTTACATTGATTATACATTCCAAATATTTTATCCTAACTTTACATACAAAAACATTCACATTACTAGGTCAACCCCTCTCAAGGCCCCCCTTGAGAATCGAGCATGTTGACTCGATGCTATAATGAAACACATATAAAATATCATTAGGATCTTACACTATTCACATCTCACAGGTGTCACTCCTAACCCCATCCAAAAAATCATGACATCCAACAAGAAAATGAAAACCATTTAATATAGGTTTCACACACCCACATCAAAAACACTACAAGAAAAAACTTTCTCTCGAGTCTTACATAACCCTAAGGGTCATAAACCCATGAAGGTTACAAGAAACATGATACAAGGAGACACCTCACAACCTCATGGTCACAACCCAAATATTGGCACAATAGGCTACATCTCAATATCTGTTACACCCAAAACCATTAAGGTCTCACAACCCATATCTATGGGTCTCACTACTTAGGTGCTCTATCTATACCCAAACCACCCATACATAGGGTTAGTTAAAAACCACAAGGGTACACATCACTATGGTCCCTAAAGGTTCTTTATTTTCTTACTTTAATTTAATTAAACATCACATTTTAAAACCTAGGAATTCAAATTTTAAAACATTTCATTATACCACATTTTAAAATTCTCAGACTTCATTAGGTTTAACATTCGATTATTTGGTTAGATATAATTCTATTACATGTTATAACGGAAAAAACCTTATAAGTTTCTTATTGAAACATTATTTAATTGAAACTGGATCTTTATAACTCATTTATACCTACCTATTAACCAAAATTCATATAAGGATTTAATAAAGTAGAACGACACCATAAAATTATATGTAAACCATATAAATAGATACTGACACCTTAAATACGAACCCTTATCAATTATTTTAAAAAATAATTAGATATAAATGACTATAAGAAATAGTCCATAGATAATAAATGTAATACCAAAAATTGTAAATCCCATACAACTATCAATCATATGAAACATACACATGAAATATAAATACTATATGCCTAACAAGATGCATGAGAACACACTCTATCTTACTATACCAGAAAAAGAGAGAAAATTTACATAAACCAACAACATCACACCCAAGTGCACACCTCATGATGAAAATCAATAAACCATAAAAATGTAAAGAAAGAACAAAAAATTCCACCCCTAGGAACTTAGATTTCCCCAATAAGTGGGGATGTAGAACCTAGGAACGAGCTTTTTTATAAGCTCTAAAACATTCTAATTTCTTATCTACTTTGAATAAATATTAATAAAAATGTAAAAACACCCTGATATTTCTTTATAATGCCCTGTACCTTCTCATTTTGTGGATAATAACTAGACTGGTTTCCACCTGACCATAGGCGTGCTACCCCATGTGAAAGAGGTTTATGACTAGTGGAAAGGTCCCATGAAAATATTTTTGGGTGAATATTCCCTCATTTTAAATTATAATAATAGTGGAAATAAAATAAAACATATAACATCAAGAAAAAAATCCCAATCAAGGTAACTACTGACAAATAAGTATAACCAAAAAATTTAACAATAAATGAATGTTATATACATACAAAATCCTCTGTAGTTAGATCATACATAAGAAGTAAAGAAGAAAAAGGAATTATAACTTAGGATAATAGCATATTCCCCAACTAGTGTTGTGTCCTACTCTATACTGTCATCCAATTATAATATAGATCATTTAGAAAAAATCACTGGGCCTTTCCTTAAAACTTATCTTTGTGGCAGATAATAGTGTATACTCAGGTAACCAAGTTCCTTGGAGGCTTGATAAGGGTGTGAGTATAATTCAGTGGGCTACGAATAATAGCATACATAAAATAAAAAATCTTATAGATAATACAAATAATTGTTTTTAAAATAAATAGTTTTAAATAAATAAATAGTTTTAAAGTTTTAAAATAATTTAAAATAAAAATAGGAAAAAAACCATCTATACCATGGGCTAATGGTGACACCCAAAAAAATCTATAAAATTGTCAATACTTATGCATAAAACCTCAATCAAACATACCTACATCAGTTAGTGTGATGTTGTCTATGTGAAAATATAAATGGATGTTAAAAAAATGAATATCTACATGGAATTTAGGAGGTTATCATGACAATACTCATTATAAACCATTATTATATAGAATCTGGGAACTCATAATAACATTACCAATTATCAAGTACCAAATGGAATCTTGATGCTCATCTCTGAATTCCCATGGGATATGAGCTCTCATCCTAGTGTTCCCAATTCATCAAGTATTATATGGAATCTAAACGCTAATCCTAATATTCCAATGAAATATAAGCTCTCATCCTGACATTACCTCCCCTTTTTGGTATTTAGTCATGAAACTTAATTCAGAATTTCTTCTAGAAATTCCATTGAAATATGAGCACTCGTCCTATAAATCTCAACATTTCCTAGTATCTTGTGTCCCATAGAATCCAGGAGCTCATCCCAATATTCCCAAGTTATTGAACATCAAATGGAATTTATGTGATCATCCTAGAATTCATAATTATCATATTTTATAAGGAATTTAGGGATCAAATCCCCACATTCCCCAGAATTAGACATCCTTTTAGTAATTTGATTTATTAACCATTCATTTCATTTAATTATAATTAGGCATGAGTCCAACACTTTCCATAATGACTATTTAATATCATAAGTCTCATTTTTAATTCCAAAATAATGATTTATAATTTTTTTCCAACACCAATTCATTTTCTAAAAATATTAAATTCAAATTTAATTTCCTTTAATATTTATTATACAAGGGGTATAATTCCCATTAACCGAATGATTTACTAAATACATATCTTAGTTCATAACTAAAATATTTAATATACCAAGTAATTTAACCAAATTACAAAATAAATTACTTAAGTAATAACATCAAGCAGAAGCAACCCATATTCATTCACTTTTCACCTAACATGCTAAAATATTTTGTTAGGCCCAAAAAAACTATCTAAAAATAATAATGGTTGTAAATTTACATTTTGAAACTATAAATTCACACTAAATATCCTTTTAAATCACTCAATACATAATTTGGAATTTAAATAAAACCATCCATTTAGAGGTTATTATTTCCTACTATATATTACTCTTGAGACTACATTTTCCTAAGGTATAAGGAATATTAAACTAGAAATTTAAACTAAGGAAACTCAAATAAAACATTTAATTTAAATAGGTTAAAACAGAAAAAATCCGACATGACCACACTACACATGCACTTGAAAAAATAATGCGAGACTATGGGTTTAATCGAGGGACTACTAACCTTAGCCTCATAAAATTATACTCATCTGATATTAGATTTTGGTTGGAGAAAAAATTATAGATATCAAATAAACTAAAAAATGACCTGAAAATGTGGCATAACACACATAAATAATGAGATATAAAATGGTAGCTAATAAAGTCAATAAAATAAGCAATATGATAGATATAATCACCCATAACTTTCAATCATATGTGAAATCATGTGAACTACCTAAGAATTGGATCATGCCATTGAGGAGAAGGAGGGGGAGAATAGAAAGAGGGGGATAATAGGGTGCATGTGGAGGGGGATGCTGGGAGAAATGATAGAGAAAAATGTTTAAAACCCTTTTAAAATCACAAAGGTAAAATAGTTATTTTCCACTTTTTAAAGGGTGTATAGTTTAGAAGTACGGTTTTCCAAATCGTGTGCCAACTGTGCATCCAACACTACCTCAAAACTCTCCACCCTATATTGTCAGACACACAATTAGGAAAACTAGACACAAACCGTGAAAAATGGATCTAAAATTTACTATATTATTTTCATAGTTAATAGGTCACACCTTACATGGTTTAACCAGCCGTTATCCTATAAAAATCAAGCCACATGGTTAGGGTGTATAGTTATCAAAATAAGTGATCCAACTGCGTACCTTGTTATATTTACCCAAATATTGAAATAACGAGCTTCAAATCCCTAGAGAACTCCCAAGACATCCAAAACCCCTATAAATCCTCATTAAAACCCAAATTTATTATTTTGTGGAGTTACAACCTTTATAATTGTATTGTGATTCTTAGTTTAAAAATAAGCTCATCCACAAGTTTAAAAATTCAAAATTCCTCTAAATTCCATGTCTGTATGGAACATATAGTAATACATGTATTATTTTATTACAAATTAGTCCTAAAATTTATTTGAAATTTTTTAGGATATTTTCACAAATCAAAATATCTTCTTCTTCACATATCACTCACATGGTTCTGATTTGTTCGAGCATGTTTGTATGAACTATAGTATCATTAAGATTTGGAGTGGGTTATTCAAGAATCAGTTGATTATTTGGTTTTAGAATGTCTAAAATCCATATAATGGTAAGTAGTAACTTTATTTTCCCTTTACAATGTGATACTTTGTTTCCATAAAAGTGTTAAATTTTGAATAATCCTTGGTTCAACACTTTGAGGGACTCAGAATCCATCTTCTATGTTATGCCTTATCAAAAAAAATTGATCATTAAGAATTTAGAGGTCAAAACAAATGAACATTGAAATTTGACGAAAAAATTACGTTTGAACACGGTCACTATCTAAAATTTTTTATCCACCCACAATTTTTGGTGTAATGTTTATCGGTGGAAATATCTCATGAGTATTAAACAAGGCTTCAAAGAGTAGCATACAAAAATTATCAGTAGTCCCTTTACAATGATAGTGAAATATTTATTTAGAGATTTTTCCAGATTCATAATATGATTAAGAAGATTTACTTTTGTTTACCTGACTTGTAACACCTATAAATTTCAATATATTATTACCTTAAATAAGTCAATGTGTTCGAAGCTTGCTTCACACGAAACACCAAACTTAAACGAACTATGATATATTTAGTTAATTGTAAAGTAAATACATTAAAACCAAGTCATTGAATTAACATGAATGAATATGATTAATTTTTTTGTAATATTTATAGAAAGAAACTAATTTTCACCTTTAATATGTATAAAATAACATTAGGATACCTTAAATAACTACAAAAACCATTTTAGGCTTAAAAATATATTTTTCAAACATTGGTGCTTTATTTTAAGAAACTAAGTATAATATGATTAAATAATAATAAAATATATTTATAATATGAATAATAGGTTACTAATTTTTTTATTAATTAATATTAAATAAGAATAAATAATAGTTAACAATAAATTGCTATTTTCTAATATAAAAAGTTTTCCACTATATTTTGGAAAAATTTTAAATATTGAATTATTAAATTTTGGAAATTTAATTTTAAAAAATGAGCTTCATTTTTTTATTAATCATAATAATATAGTCCTAATATGTTTTTTTTGGGATTTTTCTAAACGAAATGATTTTTATGTGAATAGTGAAAATTACCATTTTTATAAATAACACAACTTTTATGACATTATACATTTATAATTTTGAATTAGAAAATAATAAAACATTTTTATAATATAAAAACATATTTTATAATTGAATTTATAATTTTAAAAATGTTTATTTTAATTTACAAACACATATTTGATATTTTGGAACATAGATAATATTTTTTCAAAATATTTTTAAATATATTATACATTTTTGTTTTAAAATTAATTTCATCACTTTTATAAAATGAATTAAATGAAATGGAATTTTAATTAAGAATAACTGGTTACATATTATCAAATAAATACCACTTTATTTTTAGGCCTAAATATTAAGTTACCTTTTGTAAAAACTAGTTACCGTTGAAAAAACTAAAAGGGTAAAAGTATAATTCCAGAGGTAAACATATTGAAAAATGTTAGAAAAATATCTAGGATAGAGTATATGACATGTGGATAAAACTTATATATTACACACTAGTTATTTCTCAATTTTGGATCCACATTACTTGTTTGACATGTTCTCCCTTTATATAAAGTTGAAATATTTATAAAAATTCAATTCTCACCACTTAAAAAAGGGACCTCTCGTCACCCCTTAAAGGAACACCTAAAATTTTGGTTTTATCTAGAAACCCAACACATTTTACTTCATATAATATTATATTTTACTCTATATAGATTATTTTCATAAGATGCTATCCTATGTAATCAATTTTCAAGGTATCTTCCAAGGAAATTTCAAAGCGCTTAACTTGGGTAATTATTTTTACTTAACTTATTTCATTTCAATTTATGTTTTATAATACTAATTTTAAAATACCTATGTAATTAAATCAGTATTGGTTTTATACTAAATTTTATTATTCTTTGGTAAAAATTATTAATTACAATTTCAATTTCCTATTAATAAAAAAAATTGTAATTCATGTGTTGTGCATACCACCACCACCACAATGAAACATGTTTTTTCCTTCACCACCTTACATTTTTGGAATAAATGATTAATTTAATAAAAAATAATTATATTTATATCATTTTTATGAATTTGAATCATTAAAACTTATTAATCCTTTCTCTCATTGCATATAAACCAGAATCATCAACCATGCATTCCTATGGACTACCGTTCCCATGGAATTATTGATTTTCATTTTTATTTTCCTCAACACTCTGCATAGTTGATCATGAAGCTGAGATTAAAGTATAAATATTATTTATATTGTATAATTTATGGTTATGGTATGAAATTTTTTAGAACCCATTATGGATATGATTAATAAAATATTTCCATTAATTCAATCATTTAAAACACACACACTAATAGTTCACATGGATTTTAAAGGATAATTATATCAATCACATTGTGTTATAATTTTTCCCACCATTAATTTTCAAACCAGTAAATTTTAATTATGATATAAATTTTTTAACACTAGACCAAAATTATTTTAAATATAATCATTTAAACAATGATGAACCCAATGTTTATTCATGATATATCATGCATCCAAATGAATCTAGATTAAATAATACCCAAGATAGTTTGAAGGAAAATTTTTTCTCACAAATATAATTTCCATCAATAAGTATATTTTATAACATATTTTCATATTTTAAACAAAATTTTTAGGATGAAGTGAAAAAATTTAAGTATAATTAAAATATAAAATTTAATGAATGGAATACGAATGAAAACTCACAACTGAGTTGATTTTCCTTATGTACAACCAATGATCACCCCCTTTAAATGTATTTACTTCTCAACATGTTTTCCCTATTAAGGTTCCTTTATGGTTGAAATAAATCACCCTTTACACCAAACATTAAAAATCAATAATATGATATCAGGTATATTTAATATATTATTTTAGAGAAGCATTGAGTAATTTATTATATATTTTTGATGAAATTGAAATATGTTTCTCATTTAAACTCATATTTAAATTGAGTAGGGGTGCGGTGCAGGTGAAAATAATAATAATAAAATTTAGTGTTTTCATTATAATGAAATTAAAAAAAAATAATTTACTAAATCATATCTTGAATCACAAGAATCACTAAATTAAAATCCATATATAGTAAACTCTTCATCATTTAGATAAATTATGATTGAGGGTCTGGTTTCGTAGTTTAAAGCCACTTTATATCCTTTTCCAATTTTTTTTAATTGATAATTGATTTCATTAAGATTCATAATATTCTAGGATGTAGTCAAACACCTTAATATATGTAAAATACCATTCAAAACACCCTGTGTAGTTATGAAATACTTGTTTTCTAGTTCTTTATGAAATCAGTAATTGATAGACTGTAAGAATTCATGATTGAAAAAAATATATGGTGTTTTTGTAAAGGTGTTCCATGAGCCTCATAACTATCCTCTATATTTAATTACATAAATTCATAAAAAATTATGTAATTAGTCTATTTAAGAAATTAATCTTCAGAATGAGATTTTTCAAATTTAGTTTAAATTGATTTTAGGGCATTGAAAGTCATTAAAGCATCATCCTCCACAATTATCCTAGTTTCAGAATCATTTTTATTTTTTTAAAATTAGTTTCCATTATAAGGTTCTTAATTGATTTACTTATTGAGTTCTAATTATTCATCCCCTAAAAAATTCCATAAATATGTTATGATGTTGTTCATTTTTACACATAGTAGATATAATTTTATGATCCATCAAACAAGGACTTAGTTGAACCTCATTAAATTTGATTTCCTGAATAATATTACTATATTATTTTTTAGAACCCTGGTTTATAATTTTACTTTTTTGAATAATTTAATTAAATTTTTTCAAAAACATTCTTTCAATTGATCACTATTAACACATGTCTTATTCGTCTTTAATGGTCATATTTTATGTTTTAAAAAATTATCTTCCACAAAATTAAATGTCGCAACCCCCACCATGAAAAGATACCACAATGAGAGGGAGAGAGATGGTGACTACCTGAGTCCCACCTCCAGTAGACCCCAGGTTGGTGACTAGAAACGAGGTTATAATAAACATGTTTATAGGGGGAATTACCCTCTAAGAGAAACATACAAAAGAGATAGGTAATAAAGATACACAAAAAAACTTGCTGACACACACACACAGATATATAAAAGAAATCCCAGTGAAAAAATTCAATTTCATATAGTACAAAACAACTAAAAGGAAAACTAAAAGTACCAAGAAGCTAAAGTTGGGAGTGACCATGAAGCCCAAAAAGATCCCACTAAACTATGACCTTGTAATATCCAGTTCGATCTCCAACCTTCTCCAACTGAACTAAAATATAGTTTATATATATGTTGGGTGATAATAATAGTATACTCAATAGGATCCTCCTTGAAGGTTCTCATGAAAAAGATAAAGAAGTCATGTTAAATCATTGTGAAAAAAAGTGAAACAAACTCGTCACCTAAATAGGTATACTAAGTTCCCAACATCACTATGGTTCACCCTCACCAATGAATGCATAAAAGAGAGCATGTAATATAATAATAAAACATCCATGGTAACCTGCTCCCTCTTCCCCAATGGTTTTATGACCTTCCCCTATGGTGCATGTCTAGGGCCATCTATCTCCAAAAGTAGGCCAAACCGAAGACACTTGGTCAAGGAGTCAAAACATACTACTTATGCATCACATAAACACACTATCCCATAAAATATTATCTTATATTAAATAAGTAGTTTCTGGGATCCACCATAGCTCATATGACATATATCAAACATAGAGTATTATACCTCAAGCCACTATAACCCATAAATCAAGCAAGTAACTCAATCCATCATAACCTATACACGTCATGCCTATAATAATCCTTTGGATAATATATCTAGAAATTCATGTGTTTGAAATAAACACAATCCATCATAACCCACTACACACATATATGTAAAAACTAAATGCCTTTCATACCATTACAAGTAACTACCAATATTAGAGAGTGGGGCCAGAGGGGGTAGTTATCCATCCATCATCCCATCAAGATTTTGGGGAAAAAACCCTCCCAGAGTCCACCAAGTGCTAGTATACCTAACCAACATGGATGGGGAAGCATATAAAATCACATAATATACATTATATGATATAGATAACTACCAAAATATGAACAAAACATAGTCTTAGTTATGACTGAATCTAACATCACTCAGACTCCCAACTTCCACTTCTAAGACCAAATATCCTATAAGCACATAATCATATAAAATAGATACATTAAATTCAATTTTTTTTACTTTATATTAATTACATATGTTAAATAATTCATTATACATTAATTAACTATTTATGCTATTCCACTTTACATTACATTTCAATGCATTAATAATTAGAGTAAATTATGTTCCCTCCAGACATAATCCAAACCATGTTAATAATTTATCATAATTAACATATTTTATTCAATTACATTCTATCATCAACCAATCCCATGGGTTAAAAATTTATTTAATCAATTATTTTCATAGTTACATATCTAGACACCCTAAGAAAACCATACCAGGCCCCCAAAAAATGGAAACATGTATACAAGAACCTCTATCTACCTCATGGAGTGGGGAAAGTAATTCATATGAAAAGGAAACTCAGCCATCAACCAAGAAATAGATTCTGAAGAAAGCATCCAAAATAATAATATAACATAAATTGGTAAGACCAACATTGACTAGTTTCATCACCTATAGTTCCATCATTGACACTCACATGAATATACTGATGCACCTCACTATAACATGTGTCATATTTTTTCACATCATCTTGGACTACCTATTCACATATCAAAATATCCATCGTAGGCCTAGCTATACTAGGATCACATCACAAGGACCATATCTAGAGCACATGAAAAAATCAACAGGAACAAAAAATAAATTAAGAGGGAAACTAGGCCCTCAAAATAAAGAATTCAACCTTATCATTCAAATGGGATCTCACGACTCCAAAATAAGGAACTCAACCTTCTCATGAAAATTGGAAACTCAGGCACTAGAAAATTATATTTAACACACAATCGGTTCTTATTTCATTTTGAATTAACTGATTAATTATTTAAAGGTTCCAACTATAGTAAAAAAAGAATCAAGCTATAACAAGCTATAAAGGGAAAACATTATCTTATAATTTATTATACTTTCAAAAAACCTAGGGAAGTACCATTCTCAATTAACATTCCTTTTTAATCATTATAATTAAGAATACAAATGATTCACATTATCTATCAATTCCATTAGATCAATTTAAATTTACCATGTGCATTACATCAATTTTTTATCATCAAATTACAACAATAATAAGATTAAAAACATGCCTCTTAAAATATTGTTAAGAAAAATAATTATTGATTAATTCCTAATTAATATTATTTACCAATTTCAACAAGAAAACAAAGAAAGGGATATATATCACAATATATATCAAATCATGAGACAACCCCTTATAATAGTATAAAACAACAACATCAACATGTGATCATTATCAAAATTCATTAATTAGATTTAATAATTATTTTTTCTACTTAATTTCCATCCAAAGGTGTAAATAATGATCAATTTATGATTTCACATGAATAAATTAGGAGAATCCATGAATCCCCCACCTCAAAAGTTTTCAAAATTCTTCGTATGAGAATTTACTATGTCTTAGATCCCCAATCACCTCTCCTTAAGAACTTTATCCATCCAAGGCCTCCGTAACACAACCACACAAATGAAAACAAATAAAAACCCCATTAGAAACATGGGAGATCAAATTACATAGCATGGTGAGAAGATATTAGAGGAAACAAGATCAACCATTGAGAAACCACTAGAAATTATTAGAAGAACTCACCTTATATCAACTTTGGTCAACAAAGATTAACAATAGAATGTTTGAATTTATCCATGAGTGAAGGGATATCAAAATGACAAGAAAGAGAGCCCCTGGGCACTAGAAAACTATATGAATCACTACATCTGTAGGGTTTGTGAAAAACCTGAGTAGATGGATAATTTTAAAATATATACCATCTAAGATTTACATGGTGAGGAATCTATTTACACATCAAGTAAATGTCAGGGTTCCATTTTCAACAAAGAACATGGGACCTTTTTATTATTTAACATCAAATATTTACACATTTTTTAGCATCCTATGAACCTAACTTAACAAGACACAAAACACACTTACAAAAAATGTAAGATTTATACATCGTGTATTCACCATGTCTCTAAATATTTGTAGGAAAATTCTTTTTGGACTTATTAAAATCCTTCTTTGAGTTCTCCTGGCCTTGTAAACTAACAATGTATTGGACCACATAGATCCAAGCCCTTACATTAGATACCTCTCAATACATTCCAATCCTTGTGAATATGAAACCAAACTAAAGAGAGAAAAAATGGGGCCATCCCAACAACCACCCCATAAGATACCTCTCTATGATCATACCACCAAAGGAGCTCAACCACCTCATTAGAGGATCATGCACAAAACCACACAAAAACTGAAACCATCTACTAAATAATATACTAGGGGAGATACATCTCTATATAAAGTAAATCCACAATAAGAAACTAGAGGAAACCATATCATAAATAACAGATCAATACCCAAAAGAGAAAAAAATTACAATAGAAGAGGTAAATATCAGACATCTCAAGGTACTGGGTGAGAATATATGATTCACATTCCCTGGTACTATCCTACATGACACTGTGTCGACATAAGACACGAACCAAGTGAATAGAACTTCTAAGAAACACTTTATCCTGGTGGTCTTGGATCTCCACTAGTTTCTCCTTGAAGGTCAAATAATTATCAACATCGATCTCTCCCCAATCGATAACATGAGAGTCATTATGAAGATAACTATGGAGCTGCTACACATGAAAAAAAATCACGTATCCAACTCATCTATGGAATAAATCCAATCTGATATGCCATAAATAAAACATGATCAAAAACCTCAAAAGGCCTAAAAAACCTGGGATAAAAATTTATCCCACAACCAAACATTTGGTAACCATGATGAGGACTCACCTTGAAGAACACATGACCTCCAAATTTTAAATCTAGAGGTCTCCTTCTATGGTTGACATAGAATTTCTGATGATCTTGTGCTGCTTTAATGCTCTCATGAATTACCTGAAGCATCTGTAACACCCTAAGAATTTAAAATATTTCCATTTTGAATAAATTTAATTTTTCTTTTAGATTTATTTATACGGAATACACTGATAATATTACACTGTACACAAAAATATTTTGGCTTGCATTACATGCAATACCGAATTTTACCAAACAACAATATATTATTAAAATATTATTATTTAATATAATAATATATAGCCTACCCATTAAGTCAACGGTTATTAATAGTATCAACTAAATTATGAAAATATATGGTTGAATAAATTGGTTACAAATTTATTAAAAATGAATATAAGTACCAATTGAATATAATGATAATGTTTTTATCAAAACAATTTTTATGCTCACAGAGGCATTTTATCCCAAAAAATTAAATTAATTAATATTGGTGAATGATATTAATGAAAAATATATTTTATATATTCAATAAAATATTTTTGAAATTCATACAGTATATTTTATAGGCATAAGATAAGAACAAACCCGATATTGCACATAAAAACCTATATTTTTTATAAAGGCATTTTTTCCACCATTTGACGACGACCATTTTTTAAATAAAATTTTGAAAATTTTATGTTATATTTAAACAAAATAAACTTCCTATTTTAAATATTAATATAAAAATTTAATTTTTTTTGTTTTTTTGGTATTTTTATGATAAGTTTCATGTTTGGATGAATAATGAAAAATACTAAATTTTAATTGAAAACAACTTTTTTCATAAAAATAATTTATAGTGTTAAATTATAATTTTATTTGGTTTTAAAGTATAATTAGAACATATTTTTATAATTTAATCTAATGTATGTCATTTAAATCAATTCACATTGAATTTTGATATAAAAATATTTTAATCTTTTTCATGTTTTAAGCTTTAATAATCCGTTTTCTCACCCTATCAATAATATTAATTTTAAATTAATTTCTGTAAAATATATTTTTTTTTTGAATTTTTAAAAATGGATCCCATATTTGGTATCAGTGAGTAAATAATATATAAAAAATTTTCTTTTATTATTGGGCATATGAATAGTAAATTTAGTAATATTCTAATTACCACTGTTAAGGGTAAATCAGGTAATTAAGGGTAAAAATTAAATTATAAAATTATCCTAACACTTGTCCTATTTTTTTATGAATTATTTTTGACCAAAATCATCCTTGGGCTGATTTTATATCCTCTTGGAGCAACTTTAATGACTTTAATACTTTTATTATATTTTATTCTAAGGAATGTCCAATATGACTTACTCATGTTTCTAATAACTGTTACATTTTTTATATTTAGTTGTTAAGAAGATATATTTGACTATAAATATTCATTGTAAAGATAAAATGTTTATCTATATCATGGTAAATTATTTATAATTTTTAGGAAATAAATAATTAAATTAAATTGTGACATAATGATGATCCAATAATTACTTAATTAATGGGGGAATCAAATAAATGATATTACATATATTAGAAAGAAATATAATTTGATGTTATTGATGCTACAAAAATATTTTTTGGACAAATTTAAGATTTTATTAATGATTTAATTTAGGTTTTTGAGGATATAAAGTTGTTATGATATTTTTAGAAAGTCATGTATTGAATATTGTCAAAATTTTCATTATTGATATTTTAAAATAAATAATATTTTATTAAATTATATAAAATACATAATAATATAAAACTTAGAAAAAGGATTGAAATAAGGTTAGTTTTTTCATCAATGATCTATTTGGGGGTCTTTTGTAATTTTATAGTATCTATATTAACCCTTGAAGAGTAAAAATCCAATTTTCACGATAAGAGTTAAAGGGTTTAACTAAGGGTTAAATCCAAAAGATAAGAGTAAAATTGTAACATGAAATTGTATTAAAATTATTGGTTGAGAGTATTTAAACCCATAATAATCTTATATTATAAATAAATCACTTTTTATCCATTTTTAATTGAAAATGAATTTATATTAATTTGATAGTTTTAGAGTTTCTAAAAGTACCCCTTACATCAATTATAAAAGGAAACCTCCTCCCTCACTCACTCACACCACTTTGAGGATTATATCTACAAAAAAACGACCCAAATAAGATAAAAAATTCCCATTATTCATTATATAGTCCTACCTTTAGGAATAAATCCATACAAGGAAGCCTTTTGGTATAAACCAAAAGAAGTTATTGGAAAACAAGGTAACATTATTCAACGATCGATTTAGTTTTATTTCATTCGACACTCATTAATTTCTTATTATTTCATATTTATATGATAAAATAAGTATACTAAATACACTGATATGTTGTTATAATAATGGTTATACCTACAATTACATCCAATTTCATATAATGGGTAATGAGAAAACTATTTCTGTGTACGGAGAACTACCACATCACGAAACGATGATTGTTTTTCCTTTTCCACTTTCATGGTTGGGAATTATGATGGAAATAGTTTATTTTATCATATATATATATATTATATTTATGTATTTATTATTCTATAATTTTTTATGGAATATAACTTTATACTCTCCATTTTGTGTAAATATGATAACTTCATTTGTGGAAGTGTGGACTACTGCCTTCTCAAAATGACACTATTAGTTCACACTATACATGGATTGTATAAAGGATAGTTTTAATAAAAATATGTGATATATATAAAATAGATATGATAATTAAATCATAATATAAATATATATCATTTAATTTTAATTCTTTTAAAATGAAAAAATGGAAGTAGTGTTCATGCGTGAACATTACACCAAATAAAAAAAACTAGGAAACATAGGGACTACTATACTCTTGAGAGAACAATTGTCACAAGATCTCTAGATCCCTCTAAAGAATGAAAACACTGAGCCTCCAAAAAAACCAATAGTTCTTGAACCTATTGAAACCCCTGTACTAGAAGAGGCGGAATATGATAAAGACAAAAACCCTCTATATAGAGATGCCTACAAGATGGCAGAGAAGGACGAGGTGAGTGATAAAGGTAGTGCATGGATGGAAGAAAAAGATGAAAATACAATCTAGAAATACATCAATTTAGCTATTACAGCTGAGATGTAACTCCAAATTAGAAAGAATATGTTTAGAATAATGTTAGATAAATACAAAAAGAACCCTGATTTCAACTTTAGGGATATTCATTGGGAATTAATCACACCATTTAAATTTTTTGTTCACTACTGATCTTTTTGCTAGCCATTGTTGCTTATTTTTGTTCCGAATTTACATGCCTTTTGGTTTATTCTATTCTAGCTAGGTTTTCTGCCTTATGGTTTGGATTGTTTGGTTTAATCTATTCTGTTCGCTCTTGTTCTTCTCATTTTCTGATCACTGATGTTCATTCAAGGACTACTTGAAACAGATAGGACCTATTAAACAATATGATACCAACCCTAGAGAATGGAAATATGAAAGATGATATTTCCAAGGTAGTGAAAGACAAAAAACAAGGACTCAATGTATTAAATTTAGAACGTTTTTCCTTTGTGCATGTGGGCCTTAAAAGGCTGATAATGCCCGAACAGCTGGCACAGTTGGAAGTGAAGACACAATTGTCTCTACTATGGTCATGCATCTCATGGAACTGCCATATATTTCGACCCAACATGCTATGAAATATATCATATTTTTTCTCAATATTTTTATCATACTGATAATGTAGTTACTTATATGATCTATGTTTCAGGACGATGTGGATGGAAATAGATCAATCTATTTCATTAAATTCACAACTACTTCACTGAATAGACTCAAATTTGAAAGGGCTGGTAGTCTTTATCATCAAGGTTTACAGTAGAGAATCCATGGATTTGAGGAGGAGAGGCATCAGGCATGTCAATAGTTTTTCCTCTTTTTATTGGTAACTATACTTGTTTTCCCTTTCAATCCCTGCTGGTGTAAGATATTTACACCCCGTTCATGTATTGTTACTTTTTATTTTAATAATTTTTAGGGCATGGATTGGGTGACCAATTCAGTTCACCACTTTTATAAAAAAAGAAAAAAAGAAAGTAGTGTTCATGCATACGTACGCCCTACCGTATACATGAATGATGAATTTCATTTCTTATCTCTAAATTTTATAGATTATTCCTAATACATATATAATGAATATATATATTTTTTAAATCATTATTTACATTCATAATATTATGAAACCATGATCTAATTTATAGGAACAATAAATAAAAAGTCAAAAATTACTTGAGAAACTAGACAATTAACACCCAAAGTAGTGAAAATAAAGAAAGAATGTTAAAAAAGGGGTAATAAGATATTATAAATTGAACATATATGATATCATAAATATTAATATGATTTTTCAATAAGTTATTAACACTTTTAAAACTATTATACATTATTTTAAAGGACGTTCACCCAAAAAGAAATGCAAGGTAAGGGTTAATTTCACAATATCTGTATTATTCAGTATTGTTTAAAAGTAAGTATCTTCTAGGGAATATTTATCATCCATTTACATGTGTCATAAAAATAGTTTCTAAAATATTTTTTCTATTATCCTAATAATGTTTTAATTCTTTCACCCATGTTCTAATTTTAAAAAAATGGTTATAAAGGAATATTTTTTTTCATTTTCCAAATGAGATACTTTAAGAAATTTTAGACAAAAATATGAAAAAATGTTTATTTTTAACTTATACAACATGAGAAGATTTTACCTCCATCATGATTCCCAATTTTTTTGAATCCTTTTTTATAATTTTACAAGGTTATTTTAAAATAAAATATTTTCATTTATAAATGCATGACCTTTTAAATAAATGGTTACAAAGTGGTAAAGAATTTTGTGTCAATTTACATTCCATTGAGACTTAATTGTTATTATACAGCAATTAACTTTTATATGGTTTTTATACTACCCTTTTACATATTCTATCATGAATATACTTATTCTAATGATATTATAAGTTTCATTTATTGTTATGAATTCATTGAGATTATGATTCAAATGTTTCAATGTGGTATGGGACACTTTGAAATGTTTAAAGATTATTTTCCTAAAAAATTATTTAATGATATTTTAATGGTATTCAAATTCATAAAAATCAAAAACCCTTATTATTAATTATCCTCTATTGGGTAATTATTTATCCTTTAGTCAATATGGATTTATATAAGGCATATTTTTTATTATTTGAATCGATTATTCAATACGATGGATGCTTTGGAAAGGTATGATGTAGGTGAGGCCCGGTTATAGATAGCACCTCGATGCTTTGTCAATCTCATGAGGTGAAATAGTTGGCCAAAATAGATGGGTTTTTACCTGATCTGCTAAACCATATTGTGGAAGGTTTCAATGGTAAATGTTTTATATACCTAAGAAATATGGTATCAAATAATTAATAATCTCCCTCATTTAGAATCAATTATTATTTATCCATGAGTTTTTATGTTGACATATATATATATATATTAATTCTATTATCATTTTATTGATACATATGGTATGTGTTTTATTTATTTACCTTGCCATATTGATTAAGCCTTATCTAGTTATTTGAATGAAACGTGTTATCAGTTATTTACCTTCCATGATGATTTAATCTCATAAATTTATTATTTATTTGACTTTACTTACCCTTATTAAGTATTTGGGCTCACCATTATCATATTTATTTTTCCTAGTTATGAAGAAGAAATATTTGAATAAGATTTCAAGGATGTAGTTTATTCTATTTTATTATGTATCATGCTTTATTTTCTTCTCCCAATGTATTATGAATATCATGTATGTAATCTAGCCTTCCAAGAATACTAAACTGTATGGTCTTTTGGGATTTTTTTCCTTATAAACATGATAATTTATTCAAATAATGCACCGACTTTGAGATTCCGGGGTCTTGGAGTTATAGTTTGTATCAAAGTAAGTTTAGTGGTATCATTGGGAAATATATTTAGAAATAAAATATTAGGGACAAGACCTAAGATAGACTTTGAGGATAAAAATATAATAATATCCTAAAATTATTATAAGATAGAAATTTTTTGGGGGTTTCTAGCAATACATCTCTATATGGACACTACAAGTGGACGTGGCTCCGATACATATGTACCTAGGGGTAACAACTCTAACAAAGTGTGTTAGTCCTGACTAGGAATAACTTGGTACACAACAATGGGCCTTACTGTGCACCTTGTTTAACACTCTTGGAGGATATGCATAGGATAATTCACTATTTATTTACAAACTATTATGAATTATTTAAATGTAAATATAGCCCCAAAGAAACCATTTTTATGATTATGATACTAATTATGCTTAAATTTTTCAATTTATGTTAAGTGTTTTACTAGTTTAAAATTATGCAATATGATTCATAACCTAATCTAGTGTATTACATTATTTAAAAATATCCCCAATGAAAGGAATGAAAACCTCACCAATACACATGATCTGAATAATAAGGACGATAACATCTTTCTTTGAGATTAAGCCCATATTTTGTAGAGAACTAGTCTCCCAAACATTCTTGTCATATGAGGAAATAATATCATATTCTAAAAATGTAGAGAAATAATTTTCTAAGTATTATGAATTTGGAAGGAAGTTCAAGAAGAAGAGGATTATAGGGAAAAATATTAACAAAAGGAAAAAGGGAAATATGGATTTTTACATGTGTTATAATTGTGGAAGGTGACACCATGGTATATGCTTAATAGGAATAGTATTTTTATTCAAGTTTAGAGAAAAAATACACCATGATCATGATTGAAGGGGAAGGAAATAACTTTCCAATATTTAGTTCTTAAACTATTAGGATATGGGGAACTATGAAATAGAATGCCCCAAGTGTAAAAGGAATATAACTCAAAAGAAGATAATGGATCATGTTTAAGCTTATTATCTTACCAAAAACAAGGAAAAATGATTCATGGATTAAATAATTAATTCATTTGTGTATTTTATCAATGATGTATTGGTTATATTAATTATGGAAATAAATAATAATTGTGTTGGAATACTTTTTCTTTAAGGATTTGGAAGCATGTAATTTCTTATTAATTTTTTTATAGTGATCATATATTTGGTATGTGAAAATAATAACTACATTAAACTGTTTAAAGAATTTGATGTTAGGATTGATTTTAGAAATTTAGAGTCCTTTTTGGATTGTTAATTGGGACATAAGTATTTTAGACGAGTATTAAGGTTGGAATGGATTAAGTTGATCATTGGATGCTATTGTTTGTGGTTAAAAAATTTATTTAATGTTTAATATATTAAGTTTATTTCTGGAATTATACAATAATATAGTTTTAGAAAAAGGATAGCCCGTAGGTCGAAAGACAACCCATTGCATCCAGTAATCCTATGATACTTGAACCTGCAACCGAAGGGCGACAAGGGTGCATCACCTAACCATAGCTTACATGATCTTCTAGTTAGTATATCATAGTTTTTTATTTAAATGTTATTATATATGTATAAGTTCTTTTTTGTAACCCTATACGATTAAGATAAATAGAATATTTTTTAATTTTATTATCTTTTGAGGATGAAGATGAGTTTGTAGTATAAATTTATTAAAGGATGAAACTCTAATTGTCATGTAAGTATGTTTCCTTATGCTAAATTTATCCATAAGATTTTTCATCAGCATATCTATGGATTAATTGTTTTCTCAGTTTATTGATTTAGATGAAATGTGTTTCATTAATTTAACTTTCCATATTGATTAAGCCTTATATAGTTGTTTTAATGGCATGTGATATCAGTTATTTACCTTGCAATGTTGATTTAATATCATCAATTAATTATTTATTCCACTTTAATTACCCTTATAATGTATTTGATCTCAACCTTATTATATTTATTTTCCCATTTTATGAAGAATATATCCTTGAATAAGATTTAAAGGATTAAATTTATTTCATTTAATTGTTTATCATGTTTTATTTTCTTTTCCTAATATATTATGATTATTATGTATGTAATATAGATTTACAAGGTTGGTAATATGTATGGTCCTTTGGGTTTTGTTTCATTTTAAACGTGCCAATATATTAAAATAATGCACCGACTCCGGTCTTCTAGTGTCGGGGTATTACAACATTCCTGTCATATTCTTTTATAGTTACTTCGTAAGAATTACAACCTCTCTGACCCCGATCCAGCATAAAAGATAAAAGAATGGTTGTCAGTGCAAAGATTAAAATGGAGATATACCAATGGATTTGTGAAATATACTTTTGTAGGAAAACTCGACTAAGGTAGGTGTCTCATCCATGAACCTCCAAAATCCAAGACACAATAGTAATTTTTTTTAAGAGCTTGGATGGTCCGATCTTCTTGACCATTTATTTAAAGATGAAAATTAGTTATAGGGAATAACTAATATAAAAAACAATGTTGGAGACACCTCCACAACCATAGGTAAAATATGGATCCTTTTTAGAGATAATCATCCTTAGGACTCCCTGGAGTCTCACTACTATCTTCCAATTATTCTTTGAAAAAATCTCCACTGAGCTTGACTACCTAATCACTATAAAGTGGTATGATTTCTTAAAACAATCCAATATCAATCATATATCATCATATCCTCCCTAATATCATGATAAACTGAGAATTAAGTCCATCAATATGTCATCCCATATCCACTGGGGAATTTATAATGGCCGGAGAAACTTGCTGGGAATACTATGCTTGACCTACACCTTCTGGAAAACAAAACATCGAGAAACAATCTTTGTGAATTAACTATTTAACCTTGGACACCAAAACTTACCTCTCAAAATGAATTACATATTTTTCACATTGGGATATACCTAGAAAGGTAAACTGTGGAACTCCTAAAGGACCATACCCCACATTGCTGAAGGAGTGAAAACCCTTCCCTAGAACACCACCCAGTGCTATCCATATTCAGACCAACCATCAAGGGAATTTCTATAAAAAACTTGGTCTCTCTAGACCCCAATATTATAATCCTCCAACTTCGACTCTTCCACTTACTACCCCAATGATGAATTCATAGTCATTTGGTAAAGTCATACTCTGCATCAAACCTATCCCATATCAAGATTCTTCACCAAGAGTTCTTCCATTACTATCCAAGAATCCCCAAATCCACATAGGGTATCACTGTGTGACTTCTTTCTCGGTGAATGGATTAAAACATTACCCTTTCTAGGAATATATTAAATCTAAATGTTTTAATCCTGGATGATTTCTATCCACCAATGCTATCACAAGTTTAATTCATGATTGAAGAAGTCATACCCTAGGCTCATATGGATAGTAAAAACCACAAAATTCTCACTGATGAGTTAATGATGCCAAAACTTCAAAGAAAACACCACCACCACCACTAAAAATCAGTGGTGGTATTGTTACACTAATGGGGGCATAACTTCAAAGAAAAATAAGAAACAATTGATCTATTCTGCATCAGAACACAACCAAAGATAATACAGGAAACATTATAGAAAACCTCAAATGGAACTCTTTATGATGGCATACAATGAGCTGGATCACTGACCAATGTATCTCTAAGTTACTCAAAAGCTTCCTGAAACTAGTCAGTCCAAAAGAATGCATGATCCTTCTAGTTAATGTATTTTATAGGAGTTTCAAATTGAGAGAAATCACCTATGAACATATAGTAATATCCTATAAGACCATGTAAAAATTACACCTCTATTACTATCTTGGGGGATTCCTAAGACACAACTACCTCTATCTTCAGCCCAAATCCATTTTTTTATATTATTGAAAAACCACTTTGAGGGGAAGTGGGAAGCTAACACAAAAAAAACCATACCAGCATAAAGTCATAGAGACATATTACACTTTGATAGAAATCAAAATTCAAAAAGATTCAAAAGTAGCCAGTATCACCGCACAAAAACCATCAAAACACCGCCTATTTTAGAAGTAAAAGGGCATCACATCATATCCCGCAAATCCCACTATCCACCTGAGGAGAACTGCACTCGTCCTGAAAACACCTCGTCACCATCATTATAATGCATCATCATCATCTACACTCGCTACACCCACGTCCATAACTGCAGACTGCATCACTGTCTTCCCTTCACCGATGTGAACCACCGGCACCAGAGACCATCCAAGACCCTCAAAAACCACCATTAAACATCACCGTAAAATCAACCCCAAAAAACCAGAAACAATGAGATCCCCAATCATGAACAAAACTAAACCAGACCAATACCACCATACCCAATCACGAATGAAGACAAACGAAAACCACAGATCAAAACACCATCGAGAAATCATCAAAATGGTCGACTACCAAGAAGAATAAAATAAAACATACAGAAGACTTGAGAAAAAACAGAAATACCAAAACCCTTGTCGAAGGCCACACCCCGAGAACACTGCCAGTTTCCAAAACATACCGCCCAAAACCCCATTGGTACCACTGCTCCAGATCCGACCTAGAGGGGAGCAGCGAAGCATATGGTTAGAGCATTGGTTAATCTCTAGAGAGATCTGAAATACGGAAACAATGACGATGCAAAAAACCGGGGCATTTCAAAAACTAGAGAAAGCCAACCCAGGTAGCGCCTTGAGACCCAACGACCGCCAAGACACAACACTCAAAATATCTTTGAACCACTAATCCATATCCGACCTGGAGAGTCGTAGTGGAATGTGAGGCCATAGCTATAAAGAAAGCATCCGAAATCTCCATCAGCAGACAAACCATCGGGAAAAGACCTCCACAAGAAGAAGAAGTTGATATCATGGAAGAAAAGTCAAAGCACCTACATGAGAGTGAGAATGAGAAGGACCGAAAAAGAAGAACACAGAAGTGGACATGCCGTGAAAGAAGTTCCAGGGGAAAGAACACACGGATAATCCATGCTTAAAGAGAAATAATAAGCAAGAGGAGAAAGAAGAGGCTTGAGGAGGAGAAAGGAGAAGAGGAAAGGAGGAAACAGAGAGCTGATGACCCCAAATCAAAGGATTTCAGAAGGAAACCCTAGGTGGAGATGGGAGCGAGAGGAGAGTCAGGAGAGAAGGGTGCCATCAGGGAAAAATGCTGTAACTGCCTCTATCTTCAAAGGATCGAGAACTACTCTCTACTGGGGAACTATATTCTCATATAAATAGAATTAAAAATCCCAAAACTCACACACTGATAACTTCCCAAATAGCTTATCATGATAAATAACTCAAAAAGGGAGAACATATGATTTTTATGATCCTCCTCTAACACAGAGTATATAAGGACTTCATCAATGAAAACCACCAAAAACATATCCAAGAGATTTCAGAACACTACATTTATCAACCCCCTAAACACAACTATGGAATTATTTACACTAAATGACATCACAAAAAAATCATAATTCCCATGATGATAATGAAAATAATTCTTCTAAATATCATCATCCTTAACCCACATCTAATGATATCCAGATTGGAAATTGATCTTTGATAACCAAATTTTACCCTTTAGATGATCAAATAATTCATAAATATATATAAAAGGATAGTGGTTCATCACTATCACTTGGTTCAAGTGACGATAATTGATATAAATATGAAAATTGACATCATCCTTCTTCATGAACAAAACTTTTTCACCCAAAGATGATATAATCTGTTGAAAAAACCACACTAAAATAGATCATCAAGATCTACTTTCTAGTTATACAACTCAAAAGGCTCCATCCTATGCAGATACATTGAGATAGGATACATTCCTTTTTTTACGTGATACCAAACTCGATCTCCCATTGATGTGTAAAACTACAACCTCTTTTGGAAATACATCAGGGGTACTATTATACAACCATTGAAAATACTGACTGTTGAACCTCCAATGATCTTAGCATTAGATCTTCCATCAATGTTGAAAAATACGGAACATTCCTCTTACCCATATAAGGGTATCTCTCACCAGAAAACCCCACTGGCTCACCATCGGCATCATATAACACAACCTAACTCATAAAGAAATCCATGATATCCTACAATAAATACAACCAATACATGCCAATGATGATGTCATATGGATTTATCTATAAACATTGGAAATTGACCCAAGAGCAGTGCTTCCCTAACACTAGCTCACTGTCTCTATATACTTGATACAAGTTATCTCAACCTCCAACTAGAGTAGTAGACCCCAATGGAACTAGAAGCCTATATACCTCATATACCAACACATGGATGTGGGTAGGTGATATAAAGGATTACGTCACCATAGAATCAAACAAATCATGCACCCAAGTAGAAAAAAATCAAAGAATACCTCTAATAATATATGGATCACCTGATGAAGACAACGCTACAACCTGAAGATGACCACGACCTACCCAACGAACTCTCTAACCCTACTGATGGACACCTCCATGGATGATCTCTTATATTTGAGGATAATTATCATCTCAGGGATATCCTCTACCTACCACATATCTTATCTACTAATCACAAACTATGGAACACTGCTAGTGTTGCCTCGGTTGAAAGTGACTCAAAAGAGGAACCTAAATCAGAAAACCTCAAATATGATGAATGCTTTGAAAGGTCAGGCACACATGCCACTGATGAACTCCAACTCCATAATAAAAACTTGTGTTGGATTCTTTGGAATAGGTATGGATGCTATCTCTCTAGGATAAATGAGATGATTAGGTCCATTACCCACCTTTTACGAACCAAAAACTATTCTTTCCTGAAAAATGGGAACCCCAGACCACAAATCTACTTCTTGAGGAATCCTGAAAACTTCCTTATCATGAAAAGATGGTTCTGCACAAGGTCCTCTCTATAACCTATGCTCATTTTAGCACCCTGAGATATTTTATTAGCATAAATTGGGCCAATTTGTACTAGATCTATGAACCCAAAGCCTCCTTGAAGTTCCTCTTACTATCCACCTAATATGAAAATAGGTCTGAATCATTTTGCAGAAGGGTCCTGAAATGGATCCCAAACTCTTACACACTAGAGATCCCCTACTAAATGGTAATAAACACCTAAAAACTTTCCACATTTATCGTAAAAGGAATAATAGATTTTCTGAAGTAGTCTCAGAACTTCTCCCACAAGACTGCTGACTCTTCATGATTCCCCCACCAAAAAAAACCAAAACTTCCATAATAATCCATATATCATCATCACAACCAAGAAAACCTAGTGATAGTTCTAATCACATACCAAACTAAAATATATCTCAACCTAATCCAATTAATCTTGTCTGAATTCATCTGAAATGGATCCCTCATACTCTTTCAATATTTGGTGTTGGAACACTTGGAGTGTACTCCTCCAACTATCATCATCATCAAACTCTACCCTACAAAGATATGCTAGCACATCTTTCTAAGCATCTTCAGTGGGAACTTGATAAGGACATAAAAATGGATCCATGCTTAAAAAAATAATAAATAGTTAGAACTCTAAAATCTAGAATATAGAACATTTAACATTTATTAATTAATTATTTAATTTTATTGTTTAATGTATTAACCAATCCCAAGGTCTACTCATTTAAAAAATAGGATAAAAGAAGAATTCTTCATGGTCTTTTTCTAGGTCTCTAACCAAAAACTAGTATAAATTTATTTAGTAGTCTTAATAATGTAAATGGTCTATGAATCCGATCATAGGAGGCCCTAAATACCTGTGTCTCAGCCGGTCTCCCTTTTTTACATCACTTACTAAACTTAGCTAACACTGATTCCCTACCGACCCATACAACCTCAAAGTACCAAATCCCAAAAAAATAATATACCTCAAACCTAAACCTTCGATACCATTATTTCACGACCCTCCCCACAAGGATTCTATAATGAAGGGAGAGAGATGGTGACTGTTCGAGTCCCACCTCTTGAAGGCCCCTAATTGGTGAATAGAAATCAAGTGTATAATAAACATGTTTATGGGAAGAATTAACCTCTAATAGAAACATACATAATAGAGAGATAAGAGTTAAAAATGAAAAAAAACCTACTCATACATATATATAAAATAAATACAAGTGAAAAAATTAAATTTGATAGATTACTAAAACAAATGAAAGGAAAACTAGAAGTAAAATAGAGGTTAACATAGCAGTGACCACAAATCCCAAACCATTCCTGCTAAACCATGAGTTAGTAATATCAATCCCAATATCAAACCTACTACAACTAACTTGAAAAATATTATATATATATATAGGGTGATCATAGAAGTAAACTCAGTAGGATCCTCCATAAAGACACCAGAGAAAAAGATAAATAAATAATACTAAATCAGAGTAAACAATAGTGAAACTAACTAATCACCTAAATAGGTATACTATATTTTTGGACACACCATGTATATATCTCAACATATAACACATACACCAAATAATATAATATAATAATAAAATATCAAGGTTACCCCACTCTCTCTTCCCCACTATTTTTCTGCGATGCCCCAACATCGCACATCTTGAGCTATCTCTCTCCAAAAGTAAGCCAACCTAAAGAAACCAAGGTAAGGAATATAAAAATTCACCTCATTAATAATATAACCACACAATAACATATCAAATCTACATATAGTAAACAAGTAGTTTTTGAGAGATAGCATAGACCGTATGATATATATCAAACATTGGGTATTATACCTCAATCCAGTACAACCCATACTCTATGAAAGTACCATAAGACATAAAAACCTACATACATAATACCTATATTAATGCTTTTGATACTATATCCATGAATACATGTGTTTGAGATAACCAAAAGAAATAACTATCCTCTACACACATATATGGGAAAACTAACTGTCATTCATTATAGAAATAGTAAATACCAAGATAAGAGAGTAGGGCTATAAGGGGTAGTCATCCGTATGTACTCCCACCAATATGTTAGGGAAAAACCCTTCCATAGTCCACTAGGTGTTAGTTTCCCTAACTGAAATGGGTGGGGTAGTGTATGAAATCATAGAATATAGATGTTATAATATAGATCCCAACCACAATTTGGGAAGAACCTTGTCTTAGACATAACTGTAGCTAAAGTCGCTTGAGGTCCCCACTGCCACTACTAAGACTAGATATCATATAAGCACACAAGAATATAATTCATTCATTATCCATTAATTAATAGAGTAATCCAAACCAATTCATTCATTACACTACATTAGCCATTAATTCATTCATTACTTTGTATCATTTTATTGTGTTAAATAGTTAATTAGCCATTAATTAACCAATTACATTATTTCACATTTCATCACACTACATTACATTAATCATCAGAGTAAATATATTCCCCTCTAGGCATAATCAAAACCAATTCTATGGTTTATCAAGATTAACACCTTTTAAGAAATTTCATTCCCTCATCGACCAACACCATGGGTTAAACATTTATTTAATCCATTATTAGCCTCACTCCATATCCTGTTACTCTTGGAAAACCATCCTAATACACCACCAAGGGGAAAAATGAAAACAAGAACCTATATCTTCCTCAATTGGTGGGGAAAGGATTGTAGATAAACAAGAAACTCAACCATTGTCCACTAAAAAGATTCACAAGAGAGCATCACATATCTTAGTATCACATCAATGAGTAAGAGAAATTGTATCCTGTTCCATCACCTTAAGTTCCATATATGACTACCACGTGCATATATCGATGTATCTATGCCTCATAGGAATCATCTTCTACAACATCATCTTGGTCTCCCTACTCACATATCAGAATAGCCATGATAAGCTCATCCATCCTAGGTTCACCTCAAATCCAGGCCTCCCCACCCTATAACACATCATCCATCCTCGATTTATCCATACTTGGATCATATGAAAACACTCATTTCCAAAGCACGTCACAAAAGCAATAGGAATAACGAAGATATCAATAGGGAAACTAGGTGCTCAAAACAAGGCATACAACCTTCTCCTGAAAAAAATTATCTCACAACTCCAAAACAATACACTCATTTTTATCATGTAAATAGGTAACTCATGACCTATCACATTATATTTATCAAAATACTAATTCTTATTCCGTATTAAAATAACTAATTCATTATTTACAATTTCCAACTATGGGAGACATAAATAATTAATCTATAACAAGAAGTCAAAGGAAAAACATGCACTTAGAATTTATTCATGTATCAAAAATCCTAGTGAAGTACCATTATAAATTAACATGATTTTTTAATCATTAGGCCAAATTACTTTTTATTTGATTTTCAAAAAGACCGCTTTGAGGTGAGCGGTAACCAGAACATAGAAAAAAAATCTAGTGGGATTCAAATCTGAGAGCCAAATTCAAAATCCAGACACCCCAAACGAGGAGATCACTTTTGGGATATGCTCGCATCATCGAAGTCACAGTTGTGATCGTCGTCCATCATCATCGACGTACCCGCTGTCATCATCACCGAAAAAACACCACTTCATCATCATTACCGATTCATCACACATCATCCATCACAGAAATCACCCACATCATTATCGCTTCACCCTCATCGCCACCGTCAACGTTGACATTTGACACCACAACAGAACCGAAAATAACAAAATCCAGAACACAAATCGAAAATCTTATCGAGTGAGAATAACGGATCAAGATCTCAAAGAATAACCAAACAAACCTTCGTCGATGTCTATGAGAACAAAACATCAAACAGATCTAACAAAATAAGAAATCGCCCTCACAAGAGAACACAGATGCATGTCACGTGTGGAGCACCGTCGTCCGCCGACCCACATCCCAAAACCTCATAGTTCCAACGCTCCAGATGAAACTGGTAAGGGCGCAGAAGAACGCGAGGTCAGAGCAGGGTATTGCGTGGCTAAGGGCTTTGAGCACAGTCATCATTGTTGAAGAGGAACACTAGTAACTGACATAACAAAATAAATCTAACTTTGGGAGAACCTGGAAACCTGTTGACCGCCGAAACACATATCCCAAACCCTCCTTGTTACCACCGCTCCAACTCCGACCAGGAGAGGCGCATAAGAATGTGAGGGCAGAGCAGGTTTTGAGAGGCTGAGGGCTTAGACAACAAGCATCCTTCAACGAGAAGACTGAAAGAGCCATGGAAGAAACCCCACAAAGTGCACAATAAAGGAAAAAGAAAACCCAAGGAAGAGAGAACCACTAGGAAGAGGAGAAAACGAAAGAGAAGAAGTAAATCACAGAGGAGGAAAGATGAAGAAGTAGAAGAAAAGATGAAGTTTTTAATCATTATCATTACGAATAAATATGATTTACATTATCTATCAATTCCATTAGTTATGTGGAAGATCAATTTAAATTAAACATGTGAAATGTATCAATTTTATTATCCTAAAATTACAAAAACCACTAGATTACAAACATGGATATTTAGTTATTCTTATTCCCATTAATTATTAATTAATTAAATATTAATATTCTTTACCAATTTAAACATGCTAACAATGAAAGTAATAGATATCACAATATCTATAAAATCACTATACAGCCCAGTATTACGGTATAAAACAACAACATCACAATGAAATCACTATTAAAATTATTTAATTTGATTTAAAATTTATTACATCAATTTCATTTTAACAAATAAAGATAAATAAATATAAATTTATGCTTTCACATAAATAATGTAAGAGAATCCATGAATCCCTTACATTAGAATCCATTAGCATTCTTCTCATGAGAACGAACTAGGTCACAAATATTCAATCAACTCTCCCATAAGAACTGCATCCATTCGAGGACTTCGTTGCACAACTACACCAAAAAAATAAAGAGAAAACCCATTGGAAGCATGGGAGACCAAACACCATAGCATGGTGAGATGATACAAGAGGAAATAAGATCAAACCAGGAGAAACCACTAGAAAACAAAGGAAGAATTCACCATGGATATATTCGGGTCATCATGGATTGAAGGCAGATGGTTAGAATCGATCACTGAGGGAAGGGATCTCAAAATTTCAAGAAAGGGAGAAACTGGTTTTGGAAAATGGGAGGAACCACTAAATCCATAGGGTTTTTGAAAAACCTGTCTGAATGGCACATTTTGAAACATTCAATATTGGGGATTTATATGGCGTGTAATCCATTTACATGAAATATAAATTTTGAGGTTCTGTCTTCAGCAAAAAATGCGTCAACTTTTTGTTTTTTAACCCAAAAATATTTACACATCATGAAACATCCCATGAAACTTCTTTAACAATCAGTAAATCACTTTTAAATATCATGTATGATTTACATGTCTTATATTCTCCATGCCTCTATCATTTTGTATCTAAACCCCGCCAGACTTATTCCGAGCCACCTCCGAAGTCTCCTATCCTTGGAAACTCACAATGGTTTCGACCTTAGGGATCCAATACCTTACATTTAAATATTTATTTTCCTTGCAATTCACTGATTCTAATTTATTATCATTTAAAGATACAAAATATGAGTGATTATAATTTAGATATTTGGAGTTCTTCTTATCACTTATAATTCTATCATAACAACATACTCATGATTTTTCATCATTATGATTCACCATGAATCCATTTGTACATTTTCTTAAGTAAAATAATCCATCATCAACTAAACCATGATAAAATCAATACAAGAACACTCTTCAAAAAATTAAAATCTAAATGTAGAAAAATAAAACCACATAAATGAGTGCATTCATAAAAAATAATTATATTATTTCCCTTGATTAAAGTGATTATCAATGGTAATTTTTTTACATCATCTATTAGAGTCCCAATGTATAATTTAAAAACTTGATATTTGATTTTAGTGTAAAGGAAAGGAAAATATCAAATTGAAACATAATATTCACATCCGAATGAATAATATATTATAGAACAAATGGATTATACTTTTTAAATGTCTTAAGAAATAAAAAATATATTTTTTAACTAAGTAATTTATATTCATTGTGTTTTAAAAACCTATAAAATACTATTTCTATCCATACCCAATAATTATAAAATATTTTGATAGTTATAGAGCTTGATATGGACATAAATTTGAAATTTAAAAATTCATACATTATTATAGTAGAAAATTGTCAAACCCTATGAAATGATGGTGAATTTTTAAGGTATTATTTATTTAAATAATACTAAAAAAATAAAAATTCTGATGGATAGGGATAATTAGGAATGGGAAATTGAAATATTAATGATTCAGTGATTTTTTTGAGGTAAAAAAATTAATTGTTTTTCATTAGAATCGATGCATGCATAATGATATGATTAGGGAAGTACAACAAGATAAATTAATAGAATAAATGTTGTTTTGAAAATAAATATATGTTAAAGGAAACAAAACTATATTACAATACCATTAATATTATATATTGATAAATATAACTAATTTTGAATTTGAGTGTAATCACTATCAAGAGTGGTATCTTTTAATTAGTGAGGAAAATGTAATCTTGGATCATTCTAAGAGTAAACTAATTTTAATGTGTCAATGACCACTAATATAGTTTGATCGAATCAATATAATTATTTATTTTCATTGTAAAAATGATTCAATATAGTTATAAATTATAATTTATATATTTATATAACATGAAAAATTATGAATTGTGTTTATAGAGTAAAATTTAAAGATGATTGAGTACAAAATAAGAAGGAAGAATGGGAAATATTAATTTTTTAACATACTAGAAAATTCATTTTAACCTAAATAATTTCATTTAAATCCCATGATTATAAATTCTATTAATATTTTGATAGATTTAAAAGAAATAAATCCAATATAAAAATAGTATATAACAATGATCCTTCTTATTCCAAATAGTCACATCCCTCCCTAATTCAGATTCAATCTTATTTATTCTTATAGTACATCTTATGCCTTACTACTCTAAACCACTTATCTTATTTTTTTTCTTTCTGATATTTTTACTAAGGATCATTTCCTCATCTTATTAGAATAAATTGATATACCCTTTTATTAGAAATCACATCCAACCAATTCTATTAAATTCACTATTTCATTTTTTTCATACTAAATGGAAAATATCTGTAACTAATTCATCCACTTTTATAAACAATTAATTTTGAAAAATATCCACCAATTAGTTTTTAAATAATTAATTTCCATTCATTTTGATAAAAACATTTATGAATTCATTATTTATGTATGTTTAGAATTCATATTTTGTTTTCAATCTATATTTATGTTCAATTAACTAAGTAAATGTAACCATATTTATAAAATTGGCATCAACCTTATCCTAAAACTACTTTTTGTTCATCTCGATATCACAGATGAGTTAGACTGAGCTAAAAATTCAGAATTATATCTTTTTTTAAAATGTCAATTGTATCTACTTATAATAAAATTAGGTTTCTTTTTTTGAGATTATTTGAAAAGAATCACACCAGATATTTGATGGTTCCTTTACTCAACTATTATATAGTTAATCCCTTTACTCATAAAATTCAAAAAATAATTTAATTTTGTATATCAAAATCCGACCTATAAATTATCATAAATTTTAAAGAAACTTCTCCCTATCAAACACATTATACTTAGATTAGAAAAACACCTAAAAATACCCATTCAATCATGGTATGTATCATATTAATCAATTGATTAACCCTAGTTAGAGAATTTTGGTGAGGACCTCTTTCAGAATGTGATTCATCCTAATGGTCAGCACTGTTTGGTAATGAAATTCCACTTCATCATGAAGCAAGGAACTAAAAACAGAGAAAATGCTAGTGAAATATGTTTAAAATAGATTTGGAAAGGGTATATAGATCTAGATGAACCCATTCCTCATATTGAAAGTGATAGAAAATATCAATTTCCCCTCTACATTAAATAACTCATATCTATGGTCCTTTGAGAAATAATCCAATCCTCACTATTCAATACTATAGTATTCAAGGATTCTTTAATATTAAATCATCCTTATTGATGCATCCACTCAAAATTACTCGAGTTCATGTGGATTCCTATTTCGATATCACATTAATATTTTAACTTTTAGGTTTTTTAATGTTCCCTTAATTGGGTAATATATTATTTTTATCAGTAGTTTATGTTGAATGGTTATGAAATATCATAATCCATGATACTCAAGGAAATACCGACATCATTGAACATCACTATAAGTAATGATGATGTTCAAAATCACATTTTCATTTTTTCTTAGATATGATTGAATCAAATTCTACTGTGGAACTCATACAATACTTCTTTGTCTACTATTTAAGTTTAATGATTCCACCATACTCTATTCTTTTATCTATAATCTTTAATCATACATGATTTATTTTTCATTTATATTAAGTACTCAAGTTGACTCATGTGGTGGTTTATTTTTATCTGATAATGTATATTATCATTCAAAAGTAGTTGATGAACAACTCACTTGGTTTTTTCCAATAACCCTTACTATTATTATATTCCCTCATATAATGAATCATCATTATCTTATAAAAATTAAATTTAAAAAATAATGCATAGAGAGAATATGAACGCCTTCCTTATGGGAGATGTAATATTACATATATAATTTTTGACATCAAAATTTTCATTATCAAATATATATATAATTTTATTTGTTCAAAATAAACCTCTACAAACACACTGAGAAGAACTATTTTTTTAATCTTACGATATTAATTAATAATGTATTTAAATAATTGATATTAAATAAAATATTATAGGATTTTGAAATATTAATAACAAGTATCGATACACTGGAAAAAGAAATCATTTCAACAATTATTTTAATAGGAAAAAAATTTTATTCTAAGAACATTAAGAAATTCATTGTAGAGAATATTCAACCTTAATCCCCCAAAACAAATGTTTTCATTAAAATAATCAAAGAATTAAAATTTTGAACCGAATTGATAATGATTGAATATATTTCTAATAAAAATTATTGTTATCAAAAAAATAACTAGAATATCATTGAAAATATATAGAAATATGTTAAAAAAGGAATCCACATAAATGAGGGTGATATTTTTTTTTTCAAATAGGATAATATAATGATTAATTTGATTTGGATAACTAGAAACAATTGACCTATCATTAGTAAATTTTTTCCTACACTAGTTTTACCCCTTTAGGATTTAAATTTATTAAATAATATGTCATTCCAACGGAATGAAATAGCTATTAATAGATTTTTTATACAAGAATTTAAATATATCATAGGATGTAATATATTTGTCATGAACCGTCCTCGGGGCCCATGTCGTGACTACCCCAAGCCTGCCTTCCAAAGGCCAGGGGATGGAGACTAGCACCAAAGACGTACATCCCAATGGCTGGGAAGGCATTGCCTTTATAAAAGTAAACAAAACACCATAGAGTATAAGCGGAAGTAAAACACTAAGTACAAAGAGAAGTTATAAAAAGAAAATGGGCCAGAATACAAACCCAACTGAAAGTACAACAGAAAAAGACAACAGCTGGAAGAACGGAAGTGTCTCCTGGGACATCCTCCTCGGATCCTACCTGAAAGGTAGGTACAGATGGCGCAGCTCCTGGATCGTCCACCACGGATCCTACCTAAAGGGTAGGTACAGATAGCCTCCACATCGCTCTCGCCTATCAACCTCCTCCGAGTGTCGTCTCACCGTGAAGTCCACCTCCGGATACTGACTCGTCATGTAGTCCAACTCCAGGTACCGTCCAGTCCTCGAACACTCGGCCTCCGTCAGCACTGCCCGTCGTCTACAACCAACACAACGAGGTGCGGGCATAGCCCGTGCAGGGGTGAGTATAAAGATACTCAGTAGGGACCTCGAGACCCTCAAGGTCTCACTAAAACCAACAAGGATAACCACAAAAAAGATCTCAACAGATAACCTCTACTTAGGTATATGCCCATACATACACCTAAGTTATCAAGTAACCCATATCAATCATGAGGAAACAAAAAGATTATGAAATCAACAGATAACCACTACCCAGGTATATGCCCATACATATACCTAAGTTATCAAGTGACCCATCTCAATCAAGAGGTAAAAACAAAGGTCATAGAATCTGATCAAACCAGGATTTTAATTATCGAAACCATAACTACTGAATAGTCCCATCTCTGGAGTGTACAGTGGTCCTGTCACGACTCCGAGGTACTGCTCACTAACCTAAGACTACTGAGGTACTCCTCCTGTCGAGTACCGTGGGCCAGCCACCCAAACACAGTAGTGCTTCCCACCGGGGTATGCCACCCGAACACAGTAGTGCACACCCCCTAATAGCCTGCATAGGTACTCTCCGAACGAGTACCGTGGGTCTGCACTGTCACACAGGTAGTGCTCCATCCCCCATGGGTCTGCACCCAACAAAGTAGTGCTCCGTCCACTGGGCTAGTCGACTCACTCCAAGTCGAGTCGGTCAAGCAGTCGTCAGGTCTGAGCCGACTACACGGTCTCCGTACTCCGAACGCTCATCTCCGGGAGGGTCCTCTCCACGAGCTACAGGTCGATACTCCAAGTATCTCAAAGTCCCACGAAGAAGTATCTCAAAGGACCGCCTCATCATAGGGGTCTCAACGCAACAAATGGTGCGTCAATCGGACGCCTGGTCTGTGAGTTATTAGCATTTTCGTCCCAGGGGCCCGGTTGGTTTCGTGTGCGAACCAACCTGGCCGTATCTCAACTGTACCCCGAACTCTCATAGGGTATACCCATAGGGACCGTTTCTCAATGTGATCACCAACGCCGCTGACGGTTCGTCAAACGGACGTCCGGTCTGAAAGATATCAGCTTTTCCGTTCTAGGGGCCCGGTTGGATTTCGGGTACAATCCAACCCGGCCAAACTCCAACTGCATCCAAAACTCAGGATAAGTATTCCAAAAGTTCCATCTCATCAAGAGGAATTCAACGAGACAGACGACACGTCAATCAGACGCCCGGTCTGTGAGTTATTTGCTTTTTCGTTTCAGGGGCCCAGTTGGTTTCGTGAGCGAACCAACCCGACCGCACTCCAACGGCGTCCAAACCTCGAGCGGAGTAATCCAAAAGTTCCATCTCATCAAGAGGAAACCAACAAAGTCGACGACACGTCAATCGGACGTCCGGAACTCAAGATATAAGCGTTTCCGCTCCGAGGCCCCGGTTAGTTTCATATCCGAACCAACCCGGCCGAACCCAAAGTTCTCCGAAACCATAAGTGTAACATACCGAAACGACCGTCTCTATCCGACGATCCCATCGCAACTGACGGTGAGTCGATCGGAGGTCCGTAGCCCAAGTTATGGGCAAAAGACCGAAGAGGTCCGAAAACGGGGGGTCTGGGCCCGGCCTGGCCCGCCCAACCCCCCCCGGGTCGGCCGAACCGAATCGACCTGAACCGGGTCCGGGTCCGGCCCAGATGGGCGCGGCCCAGCCCGAATTGGGTGTCCCGACCTGTCCTGGGCGGCCCGGCCCGGCCTGGGCAGCCGGCTGGCCTCGCGCTGGCGCGGCGCGACGGGTGCGGGGGGTTACAAACCACCCCAGTTGTCAACCTGGCGTGGCTTAAAGCCACGCCGCCTCAAACTCGGAACGGCCCGACTGTTCTGGTTCACGTCCCACCGCCGCGGCTCAACCGCGGTGGTTTTCTCCGGCGGCGCGCCGCCGCCACCTTCTACGGACCACCGGACACGCTCTGGTGGTCCGTTTCGTATGCTGCCTTCGCCAACAGTCCTCCTGGGACCCGATCTTTACTGCGAAGGAATTCAAACGCCATTTCGGCCTAATTCGTAATCGCCTGTTGATCCGCATTCAACGTTCAAAACGCGCCGTCTTCGTGGTTTTCCGGGGCGGCGCAACGGCGCCGCGCCCCTTCGCCGCGGCCTGACTTCGACCGCAGATTCGTTCGACCTCAAAGGCGCGGCGCGATGACACCGTGCTTCTTCGTCATGATTCTATAAATTCCCACACGGTGCGACGACACTGCATCGCTTCCATTTCAAGCCCCGTAGATAACCAACAAAATAAAAGGGGAGGAGGTTCGGCCGTGTTTGTGCGGTCCGACCTCCTCCGTTATTTTGATAACAGTTGGCCATTGATATCGAAGAACGTCTAAAATTATTCACAACATGAAAACCAAACCCCTACCTTACAAATACGTCACACGTCGTCGAGCCACGGAAGAGGAAAGCGTCACAGTGATCAGATGTCGCGGAAGATCGGTGCCGATTCCGTTGACGTCGGAGGGTGAGTTGTTGTCAATGGCGACGTTCCCCACGGTGGTGTCTCCTCCCTTGACGCGGAGGAAGAAGAGGAGAAGGCACGTCGTCGGTGATCGCCCGATGAAGAATGCAGCGTCTCTCTTCCTTCGACGTGGAGAGAAGGTGACAGATGAGACGACGTTCTTCATCGAAGCTTCGGTGTTCTTCAAGTTCTTCAACAAAGGAGATGAAGCGTTCTTCTTCGGAGGAGGAGGTTCTTCAAAACTCAAATTCTCTCTACCCTTTCTCTTAACACAACATTTCTAACCAAAATAAAATAAGGCTCCACCTTATTTTATTTACCCATTCCATGAATTCAAAATCACAAAATTCAAAACCAACACACTTAATTAATTGATCTTGAGTTGTCAAATTAATTAATGTTTAGGTGGCATGAATTAATGTGGGAGGTGAGGAGGAGAGGAGTCACTTAAGTTAAAGTGGAGTTACAATATTAAAGTGGGAGGTGAGTTATGGGAGGTCAAGGGGGTTATGGGAAGATCAAGGGGGGTTAGGGTCTCGTTTGGGCCCCACCACCCTCTTAACCTCTCATAGGTATTTCCCGAACTTCCACTCAAAGGATATAAGAACTTTAAAGAAATAAAAATTGTAACTCAATTTTTATTTTATCTTCCACAAATTTTTAACAACTCCTCCCATGAAAACACAACTCCGAAAAAGATCTTCTTAATCAATTACCAGTGCTGCGAATCCATCGGTGCCCTCGGAATTCGATTTCGAGCACCGGTTCAAAAGTTAGGAAAACCCGCTCATTCGATCACTAAACGTACCCGAGCTAAACTTTGGAAATTGATTCTAGGCACACCGGACCTCAAAATCAGGTTCCGTCAGAAACTGTGTTCTTTTAAAATTCCAAAAAAAATTAAGAAAATATTTTCCTTGAAATTTCTGGGTCTTTACATTACTCCCACCTCAGGGCTTTACGTCCTCGTAAAGCTTTAACACAAACAAGGGTTACAAGAGTTGTACTGAGAACGCATCTGAGCCTTCCGCTCCCATGTGCTTTCCTGGAGGTTCTTGTACTGCTAGTGAAAGTGCTCCCGAGGAATCCACCGTTTTTGTAGGACCTTCTCCTGTTGATCCTTGATCCCCACTGGAACCTCCGTGAAATACACCCCATCGACATCTTCCAGCTCCCCATGGTCAATGATATGTGAAGGATCTCACACGTATCTCCTCATTTGAGATATGTGGAAGTCGTCGTGCACCTGGTACAACTGAGGTGGATGGGTTAAGCGGTAAACCACCCCGCCTACCCAGCTGAGGACCTATGAATGGTCCACTGAACCTCGTAGATAACTTGCCACCTTAGCCACATCTCCGTAATCCTCATCGAGGTGAGACCTGTATAAGGACGTGATCATCATCCTCAAACTCTAAAGGTCTCCAATTCCTGTTTAGAACTGCAACTCAAAACGACTACTGCCACGAGGGTAAGTTTGACTGACTCAAGACTGATCGGTTGCACCCTCCTGTGCATGAGTTTATCCTGTGCTTCCTGGGGTTTCCTTTTCGCCGACCAAGGAAAACCCATTCCGGTGTCGTAGTTAAACCACAACCTTTTTTCCTAATACTGTCAATTTGTGTATGAACTGTGATTTCCCAGTCCATACTCAAACCAACGTCATAAGGCCTCGATGCTGCCACCAAGAGATTCCAACCGAAACTCTCGCCTCGAGGGTCTGACCACATTGTCGGCGTAAGTGTGATTATCGAGTCTTCTCCCAAGGTATCGCTAGATGTGAGGGTCAAGTCTACGGCTTACCGGAAACTCTAGGTTTGGGACAAGATTCGTGGAAGAAAGGAATGATTCATATTGACTTCTGTTACTACTGCAGCTAGTAGTGGATACATACTATCCCTTGAATCATTCTTAGAGCCATTGGGTCACTCTCCCTGACTGCAAGCAGCTACTCTCTTCCCCTGCCCTCCAGCTCCCTGAGCCTGGAAGGGACAACTAAGGTGGGTTGTTGTAGTATGTTAAAACGTACACCACCACATGCTGCTCTCCTAGATCTGCCTCCACGTCTGCTACTTCGCAGACCCATCTCTCCTTAAATATTCCACTTCTTGAAACATTTAACATGCCCGAGTCTCTAAGACTGGTGCCAGTTTCCTATTTCTTACTGCACTGTGCAGCCTTCATCCGCTTCTGGATGATCTGCACCTTCTTTGCCTACGATCTAAAAGAGCTGCAAAAATTTCTCCTTTGCCGAAAAGAGAAACTCGGTCTCATCCCCTGGATGAACCACGCCCATTGCCTAATACATTCAATCCTGAAATGAATGATGCATTCATGCCATGGATGACGTCGTAAGGTCTCGACGTAACTACCAAGAGATCCAACTATCACTCTCGCCTCCAAGGGTCGAGTCACACTGTCGGCATTAGTGTGAGGTCACTGGGTCTCCTCCAGTAGAAATCTCGAAAGTGAGGGTCAAGTCAACAGTCTTAATCGGGACCACTCAGTATCAACCCAACAAAAGGACAGGAAAGCAAACATCACAAAGATAAGTGTATTTTCATTATTGCAGCTCATAGTACAAGGAAACGAATACAACTGCAACATGGAACTAGAAGTACAAGGGACGTATCCACTAGTTCCGCTCCTGTCCACCTGCTCCCGGAGCTCTACTGCCTTGTCTACTGCTCGGCTGTTGCTCAAGAACTCGCCGCTGCTTCTGCCTCAGTGGCTCCTCCAACGCCTGCGGATCGACTGTGCGATGAGTCGGACTGTCACGTGCCATGTGACCCTTCCTTCTGCAGGAGAAACACTGTCCGTTTATGTCACGCCATCCCTGACTCCACCCCAGGTTCCCTGTACTACTGATCCTATAACCCGAGGTCATCCACCTGCTGGTCTGGTCCTCTTGGACCTCTGCATCATCTGTCTACTGCCCACAGATGACTCAGATACTGATCGAAAACCCTGCATCAAAGGCAGAAGCTCCTGTACATGCTCGGGGTGTAGAGCTACTGGCACAAAATCCACCCTGAAGAAGGTCATCCCGTCACAAAACTGGAATAAGTGGCTCCACCACCTTCCTGCTGCTACCTGAAGGAGGCTGTCAACAAAGATCACCATGAAGTCTACTGGCCTCCCCACTAGCCTGAAGACTCTCACTACAGCCTCCAGCCAATCCTCAGCCGCCTGGGGGCCCGTATCTCCCCAGAACTTGGGTGGCCTCCGGTGCTGGAACTCATGCAGCGCGTTCAAGTGGCGTGCATCGCTTACTGCTGGGGCTGGTGGCATCAGTGGCCCAACGTATGGTAGTACCGCTGGTGCCTCCGCTGATGCCTCAACTGCAAGAGGGCCCTGTACCAAAGTCTCATCGCTTGGCAGACTATCAGTACGCACATCCCTCTGGCCTCTAGCTGGTCATCCATAAAGAGGCATCCTGAAAGAAACAATGTGACACGGTCAAACGATTATACCTGGTGAGCTGACCTGGTTTGAGATGACATTTAAAAACTTCTGGAAACACACACGCAATCAGTGTTTTCGTGCACAAAGTCGGAAATCAGTTGTCAGGGTCCTGGTGTATGCATACGTCGGCCGCCCGCACCAAAACTGGACTCCCTGAACTTAAGACCACACTCGGTACCCTTAACACTATTTCTTCACAGAAAGAAAATATCAGAGTTATAAGTTTTGCGGTAGAACCGACCCCTCTAATACCAATTTGTCACGACCCGTTCTCGGGGCCCGTGTCGTGACTACCCCAAGCCCGCCTTCCCAAGGCCAGGGGCAAGAGACTAGCACCAAAGATGTAAATCCCAATGACTGGGAAGGCATTGCCTTTATAAAAGTAAATAAAACACCACAGAGTACAAGCGGAAGTAAAACACTAAGTACAAAGAGAAGTGTTAAAAAGTAAATGGGCCAGAATACAAACCCAACTGAAAGTACAACAGAAAAAGACAACAGCTGGAAGAACGGAAGCGGCTCCTGGGACGTCCTCCTCGGATCCTATGTAAAGACCCGGAAATTTCAAGGAAATTTTTTTCTTAATTTTCTTTGGAATTTTACAAGAATGCAGTTTCTGATGGCGCCTGATTCCGAGGACCGGTGTGCCCGGAATTAATTTCTGAAGTTTGGCTCGGGTACGTTCAGTGAACGAGCGAGCGGAAATTTCTATCTTTTGAACCGGTGCCCGGAATCGAATTCCGAGGGCACCGATGGAACCACAACGCCGGTAATTGCTTAGGAACTCCTGTTCCGGAGTTGCGTTTACACGAGTGTTGATAATAAAAATTGTGGAAGTTTATTTTATAACTACACTACAATTTTTATTAACTTACTCTAAGTGTTAGCTCATGGTGGAAGTTGGGAGGTTATGAGGGTGGTGGGGCCCACACGAACCCCACCTTTTCATATCCTCTAAAACCCCTCAACTCCCACTTAAATTATTTTAACTTAGTTATAACTTATGTCTTAAATGAGTTGATTTTTAATGTGGTGAGTTCTGTGAGTCTTTTGAATTTCAAACACTTGAATTTCAAAAGCCATGTGAAGTTAATTAAATAAGTGGAGAACTTTTTTTCATTTGGTTGGGTTGTGTTGTTTGAGAGATTTTGGAAAGAAGGCTTAGAATTCTTGAAGTTTCTTCATCCTCTTGACAAAGAACGCGAAGAACAATCGGACATCGACGAAGAACGCCACGTTCTCGGGAACCGTCTTCCGCGACGCCATACCCGCAATAGCGACGACGTCTTCTTCCGCGACATCTCTTTTCGCGATGCCGAATCTCGTCACCTCTTAAATCAAGGTAGGGGATTATTTTGAGAATGGTGTTTCTCACTTGGTTGTTCTTCTAAAACAAAGAACCGGATCAACTCATCCTTAAGTTGATCCGCAAATGTTTTATTTTAATTGCGGGTTGAGATTATTTGTATGCTTCTTTTTATTTAAGAGGTTGTAGGGGTTTACTTGAGTTCGTGTTATCTTTCCTTTGACGATCTTCGTTAATTTCTAAGCCACTTGATATCAAACTAACGAGAGGAGGCCGAACCGCACGAACACGGTCGTCCCTCCTCCCATCGTGGTTCAGTTTAATGCGGTTTAAAGCAGGGTCACGCAGAGTCGTCACACCGCGCGGGAGTAAACCGTGATCGGAACGGACCGCGGCAAAGAGGCGTGGCGCCGTCATGTCGCGCCGTGACCAAAGACCTATGGCCATTGGCCGCGGTGGTGCGGAGGAGCCACGTCGGAACTTGAAGGGGAGGCCAAAAAACCGGCCGCCGACGGATGAGGAAGAACCACGGCCGAGGACCGTGGCGGAGCAACCGGAGGCGGCCGGCCTCGCCGGCCGCCGGCGATCATAGAGAGCCGCGCCGGGCCGCGACGAAAGGGAGAAGACGATCGGCAGTTCGGGCCACCGGTTTACGAAGAAAACGGGACCCCTCGGGTCCGATTTGTTTTATTTAAAAACGGTCGGATGAGGGTCGGCCGTTTCTCCTTATTTCCGGAGGTTTTAACCCTGGGTAATAACTGGCCGGGCCCCCATGTGGGGGCCGTTTCCTTCAAAGGCGCGGCTTAAATGTCGCGCCGTTTTGTTCTGAAGAAGGGGGCTCATGCCCCCTTCGTTTTCAAAGGCAGGCCCCCCACGTGAGTGGAGGCCGACTCTTCAAGGCGAGGCAGATTGCCGCGCCGCCTTCTAAAAAAAAGCGGCGGCTTTGCCCCCCGCGCGCGGCACGCGTACGGCGCCCAGGCCACGGCGCCGTGCCGGACCGCGCCGGACAGCGCCGCCGTGCCGGACCGCGCCGCCGCGCCGGTCCGCGCCGCCGCACCGGCCCGCGCCGCCGCACCGGCCCGCGCCGCCCTGCCGGACCGCGCCGGTCTGCGCCGCCGCACCGGCCCGCGCCGCCGGCGGGGCCGGATTTTCCGGCCGGGTCGGGTCGTCGGGCCGGGTCGACCCGGTTCGTCCGACCCAGGGGGGTCGGGCCGGGTCGGGCCGGGCCCATACCCCCAATTTCGGGCCACTTTCGGTCAAATGCCCGTAACTTGGGCTACGGGTCTCCAAACGACTCGCCGTCAGCGGCAACATGATCCTTGGATTGAGACGGTCGTTTCGGTATATTGTACTCAAGGTTTCGGATTACTTTGAGTTCGTCCGGGTTGGTTCGTACACGAAACCAACCGGGCCCTCGGAGCGGAAACGCTCATAGCCCGTGCAGGGGTGAGTATAACCCGTGCAGGGGTGAGTATAACGATACTCAGTAGGGACCCCGAGACCCTCAAGGTCTCACTAAAACCAACAAGGATAACCACAAAGAAGATCTCAACAGATAACCTCTACTTAGGTATATGCCCATACATATACCTAAGTTATCAAGTAACCCATCTCAATAGTGAGGAAACACAAAGATTATGAAATCAATGGATAACCACTACCCAGGTATATGCCCATACATATACCGAAGTTATCAAGTGACCCATCCCAATCAAGAGGTAAACACAAAGGTCATAGACTCAGCTCAAACCGGGATTTTCATTATTGAAACCATAACTGCTGAAGAGTCCAGTCTCTGGAGTGTACAGTGGTCATGTCATGACTCCGAGGTACTGCTCACTAACCTAAGACTGCTGAGGTACTCCTCCTGTCGAGTACCGCGGGCCAGCCACCCAAACACAGTAGTGCTTCCCGCCGGGGTATGCCACCCAAACACAGTAGTGCACACCCCCTAATAGCCTGAAGAGGTACTCTCCGGACGAGTACCGCAGGTCTGCACTGTCACACAGGTAGTGCTCCGTCCGCCATGGGTCTGCACCCAACAAAGTAGTGCTCTGTCCACTGGGCTAATCGACTCACTCCAAGTCGAGTCGGTCAAGCAGTCGTCAAGTCTCAGCCGGCTACACGGTCTCCGTACTCCGAATGCTCGTCTCTGGGAGGGTCCACTCCACGAGCTACAGGTCGATACTCCAAGTATCTCAAATTCCCACAAAGAAGTATATCAAAGGGCCGCCTTGTCATAGGGGTCTCAACGCAATAGACGGTGCGTCAATCGGACGCCTGGTCTGTGAGTTATTAGCCTTTTCATCGCAGGGGCCCGATTGGTTTCGTGTGCGAACCAACCCGGACGTATCTCAACTGTATGCCGAACTCTCATAGGGTATACCCATAGGGACCATTTCTCAATGTGATCACTAACAACACTGACGGTTCGTCAAACGGACGTCCGGTCTGAAAGATATCATCTTTTTCCGTTCCAGGGGCCCGGTTGTATTTTGGGTACAATCCAACCCGGACATAATCCAACTGCATCCAAAATTCAGGTGAAGTATGCCAAAAGTTCTGTATCATCAAGGGGAATTGAACGAGACAGACAACACGTCAATCAGACTCCCGGTCTGTGAGTTATTGGCTTTTTCGTTCCAGGGGCCCGATTGGTTTCGTGAGAGAACCAACCCGACCGCACTCCAACGACGTCCAAACCTCGAGCAGAGTAAGCCAAAAGTTCCGTCTCATCAAGAGGAAACCAACAAAGTCGACGACACGTCAATCAGACGTCCGGAACTCAAGATATAAGCATTTCCGCTCCGAGGGCCCGGTTGGTTTCGTATCCGAACCAACCCAGCCGAAACTAAAGTTCTTCGAAACCTTGAGTGTAACATACCGAAACGATCGTTTCGATCCACAGATTTCATCACAACTGATGGTGCGTCGATCAGAGGTCCGTAGCCCAAGTTATGGGCGAAAGACCGAAGAGGTCTGAAAACGGGGGTCTGGGCCCGGCCCGGCCCGACCCAGCCCCCCCTGGGTCGGCCGAACCGGGTCGACCCGAACCGGGTCTGGGTCCGGCCCAGCTGGGCGCGGCCCGGATCGGCCTGGGCGGCCCGGCCCGGCCTAGGCAGCTGGCTGGCCTCGCGATGGTGCGGTACGGCGGGTGCGGGGGGTTAGAAACCCCCCCGATTGTCAACCTGGTGCGGCTTAAAGTCGCGCCGCCTCAAACCAGGAACAGCCCGGCCATTCCGGTTCACGTCCCACGGCTGCGGCTCAGCCGCGTCGGTTTGGTCCGGCGGCGCACCGGCGCGGCGCGTCGGCGCCGCCTTCTGCGGACCACCGGACGCGCTCCGGTGGTCCGTTTCGCCTGCCGCCTTCGCCAACAATCCTCCCGGGACCCGATCTTTACTGCGAAGGAATTTAAACGCCATTTTGGCCTGATTCATCATCGCCCGTCGATCCACACTCAACGTTCAAAAAGTGCCCTCTTCGACCGCGGATTCGTTCGACCTCAAAGGCGCGGCGCAACGATGCCTCGCTTCTTCGTCGTGATTCTCTAAATCCCCGCACGGTGCGATGACACTGCGTCGCTTCCATTTCAAGCCACATAGATAACCAAAAAAATAAAAGGGGAGGAGGTTCAGCCATGTTTGTGCGGTCCGACCTCCTCCGTTATTTTGATAACAGTTGGTCGTTGATATCGAAGAACGTCTAAATTTATTCACGACATGAAAACCAAACCCCTAGCTTGCAAAGATGTCACACGTCGTCGAGCCGCGGAAGAGGCAAGCGTCGCGGAAGATCGGTGCCGATTCCATTGACATCGGAGGGTGAGTCTTGTCAATGGCGACGTTCCCCGGGGTGGTGTCTCCTCCCTTAACTCGGAAGAAGAAGAGGAGAAGGCACGTCATCGGTGATCGCCCGATGAAGAATGCAGCGTCTCGCTTCCTTCGACGGGGAGAGAAGGTGTAAGATGAGACGACGTTCTTCGTCGAAGCTTCGATGTTCTTCACGTTCTTTAACAAAGGAGATGAAGCATTCTTCTTCGGAGGAGGAAGTTCTTCAAAACTCAAATGCTCTCTTCCCTTTCTCTTAACACAACATTTCTAACCAAAATAAAATAAGGCTCCACCTTATTTTATTTACCCATGCCATGAATTCAAAATTACAAATTTTAAAATCAACACACTTAATTAATTGATCTTGAGTTTTCAAATTAATTAATGTTTAGGTGGCATGAATTAATGTGGGAGGTGAGGAGGAGAGGAGTCACTTAAGTTAAAGTGGAGTTACAATATTAAAGTGGGAGGTGAGTTATGGGAGGTCAAGGGGGTTATGGGAAGATCAAGGGGGGTTAGGGTCTCGTGTGGGCCCCACCACCCTCTTAACCTCTCATAGGTAGTTCCCTAACTTCCACTCAAAGGATATAACTACTTTAAAGAAATAAAAATTGTAACTCAATTTTTATTTTATCTTCCACAAATTTTTAACAACTCCTCCCGTGAAAACGCAACTCTAAAAAAAGATCTTCTTAAGCAATTACCGGCGCTGCGAATCCATCGGTGCCCTCAGAATTCGATTTCGAGCACCGGTTCAAAAGTTAGAAAAACCCACTCGTTCGTTCATTGAACGTACCCAAGCTAAACTTCGGAAATTGATTCCTAGCACACCGGGCCTCGGAATCAGGCGCCGTCAGAAACTGCATTCTTGTAAAATTCCAAAGAAAATTAAGAAAAAAATTTCCTTGAAATTTCCAGGTCTTTACAATATGATGGTAAAAATAAATGATATTAAAATAGAATTAAATAGAAATTTATTAAATTAATAGAAATAACTGTTTGGTGTTTTTTATAGAGTGATATTGAAACATATAAGTTTGATTTATTTAGAATTACTGTATCTTTCATTTGTAGTGATTAATGAATATCACCTCATGAATTATACATGTAATATTTGTTATCATAGACTATATGTAATGAATAAAATCATTGAGATTATTGATTGGAAATGTAAATTTTAATGTTTGACTATATAGATGAGATGGTCAGAGAATTAAGATTCATATTTTAAAAGTTAGTATTAGGAAATTAAATGGAGGTGTTTTATTTGATTTTTTTGAGCTCCATGAAGTAACCTAGGTTATTATGATAGTATTTTGGTATGGTCTTAGTGGCCCTATTTCAGAATTTAGCCATAGGTTGCCTCTAGGAAGCCTAATTATTGGGGGTAGATACCAGATGACCAATATATTGTGAATCTACCCCCTATTACACTATCAAACCATATATGATGGTATAAAGTATCCATGATTTATGAACAGGTACAAGGTATAAACAAATGGGATTCCTAGTATTCCATGGGAATATTAAAAAAATTAGAGGCATGAATATCTTTTTAACTTCAGAGACTCTCATATTTTAATGTGGAAGTAGGGTTTTGGAGGCCATTTTTTAGGTTCTCCCTACCTCTTACTATCACATGGATCTATCATAATAGTGGGAATATCACATGGTGTACCTATATCTTTTTAGGGTATGATACATAACCTACAACTATCATTTTTCCTCTGTAACGTCCCACTTCTCCTCATTTTCTTGTGAAGTTATGGGTGGCGTTACTTTCCTTAGGTGTCATCCCTAGGACACAAAAGGAACACAATAAATAAAAAGGGATTCATAACCAATTGGGGGATAATTTTTTTTCATTAAATATAAAACATCCAAACCATGAAAATAACCAAAAAATCACAATATAATGCATTAGTATAAGGAAATACAACACAAAGTATAACCAATTCAATAAGCAGACCAAACTATATCAGAGTATAATGTGGAATCCAAGATAAATAAAACTCAAAGCCAAATAACACCATAAATAGAAGCTCCAAATTCTATCCAATCTCCAAAACCACATGCCCACCCCATGGTATCAAAAATCATCACTAAAGAACCTGGATACCTTGACTTTACCTATGTCTTAATATATAATATTTAAAAACTAACAAACGTTCCCAATAAAGGGGTACATATAAAACTCAGTAGGATTTCCCCAATGACTTCCCAAATCATTCCACTAGGATAGAACATGTCAGCACATTTATATAAAATAGATTAATTTTTTTTTGAGTAGTTTATATCAAATCCAAAAAATATTCCAAGCCAAATCGTTTGCAAACCAAATAGTTCTCTAAGGAAAGAAACCAAATGTTTCTTTAAAACCATTTCTCAAATTCCATTTTGACATACCCATTACAAACATCCATATATCCACATATGCATGCCTAGATGATATTTTCATTCTGATGAGTGGTGTCTCATCGATCTACCAAGTATTAACTAGGTGTCTAATCTTCTTGTGCTGTAAGGGCACACACCCCTTATCCAGTGTCACGTCCCTTGTACCACAATGGTTCATTCCTTTTATTTTGGGTCATTTAAAAATAATGAAGTCACAACAAATTGTATTCTAAAAACCCATGAAAATAGATTTAAATGAAACATTTATTTTATTGAAACATTTATTTTATTGAAACATTTATTTTATTGAAACATTTCTACTATCATTTTTCTATGAGTCCAAAAGAAATCCGTAAATTTAAAATCACCATTTAAAAACTAATATAACAAAGGTTTCTAAAAAACCATCAAATTACACCTTTCAAAAAACCCATTACTAAATGGGTTTTCTATCTAAGACCACACATCAATTTTCACAATCAATTTTAATCAATTTAATCAATTTTAAACCAATCCTTCATGTTTTAATAATTAGGAGTTCAGAAAAAATCAACCTACCTCTCAAGTATAGAAGAAAAAAATAACAGTCCAACAACTTCAAAAAAAAGGCTTAGATCATCCAAATATAACCTTAGATATTGTTCCCTTCAAAATAAGAAATCATAACTCATCAATACTAACATCCCACATCATGGATTTATCCAAAAAATATTCGATCCATGATTCCAATAGAGGGAAGAAGAAGATATCTAAGGAAAAAACAAAAAACAACCACTTACCGATGAGTCTATGATTACAACACACTTAGATTAACCTTTTAATTTATACAAGATTGAAAATATTGTTCTCTAAAACATTTTTAGGGAGATGAATTCTTATTATGACAATATTTGGGGAAAACCAAGTCATTACAGGGATAAACGAGTTATATCAACAATTTTCAAATTAAATTTTTAATGGTGAAAGGTAAGGGTGCATGGTTAGGAATACTGTATTATAACCATGAATAAGCTACTACATTATGGGGTACCTCTCATGGTAGGCTCACATGGTTGTACAAACTATACATCAACTATATGTTATCCATTATCTCAAATGATAGATGGCTCACACAGTTTTTCCTAGGAATCCGCATGGTTGGGAAAAACCATTTTCCAACTGTGTGCCTTCCCAGTGAACCCTATTTTCCATTAAATAGATACTTATAGGTGTGTTATGGGTTATAATAACCATTATATATCCATTAACATCTATAAAATCCTCTAAAATGTGAAAAAACACATCAGAATCTTTTAAAACTTAACCTAATCACTTTATATACTTTAAATGCATAAATAATGGGCCATGTTCTTAAAACCAAGGGGTTTCCATTCTCCCCACCAGTGATATATTAATACCTGGAAAGTTGAAAACCAACATTGGCTAGAAATAGATCAGGATATTGCTCTATAATTTCTTTCTCACACTCCCAATTTTCTTCCTTAATGTGACCTTGTTTCCATAAATCTATCACTAGACTAATGATTTTACCTTATAAGACTTTATCTTACCTATCCACAATCCATACCAACACATTTTCCAATATAGAAAATGTCTCTAAGTCAATGTGAACCCATAAAATAATAGGGTCATGATAATGTTGATGCTTCTTCAATTGAGATAAATGAAACATGTAAAATGAACTGAAAATTTGGGGAAAATCCAACTAAAATTCCACATCACTAACCCATAAAAGTATCTCAAAAGATCCTATATATTAAGGAGATAACATTACCTTATTTCAAAAATGAAGGTTCCCAAGACATGGAGGGATTCTCAAGAACACATGATCATTCACATCGAATGAAAACTGTCATCAAAGATTTTCTGCATATGATTTCTAACAATTCTGGGCTATCTCTACTCACTTATTAATCAATTCATTTATCTTCATTGTATATTTCAAAAGAATTAGTACAACCAATGATTTATCACTTATTTCCACCCAATAAAGTGGTGGTCATTGAGGATTTCTAAAAATTCTTCAAAAGTATCCATATGTATCAAGGCTTGATAACTATTATTAAACAAGAATTCCACCAATGGTATGCGCTATTCCCATAAGCCAACAAAATACATTACATAATAATTGATAATTTCTTGAAACATTTTTATGGGTGTACTTCCATACCTATCAATAGTTTTTGAACATGTTTTTCAAATAAAAGCTCGATATTCTATTTCACCCAGATGAGTATAAAGTTTAAAAATAGTAGGAATTATCTCAACATGAAATCCCTTAAGATCAACATCATGGGAAGAAATAAATCAATGAGATTCACTCATATTAAAATAATCTTACAAAAGTCTCAAATTAAAAATAATCATAACTGTGACCATAAAAGGTACATATTGATCACCCATGATCATTTTCTAATCCCCATATTATTTCTTACTCACCAAACATTGGTAATCATTTCCATGTTGAAATTAAACTCATTGATGAGTCATGGTATTTCTATAATAACCATGGATTTCATGGTTCTTGTGATGATAATTACTTTGCTGTATCCACCCCATCTAAGCATAGGATACTTGAGAAGCATGAGATGTATCCCTAGAACCTGAACTTGGAGCACTGTGATAATAGTGATGAAGGTATCCCACATGGTTGAAATTGTGAAATGCTTTAGGTGGTGCTGTATAATTTTAATATCAAAATATTTTGGATGGAAATACTATGTTCGATAGTGCATAAGATAAACAACACTAATTTTAAACAAACAACAAAATATTATTATGTGACTGTTATAACCTAGCCGTTAAATTGGTAAGTGCCAATAGGGATAACTAATTTATTGAAATATATAATGGTCATAATAATTTATAATTTATTTATTTATTATTTGTTAATAAGTACTATATTTTTATTAAATTCATTATATTCTTTAGAAAATATATTTTCTTAAAAAAAAATTTATTGCCTTCTATGTAAAAATAATATAATTAATTTATGGAGTATTTAGAAAATTTATTTGATAAATTTAAATTAATTTTATAAATAATCATAAGAAAATTTTTCTATGATGAAAATTTGATAATTTATAAAAATATTTATTTTTCAATAAATAGTGAAAATAAATATATTTATTAAAAATTATATTTTTCAAGTACACACAAGATAAAATTATTTTTTGAATTAGTTTTAAATTATCATTACTTTAATTGGATTTGTAATATTCCAATTATTGTTTTTAAAATGATTTTATACTTCAATTTAGTATACTAACATTCTATATTTAAAAACAACATCTTTTCAAAAAACTATTTTTCATTGTTTTTTACAGTTTAATTTAAAATTAAATTATGAAGCTTCATTTTTTTGGATTTTAAAAAATGGATTTCATATTTAGAATCAGAGGGTTCAAATTTAGTAAATATGACCTTTTATTTTGGGAAAATATGAATATTAATCTTAGTAAATTTTGTTACACGGTAATGGGTAAATCAGATAATAAGGGTATAAATAATATTATACGGACTATTAAATGACCTTTTCACATTCCAAAAATTTATTTTATGATTAATTTGAATCTATAATCATTAAAAAATTGAATATATGGTCTTTTTTTATTTATAAGTGATTATTCCATTTATAATATTTTATTTATTGAAAAATGAAGATTTCACACTTATATTTTTAATAAATATAACATTTTTAATCTAGGTTTTTGAAAGAATATATTCAACTATAAATATTAATTTGTAAAAAAAAAAAATTTATCTTCCTAATGATATATATATATATATTTTTAATTTTAGTGAATAAATAGTTAAGTTAAATTCTTACACAACTCTGATGAAGTAATTTTTTAATTAATAGAAATAACAAATGAATGTTTTTTTTAAATTCATAAATAATTATATTTTTTGATAATTAATGTGATCAATGATTTTTTATAGAGTACCCTGAAATTTTACAGATTCAATAATATATTTGGATCAAATTATAAGAGTTATATTAATATTATTCAATCCAATGTAATGAATAGTTTTTAAAATTGAAATTACGAATATTTTATAGTAAATGTTAATTTATTAAATTATAAAAAAATAATAAGGATAATAATATAGACCAACTGCTTAAGATATTGTTTGAAATGTCATAAATGCTCTAAGTACATTTCTTTTGCATTTTATTGTAACTATAATAACCCCCAAAGTGTAAAATTCCATGTTGCCACTGTAAGAGTTAAAGAGGCTAAATAAGGGTTAAATACAAAACATGGAGGTATAAATAAAGGAAACACTTATATAAATTTTTTTGGATGAGTATATTTTGATCCAATATCATATTTTATTTGAAATTAATAATTTTGGATCAATTTTAAGTGAAAATTAATTTAAATTAATTTAATGTTTTTTGAATTTCCATGAGTTCTCCTATCCTCTCTTATAAAAGGTCATTGCTTATGCTAATTTTTGACATTTCAAAACCCATTTTTTTGGTGAAAATACATGAAAAAATATTTTAGTATAATTTATCCCCACAGTTTTCAAGCCTTATTTTAGGGATAAAACCACCCTTATGGGTCTTAAGCTATTAAGAAATGGAGATTTTCTAAAGAAGAGGCATCATTTTTAATCGAGCATTTCAAATTTGTTTATTCTTCCACATACATCAACCCTTATTCAAAAATGATAAAAAAATAACACTAGTATAATACATATAATAATATGTTATTATTTTAGTGGAATTACCCATATCCATCTCCTCTTCCATTACATTGTAAAAGAATTCATCATCCCTTTGTACAACGGACTACCACATCACGAACAGATGTAATTCATTTTCCATCACCGTCTCTCAAGATTGGTCTTAATAATGGAATTATTTTTTATATATGATATTCATGACATATTTAACATTATTAAATGATAATATTTTATTTTATTTATTACCTATCCATTCACAGAAAAGTGATAATATCATTTGTGTGTACGTGTGGACTAACACCTCTATGAAGTGATGTGATTATTTTTTTATCATCACATCACATGGATGATATATATAAGTATGTTAAATGAGTTAATATTATATATATTATATTATAATAAATATGTAATGATAAAATAATACTTACCTTCATTCCATAATGATCGTTGAATAATGGAAATGTTACTCATGCTTACGTATGACCTACCATCTCCATGAATGTAACATAGTTCATTTTACATAATGATCATTGAATAACGGTGTTTTTCGAGCCCTAAAATTATATTAGAGTGTCCAATTATTATTTTTCATTATTTATCACTTCCTATTGAAAATTTTATGATCATTTCAAAATTTTTGGAGGATATTGGCTAGCTCCTTCATAAATTTATTTTTTTTCTTTGGGAGATTGAAATTTGGATTTATGGTGTGAGCTCTATTTTCTTATCAGTTTCCTCATGTTAATATTTTGGGTAGATCCTAGTGGTGAATATAGTATGAATCAATGTATTATTAAGATGTATTATTATGGGATTTTGACATGATATTGGTTGATTATGGATTATTTTCCTTGTGGTTAGTTTGGTAATATTTTCATCCATGTCTTTTCCTGTGTGGTGATTTAAAATGATCAGATTGAGGTAATGGATCTAAGTTATCTATTTTTTTATGAATATAATGATTTAGAATGATATTTTTTTTTTCAATTTAGTGGATATTACAAGTTTAACTAATAAGAAAATGAAAGGGTTCAATTTGAAATAAAAGGCAATTCTTGGATTTTTTTCACTTATCATTATCAATTTCTTTTTTATCCTCTCTTGGTCATTCCATGAGAATTGATGCTGCATTGAATGTGGAATGTTTCTACTTTATTTTTTTCTATGACATATTTAATTTCCTAATATAACTATTCATTGATGATTATATATATGTATATAATGAATTGGTTGTGTTTTTATTTGTAATTTTTTTCAAAATTCCCATGATAAAACTGATGAAATATTTTATAATATAAATTTAATGATTGAATTGAATTATTTTGATTAATGTGATATAGAAAAATATTTTTATTCATTAATTGCGTTTTTTTCTAAAAATTGTTTGGATCATTTTGTTTTTGAAAAATGTAGTTGGTGATCGATATGGGTGAGGAATCTATAGGATATTGGTGTTGTGAGTGATTTTGATGAGATATATTCAATGTTAATTGGTAGTGGTTGGTAGATGACTATTCCATAAATATGGTGTGAATTTTTTTTATTTCATTAAATAGTGTTTGTTTCAAGTTGGTTGGGTTGTTATATTCTAGATTTTTGTTATTGTGAGTATTTACTATTGTGATGTGATTTATAATGATGTAATGGAAATGACCTGGTCTAGGAATTTAATGACCATTAATTTATTCTAAAATTAAATATTAATAGATAAATGGGAATAAAATTAAATGATGGCTATAGTGGGTTTTCACTAAATATGAAATTATATTAATAAAATAATGAAACTTGGTAGGGAACTAGAAAATATATATATTGTTTGAGTTTTAAATTAAAAATACAATTGTGTTTAAAATGTGGTTATAGGGTTAGTGAGTTACTTTTAGTAGTAGTAGTATTTGGAGGAAAATATATTGGGATTATATAGTAGTTTTGTGGTTGATTCTAGATCTAATAGTTATTTAGCCTGAGATTGGATTTTTTTGTTATCTATAGTCTTTGTATTTTCATTTTACATTTATACACACACATATATTATTGAGCATTACTTACTGATACAAAATGTTTTTAGGGGAGTGTTTTACCAAAATTCCCAAATGATGAGGTAACTTGTCTATGGGAAGTACGGACTAATAGAATTATAGTTTTTAATTATGAATATTGATATGGTGATGAGATATGTGGTGGAGTCATTCATGGTAGATGTTGGCTATGAGGTTGATGTCTGTCACATTAATGATACCCATATTCCTTGATTTTTAGGTTATATTTGGACATGTGATGGGATGAATGATTATATGTATGTGGTTTGTGATTTATTGATATTGATTGATTATAGTTTAAGTTACTGGGATCTGTGAGAGGCTAGGGTTGGTGGGGTTAGGAACCCACACACATCAGACATGTCATGATACATAATTACTGGTATATATAAAAGGGATTGGGGTATGTGATATTGGAATATGGTAGTTGAATTGTGTAATACCCCTGGAAAAAAAATACTCAAAAGGAAATATGTTTCTACACATTTCAAAAATGCAAAACATTTTTTTGGGAGCCTACCTGATTATAAACCCATAGTTAAGCATTATTTTCTTGGATTAGTGATCATGATAGATGGCATTCAGGGAAGTTTCCCAAGGTGTCTCTGACTAAGGACTAAACACACTGAAAGAACATGTGTTTCCATTTGGGGAAATCACTATACTGATAATTGAAATTAATGAGTAATATCTGGTGGCAAGATGGATAGGAATACCAGGCATTACAGAAGATCCATGGGGTTATATTACTATTTTTTTGGCACATGGAAGGGTGGTTCATGAAAAATGGAATCTGAGCCAATACCTAGATAGAAGTGCAGAGGCACTTCCTGAGTTTGAGGTTTGGGGTGTACAATGATTGTGTTGGGATTTAAAATTACAGAGAGTGTAAAAAACCTATAAAAGTGACTTATAAATTTATAAATGTTACTACACATGTCACAAAATGACCACCTTTATTTTTTGAAGCCTACCTAATTTGAACTCTATAGTTATGCGTTCATGGCCTCGAGTTGTGATGAATATGGGTAAAATTCTGAGATGTTTCCCAAGGTGTGTGTGAGTTAGGACAAAATACACTGAAATAAAATCTTTTTTCATGAGGGAATTATACTTTAAATTGGTAGAGAGTGTACCACCCCTAGAAAATTGACACTTAAAATGATAAATTTTACAACACATTTCAAAAAGTTGAACCTTCTTTTTGGTAGCCTACCTAATTATAAATACATAGTTAAGTGTTATTTTCATGGAGTAGTGATCAATATGGGTGACCTTCTGAAAAGTTTCCCTGGGTGTATGTTATTGAGGCCACAACACACTTAAAGAAAATATATTCTCTTGTGTGGACATTCATTAGTCTGATAAGCGACCCCCTCTCATCTGTTATTATTATTATTATTATTATTATTATTATTATTTTCTCAATATTTAATCACTTATATATTCTACGATATTGATCAGATTAATATGCAATTAATGTCATTAGTTTCATATCATCTATAATAATTTTAAATTGGGTTTTTGATTATGAAAGAAATCAGGTTTCAGTGGTGCTGTAAAACTTGGATGTCAACCATCACCGCCTGCCATCATTTCACCAAAACTATGAATTTATTGATATTAGATAATTCTTTAAATAATTTATTGAAATGATTTTTGGTATGCATATGTGGCCCGTGCGACCAATGTTTGATTTTTTATCACATGATATGTGTGTGTAGCCTTTTACAAGTTCTTATGATGTTTGCATATAGATTGTGATGACTATTATTATAATTTTGTTTGGATTGATGTGATGTTTGATCTATGTATTTTATTATGTATTGTATATATTGAATATCTATCTACCACATTTCATTTTTATGGTTTTGTTTCTTGGCCACCATGTGTGATATGACACATGTTTGATCAACATGGACGACAAGTGAGATGTGGGACAAGCATGGAACTCACATCTGAGTGAAATATTCTATACATTTGGTTAGAATGTAAATTTTGGATATTCTAGTTTGAGGTTTGTGTCACATAATTTGAGGCTGTATTTCGAGATTGATGTGTTTGACATTGGTTGACATGTGAGATTTGACTCATTCTTTTAGACTATCAATCTAGAGGAATATGATTGATATTTTTTGGTGTGAACTTGGAAAATCTCTACCAATGAGAATGTCTCATACAAGATTTTAGGATATTCCTCATAGGGTATGTTTTTGGCTAGTTACTAATGTTCTATCCAACATTCTTCCAAATTAGTTACGTTTCTCCAGGATTGATGTCAAAGTAGGTAGAGCCAATCCCTGAGGACCTGGAATGTGTTTGATAATTGTGTGATATATTATGTTTATATTTGTACCCTGTTTATGTCCATTCATTTAACTTGTATATTTTAGGACATAATGATAAGGGTTTTTAGTGGTGTCTTACTAATTCTTATATGCACACGCTAATATAGAATTTCAGTGCACTTTCAGACTTCATGACCAGATACCTAATGAAGGGAAAATGCCCTATGGTGGATGGTTGAGTAGGAGAATAAAAAGTATAAAGTCATTATTGGATGTATTTTGGAAAGGATGTCTGCTGTTAAATTTACTTATTATATTTACTACACTAGATATCATTGTTTTATTTTGGTTATTGTGTCATGTATCCCATATTTTATTTTTCTCAGGTATTTAACTAATTATTTATATTATTTATAAAATTATGTTATCATATATCAGTCATCTAACATGATATGAAGGGTATAATCTCCATGTGGACCCATTAAAGACCCTCACTTATAGTTTCCAAAATCTAGCATACAGGGTGGGGTGCATGAGTTCATGTGGCATTATATCTTGGACCCAATGGTTCATATCGGGATATTACAAACGAAATCTCCATGGGGATTTGAATTTGGGGTACCATTATAGATATTCAATTGATATTATTTTACAAGCATGTATACACTATTTGGTGGGTTAGTCTTATCCATTTTGGGATGGTCAGCTGATATATTCTAGTGCATGGTGGTTATGTTGTTTATTCACTGGTGCTTTAGTATACCATTTTCACATTTCCATGAGAGGCCTTGTCTTTTTTTACAAGAGAGTATACATTATATTATCATTATATGTATTTATATTAACTAATCTAAAGGTTTATAGAATGGTTTGATATTCTTAGAGGGAATCTACTAGCTTGGATGATGGAATCACCATATAGTTATTGGTTTTTTAATTCCAACAACGTTCATTCATTTTAATGAATTTTATTTTAATCATTTGACATGTATTGTGATATTAAAACTATTTTATATTATATTATATGGATATGTTGTTATTATTTTTTTTTATGTTAGGATCCCAATTAATATATTTCTGTTAATGACTATCATTAATGTGTTTTACATGCTCTGTGGTAGTCAACAACCATGGGCACACTAGAGGTGGGAATCAAGGGTCCCTCCTTCTATAAATTTATAACCTATGATGGGTTTTAGTGGATGGGGGAATGATATATTTGTATCAAAACTTATATTCTAGATATATATTTAATATTTTATTTAGGAACTTTGAGGACTGCATGGGTTTATAGGGCAGTGGCACTGGTTGAGATTTTTGTGTGACATAGTCCAAGGAGATCACTTATTTCATGGGATTTTAGGGGGGCATTGTGTTCTGTTGGAAGTTCACATAGTCTAAAAAATAACCAAGTGAATCAATAATACTTATAGGGTAGATGCATAATTGAGGTATGCGAAAAATTATTTTTTCACTTATGATTGAATCAGATAGTATTATGAATTAACTAAATTAATAAAAATGATTTTAAATAAATTCCATGATACCCCACATATGGGTTTTTCATATGTAGAAAATTCTTGCAACAGATCCATTCATATGAAGTGTGTGAAACACCTCCACCATCAAGAAATATTCATTTCAAAATTTTCAATAAATACTTACCTGTGAGTTATGACCTTTTAAAGTGGAATATATCTTTGTGTTGTGGATGACTTCCCATTAATTAAATATTTTGAACATTTCTATTTATAATAATGATGGTGATTTTATTTTTTGAGAAATCTAATGTTGTTTTGACATTAAACATCGATAATCAATGAATTTTTTTTTAGAAAATTAAAATTATAAATGGTAAAATATATTTCATTATTAGATTTTTTTTTGGGTATTTCCATTGTAATTATAGATTTTTTAATAAATTAGGAGGATCATTAAGAATGATAATATACATTTTTCAAAATTCACGTTTTATGAAGCAGGTTAGGGGTTAATTTTGATTGCATAGTTTTTATGATATGAAAATCGAAATGAGCATAACGAATTCCAATATTGAGATTCATTTTTCGATGATGAGGAGTATGATAAAAGCATGATAAATATTTGTTATATTGATAGATAAAATATTAATTACCATCATAACATGATATGTTATGTAGGATAAAATAATTAGTAACTACTAGTCGATATATTATAAATAATATTGTTCCCCTTTCTTTAATAAGTATAATTTTTTCTTAAAGTAATAGTTATTATGATCTTCAGAGTAATCTTGTTACTAGTGTAAAGTGATTTATAAAATGTTTTTTTTTATTTTTTTCTTTTTAAAGAAAATGTAATTGATTTAGTTAAAATTGTATAAAAATATTATTTTAAAATTTAATAGTATTTTTTTTATAATTTCATTTAAATATTTTGATTCATTCATTTACATAATGGTTCTCTTTTTTCTAAACCAAGGTTCCATTTTATTTCCTTTTCATGATTTCTCTTGGTGATTAAAATTCCATAGGGTCCCTTAACCCATGTCATAGGTGAATTTTGGATTTGATTTGTGAAATTGTTTAATGTGATTATTCGTTCAAATGTTTATTCATGTGACATGGCCAATATTTTTTGAATTAATTCATAATAAACTGATTCGAACTAGATAAAATAATGCATCATTAATGTTTATGAAATTATTGGATGCTTAATTTTATTTAAAAATATACATTAGTTTTAAAAAATTGAAATGTTGATTACCAAACTTGTGAGAGAAATTTAGTAATTTTAAAATCAAATATGCTTCATTTAATTTTTTTTAATAAATAATCACTCTAAAATTATCTTAATTTCTTTGAAAAACATTTCCAATATAATTGTATATTATTTAATGTAAATTATTTGTAATTTTTTGTTTTAAATTAATTATTAGGAAACATGATTTATATGTTGATGTTATTTATTTTGAGAGGATATTTCACGTGTTTATCTAAATTGATAATAATTAATTTCATGATTTAATTTTGGTTAATTTAAATAATGAGCATTTTAATGCCTTTAAGAAAATGAATTTAGTATATATTACTTAAATCAAAATAGTAATACATCCCTAATGAATATTTTTGTTAAAATGAAACCAGTGGATCATTATTTAGATTGATAAATGATGTTGTAAACATTATTAATAGGCTCGAAAATTAGATTAAAATGTGAGAAATCTATTTTATTAATTATATTATTCATTCAATATAATAAATTATATGATCTAAATGTTATGAATTAATTTTTTTTCTGTTTTTTCTGTTTTTGTGTATATATTACATATAAGGAATGAAAGTGGAACACCTAGAGATTATGAGATGAATTAAAATCAGGATAGGAAATTAATAACATAGATGATATAATTCCAATATTATGTTGTTACCATTTTAATCATATAGTTATTATACAAGAACTAAATATGAATCAAGATAGAATAACCCCCATATGATCTAGTTGTAAAGACTTGTATTAGATGTCGATTCTATGATTGCTATATAAATTTACCATAAATATAATTCCTATATCTTTTTAATTCATAAATTTTTAAATCAATTTAATGATAGTAAAGTATTATTGAAGTTTCCATGATGTGTGATTTTGAGGGCCTCTTAAAAACAAGTTACTTTTAATTACTTCTTTATTGATAGGATAAATTGGATTGTTCTTGGGAATGTACTCAAGAGTACATAAATTTATTTATAAGTTGTTATACCATTGGTAACTCTCATTCATGATATGTTATATGCATATGTTAAGTACATATTAAAAGATAGCATTTCAGTTATTTATTTTATAATTCTAGGAAGAATATAATCATTCTTAAAATAATCCATTAAGAATATGGAGACAATCGCCTTATTAGAACTATTTCATCTCTTTAAATAGGGATATTTTTTTTGATGTGGAGTTGTTTTTTCAAACATTTTTTATATTCAATGAAAGTTTATTCAAATGTAGATGCGTGTGTTTAGTGATAATATATCAACAGTTCAAAGTTAATTCATCGATATAGTCTAGTAATGGTTGCCTGAATTTTTATGGAAGTAATGTGACCTATTTTTCCAAGAATTTTATGGGTTGGGTGTTTTATATATAAATAAGGAAGTTATAATATCCCACCCTATCATAAAATGAAGGAATATTTTATTGATTTTTGAAATATTAACTTGATTAAGAAAAATATTAAATATGAATATAAGTCTTGGTTAGTTTGGATTTGTTAATTTTAAATAATATAGAAGGAATTTTTGAATGTTTGGGCTGATGATAATATTCATTCTTGAGTATGATTTTGATGAATTTTAATTTATTGAAAAAAATAAAATGGAGGTTGAAATGATGTTTATTTTTTACCATTTAAACCTTATCATTCTATCTTGTGAGTTACTCTAGAATGAGGATGTATAAAGAGAATAAATATTTTATTTCATGTTTTTGTGTGTCTGTATCATGATTTTTTAATTGAATGAGAAGGTGGAACTAAGTTAGCTAGACTGTGAAATGACTCTTTGACATGAAGATGATTGCAGTTGATGTGTTTTGTCCCTATCAACATTCACTAGAATATGATGACCTTTTTTAAAAGATAAATTATTGGCATTTCATGAGGAAAAATCTATAGTTGAACTTCCCATTAATTATATTTTTAAATTATGGGTTTTTGGATTTGTATAATTTTTTAATAACTTATTTAATTAAGGAATTTATTTTATAACTATTTTAGGTGTGAGATCATGGAATTGACTTTGGTTTATAAGTTCATTATATATGACATGTTCCTGTCATGGTTTGTAGAAAAAACAATTATTTTTTAAGTTAAAATGAATTATAGTGGTCAACCTAAGTTGTATCCAGGGAGGAGTGCACAACAATCAGGTTTGTCACTTTAAATTTGAGGAAGAAAATGGGGTGATTTTTTTTAAAATTGATTGATGTTGAAAATAAAAGAAACCAAATAAAGGAAATCAATTTAATAATAATATTGAGAACAATTTGATTAAACTATATTTGAATGATGATACGGTTAAGGTTGGTTCTCCAATTGTAATTATATCATAGTCTTAATTTATCCAACTTTTCTTCTTTTTTGATAAAAGTGAGATTCCATAATATCTTCATATCACTCCTTTGGTCAAATATAAATGATAATAATAAAAATTAACAAAATATTATCTTGGTATATACTTTTTACAATGTTTGATAGAGTTCTAGAGAATACTCCCAATTGACTTAGGCAATTCCCAATCAGGTATTATTTATCCCAAACAACCAAGAATGACCACTACCCCCTACACATACTGGAAATCACCAAGTACTTAATCACCTATCAATGGTATATTCCATCGTATATAAATAAGCACCTAGTGTAGGGATATATTTATCATTGAACAAATCAATAATAACAACAGAATATAATATAAAATACAATCTCATAAGATAATAAAATCCGTTATTGGTATTCGAAACCAACATCACAAAAGCGAGAAAAAGATATTAAACCATCATTGAAATAACTTAATTACTATAAACGGGAAAACCTATCCTTCCCCAATCACAGATAATTTTAACCCTACAAGTGAAGGGTACCCTTAAATAATGGAAAATAAGAAGGAATTATAATATTAGGAAGAACAAAAGAGAGAAAAGAAACTACAGAAAAAATTATCCACCAGAATCTATCTACTAGAATTTTGTGTTCGTTTTGACCACCATATGGACAAAAATTCCATCTTCCATTCTTATATGATGTTAGTAATTGATTTTTCTATCTAACTTTCAAATTTAGAAGATTTTTCTAGTATTTTACAATAATTTATGGCCGAATTAATAAAACATACATTTTCGGGCTGCCAAATACTATTCCACCAACCCCACATTGATTAGTTTAGGAGATGCCTTAATGAAATAAATTCCACATTTAATTTAATGAGAAGCTTCATCTTCAATTTATATTTCAAACCCATATATAAGAATCTAATTATGAGGTTGGTTTCTTGAGATATACTATATTTAATGAGGTATGATCCATTCTACCGACCATAATAATTTTTTACATTGTATTATTTTTTTGGGCTTGTGGTTCGAATGGGATATTGGTATAGAAGAAGAATTTTTATCCCATAAACACTAGAATCTTAAAAAAAATAATCAGTTAAATTGGATCAGAATTGAGGATAACCAATGTTCTCCCCTTAATTGATCAAACATGTCATCAATGTGAGGAAGAAGATACCGATTATTTATCATAACTTGATTATTCTTATAATAATCCACACAAATCCAAAGAGTTTAATCAGACATTTGAAAAAAATGTTGCTTTCCACAGAGATGTACTAGGCCAAATAAACCATTTTCATTATAACCCTTCCAACTGGGCATTAAAATATCTTAATTTTTTTTCTTCCACCCAATCTAACTAATGTTAGATAGGAATTGTCCCTAATAATAGATCAATAATTAACTCCAATTTTTTATGGGTACAAACCCTAGGAAATTATTTAGAAAAACACCATGAAATTGATCAATAATTGGTGTAAAAATTAATTTCTCAATTTTATCCATGTATACTTAGGTCAAATCTGCCAACTAGTATGAGATAGTTCTAACAACTAGTTTCAACAATCCTGTTCCACTATCCTTCACATTTCGGTCTCTTCTAAATAGATTGTAACATCCCGGGTCAATAAAGAATATGATATTTCCATATTTATCAATATTTTTGAAGGGAATTCTATGTTCGATGGCGTACCCAATACGCAACAATGAGTTTCTTTGAAATCTTACGTTGCACACTACTAATATAATAATATTATTTTAAATGGTAGATAACGCCTAGCTATTGTAATAGTAGAAATGAATAGAACTAAATAAAAAATGATTATATATGTTTGTTAAATATTTTTACTATTATCCAATAAATAATAGAGGCTTAAAATGCGAATGAATCCAATTTTAAGCGTAAATATTATAATATTCTTTAAAAGATCGATTAACCGCCTTTTGATGGAGAACCCTTTTTAAATCCACTTTTTGAAAATTTTATATGTTATATCTGAAAAAATAAAATCCTTCTTTAGAATCGGTACATCAAAATTTACTTTGTGTATGTTTTTGGTATTTTTCCGATAAAGTTTGTTTTTTAATGAATAGTGAAAGTTGTTGTATTTTAATTTAAAACCTCCTTTTAATCAAATTTATTTATATGGTCAGATTATCTTTTTAATTGGGTTTAAAGTTTAATTAAAATATATTTTTACCATTTAATCCAATGGTGTTCATTGGAATTAATTTGACTTTTAAATTGGACATAAACATGTGTCAATATTTTGATAGATATTGTTTCTTAAAAACACGTTATTTGTTTTGACAGTGGGAATTAATTATAAAATTAATTAATGCAACTTATATGTTTTGAATTTTGTAAAATGGAAATCATTTTTGAATTTGGAATATCAAATATACCTTAGGGTGAATGTTTGGTATTTTTCTTAAAAACATCAGTTTTTGATGAATAGTGAAACCACTAAGTAGTTGTTAAAAACTGAATTTTTCTTTTAAATGAAATTTTACCACTTCTGTTAATTGAATTTCAAAAATACGACATACATGGTTATCATTATTATGTAAAATGTGATTCAATGGGATGAAAATAATTTTTGGTGAATAGTAAATTTTCAGTTTTATTAACCGCGATTAAAGGTAATTAGTGTAATTTAAGGTAAAAATAATGTTATAATGGTATGAAATTACCTCTACACTTGGTCTACACTTATTTTATGAGTCATGGTCGACTATGAAAACTCATGGGTCAACTTGGGGACCCCATGGAGCCACTTGGGTAAGAAAATTACATTAATATCTTTTTATTTAAAGTAAAAATAAAAATGTCACAAACATGTATTGTTTTACTAAAATAATTTTTACATGGGGTTATATAAGTTATCTTTTTGACTATAAATATTATTTAGAAATATAAAAATATTTCCAACATCATGGTAATTTTTTTATAATTTTAGACATTAAATATATAAATTTATTTATGACACCATGATGATGCAGCGATTACCTCATTAATGAACGATTTAGATAAAATGAAAAGATAAGGTAAAATCTACGACTTAAATTTTTATAAAACCTATTGTATGGGTTGATTTAGAAACCTTATCACCTTATCCTAGAAATATATATTTGTGGGACCTTTAAAATCTAACAAAAATATTTCATAATAAAGTAACATTTCATGACCTTCCAAGAGTGCCTCTCCTCCCTTTTATAAAAGGCCCCCACCTATACGCCCTTACCCACACCTCTCAAGCCCTTGGCTCCTACAACCCATGATAATATTATCTCTACACATCCCTCTATTCATCCTATAATCCTTACCTTAGGAATAAATCTCTTCAAGAAACCCTTTTGGTTCAAACCAAGGGGAGTTACCCGATTTAAAGGTAATGTCTTCTCTTATGTTCTTTTGATTTATTCTACTTCTCCAAACCCCTAAACTATTTTTATTCCTTCATTTTGAAACAAAAAAAGTATCTTAAATATAATAGTATGTTTTTATAAGAATTATTAGAGCTACACTTACACACACCTCCGTCTAATGGTTAAAGAAATTATTGTTTCCGTTGATGGCGAATTACTGCCTCACGGAACGATGATTGTTCTATCTTCTCCTACCGCCTCTCATGGTGGTAATTATGATGGAAATATATTTATATATGATAAATATTATATTTATGTCCTCTATATTCTTATGTATTTTATATTTAATACATACCTTTATGCTTTTCATGTTATGTAAATGCGATAATTTCATTTGAGGAAGTGTGGACTACCGCCCCCTCAAGTGATGTGACTCGTTCATGCAATAAATGGAATGTATAAAGAATGAAATTAAGGAAATTATGTGAAATATATAAATTTTATATTATACTGTAATTATAATATATATATATATCTCATTTATTTTTAATTCCATTAATATGACAAAGAAATGAAAGTAGCCTTCATGCGTACGTACGGCCTACCGTCTCCATGAACGGTGCATTTCATTTTTTATCTCCAAATGTTATGGAATAGTATAAAATGAATATATACTGGTTATATATGATATTTAAATCATTAATACTATTCTAGAGATGATTTATTTATAATTACATGGACATTTCTCTTCAAACAAGTTCATTTTTAACTCATGTACCGAACATCGACAAAAACGTCTGATATGAACTAACATAATAATATAATTATTATAACATGATAATATGTAATATTAATTGAATAATAAACTTTAAATTATTTTCTTAAGAAATTATAAATTGACCAAAGTTTATTATTCAGTAATATAAAGAGACGAACAAGACAAGTGGGACTCGAGGTAAGGGATCCTACCTCTCTCTTTCTTTTTAAGTACTCTCTTTCATGTCATTCCTTTTAAGATAATATTTCTTATGTTAGGGTATGTTATTTTATATTATTATTACTATAATTTTATTTTCATATTATGAGATAACATATTTGATCTCATCAATATTTTTTTTCGAAGTTTTAAGTGGCATCGTTAGGCTGCCGATTTTTCGTAAGGGATTCATTATCTCACTTTTAATTCTACGAGATTTTGATTGTTCGCCACTTATTTATTGCATGTGGTGTATTGTGTACTTCCATAATATCATTATTATATTTATATTCTTGGTATTATGTGATTCATTTGGTGTTTATTATCTTTTGGTCATACGAATCGATTGATCCTAATGAGGTAAGGGGTTTTTATCTCACTTTTTGTTCCCGTGAGATTCATGCTACATTTGCCACTATTTCCTTTTGTGTGTTGCATGTACTGCCCATGATTGTATTCCTTGTATAATATAATTTAATTTATGTGTATTTACATCTTCATTGTTTGGCCCTTCTTTCATGTGGTGTATGTTTCGAAAGTTACCCAAATCGGTAAGAGAACCTTTCACCCTCCTCTTTTTTTTAAAAAAAAGACTTCTTTCTATTATGTCTTTTAATTTACATCTTCTTATGTTGGGAAATGTTCTTATATATCCTTATTACTATTAATTTTATGTCCAAGTGATGAGATACCCTTTTTTATCTCTCATCATCTCATTTTCTGAGTTTTAAAGTGGCGCTGTTAGGCTGTCGAATTTCTATAAGGGAACTTCTTAACCCAATTTAAATTCTTTAGGTTAAACCCCTACTTCTTGATTATGTCATGCTATAAATATGTGTGGATGACCAATGATTGTTTTAAACTTAATATCCACTTATATTGGGTGTATTTATATTTGTCACACATAATTGTGTAATTGATTTATCCTTAATCTAAGGATACCATCTTTGTAAGGGACTTCGTATCAATCTCCTTTCATTGAGGCATATTTTGTTCTAATACAATACTTTCTTTTATACACTATAAAAACACCTTTGACTTTTCATTTAATTCAAGGGGAATCTTTTTCTACAAAGCGTTTTACTAAATGACTAAAAGGAATGTTTCTTTTAACGTACGCGGTGACAATGACCTTTCTGCCGCCGCGAGTATTATTTGATCTTTGGCTTCCTCAACAAGCTGTAATGTTTTTAAAAGAAAATAAATACCATATACTATTTTATGTATTCTGGTATTGAAAATGGTTTTGATAATGGATTTGTTATGTCAATATATTTAAGTGATATATTGTGATTGAAATGTGGAAATGTTTTCTTTCCTTTATATTTGTTTTATGTCATATGATTTTATAATGGTACTTGGACATTTGACGGGTGGTTATGTGATAAAACAAATGAAGGGTGGTGACATGAATACTAGGACGGGTGGTTATGTCATAACCTCCAATGTATTGGGTATGGAAGTCGGTCGAATGACTATTCCATTTAGTGATTTGTGTGGAAGTCAACCGTATGGTTATTCCATTTATGTATATTTATGTCCCAAGTTACATTTATATTTTAGGTGTTATTTATATGGGTTTTATGGAAATATTTTTGTTACGAAAGGGTAAGTAATGATCTTTTATTCAGTGAAGAGTATTTTCTACTTCATAAAGGTGAAAAGTATTACTTATGATAAAGTATTCATGATTTACTTATTGTTTTTAAGAACTAACAGTTTTCTTTCTTTGTGTATCCTTTACTGAGATTCTTATGCTCATCCCATGTTTTTGAAATGTTTTCCATAGGATTTAAATATGAACAGGGTAAAGTTTGGGATCAAGGAAAGACATTCTATCTAAAATATGGAACTAGACATGTTTCTTTTTAAGAGATTTTATTTTATGAAAAAATGGAAAATTAGTAGAAGTGTCTACTTTGTAATCTTTTGAGATGTAATAGTTATGTCCTAATTCTCTAAAACTCTAAACCTGAAAAGATCCTCTATGTGAATTATTAATTTAATTCATGATTATGTAATGTTTTAAGGCTGGGACCTTATAGTTGGTATGAGAGGTAAGTTTAGATAACATTAGAGGTTAGAGTGTTGTTTAAGCATAAGTGACAAGTTGTGTACAACCACAATGGTTATTATATTAGATGGAGTAATTGTTATTTTTGAAAGTTGGAATAAGTTTGAGATAACTAGGATAAGTATATCATAGTTTTTATCTTCCTCTTTTTTACATGATGATTTTGTTGATATACTCACACTGACATTTTTGGTTTTAGTAAATGGATGGATCTAGCAGGCACCAAAGTGAGAATGGGAATGAAGGAAACTGTGGTGGTTCTCTGATTAAGAGACTGGATGAAATGGGGGATTCAATGAGGAATCTCATGGTTATTCTAAACCAACTACCAAGGAGTCATGATTAACCACTTGAGACTTGGTGATTTCTCTAATGCACCATGTATGAGAGAACCAACTCGATGTGGAAGATCAGGTAATAATTATAAAGGTAACCATTAGGGTTTATATAATCCTTACTTTTGAGGTAATTATGGGTTACTATATGTTGAGGATAAATATGTTATGGTTATTTTTTAAGATTTTATCTCTTTTTGGGGATTTTTTTAAGAATTATATAGTTTTGGAAAAAGGACAACATGTAAACCGTGTGATAACCCATCGTGTCGGACGAAGCTGCAGGAATCGAACCCACAACCAAAGTGCGACTGACATTTATCACCTACCACTGGACTAAGTGAAGTCCCTGGTTAGTATGGCTAATTATTTTTAGTTATATGATCTTATGAATTAGGAATAAGTTTATTTTGGGTTATCTATCGAAATGATTAACCTATCATGGAAGATATGTGGTTAGGTTAATTACTTTTCACTATGATACTTTAAGAGTAACTGATGTTATTTGGATATAAATGTTAAGATTTACCTTGGAAGACAATGTAATTAAATCCTTCATAGATTTGGGTTTCAATCATAGTTTGGTTTATTTTTGAATAATTTTAAGGGAAATTTTGTATCGAATGGTCTTTGTTAAACTTTGGGTTGTTTGAAAAATTTTAGAGATTAAGAGTAGTTTTTATTTTTGTAAAAGATTATCTTTTTTTTGGGATTATATGATCTTATACTAAGAATTTTTGGTTTCAGTTAAGGTCTAAAGACATGGGAAATATATTGTTCTCTTTTTTGGATTATGTGATTCTCTAGAAGTTGATTTTAGCACTCTTAATGCGAACAAGTCACCTTGAATACTCATAGTTTGGAGAAAATATGAGTTTGTGTTAGAAATCTAGTAAAAGATGAAAGTCTACATGACAAGTTAGTATGTTTCCTTATGTTTTAGTTAATCTCATAAATAAATTCCTTAATGAAAAGTAACTTAAAACATAAAAATTGTCTGTTAACCTTTCATATTGTGGAATCAAATACCGTTTAACCCATCACAAGTTTGTGATTTTTTGGTGGTCAACTTTCTTCACGACATATTTTCTATAACTCTCCATCAGAACATGACCATTTGTTTTCTCTTCCATATCCATGTTTTCCTACATGGAATCCTAGTATGAGTTAACTATGTTGACCTTTTTACTTCTCTTTCTATCTTTTAGAGTTATAGTTTTACTGACACTTTTTCCGATGTGGGACATTCAATGAAGTTTCGTAGCCCAATTTTAAAATTGTGAGGACACAATTCCCAAAATGGGGGAAGTATGTAACATCCCGGGTAAATAAATAATATTACATTTCCATATTTATCAAAATTTTTGGAGGGAATTCTATGTTCGATGGCGTACCCAATATGCAACAACGAGTTTCTTTGAAATCTTACGTTGCACACTTCTAATATAATAATATTATTTTAAATGGTAGATAACGCCTAACTATTGTAATAGTGGAAATGATCAAAACTAACTACAAAATGATTATATATGTTTGGTAAATATTTTTACTTTTATCCATTAAATGATAGAGGATTAAAATGAGAATGAATCCAATTTTAAGCGTAAATATTATAATATTCTTTAAAAGGTCGATTAATCGTCTTTTGATGGTGAACCCTTTTTAAATACAGTTTTTGACAATTTCATATGTTATATTTGACAAAATAAAATCCTTCTTTAGAATTGGGACATCAAAATTTTCTTTGTGTATGTTTTTGGTATTTTTTCGATAAAGTTTATTTTTTAATGAATAGTGAAAGATGTTGTATTTTAATTCAAAACCTCCTTTTAATCTAATTTATTTATATGGTCAGATTATCTTTTTAATTGGGTTTAAATTTTAATTAAAATATTTTTTACCATTTAATCCAACGGTGGTCATTGGAATTAATTTCACTTTGAAATTGGACATAAACAAGTGTCAATCTTTTGATAGATATTGTTTCTTAAAAACATGTTATTTGTTTTGACAATGGGAATTAATTATAAAATTAATTAATGTAACTTCTATATTTTGAATTTGGTGAAATGGACATCATTTTTGAATTTGGAATATCAAATATAGCTTAGGGTGAATGTTTGGTATTTTTCTGAAAACATCAATTTTTGATGAATAGTGAAACCACTAAGTAGCTGTTAAAAACTATTTTTTTTGTTTAAATGGAATTTTACCGCTTCTATTAATTGAATTTCAAAAATTCAACATATATGGTTTTCATTATTAAGTAAAATTTGGTTCAATGGGATGAAAATAATTTTTGGTGAATAGTAACTTTTCAGTTTTATTAACCGCGATTAGAGGTAATTAGTGTAATTTAAGGTAAAAATAATGTTATAATGATATGAAATTATCTTTACAGTTGTCCTACACTTATTGGATGAGTCATGGTCGACCATAAAAACCCATGGGTCAGCTTGGGGACCCAATGGAGCCACCTGGGTAAGAAAATGTCATTAATAACTTTTTATTTAAAGTAAAAATAAAAATGTCACAAACATGTATTTTTTTACTAAAACAATTTTTAAATGGGGTTATATAAGTTATATTTTTTACTATAAATAATATTTAGAAATATAAAAGGATTTAATACATCATGGTAATTTTTTTTTATAATTTTTAGACATTAAATAAATAAATTTATTTATGAC